>JAXRJS010000032.1:3977500-5177500 GCA_037127375.1 Dione juno | reverse complement strand
GGCTTTGTTTTTGAACCTGTTTGGGCAAACTCTTAGGTGTGGCCGGGCACTTCGGTTGAGGTTTCGTTTGTATTAACGACGGTAACTTAGAATTGACCGGTTTCGGCTTCGGTATCACTAGTTTGGTTTTAGGTTTGACTTGTCTGTTCGCTTGCATCAGCAGCTGGGCGGACGACAGGTGGGGCATGGCGGGCCCGGTGTCGTCCACGTCCACGTCGCTGTCGGACGCGTCGTCGGCGGCTGCGTCCGTCTGCGAGTCGGCGGGCTGTGAGCAGGCGGCAGGCGGCGGTCAGTACGGTCAGTAGAGCAGTCCGTAGTACACTCGTTAATAAGCATTTTAAAACATGTTTTTTTATGATTGGGACAATTCTCTATATATAAAATATGTCACTGTCGCTAAGCTTGGCAACACACATATTTTGTCAGAACAGAATCGAAAATTTCTATAGTGACACAGTATTTTAGTATTTCATGTAGAATAAAACCCTGCACCAAGACAAGCAGCAGAAAACAATTAAAATATAGTCCTGTTTAAGTTACCTGATTGTTTTAAAAACTGTATTAATACTACCTGTGTTTGAGGAGAATGAAGTGGAAGAGTGGGCACATTTACTTTATTTCTGCTACGCGCGTTAATCTTGATAAAATCTTCTTCGCTTCTATAAATAAATAAAAGGTATATTCTCAATATTTATATATATAAATTTTACTACATGATTGTTTTATTTATGGAACGTAAATTATAGTTGCAGAACTAATAAAAAGTGAGATCACAATTTTTTTATAGGTCCGATTTAAATTGGGTGTTCAAACTTCATTGTATTAATCATATTCACAATAAAAGTTAACATATTTGATTATTCTAAATTGTAGCATTAACAATAGAAATATAGATTTATAGTAGATGTGAAATCATAACTTACTTATGTCTATGTAAATATGTCCACAAGGCAGTTCTTTGGTCGAATCTCACGATGGGGTCACGTTTCACAGTTAACAAACGCTCTAAGGCGCCCGCGACGGCACTCGATAATGCACTTTCACTGCACGGGATTATAAATTGAGACATTCTGAAAAAAATAAGTATATCTTATACATTTTGAGCAAGAAATACGCAAAATGTTTCTTTGTATATTTTTCAAAGCAAAAATCATTAGTGCACGGTAATAGTAACTTGATATAATAGCGCAGTCGGTATATGTTCGACTGTGCAGAGTAAACATTTTACTCATGAGATCGATTACCATTTTTTAATCTAATTGTTTATTACGTAGTTATGTGATGTGTGTACGAGGAGCGAGGACAGTTCACGTGAGTGTTAATGTATTTTAAAGGGGCCTTTTTAAACCTACACTTGGGTCGAAAATCCCAGGCGCTACTCCGCCTTCCTCTTCCTACCATGTGCATCCATGAAATGCTACGTAGTTTCTTCTCTATGAATTCCCTCAAGGAAATTATTCAATTGGTCGAATTCACGCACTAAAAGTTCTCTATCAATTGTAAGATAACGTGAAACTAAAGGTTTCGATTATGCGGTAAATTCCTCGGTCCTCACTTGAGCAACATGACGACGTCCCGCCGGGAGCCTTCGCCGTTGGGCAGCCTCGCCAGCGCGTCGCGCAGCAGCGGCAGGAAGGACGCGGCGCGCGGCCTCTGCGGGCACAGCAGCGCAGCGCCCCCGCCGCCCGCGCCCGCCCCCGCCCCCGCCGCGCCCGCTCCCACCCCGCCGCCCGCCGCCCCCGCCGCGACGGACGCGCCGGCCGCCTGCCCAGCGCGCGCCCGTCGCCGGGCCGACCACCGAACGATATCTGGAAAGAGAGGTGACAAAATAACTAGTTTTTATTTTTAGAAAACGGACACTTTCCAATAGCCGTGTTTTGGAAGGTCCACATCCCGTTCCCCATAATGCCATGTTTCTTTTTGTTTAAATCTTAATATTTTTGTCATAAAGCAATAAAAACAATACATATCCATAACACATACCCATATTGAACGTAAGTAAAAGGTTTGGAAGCAGATGCGAATCTTCTTCTCTCTTGAGTGCGGAATTCAGCCACTTCGGCCGCGGTGGGCGGTCGGAGTACCCACGATGTTGGATGTCTGTACACGATATGCGAGAGATGTGAATATTATATATGGCGAACCACCAAACAAGTTCTATCTTAGTAAAATTCCAAGAAACAAGAAATAATTTACTCTATTTGAAAAAAGCTATATGTTATTGAAGTCATCGTTGTACCCGAAGATTTGTTCTGTCCCCGCTCGGAGCATCCCTCCGAATATTTTCGTTTCTCCGCTCTCACAAAACAGTGCGGCGTTTCCAATTTAAGTACAAAACGGAGAACTGTCTGTCTGTCGGTGTTACATTAAGTTATCCTTGCCTATCATGTTGCATGTGCTAGCACTAGCTCAGTGCCCCGACCACACACACACACACAGACAGAGGTGCCCGAGGCAGCTCGGGCCGCGGGTGCGGAGTACGAGTATGGGTGTAAGAGAGCTAACGAGGAGTCCGTACCGGGGCGGCGGCGGCTCCGCCAGCGCGGGCGGCGGCGAGGCGGCGCGCAGCCAGCGCTCGCACAGCCGGCCCAGGATCGCGTCGCAGTCTCTGCCCGCGCCTATCCACTGGTACATCTGTGACGTCATTTTTTTATATTTAATTCTATATTGATATTTTAATTCCGATTTTGAGATATTACCGATCGGGAGAGAATCTTGAGATATTGTCAACTCAACTCAACAAAAAACAATTACATAATATACACAAATTTGCCAGTGCGAGGAAATTAAAATATATCATTCAAACGTGTGGGAAGCGAACCCATGACTGTTGCGTTTATGATCAAATGCTGTGCGTCTGCGCCATGATAGTCTCACTACGAGATCCCAAAGATTTTAATTTAATATATAGCACAGCTAAAATATTACTTTCACAGTCTTTGACTATATATGTTAATATATAGCAAAACGTACTTTAAATATTTAACGATAGTTACGAAAAGAATAAGAAAAAATAACCTGTGTTTCTGGCATATATTGTAGATAAGGAACAAAATCATCTGGATGAGGTCCTCTCTCGCCGGCCAAAAAGTCTAACGCAGAATTCAACTCTGAACACCAATCATCTGATACTAAAAATTAAAAGTAGTGTAGTATAATCAATGAATTAAAGTACCTTAATATAAATGCTAGTTCTAAATAAAAAGCATCTTTTTTCTTCAAGCATTGCCTACATTTTTAAAAAATTAATATATTCTGTTCTTGTTAGTATGATGTTTGTTTATTTGCCAGTTCAATCTCTATATTATCTTATACTATGAAATTATAAAATTCCATTCTTTATATCCATACACTTAATTTAATTGGCTATCTACATCTTATTTCTGTTTATGTTTTAACAACATATGTTAATAAAATAAACTAACATCTATACTTACAATTATACCACGTATTTAGTGGCGCAATAGGCGATCTGATTACAGCTGCACATCTCGACTGCAACTGTTGTTTGGACGCTCTATGGGCAGCCCTTGCAGGGAACAACGCCCGTACGAGGGACAAAAAGTTTGCATGAGTTGTCTCTGTTAAGGCTTCGTCGGGCTCTAGAAGATTTTCTTCGCTCTCATTCGACGTGTCCACTGGTAGTGTTGTAACTTCTCCGGAATCGTTCGCCAATTCTACGGGTAATGCCATCATATCTGGAATATTTTGTGGTGATACTAGTGTATGGTTTCTAATCTAACTTTTAGGTGTTAGATATGATTTTATGTTGACACTATCGTGATATAGTTGCAAATATCTAATTTTAACGATGGTTGTATGTTCTATGCTCATTCAATTGATTCAATTGGTGCAATTACATATTTTACTTTATACGGAACTCGTCTAGTCAGGCAAAGAATGTGTTTATAGTAAAATTTACTAAGATTTATATAAAACACACGATAATTTTTATTTTTTTCTTGTTACTAGCGATACGTCACGGCTTCGCCCATTTGATTAATGTATTGTACATATAAATCTTATAATTTTTTTTTTTCTTTTCTAATCACTTTATCTGGCGTCAAACCCGGCGCGAATTCTAAGATAATAAGTAGCCTATATGTTGCTGCACAACTACCTCTAGTTCAATTTTATTTATTTCTACAAATAAAATCATGCATGTAACTTTATTATTTTTAGAGAACTATCATAAAAATCCGCATTCCATCTTCAAAAACATAAACATAAAAATATCCAACATTATTACGTCGAACTTATTCATCGATTCAAATCTGTTGAAATTTAATAACAGATGGCGTTACATTTATTTTGAATCACGCTAAAGGAATGTTCTTTTCAAATCATATAGTAAAAACGTTATATAATATTTATTGCTTTAAGCCGGCTCGATTTACATGGATTTGCGAATCCTGTAGGACGAGGTAACTAACCTAACCATCTTCTTGGGCCTCTTTGACGGGGTGGCGGGTCGACTTGCGAGTCAAGAAAAATTGAAACCCCGTACAAACATATATATTTAATAATAGTACATGGTGATTTTTGAGTGGAGGTTTGAGTTAATATTAAAAAATGATGTACTAATTAACAATAACTAGTAAATACTTTACCTTAATGTTTATGCTTTTTGCAACTTTACACTTTATGATAAAAATATTTTCCTGTCATTCCTTATTATATTTATTCTACTTTACTAAATTATAACAGATTTAGACTAAGCAAAGAATCTAAAATATAATTCTCAAAGGTAACGACAATGATTATTTATCAAGAAAAAGAAAAAATATTTACTAACATTGTTATTATACTAACCTATTCCATCCAAATCTTCCAATTTAATAGGCACTGGTTGATTTATCCTAGAATTTTGTAAAGACGATATAGAATCATAAGGCTCTTGTTTTATTGATTGCTCAATATCATTTTCATGACAATTAACACTGAAACATAAACAATATAGAATAAACAAAAGTGTAACATTCAAATAAATATTTAATTAATCTGGTATTAAATGAGTATGGTTCATTTAGTAAATTTCATCATGTAATTAAGCAGGTGAAAAAGGTCACCAAATATGCAATTGTGTCTGTAAAGGTTTTATGTTAAAAAATATAACATTTAACAATGGCTTATCAAGGTAAGCTTTTTATTATTATTGAAGTGATTATTCCAAGACTATATGACTTAATTTGTTTTATATTAATTACTGAAATTAAAATATTTGTATTTTGATTATATTTTATATTTTGATATAGTTGACAAGTACAACAAGTTGATAACAAGCATGTTGATAATAATACCTTGTATCCGAAATTTCTTGTTTAATTTCGACAGGTTCTAATATTTTTTTATTTGTTTGTTTTGGACTTGTCACAGAGTCTAAGAAAGAGGAGCTTTCAGAGTCTGATTCTTCTCTTTCACATTTTATTTTTATATTGGGCAGTAGGGGCTTATTCTCCACATTTTCTTCCTCTTTTATTTTTTTTACTGGTGCTTTATCTTGTTTTTGCTTTTGATGTGACTCCTTTTTACTCTTCTTTACTTTTTGTACAGGTATTTCATTCTTTTGACCACCAAACATAAGTTTTTTGGCACCATTCATGAGAGATACTCTCTGTTTGATGTCATCTAAAGTAATACCTGTTGTGTTTAACTCTGGATGATTCTGAAATTATAAAGCCAATAAATCTGCATGCGCCACATCAACTGCATGTCACATCATGTGGGTGAAGCTATCACACTGTATTCTGCATATAACAAAGTAGGCAGGGGAAAACTAGTCTTAAGACACTCTGTTTTTCACTATCCACAATTTGTCACATTATGTTTTAAGTGGTAAATCTTAACAAATAAAAATATCAAAGTATATAAAATAATAACTATAATTACTTCATTAAATTTATCCAAATGGAAGCAAGTACATAGCAGTGTGTATTGTCACAGTTGTCACATTGTATGCAATTATAATATAATATAATACTTAATTCATACTTATGAGATAATTAGCTTATAAAACAAAGCATATATATCCATAAATATATATGTGTGTAAAATTACAAAATATAAAGCTACCCTTGCAAACATTTAAAATATCACAGAACAGTATTGTACCCATAAGATTGTAGTACTGTACTTGTACATTATATTTTATCAAAATACATTTTGATTCAATACATTTAGAATTATGTAATGCTAAAAAAAAGCAATAAGCATACTATACACCTACAGACCTCTCTGTATTGCCTTCTTGCCCTATGAGTAGCTAAAACATTTTTTAGACAATCTAAGGAAGATGGATGTGATGGATCCGTAATTCCCAATGTGCCCGATACATTTGTTTCTATACCCTGAGAATAATTAAAACTTATTGTTAAATTACTTTAGCAATTTATACCACATCAATTTATTGATTTTAAAAATAAGCTTTTCTTCAAAGAGCTTTAATAAGTCAAATTTTTATTTAATTTTATCAAATTAGATGTATATTTGTTTCTATACCCTGAGAATAATTAAAACTTATTGTTAAATTACTTCAGCAATTTATACCACATCAATTTATTGATTTTAAAAATAAGCTTTTCTTCAAAGAGCTTTAATAAGTCAAATTTTTATTTAATTTTATCAAATTAGATGTATAAATAATGTTAAAATAGTTTTTGAAAATTAACCTGTCCAGTGTGCATAGTTTTTCTTTTCTTAAAGGAGTTTTCTGGGGGACCTTCTGGATAATTTTCATCTTCTGATTCCTCTCCTCCTACCTCACTCCATATTGCTGCCAATTCTTCAAAATATCTCTGCCTCGCTCTTACATATAATGGTTTGTAATTATTTCTTGCAGAAGGTTTTGGTGGCAAAGCTGGAAGAAATGGTACAGGTCCAGGAGGTCCAGCTTTTGCTACAGCTAACAATCTTTCACGTGATATTAAAACCTCTGGTAACATTTTGGCATAATATGATTTCGTCTGGAAAAAAATTACAACTACTCAATACATTTTCCTATAAGAATAATATTTCAATAAGTTTCAACAGTACATTAATAGAATTTAAAAATATACACAAAAAAACTTTATTACCTTGTGCTTTTGCTGTTTTGTTCTAGCTTTAAGCAAAAATTTCCTCATTCTTGCAATATCTGGTCTATAATTTCCTTGTCTCAGATTACTAAAAAAGTTATTTAGTGGTGATTTGAAATGGAATGGTTCAAAATTAAATAACATTTTTACTGTTATCTCTTTCTCCTCATCATCGTCTTCAGGAAATGTTGGCAGGAATTCTTTGAGGTATTCTTTATGTTTATCTTCCAAACTGTCCCAAGTCTTTATTGAAAAGAATTCTCTAAATATTGAATAATCTTCACAGAGATCCTGTGGAAGTTCTAAGGTGTGCCCGAGAATAGTAACTGGCTCGGTGAGTTCTTCTTCACATTCTGAACTTCCACTAGAACTATCGGAAGAGCTACTACTACTATCACCACTGTAACTGTTCTCACTCTCCACTTTTTCCTCCATAACTTAGTGTCTAAAGAAAGTAAAAAAACTTTAAGCCCTGTGTAATGATCATTTACCGTTTATCGCGCGCTGATTTAGTATTTTGCATCCGCTACATTTGTATTTCACCTTGTTTTGTTCCTGATGTTTACAAAAAACCGAATCTCTAACATACAACTATCCCACAAAGAGCCATGGACTTTTTTAAATAGCCGTCAAATCTTGTCTAAAATAAAATACAACGCACACGCCAATCCGTACAGTTTCATACATACTATGCGCCAGAACGGCACATTGCGATGAGAAAATAGCTTGACAACCACGAACAGCGACATTTTGCCTTTTCAAAATAGAATTTTAAAACAAAACAAAAGTTGTCTATGCTGTAATAATGTATATTCTGTGGTCGTGGTACAGAATATTATGAAGAAATGAAATAAATAGTTTAATAAAAATGTTAACAAATTTATAAACTGAATTCTTTTATCTTTAAGGAGAATCCTTAAAACATTGATCTAATGTAAATGAAAATCACAAAAATCAAGAAAAAAATATAAATCACAATAAGCAATAGAACTTTTTTATAATTTAGTCCACATTCAATTACAAAACTATCACATATCTTATATTTAACTAATTAATATTTTTTATAATTGGTTCTAAGAATTTTTTTCTTAAAAACGCTGTAAAAAATATGATGTGAATTATATTATATTCGTCTAAATTTTGACCTAGTTTTTACAGCAAATTAATGATCCGTATTCTGTAATCTGTAGTAACAACCAAACGAATCGCTCCGATGGTAGACCTATCGAAAGATTTGACTTTTAATTTGACGTAAAATAAATCGTGGTGTAGTAAATATGGCTGACGAACTCAATGTTGACAGTCTAATTCATAGGCTTTTAGAAGGTAAAGTTAAGCTTTTTATATTTTTTTTTACCAAATTGTCAATGCGCACCTAATACAGTATTATGATAACAACTATTCCTTGGTATATTTTGCTTCTAGTTGCGTAATTGTTAAGTGTATATGTATAGGAACGTCTAACTCATAAATAAATCGATTATCCTCAATTCTTATCTAAATCTAGTTTAGATGTTCATGCTCAAGAGCCTTGTAGATGGCTAATTTTGTCCTAATAATTAAGTATAATGTGAATTTACTATGACTGCGATATTACTTAAGTTTTTACTTCTAGTATTATGGATGACAGATTCCATCGAACTACTTCATGGGCTTATTGTTATGCTTTGTTCGCATTGTATGTTACTTTACTTGTTAATTTCATTTTATCATGCTGCTTATTATGGGTTACATCAGTATACAGACTGCAACAAGAAACAGCACGACGAAAAGGGAAATTCAAAGACATCTTTTCAGGAGAATGTATGGTTACCTCCAAAATTATATTTTCCGTATTGAGCTAGATTTATGGTTTATTTTGTTATAATATTACTTTAAAACAAAATCTTGCCCTTGTTCAACTTTCATTCACATCCTGTTAATAAGAGTCCAATATATTACCAATTTATATGTACCTTTCTTCTAATTATATAATTAATTAGTTATTAAGTTAACAAAAGTGAAAATAGACAACATTCATACCCATTTTATATATAGCACACCATTATTCCCATTTACCAAATGTAACTGGTTTTTCATGGAATAAATTGCTGCTATTACAAAATAAAAATACTGTTGCCCTCTACCTAATATGTAATGTGATTGATATGAAAACCAAATTTTGTGATATTGTCCTTTTCTATTCTATAATTTAATATTGTTTGTTTAATGCTATGAAAAGCATGCAATATGTACTTGTGGGTCATTTGGTATTTGATGTGTTATTTTATAGATATTATTAAGATACATATTTTATTTAATATAGTTTTAAGGTAATGAGCAGCAAGATCTTATTCATTGTTTAACCTGCATTTTGACGAAAAAACCGTTTATCCTTAACTTGGTTCATTCACTAAAAGAGTTATATTTTTGTTTATTGCTAAAGTATGCAAAATAATTAACTTCTTATAAGAACATGAAAATAATGAGTCAAGTTAACTAATGAGAGACTAAAATAATTTTATTTTAATAAAATGCTTGAAAGCAGAGTGTATACAATAATATAAATAATATTTTTCTCTATATTGTCGCAGTTCGAGGATGCCGTCCTGGAAAAACAGTCCAGATGTCAGAGTCAGAGGTGCGTGGCCTCTGTACAAAATCTCGGGAGATATTTCTACAGCAACCAATTTTACTGGAATTAGAAGCACCACTCAAAATTTGTGGTAATTTTTTTATTCTTTCAAACTAGGTATAGTGACACAGACTCTAGGTATACAGTAGTGTAGTTTTGTGCTGTCACCAAATATATGTTAGGTGGGAGAGTAAATATTACGTAAAAGCCGTATATATTTTTTATAATTACTATGTTATATTGTATATATTATATGCTACAACTATTTATTAATTATTCAATATGTATATATATTTAATAATTAATAAATTGTTTCATGAATGTATATATTTAAATAATATTATATTCATGAAATAATAGTTTAAAGATTAATATTTATGTACTATCTTATGATCATAATAGATTATGATTATCCAGATTTTTTTTCGTAAATTTAGAAAATATATCTAATGGACTTAGTGGTGCAGTAAGACTAAAGCGTTTGAGTATACATTCCCACTCGGCGGATTCTTTTATTTTCGCCACTCTAGTAAGAAAAGCGCTGTTTAGTTTCACCACTCAACACATCTCGAATTCGGGCGGAATACGAGGAACCTAGTGTCTAAGTTCTCTCTACTTAACGCAGCGTATAAGAAATAATGCGGGAAGCAGACATAAAGGTAAAATATAGGTAGTAACAAAACAATTAATACATAAAGTCGTAAGTTTTGAATGTGATTCTGTATATATTATAAAATCACATTTAAAACTTATTCATCCTTCGTTTGTTATTCTTATAACATGTCGTCGTGATTACTTTGATATAATGTACCTTGTAAATTAGCAGCAAAATATTTCAACAACTCATATATACATTTCAGTGTTTGTGAAAATGCTAAGTAATAAATACATACTACATTATAATAAAAATTTGTCTCGTTACTACTTATAGTATTTACAAAGTGATATACAGTTTGGTTTTGGCCTTGAGAACTGTACACAAAACGTGTTAATAAGATATTTATATTTATTAAATATAAAATCAAATCTAATTTTCAGGTGATATACATGGACAATACACAGACTTGCTGCGTCTATTCGAATATGGCGGCTTCCCGCCCGAAGCCAACTATCTATTTTTGGGTGATTACGTTGATCGCGGCAAGCAGTCTTTAGAAACCATATGCCTGTTACTTGCTTATAAAATAAAGTATCCAGAAAATTTCTTTCTACTGCGAGGCAATCACGAATGTGCCAGCATAAATCGTATTTATGGTAAACTGTTAAATATTTCCATGATCCCATTCGCTAGCAAGCAATTCCCAACTGTATAATGAACCGTATACGAAACGCTCTTGAAGTAGTTCTCGAGTACGCCTGCATTACTAGCCACATTAAGAGGCGGCCTTCAGTTTAATTCCAACAAGTTGGAGTTGCTTGTAGCCTTGGATCTAATACCGGATACGCTTTGGTATTCTTTTCGTTATTTTCTGTATGAAAATATTGTTGTGAGAATATTTTTTTAGGATTCTATGATGAATGCAAGCGTCGATATAACATAAAGCTTTGGAAGACTTTCACGGATTGTTTCAATTGCCTTCCGATCGCGGCTATTATCGATGAAAAGATTTTTTGTTGTCATGGCGGTCTGTCACCAGACTTGCAGGGCATGGAGCAGATTAGAAGGATAATGAGACCAACCGATGTGCCTGACACAGGTATAGTACTGAACTAAAATATTTTTGTGTGTAAAATCCACAACACATGAAACAGAAAGTATCTTTGGGTTCCAATCTATTTTAACAAATGCTTAAATTTATAATGAATAATGTATCATTTCCAAATAACAGACTTTGGCATTAAGGTTTTATTAGTGGTAGCCTGTTCGGGTTGAAGTTATTGAATGGGATTATTGCTTTTCCGTGCTGTGTTAGACAATGAGCGGCCTTTAGTTTCAAAAGCGGAGAACGGAATGTCTTAAGTTAGAAAAAAACACCAAGAAAGAGGGAGAAGAAGAAACACTAAGTTCCTCCTAGCCTACTAAAAGCGGGATAAAACGTAAAGCTAAAAAATGACATAAATTAAAAATAAAAATTAACTAACAAATATATATTAGTTAGTAAAAATGATATACATAAAAGACACAATGAAATAATTGAAACATAATTGCAGAAATGTGGAACAAATTGTAAGTCTTTGTTCAAATTTACAGAGTGCGGACACACGCCTCATCCATATAGTTATCTTGCTTAAAAATTCTTATAACTACTTCACGTTCAGTAACTATTTTCGTCATACTTCAACGAGAATGGAAAATTTTGCGCTTGTATTTAACAACATAATTAAAGTAACGCGTGTGGTCATAGTTTATTTTTGTAATTGTCTTCTTGATGACTAACTTAGTTAATCTTATAAGTACCTTTGCGAATTGAAGTTAATCAAATTATGAGATTAATATACATATGCGTATGTAACTAAATATATTTCACTACAAATATTTCTGATATTACATAAATATTTTTTAAAGCATTTTAGCGAATAGGTTTTTTAGTGATAAGAATTATCAGCAAATATCTTAGTTGATAGCTGAGAAAAATCTATATACAATTGGTTCATTTCGGTATTGTCATAGTTTATTACACAGAAATATTAGTATATACGGATTGAAACCGTTAACATATGTTTAGTAAAACAAAACAAAAATTAGTCCCAACCTTTTGTTTTGGTTATAATATTTTTAGAAGCTCTACAATATTTCTTCTATATCTCTACTTATTTTCCTTTTCACCGATATCGTGACGAGATGAGGCAGCGCCTGATTGTTATCGCGATAAGCTGGCTTATACCAAAAACTTATACTGGTATAAGGAGCCAGCGTGAGGAGGAACGCATGTCTTAGTGGCCAGACCGCTTGGACGTTAAAATTTTTATGTTTTCTTTTGTTTTGGGTTTGTTTGATCTCGATATAACAATGTGGCGCATTGGTTTCTGACAACTGACACAAAAACTAAAACTACTGAACAATAGCACTAGGAGATAGAAGGTCATGACTGTCCCCAAATATTATTTGCTCAACTTTAGACTGCATACATATTTATAAAAAATACCTACTTGTCCAAGGTTTGCTCTGCGATCTGTTATGGTCAGATCCCGACAAGGACGTTCAAGGATGGGGCGAGAACGATCGCGGAGTATCCTTCACGTTCGGACCGGATGTCGTCAGCAAATTCCTGAACCGACACGACTTGGACTTGATTTGTAGAGCTCATCAGGTAGGCATACTCATTACATGTAATATGTTGGTACTTATATTTTATAAAAATTCCGGTATTCTGAATATTTAATAAATGGTAAATATTAGGTATTAATATTATTATATTAATACCTAATATTTACCATTATATTTAAAGTAAAATTTGTTAACGTTTTAGTTGGTAATACAAATATAAAGTTAAAACTAAAAAATAAATAAATAAAAAATTATAAATAATTAAAATTAAATTAAAAAATAAATATAAATAAATAAAATAAATTTAATTTGAAGTATGAAAATAGACGCCATTAATCCGTTTAAATTAGATTTATATATACTAGTAACAATCGCAAAAGCCAAATATCTTATTACATATTTTGAACACTATGATTTACAAAATATAAAAATAGTGATACTTTTTAAAACGATGTTTTACACAGGTGGTAGAAGATGGTTACGAGTTCTTTGCCAAAAGACAGCTAGTGACGCTGTTCTCCGCTCCCAACTACTGCGGAGAGTTCGACAACGCGGGTGGCATGATGTCCGTCGACGAAACGCTTATGTGCTCGTTTCAGGTATTGCTTACTTGTATTTTTTCTACTTTCGGACTCCTCCTGTATTTAGAAGGATTGGGAGAAACAGTCTATTCTTAAGGCATTCGACTCGACAACCAACCCACTGTACGCTGACCGCTTTTATTATTGTTATGCATTAGAATATGAAATAAAATTATAACATTACTCACATTTTAAATTAACAAGGCTATAATATTAATATACAATTATCGTAGATATTAAAACCATCTGAGAAGAAAGCAAAGTACCAGTACAACGGCATCAACAGCGGCAGACCAGCCACACCCCAAAGATCACCCCCCAAGAAGAAATAACTGATATTTGGGATCCAGTGTGCTGCGCAGTGAGATGCTACAATTAATTTAATCAATCCCACTACTATAGTTATTACGTAGGCCTTGCTTCACATGACAATGCATTACTCTGTACATCTGGGCCTCTTTCTAGTTTTAAATGTACATAAATAAAATTATTGTTTCCATATTGTAACAGCTTCAAATTTCCATATCTTGTGTGGAAGACAATGACAAAAATTATAACAGCAGAATGAGGCCTTATTTTAAAATGATTGAAAAGATATTTTTATATTATTTATGCTAAATGTTTTTTTCGAATTATATTTATATTTTCATTTATTGTTTAAAATAGTATATGAAAATTTAAAATGACATTTATACAAGAGAAGTGATGTCGCAATAAACAAGGAGTACTGTATTGGCATGTGAGCTCACTGGTCACCAGACAGAGCCGAATAGTGTGTTATTGAAATTATTTATCAATTATTGCTTGTGCCTTCTTATTTTTAACTTTATTTTAGATATGAGTGATATTAATTTATGAATTTAGTTTTCAAATTTCGGCCGTGCCTGGTGACCCGCTTCTTCGGTCCCGGTGTAAGGCAGCCTTTCATCAGATTATCTTTGTTGTGTTATAGATTTATTGATATTATAGAAAAATTATTTCGTTAATATTGAAGTTGAAGGTTAGCGATCTTAGAGATGCGGGCATTGGACGAGAGAGAGTTATGTTTACATATTTTTGAAGTTGTAGTGGATCGGAAGCACCATTGCTTTGTTTATTCTATAACTAATGTGCCTATAAATGTAAATTATATATAGGTCTCGATATAAGTGACGAAAATTGGTTAATTTGAAAATTCTAGTTTTCTGTAAAGTATATTGACGATTGTTTTCAAAAAACAAGCGTCACCCGTCTATTTATCACGTGTCTCCTAGTAACGTATTATGAGTTTATTATGTTTTAGAACTGGCCTAAAACATAATACTAACCGTTGCCGAGTAGCTAATAAGTGTCCAAGTTCAATATAAGGACTCCATTGCAATCACATTGCTCAGGGAGCGAACTGAGACTAGCCCAGTGAATTATTATTTATTTTGCACACAGTATTAATATTATGGATAAGTAGAAGTTTCAAAATTATCGGCGAATTGGCGTGATCTCCCTACTTGAGGCTTTAACTTCAAAAATAATGATAAGTCTCGAAAACAATATGGTGTAAAGCGATGGTAGAAGCAGTGTAGTCCTCGCAACAATAGTGCAATTGCTATATTATAATTATATGAAATATTGAAAATTATATGCAGGTTTTGCATTGTACAATTTTATTTTTTAGCTATGTTAACTATGTCAAATAATATTCATTAATAAATATTACTATTTAAAGTAAGAGCTTTATTTTTGTTTCATTTTCTTTATATTATACAAATTGTATTTTTTTTTTAAGATATACAGTGAATGTATGAAGTGAACAATGAATGAGTATGGTTACAATGTAAGTTTCATATTTCACTTCAACATTTTTTATAAATTTCTATAGTTGTAGATTTTCAACTGCTTTTTCATGTTTAGCTTTCACTTTGCTACTTGTTTGTAAATTTACTAGCTCTTTCATATTATATGTTGCAAGATAGATTTGAGATTTTCCTGTTTGTAACACTCTTTATTATATATATTGTAATAATCTTTTCATCTACTGTAAACCATAGTTTCAATGTGATGTTGAGTTTAAAACTATCTAGATATTACAAATTTTGTTGTACTTTCTCTCATGTGTACAATTTTCTGAAATATAAATTTTAATCAATATTTTAGTGTATTAAAATTTCTAAATATCCAACTTTTTTTGTGCCCAATTTATATCTTCAATATTAATTTTGTTTGGTTCAATTAAATCAACTAGTCTTTCATGATTTTTAATTTTATCTGTTACTTGACTAACAATTTCCTCATTTTTCTTTTGATATTTTTGTATATCCATTTGTAATGCTTTTAGGTAACCTCTTTTAGCAGAAACTGTTTTTTTCAGTTTGCTTGCCCTCATTTCATATTCCTTTGCTAAAGATTCTAATAAAATCTTCTGTTTTCTTAAGTTTGCTACATCAGAAGCCCGAAGCTGTCCTTTGACATTATCATGCTCTGGTCTCCTAAAAAATAAGATATTTATGAAATATATATAATATATATAAGATATTTATGAAATATATATAATATATATAAGATATTTATGAAATATATATTATAATTTATAAATATTTAGTAGTTATCACTTGAAATTTCAGACTTTATTTTTATACACCATGCTATATTTTCCCTTCTTTGGTTCTTGTATAATTGAGTTTTATCATGGGAACTCCTTTTTAAGTGCACTCAACAAGAAATATAGATATAAATAACTTCTAATCATCAACTTTGTTTTTTAAGCCTAGTGCCTAGTTTATGGCTATATGTCTGTCAGTCAATAAGTTATAGAGTATTAATAGGTACATTAGCATAGTCGAGTTTTATATACAGCAAGTATGCTTGTAATAAATCCACTCACAACTGAATACACAAACCTAAATAAACAATTAAAAAAATTATAAAACAAATTACCAAACAACATTATCAGGATTAATTTCAGAAAATTTTTCTTTCTGTTTTTCTAGTTCTTCCAGTTTTTGAGGCATATTTTCAAATTCCCACATTGAAGTAATTTCTTGTACCATTTCGTCAAATATACCTTGCTTTAAGCAATTAAACATTGGAACCCATTTTACTCTTCGTAATTTAGCTTTAGGAACTGTCTCAAGGAAATCGTCATTTCTAGAATTATAAAAAGCTTGTACAAATTAGAAACTATCACAAGCAGATTTCTTTTTCCTAGTCCAGATGAAAAGGATGATAAAGTACTGAAGGCAATAAAATAAACTGTGGTTACAATATTTCCTATTTTCTTTTCTAGTATTTAAATTTCATTGGAAGTAATGGTGACACAGTAATAGTGACACAGTAATAGTTATTATATCATAGATTAGTTTAAAAAATCCAAATATAATACTTTCCTAATTTTACTAGAATTGCATTGCGTTTGCAAGTCGGTCACCTAAAACGTAAAGTAAAATGGTGCATTCCACATAACATCAGCTTTGAAATAATTTTAAAATAATGATAATAATGAGACAGTGCGAGATCTTAGAGAAACTATACACAAATTATTGCGTGACTGTAATCTGAACATAATAATAAGCGATAGGAATAGACGTAGAAAAATATTTACCTAACAAGATTTGCTATATTGCTTAACTCTTTTAGAACAGTCAAATTGTCGAAAACTACTTCTGGACTACTCAGTGTAGCGTCATTTACTTGATCTTCTGTTTCACCCATGATTAATACTTTAAAACGTCGAATCTGATCTGTCGAGTCGTCTCTTATTTTATTATTACAATTATATTTAGGAAACTATTATTATTCCCTTTTTTTAGCTATTTGCGTTTCTATTAGTATTATTTTGCAACGGATTTATTTCAAAATGTAAGTATCTACACAGTTGACACTTGACAAAACATTCAACACATTTACACAGATTATAAATATAAGCTATATGCGTCAAACGTAACTAAAATAAGTACAGATGTCAGCATTTTGGCTTAGTACTGTCAACTCAATGTTCTTACTTTTTATTTAATACTTTTATTATTTTACGGGATCAAAATATTTTTTTTTCTGTCAATTTTAAAATGATTTCATTTCGGCTGGCTTAAAAACGTAATGCAATTAATATCATCGATAAAAGAATGTTCATTTCAATAATACTTTAACTTAGATAGCGGTTTGAGCTGCAAGAACCCTTAGTAAGAACTCTTAGTGATGGCGTTTGTGGTTCTGTCGCAATAGATTTGTATTGATGTATATTTATGACCAGCACGTTGTTTGCATAGCATATGAGACAATATTTCTCTATAATAATTTATATATTTTGCTCTACTCTTCTTTTGGCTTGTTAATTTTATCGTTGCTCTAATCGATCTGTGGTCTGACGGGTAGTTTAAATTCATAGTACCAATATCTTGAACTACTTTTTTTGTTGGTGTCATAATACGTACGTTTGGGGAAAAGAAATTCGTGGTTTAATTTAATTTTTTATTTTATGTTGTAATGTCAAGTTCATAAATTTCTACTCTGTTTAATTTCTAATTTCAATCCCTTTTGTTATTAGAAGTTCTTCCGTTTTAGGCATTCCAATCTTCGCATTAACATCTCTCATTAAGATAATGATATTATGTGCGGTGTCTAAAATATTGTCGATTGTTTTGTAGAAATCGTTTCGTGCGAGTTGCGATGCTCCTTTGATGTTCACGTTGAGTACTGCGACACGTTTTTTTAGTCCAGTAAAGCTGTATTACATCGTATTTAATATCTTTCACTGCTTCTTTATACGACGCTAAAGACCTGGCATTATGGGTTGCTATGTATATAAATTGGTTGGAAGGTTGTGTGTGTCTATTGTTTCTTTGTTTATTTGCTTCGAATTGGGGAAGGTGCTTCATTGATTCTTTTCTTTTCTCCAGTACGTATTTTGGATAGTCTTCTTATTTAATGTAATATTGTAGGTCTCCCTTTTGTTATATATTTTTTAGATTCTATACTTTTAAAGTAATAAACGGAACCATTGTAGGATAACTTTGTTCTCCGTTTGTCTGTCTATCTGTCTGTGAAGACTATTTTTTCCAAATCTGTTGATGCACAGAAAAAAACAAATTTCTAAGTCATGCAATCAAAACATATGACCGTTTATGCTTATTTTTTTTGCCTTTTGTATGAAAGTCGCCGCGTAATCAAAATCAAGGTAATATTTTAATGGAAAATATAGCAAATTGACTGAATTTCTAAGTTTAAAATTTCCTCTAATTTTTTATTATTTTAGTTTAAGATGATCAAATTGTTTGGAATATCCCTTTTCTGTTCTTAAAACACTTGCTGAGCACGCTGTGTGACTTGAAGAGCGTTTATAAATTCGTTCGTTTCAAAGATACTTAGTTTTGCATAATTCAGGTTATAAAATTGATAAATTAATAAATATTAATTAAGAAAATTAATAAATATTATATGAATAAAAAAGTTATTTTAGTTAGTGGTTTTCGAAAAGCTTTTATATTTCTTATAATATCTTAATTGACCTTATATGAGGAATAGATGTTTTTCTTATCAATAAGCTTTCCCAGGTCCCTAACAATATCCACTATATATTTAAATGTAATTTATTACTTTTATTGTAGCTCTTTGTTGCTGTATTTTATTAATTAAACACTATTCTAAAAATCACTTTTTTCTAGTTAGTAAATCGAGTGCAAGCATAAAAGGGCTGTCAAATCATTTATAAAAATGTTAGTGTCCCACCGAAAGTTTGGTTTCGGTTTCTATTTCGGTTGAGTTTCGGAAAAAAATAAGTTTCAGTTTTGTTTCGGTTTCGGTGGCAAACCTGCCGATAATACGACTGAAACCGAAGCTACATTCGGAAGTTGCCGCGCCATGCTCGGGCATGTAGTGAGTGTTTTGTTTTAAATTAAGTAAGTTTTACCGTGTGATATAGTATCCGTTAGAGTATGTAGTAAACATTATTTAATATAACAAGTTTAACATAACTATCTAAATACTTTATGGTTACTTTAACTCATTCGCTAATGCTATACGTAAATAAACATTAGTTAGATATACTTCAATGATTTTTAAATTATCCTGAGATTGGAACCCACACCTCATGGAAACAAAAAGTCACTGTGTTAAATATTTTATGTTTTCTTTAAATATTCTTTCTATCCTTAGTGTGTTCCACTTTAAAAATCATTAAAATATTTAATAAAAATAGAATTCTCTCTTGCCAAATGATTCTTCTTTGCAATAATCTTTGGATAGTGGAAATTTGTCAAAATCTCACTACAGAGATACTAATAAAGTAATAAGTTGTACAAGGCATATAAGAATTTCGATGATGAAGAACACAGCGCTTTGACGGTTTCCATGAGGCGCGGGTTCAAATCCCGCTGTGTTCAATTTTTTATAGTTCATTAGTGGTGATAATATTAAGGATTTAGAGTTCCAACGTTGAATTTATTAATTATTACCAATATAACCAACAAGCAAGTACGGTGAATTAATTGTTTCTTTTGGCAAATTAGCACGCTTATAATGAAATGAGTAGGTACTTACGTTATTACTTCAATATTAAATACCTACTTATAACATTTGTGATATTAGGTAACAACTTAAAAAAAAGTATTTAAATTATTATTTAAAGCATTTATAAAACTATGTGATCTAAATAAAAATATTAAAACTGACTTAAAACATGATAATTATAAGGAAGTTTCGGTTTCGGTTTTTTGTTTCGGTCGAAACTGAGACCGTTGCCAAAATTTGTTTTCGGTTTCGGTTTCGGTCGTAAAAATCAGTTTCAGTCGGACTGTCATATAGACGATGAGATCTTTGGGATACCTACAGCTGATAATTACTAAATAAAAACACCTATTCCTTAAGTCAAAATAAAAAAGACATTTGATTTAGTATGTCATGAGACATCTACACTACAACTACTTAGCCATTTCTGATGGTTGTAATTACGGCCTTTTCCACAACTTTCATTGAACTTGCATAAGAAGTTTTACATTTAACACAGAAAATAATCATACAAAATTCTTTTTAATTTCTCTATGGGGCATAACTAGCAAAATATATCGGTTCGTAAATTAGCCGCAAGAACATTCTGCCGCCTATTCAGCCTACTGGTAAATCCACCATTGCATCCCCAGTGTCAAGACAGGGAAACAAATACAGTAATTTTATTATATTATTTACTAATCTTTTACTTTTAATTAAGTTATAGGTAAAAATAAAATGATACAATTGTGTTTTTGTATTTTATTATTTTTTTTAATATATTTTATCGTACATAAAAAAGTATTTATAATAAAAACAAATTTACTGTAACAAAGTTCATTTCCGTGGCAGTGACTATGTTATGCAGTCTTTGAGATCTTGAAACTTTAAAACCCGATTATATATCATGATTATTGTAGTATTGATGAACACTATTGTAACATAGTCATGTTTGAGAAAGGAAAATAATTAAAAAATAAATGTTGCTGTAAAAATTAACTTAATTGGAAGGCTACGATGTCTAGCCCTTTAAAACGCAGCAGCTGAAAAAGAAATAAAAAAGATTATTATTATTTTTATTTTCAATATAATTACTTTAATTTATAATGTAGTCTAATATGCGAAGTATAGGTATGCGATAGAGGCATAAACATGGCTCATCGTAGTCATTAAAATAATGTCATGTTTGGTTCCTACTTTTAGGTAGATATTCTTTTCATATTTTAATGTAATGGTTACTTTATTAACCTTTATTTTTACATTTATTTATTTTACATTTTTTACCTACATGATCATGCTTGACAAAACGAGCCAAAAAAAACCATAAATATACTGGATATTTTCAGTACAGTAGGTTGGTATATTTAACAGCCTTATACACGACTAATTTATAAAAAATAGCAAACTTGTTAGTAACATGTTCGTATATAGGTACCTATTTTAAATCATTATTAATGCATTTTAAGGTACTACATGAAGAGGAACAAATCTCTCACAATAAACTAGAAGTGTTATATTTTTCCGCATACATAAATTATTGAAAATGAAACACACCGTTCAAAAAGGAAAACAAATAAAAGGAAACTACTACAAAAATTACAAATTCGAGCTTTTTAAAAATAGCCTTATTACCCATCGAAGAGATATCTGATGCTTGTATTACAAACTACGAACGAAGGGTAAAGTCTTGCTTAAATCATCCACTGTGAACCTGTCGTGGACCATTAGATCTGCCGTGACCAGAGATTATCAATTAGCAGTTATTTTGTTAGAAAATATTTTGAAATGGATTGCCGTCGGTAAAAAGATATGCCAATTAATACGTTTGCTTGGCAAGGAAGGCGCATATGTATATATATATACAGCTATTCACTAACCTAAGGGCCTGATCGGGTGCTTGTCCCAGAGGAAGGTGCGCTTGACGGGCGAGAGGTATGAATCTCGGATGTAGGAGGGGCTGCGATCCCATCGAGCCATGGGTCTCAGCTCCGGCCAGTCGTACCAGAAGGGGTCCCGAGTAATGGCCGAGATAGGCAAGGATGGGCTGGGATTGAAAATGTCAGCCCAAGGTCTACGCCGCAGTCCACTCGCGTTGTACAGTGGTGCACCTATATATCACAATAGTTAATGCCGGGGCAACAGACACGAACGGGTCTCGTCAACGCTCCTGCACATCAAGCGTTAGCATTTTACTGTTAAACTAAAAACTGCTTCACATTTGTATTTAACATTTATACACGCAATAGAGCATTTAAAAAATATGCTACAAATGCATATTATATGTTTCAAGCGTTAATTATTATTATGTGTACAAAGTTGATAATTATTTTTATTGGTCATGGACATGGATGGATATTAAGCAGGTTAAATATTATTTTATATTAAGTAAATTATGTTAAATTTTCTCGTAGATATTAATTTTTCCTTACAATTACTATAATCTAAAGAATATTCACACGCACATGCTATGAATACATATTAATATTTGTTTTAAAAATGTATCATGAAAATTAGAATTATAGTAAAGTAAAAAGTTGCTTTTTACAGAAAGAACACATACACTCAGATTTCATCACTATATGTATGAATTTTCTGAATAAGGACGTCCTGATTACTTATTCAACAGACATATAGAAAGAATTAAGAAACAAATATTTTATTCAAAACATCGCACTACGTTAATAGGACTACAAGTGCTGGAGTGAAGACTGTTTAAACTAATGTCGTAATTGGATTTATAAATTACAGAAAAGATCAAGTCAACAAGAAAGGATTGATTAAGACATTATGTCTGTTGCCCTTACCGTCGGCATCGAATGCAATCTCACAATCTCTGGGTGGACTTATCCTCGGCTTCACGGGCGTAGGGGATTTCCCTCGGAGCGAGCGGTCAAAACCGGCCCATTTTTCAGCATCAGCAAAAAATGGGTCCTTATTGAATACATCCGATATCTTCGATGGCCACGCTCCTTCACGGTAAACCTCACAGTGAGTACCACGCAAAAAATTCAAGACTAAGCGTGGTATTTACTTCAATTTCCATTTAATTACAAAAGAGTATAGTGTTCACTTAGATGAGTGGCGAACTGATTAATAGTGAATATTCCGGTGAGTGCTTTCGCTATATACAATGCAGCTCATGCACAAAATGCTGAATGAGAGTTATATATGCACCAATTTCGTATAATTTATATTTATATATTTCTGAATTTCCAAACCAAAAATGAGAGGAAGGAACTAAGCTACAAAATCAAAACACGGATTGATCTTTTAAATTTTAATAAAAAAAATATGAATGGGTTAGTTCGTGTATTCGTTTTGTACTATTTATAAAGTACGGTGTAACAATAGAATTACATAATATTTATAGAATCCTATTCTAATTAGATGTGATGTATTGATTAACAATGAGTCATATAAAACCAATTTATATTAAATAGGATGCCGGTACCATATATATAGTATAACATTTATATACAAAATTTAAATTTTTTTATATTGAAAATAACAGAGACAAGTGAATTCATTAAACAAAAACAGTTTGAAATATGAAATTAAATTACAAAAATTGCTTAAATAAAAAATATTTTCAAATTTCTATAATATTATTGACAAGAGTGTACCTTATACATTTTTTTTATCGATTGTCCCTCACGGTAATAAGGTTCAATGAGTATTGAATCTAATAGTGAGTGGTGTTTCTTTTGTAAAAACCTAAATCCACGTGATTAACATAAGTATAGGAATTTCCAATTAGACACTTGTAAAAGTTCTTCTGGGTCTCATAGGATTGGATATTTTTCTACCAAGTTCATAACGTGGACCAGCTCGTTTACCGAATTTTCACCATTCGTAGTTTATTAACAACAATATCAGTCTTTCTGAGACACCTAAAAGACTTATCTAGCCGCTAATTAAAGATTTTTAAAATAACTGCAAAGATTATTAGAAATAAAATGCGAATGGATCAATCTTGGTATTTCTTAATCTAGCTTATTCTACCGTGCATATAGTTTTAGAATTTACCTGATCCCCAGTGAGGTTTGTTGTCGGGTTCATACTCGATGCCTTTAAGGCTCTTAGGTGAGAGAGGGTCGATGATGGGCGCGCTAAGGTCGGTGATGGGGTAGGCTCTGTCTTTCAGATAGAGGCCGTAGCGAGAGGGATACAAGCGGTCGATGGCGGCCAGCCTGTCCAGATGGTCTTGCCACGCTTTGTGAGAATCGAATGGGTCAACTCCCCTTCGGATACGCCTCGGCACATGGTAAACTGTTAGCAAACAGCACAACGTTATTAAATTGATTTATTGAAAATAAAATAAAAATGGTTTATTCAAGTCGATGACACGTTAAAGTGATTTAAATTTTAATGGATAAAGCAGACCTATGAATAAAAAAATAATAAAATTTGATCAGAGATAACAGGAATTAATTAATTGTACTTACCTAACTAATAGGGTAAGTCTTAAAAGAAACCACAATCTGATTAGTAGGTGTTACATAAATACTGTAGCATAAGCATTTTATGAAAATTATTTTTTATTGATATATAAAGATTCTACATAGAACTCACCTCTTTGTGTGGAATAACTTAGGTATATGGGTAGAGACTATTTATATATTTTATATACAGTAGAAGGTTTTTAAAGAAAAATGTGCAGCCTGAGAAATGCTTGAAGATTTAACAATGAGATCATGTTCACATTTATGATATTTATAGATGTGCGTGGATGTTATGTGTAAGAGATGATTTCTAATACATTATAACGTGCATGTTTGCTAAGGACCGAAATGCAAGACAACATTTAATGAATGATGAACAACATTAATAAGTTCCTAAATAATTTGTTAAATAATTTTTATTATTATCACTACTTTATAATTCAATATCTAAGCAGTTTAATAACTGATGAAAATTATAACATTTTAAAAATGAAGGACAAATAATTGTAGGTCGTCGGCGCGTATATTACAAATAGGTGCGTACATATATACATATTATGCTATATGAAAGTAAGTCACTAACTGAAAATGTTTGTGCTTGTGTAAGACTCATGTAATATTAGCTGAATTACTATTATTAAATCTCCGAGCTTTCTACAGGAACACGTCAATATTTAAATGCATATCTTTTATTTAAAAATGTATACACAATGTTTTTTATCAGTTTGATACAACTAGCAAATATGATAATAACTAGGTGCTGTTAAATAATTAATTTTACATTGTTATACAAGTAGCTATTTATTAGATTGTTTGTTTATTATAAATATATCTTCGAAGACATCGGTATTATGAAAGCAAGTAGTATTCGTAGCAACTAAAATTCTTTAATAAACATTTTTAGCTGCTCCGGTTTTTGCTGAAACAATTAAAACAACAATGCCAATTTTTTTCTGTTTAACTGTAAATATTCCAGTACACTGAAACTCCTATAAAGATTAACACGTAAACTTAACTGTACATTTAAAAATTTCATGAATGAACTTTATTTACATGTGAACTTATAAATAAGAAGCTATAACTTGTAATTAAAAAAAACATAATAAATATAATATAAATATATAAATAATAATAATAAGCAAAAGAATTAAACGCGTGTTTGGCAAAACCAAAGTGTGTTATATATGAAGTAAACTGTAATTTACAGCAAGCTAAAGGCAATATATTCTTATTTGCGTGACGTTTAACAGTGTTTTAGTTAAATACTAACTTGGTCTGTACTGTTCGAGGGAGCGGGGGTAGTTGTGGGCGTAGATGGGACGCGGAGAGTATCCGTAGACTTCGCGGTGGACGGGCAAGTAGCGATATCCGGGGACGGTGATCCTCTCAGCGGCGCCGACGGGGTCGTCGTAGATAGATTTGCTGTAAGGGTAGGTGGACAACAGTTCCGGGAACACGCTGCGGCGGGATGGCCTGTATCTCTCCTCGGCTCTGATGTCTTCCGATCCTAAGCGACGTCAAATGAAAACATTATTTCAGTACAATATAATTCCCATATTGAAACTCTATTGAGTTTATCTTAAAAATAATACGAGAACAAACGCAATGTATTAAGTAATTACCTTTTAGAGATCGCACGAAAGATTGCCAAAATCTGGCTTTCTTCGAAGGCGACTCATTTCTGCCAATCATTTCCAAATGACTTTTAAACATTTTGGCAGCTTATGTCGTGCTCGTGTTCTGTAAAGAAATTAATCAATTAGGTATCTGCTAATTCTATTACTTTATTAGTATTTCGTAAGTACTCTATATAATATAAGAAAATTATTCGATTATTTCTTGTGCCAGGTGACATAATGAATCCAACAGCGTACTTTTTCATTTTAAATAGAGCAATGACGTACGGATTTCTAGCGGCCGGGCCACAAATAACCGTCTCTGTGGCTTCTTCTCTTCGAATGGCCCATAAACTTGGCCGTCAGCCAACCATTCTGATGTAGATAGCACCTCGAAAATTATCGTTTTTACTAATGTTTGATCATGGCTTAGCTATTTTTGAGACGCGACCTTGTTCCAAGTTTTAAGCCTGGGTGTATCATTGAAATAATATTTATGATTTGTATAATTGAGTATCGAGATGTATGTATATGATGTACATAAGTATAATTTATGTCGGGTGAAACCCCTCATATAATAAATATCCACATAATTTTCCTACAAGATTTTAAGATTGACAACAAAAAATTAAACACTAGTAATTAAACACACTACTAATTAAACACTAGTCAAAAATAAAAATCTTTTAATAAATAATTTTGAAAAATGTAAGCTATCCACATACGCTCTATTCTGTGGATTATATTCACATATTTTCAAAACGTTTGCGTCACACGTTTATATTTAGCGGAGCAGAAGCCCCATTCATCATACCTCGATTACACATTAACAGACATTTTAAAATCATGTGCACTTTTCAAGAATGCACTTATTACACAAGTCTTTTATTATAATACTAAGCCATAAGTTCTCCATATAGTTCATTTTATAACAGTTTTCTAACCAGTAACGAATAATCAAGTTGAGCTTGGATATCATTAAATAATGTTAAACTGTATATTCAAATAAAGTAAACTTGTAAACGCAGTTGTTCGATACACAATATTACATAAAACTTTAACACGAGTTAAAGTGAAAGGATATTAAATAAATAATTGATTTGTGTGCTATTAAGAATTGAACAGTCTAACTCTTGAAATAACAAATGCATAAATTTCAAAGTGTACAAATTTTTTACTCATTCACGGCATGTTGGACCGAAATACAGAATAATCATTTGGGTCATGTACGAAGGCCAATGTCAGTCGTATTTTCGTTGTATATAACTTATTAAACAAAACCCATTTAAATTTTATTATAATTTGTCGCTACCTTAACCAAAGCGAAAAAGGAGCAAAAGCCGATCTTACCTGGTGGTCTAAGATCGCAAGAGACCTAATAAATTTTCAAATGCGTGACCCGACAACCCAGGACCGAGCTTCTTGGCGCAAAAGAGTGAGGAGTCCGAAATAACGGGATCAGAAACGGAACAAGAAAAAGAATTTGTTGCTATGCTTGACTACCATTGCAGAGTAAGTGACGACAGGTATATATGTATATAAGTAAAAATTGTATTGTGAAACGGATACAAAAATACTTGAAGGCGCGTCGATTAGTAGATTGCAAATTTGGCTCGGATGAGAGGCTCCTAAAATAGTCGAAGCGCGCGCTCGTATCGGATTCACAGCATTCCCGTTGCGACGCACCGTCACCGATGAGACAGGTGGGCCGGCACCTCGGATCTCCAAAATATATAACCGTAACGAGCTACTTTCGATATAGTAAATTATTTTATATATTTAAAATCAATATTCATTTTCAATAGATAATCATATAAATCAATTCACTGTTTGACAGTTAAAAAGCAAAAACAAATTTAATAAATATTACTCTAAAATTAAAAGTGAAAAAGCAAGTGCCGTATTTAATGATCACACATTGCACTATGGACATAATATTTATAAACTTACGTGCTGCTGAAATAATTTTACCCTTCTAAGATGTTACCGGTCTTATCACTCGCGAGTGCTGTATAGGGTAGAGGGAGGTATGATTATAGAGAGGAGCGGTTGCGCAACTAGACAGAGACAGCTATGCACTCCGAGATCATAACAATGTAATTGATCTCAATTTCGAGTATAATGAAGATCGAAGTGTTCTAAGTAACTATAGCAAAACGCATACACTTTCGCGGCTTATTTTATAGACACTTATTCTTACCGATTAAAATACTGATCGATTAATGTTAGCGGTGTGATGTCGCTGACGAGCCGACGTCGAGTGTCGGACCAGGGCGGGCGCGCACTGCCGACCCGCGCATATGCGCCCAGCACTCCGCCCGCCCCCGCCACGCCGCCCGCCCAGTAAACATTTCAATTTTCATGTTTAACTGCCTCATTTTCCTTGCTTTGTGTTTTATATATTTTGCTTTGTAATAAGTAAAATTACCTTTACATAGCAATAAATATTTTAAAGCCTTATAAATATTTAAAATGCTAATACTGTGATTTAATTCTAATAGTTATCATTATTTTAACTATTCTTTTTTAAAGATAACTGTAGATAGAAGGAACCTAGTGTTAAGACACTATGTTTCCAACTTTCTGCCTTTCGAGGCATTACGTGTTGAGTGGCAGAGCTCGACGCCGCGCTTTGCCCTGTTGCCAAAGCGAAGAAAATGAAAATAATTCATTCTCTCCGAGTGAGAATCGAACCCACGAACCGTCGCGTTTAAAGGCAGACGCGGTGCCTCTCGCCACAACGGTCCTACTGTTTAAATTCATTTAACTATTTGAAAATGTTTGGTTACTTCAATGATCATCCAATATTTACTTAGCATTATTGAGATGTAATTTTTTTAATTAATAATAAGTTATAGTTTACCAGATGTAAAATTTATTGTTGATATATATTTATAAAATTTTTTTGACTTCAAATGTGCGTGTTATCACTATTTCATATTTCATGGAGAAGACAATAGAATTCTTTTGTAATCTCTATATATGTTACTTTCTTTATACTTTCATATAAATATAGGATAGGATAGACTAAATTATTCAATTTGCAAATAAATAGACTAGAAAAAAATATTGAATTCTAAGCTGTTTTGTACAGCTTAGAATTCAATATTTTTTTTAATAATAATAAAATATTTTAAAAACTAATAATAAATAATAGGATAATATTTATTATATTTTTAATTTAATTTAATTTTTCAATTTTAAGTAAATATTAAACAGAAATGAATTTCATGTATTAAATATTAATTTTAAATTTATATCTAAATGTTCCATAATTTGTTATCGATTATTAAGTGATGTTCAATATATTGGACAACATGTTTTAATCTCGACATAACTGAAGTAAACAGATTTCAAAGTTAACGACGGCGTTTGAAAAGTTTATGTCGTAGTTGATTTTGTTTTAATTTTGATAAACATCGAGAAGGTTATGTCCGTCATTGAAAATAACCTCCAACTCGTCAGACTTACGGATATTTATAGCTTACTTTTATATTTTTTTCATAATCATAAAGCACCAATGAACCATATTTTTTTTATATTAATGTGCATTAAAAATATAGAATTAATTTAATTTATTTATAAGCAGGCTTAGCATAGCTTATAAAATTCTTACAGATATATATATATATATATATATATATATATATATATATATATATATATATATATATATATATATTATTACAGATATATATATATATATACAGTATATGCTGATTGTTGAAGATTTCTTTCGAATGATGTGTCTGCTACGGGCAAAACTTTCAAGGCTCAAAAGATACTCAGCATAGTATATTCTAAGATTATCTAATTTTAATGGGCTTCTTACTTTAACTATTATCTAGTCTTAGCTAAGTACCTAACTAACTAACTAACTTTAACTATTATCTAGTCTAGACAGTTACAACCAAGCATGGACATTTTACGTATAGGTATGTTTTCTTGGAAGTATAGTCAGTCATCAGACTACACTTCCAAAAACCTTTATCGTTATAAAATAATAATTATAAATATATCTAGCATTATTTTCGTTCCCCAGCTCTGTTCTAAAACGCGATGAGTTCTGCCCAATACACAACTTCTTGAAAAGTAGAAAATTGGCTGGATAGTGTGGGAAATAGATTGTTGGACCTGACACTAAATTCTGCTTTAAGCGGAAAAAAACCAAAAGTCAAAACTGGTCATTAATTATACTGATTTCATCGACGCTATTGATTTACAACATCGCATCATGTCAGCTATGTAATTAATAGTGATGTTGACATTCTCAGCTGACGTCGTACTATTGATTCTAAATTTAGATTTAGAAATACATATTTTATTTTAGACATTAATTAGTAGAAATTGTTCAAATAGACACTTTGTCACAAAGCTTTCAGTATTCATTCTATGCCCTCTAGCAATATTTAGGGGAGAAGTTATGAAATGTGTGATGCGATGTTTATTAAGGATATGACGTATTTCACCCACGTTTTGTGTTTTAATCATAACGTTTTATCAAATTCTGGCTTGTGATCAACGAGTATAATAATATCTTTGCACAATTGTTCATATATATACATCATACGTTTTATTTTATTTTGTCTTATTTGATTATATTCTATTTTATATTGACAATGGACTCTCCTGGGTTTTTCTTTAAGATAAACCAAGGTAATTTAAACTTCTCGAGAACCAGCCCTGACACTCATAATTTAGGATCATCTACTTACAGCTCACTTAAACTATCGTGGTCAAACAAAACAAAATCTTATTCCCGTATAGCTCTAAAATAGTACTAATGAATACATATCATCACTAGTACTCGTCCCCACACACTCAGTATGTATTAATGCACTATAATGATATAATATAATAATGTTAATGGATACAATGTATATTCTTTATGTGCTTGTATGACTAGATGTGCTGTTATAGTTGACAAAACTGTTTGTGATATAAGACCGATTATCATTGTTATTATTGGTATGTTGTTGCCAATAAATAGACTTATCATAGTAAGCTAACAAACGCGCCGTGCCTTGTCGACTATAATTTTACCTATATTTATTTACTGACTGACTATTAAAAAGAATTAAGAAATTAACTACTTAGCTGTAGATAGTAAACCTTGACTTATTTTAAAAGCCTTTTTTTATAAAAATGTATTCAGTAGAGAGATGTGACAATTAAATAAAAATAAATTACAATTAGAGATAAAATCGGACAGGCGACAAATCGTTAAATATAAACCTTATATCTTGCCAAATTACCCGCGTGATAATAAAACTAATGATATAATTAATACCATTTTGTATTTTGAGGATTGTTTTGTTTTGTTGCATGATAAACAATAAGTAAATAATGACTCTTTTGTTAAACAGTTCTCGTTAACGTATCTACAGTATATATGTATATTTACATCATATGCATATTAATTTTTAATATTTAATTACGCTACGATTAAAATTTGTAAGGCATATATAAATGTTTTAATGTGTGTCACATACATATGTTTAATATTTACCCTATGAATAGACGCTTACTAAATTCATTCAATGACAAAATCCAGCGACCTTATCTGAAAATAATTTGTTGAAATACGTCAGCATTACTTTTATAAATAATTAAAATATTTTTAAATATAATTTATAAGCAATAATACAACACAACAGAAAAATTACGAAATGACTTTTATTGGTATGAATTCATTAGAAAATTTCATAAAGCTATTTATTTGAAATTTCTGATACTTTAATGGTTCAATTAATAATGTTACATAGATTTATTTAATGTAACGACACATTCAAAGGAAAAATTGTAAATGCGTAAAAGAACATACTTTAAAAATAATTGTACTACTAGAATGTAAAATAAGTTTTGTATATATTCAAGATGAATACCGAATAATTCTAATATTTGATTCAAACTTAACTGTTATTTTTTATTTGCGCACATCTCACGAATTACCAAACGGGTTCGACGGGATCTCTAGTCCTATCACTTAGAAGAAACTCCTTACGTTTTAGTACACATTGTATGTAGTATTTATATTATTATTGTATATTTACTTACCTATTAGACATCTTGTTATGGGACGCCGCTTTCCTATTTCCGCTTTCTAGTATAGGAATATTTTCTGTTTTCAAACATTTTACTATTATATTATATCTTACGTGTAGTTTTTCGAATATATTTATAATACAAAACCAGCGAGTGTAACTAATGTTTAATAGTAGCACAATTCTGATATGGATATGTCACCTCGCCAACTAGACGATTATGATGCGAACGTAGAATACACGAGACATCTAACATGACGGGTGGAATTTCCTAAATACTATACTGAAAAGAAAAACAGTACGTACAAAAAAATTATGTAATCGGGTAATAACTATGTAATCGGGTAGTAATATAACTACAACAATATTTTATCAAGAAAAAAATTCCAATAAGAAAACTGTTAGGTACGCAAAGTAGACGTGTTATTTTTGACAAGAAAATCTTATAGTGTAGATTTTTTGTTTTTTAATGGATCTTCAATTATTTTAATGATAATTTTGTTCTTACTAACCTGTTACCCGCGGATTCACCTGCACTGTGAATGAAAAATAACAAAGATACCGCATTTTAAAAATCTATTATCTATCGGCACAGTTACGAATATATTTTTAATTTTTGGTTATTTTTTCTGGTTATTTTTTCTGGGACGTTAACGTTTAACGTGGTAAAATCACACTCCAGACATTGCGACGTTAAACAAGGAAAAAGACACACAAACACACTTTCACATTTATGATATTAGTATAGATATTGTACGATTTCATAGTAAATTAATTTTTAAAACATGCTATATTTGAATAAACAAGTTCGCTGTCGTCAATGAAAGCTATATTTGTACGATTATATTTTGTTTACGTTTGGTGAAACACTGAACACGAGCAGCATGAGCGTCACACTCTCGGACAAACTTGGCTAGCTATATTTCTTGAGATACTAAGGACTCAAAAGTTATTACTTATGTTTAATACTAATTTAAAATTCAAAACACATTTTTGAGTAAAAAGGATAAAAATATTTAATTATAAGTTTTATTCTATTTAATTGCCTTTCAAAAGGAGGTTCGCAATAAATAGATATTTGTTTATATTTTGCTTAAAGACGTTTGAAACGATTTGGAAAATTTTGTTTCCAAGACAGATCATCAGATAAGGGTGTGATGATGAGATCCTGGATAAATCGAAGTAACTAATTTTATAGACAAATTCGTGCATTATTATTCGATGAAATGGTGACGGTTGAAATCTGACAAGAGATCTGTTCAACATCAACCGTTATATAACCGAATATTGACTCGCAATAAACCAAACTTGAGAGTATTAACTATTTGTTTGATTTGATTGAAAAAAAATTAGGAAGTAATAATATTCAGTTTTCTTACTATTTTTCTTATTCACTCATAAGTTATTCAATAAATATTTATAAGTATTATTATAAAATAAAGTTGAATCATATTAGTCTATTTCATAACAAGTTATGGTAATCCTACTGGGATTTGAGAATAGCTATGACGTTTAGCAACACCCGGATCTCCCATATGCCTGCGTCCGCAATAATTTGCCATGTCGAACAATTTGCAATACAATATCAGTATTAGCTACGTATTAATAGACTGTCTCACTCGCTTAGCTTGCCAATAATGTTATCGTATGTCTTTATATATTGCTTACTTATTTTCTTTTTTGTTTTGTTTTCTGAATTGGATTTCGATCAGCAAACATTTCTGTACAGATAGACGAACTTTACATACTTCTTCATAGTTGATAGTTAATTTATTGATTAATCACATCTTTACTATTTGAAAAAAACTCTTACAGACGTGTGAAATCTTAGCTAATTACTGAATAAATGACCCATATGCAATGTACGGCGTCTTGCGTTTTCCTCCTTGCAATCTTGGTGAATATATTATTTCTAGTCATTTCTATTGTATATTCTTATTGTTGTAATTCAAGATAAAACGCGTCGTAACCAGGTTAATGAAGTATTTTTTAAGATATTAATGGAAATTGCTTTATTTACCTATGTAATGTTATTGTTAAGTTTTCGAGTCATGTCATGACTTTATCTTAAAGTCTAGAAAGGTTTGAATAAAAGGCTAGTTTACCAATTAATAACGAAAGTAAATACTATTGCAATTTTAATTTACGGCAAACCAAAAAGAGTAGCACTTACGTGAGACATAATTCATCTAGCAACTAATGACGTGTAACTGTATGCGTAGGACGACGATACACAACGAAAGCGATCGTGAACGACCGCCATTTAAGCGTGAACCCCTCCTCTTCCCTAGACTCTAGTATCTATAGAAGCTAAAGGGTATTTAGCAAGCCCCGTTGTATCTCCAATAATATTTGTTAGAGAAACTGTAATACTATATCGTACGGCCTTGCTACGAATAGTGCCCGCCTACGCAGCGACAGTGAAAATGAAGCGATATATGACGCTTCACTGAATTTACCAATACAAATTTAGATTACAACACGCTTGTTTAAATGTTTTAAGTATATTATAGACAATAATTTAAATAAAATTTAGGAGCAAAAAATCTGTAGGTTAAAAAAGACAAAGGTACCTAATTGTCTACCGGTACTATTTATTTCTTTTGTTAAAAATAAGAAAATAAATCTTTTTAAGAATTCAATGAATAAAAGACCCTCAAGGAAACTCTAAGGCATCCGCTCCCGAGTTGACAGCTTGAGACTTTGTGAAGAGAGGCCGGAAACGTGTCAGTGTATCGGACAGCTATAGATGGCGCCACAATAGCAAAGTTGCGCTGTTCCCTCCCAACGACATGAGCTCCACCACTTCCGGAATGGAATTTTGCGCATAGAAATGGCAACATTACACATTGTTACACAAAACTTTAACAGTAATAGTCTCCACTGCATACGAGATTCACTCAATTTTTGGGAGCACTTCCCGTTCGACAAGTTGTTCGGTAAACAGAAAACTTCTTATTCTACTTTAGTACACACACTGAATCGTAAAGATAGGAAAGGAATCTGAAAATTTCGCTTCAGCAAATTGAATTTTTAACATAAAATGCGAATTTGTTAAATCCATGAAGCTCTCAAATATTTTACTATCACAAAATTCTATCAGTTGTAAATGTTCTTTAGTCAGACAAATAAAACTGTATTCTGATTTTTTTATATTAAAATTCAGATGACTGTTTCTTTTAATAGTCAATATTCTACTAGTGTGTTTCATATTTTAGAAGGATCTTTCACGATTTTCACGCCGCTGACGCGACCCGTTGCATGATTTATAAGAATGACGATAAATTAATTTTTACTGAAGTGTACTGCTCGCAAAAGCATATTTTAAGTTTAAAAGCATTTGCAACAATTATAGTTTTATTACAAGTTTGAAACGCTGACGGACTTGGTAGACTGATGGCAGACCATTTCTCTACACCACATATTGTTTTAAAAACTTAGCTTAATAAGATTAACCTTTCGAAAACAGTTGCATTTTTATGTCTCACTTGCATGGTGCAGGTATTGCTTGTACAAAATAAATAATGTAGGAATTTAAAATTAAGTCAACTATAAATATAATCATATTCTACTTTTACTAATCACCGTTATTATATTAAAATTTACCATAGTATCACGACGTGTATATATATATATATATATAAATTCAAATCAGTTCACAATAAAAAAGTTATATCAATTTAAAATATTTTGTTCTATTTTATTGAATTGGTTGAAACTTTATGTGTCTAATAGAGACAGATTAAGGAAAATTATGCCTGAAGAAACTGCAGTCACTCACGCGCTGAGTAAAATGCAAACGCACTCAGGTTTGAGAGAATAATTTGAATCTGAATATATGAATTAAGTTTCAATAGGTCGTATTTTTTTATTCAACCAACGAATTGCATCGGAACGATTAACGTGATGTAATTAAATTTACATAAATGGTTTAGCCCGTAAAACGAAAATAAAACTTTTTAGCTTTATGGTCGGTACATGTGTAAATATATAGTTGTGATAGAGAATATACTTTAACAGGATAAAGATTTTAGGTTTTTCTTAGTTTGCGAATCTTCACTAATGTCAAGACTAATGCCTACTATTTTATTGTTTTCTATTTTCTTTGGACGTAGCACATGGATATATCATAAATAAATATACTTAAGTATATTTAGTTCTTATAGTTTCTGGTTTATAATAGTCTAGTTCTATTATATTATTAGAGAACTGACGTTTTTAATGCATCGAATTGTTTCAAGACATTGCGGTGGAAATAATTTGAAATTGCCTATTCGAAATATATGATTAGACAAATATATATATGTATATATATATATATATATATATATATATATATATATATATATATATATATATATATATATATATATATATATATATATATATATATACATATATATATATAAATATATATATATATATATATATATATATATATATATATATATATATATATATATATATATATATATATATATATATATATATATATATATATATATATATATATATGTTTTCGAAATCAGGTTTTAGTGTGTAAACGATATTGCACTAGCATTTGTTATTGACATGCTGTTAGCGAACAAATATAGATCGAGTGCACAGGGCGCAGGGCGCGGCTCTTCAAATGTTTGCCGTGCCCGTGACTCGTGACTCGCCCGCCTTCTGTGGGCTGACTGTTAAAAGAATAAACGCATCGTTCTCACATGAATCGTGTTAGTTTTAGTTATTACGATAATGGATGATTTAATTGCATGTTCTGCCTATTGTGATCTATACAGTTACAATACAATTTTATTTTAGATTGTAATTGTACTTTCCATTGAAATAAAACAAATAGTGCTGTTTACAAATCGAAAGATATTTGATGTCAGTATGGTACAACTAGGAGTCTGACTATCGTTGAAATATGGTGGATCTAGAGATCTAATTAGAACAAGCATGACGTTCTTTTGCATTCAAAAATGGGCTTTTATCTTGATAGTTCTACAATAGTATATTTTTTTTATTATGTTCAGCTTCACACTGTCTCCCGCATATAGAAGGGCAGGCAGACCGAGGTCACTACTTTCCACCTTTCGGGACATTGCATGATTGCATATTTATTTAAAAATAACATATTTGTTGATAACTAATATAATAATGCTTTTAAAAGTTAAAATGATTATTTTAAAATATACACATCCTACAAAATATGACAATCGTCCGATATAATATTAACAGTATGATGCAATGTTCCAGATAATTATTAAACAACATTAACGCTCTAGATAAAACAATCAAAAGGACTAACACAAGTGAAACCAATCATATACGTCAATCATAAGAAAAAATATTAAAATATAAAATTATATTAGTATTAAAGTTTAAATTTGAATGAACATCATAATGAAATGTGAATTGTTTTTCTTTCTGACATCAAACGGCAATCGTCGCAGGGTATAATTCAAAGATGGCGGCACGCGTCGCGCTCGTGTCGGAAGCGACGCCCGGAAGCGCGGGAACGCACCCGCGCCAGCCCAAACAATGCAATTCTGTAAATTGAAATAAATTGATGCACTTACAATGTTTTGTTTATAACAGCTTCTCAGGTCATCCTTAGATGATTTCAAAGTTGAAAATAATTTTAGTAATTTAAAATTTGTAAAATATTACGTACCTACGATATTTTATAAGTATAGTCATTATGTATTAATAGAAAATTGGGTGGAATGTGGGCAACGGAGAGTCTTACTCACTAGGTTCCATCGCCTACACTACGCCCTACCTCTACCCTCCTCCACTACCCTCATTATTATTTTAGTATTGTTTAGATTTATTTAAAATATTTTATTTTGAAATTTGGTATTTACAATTATTTTTAAAAGTAGAAGAAATATATTTTTTATTATAAATGAGAACTAAAACCACAATAACAACAATAATATTGATAACAGTCACGTGTACGTGTACTTTAAAGAAACATAAACATTTAAAACAAACATTAGTAATTAATGATTCTCACGGATGTAAAAGGCATGGGGTGTTCCCGCGCCCTCGGTGACTCGTCGCGCTAATTACGCAATCAGTTCACACAATTACGCTACGCCACCCACGCCTTGAATTACCTGAGTTTACTTATCATTGGAATCAAAGTTTTTTACTTTACTTATATACGTATGATATTAAAATTATATGTGAAAATGTTGAACAATTTATACCAATTTCAATATACCAATGAGTTGGTATTAAGAGATAAATAATAATAGTAATAGCAGAAGTAACTTTTGATGAAGAAATTTGTTTTATCCGGGCCTCATTAGGTAGATGGTAAAAGGATGAGGGAGTGGCCCTTCCCGCGGCAATGGCATAAGATACACAGTTAACGGCTTGTTTGTTACTCACAAACGGATTACAACAATGTGAATTAAGTAATACGGAAAACTATAGAGATTTCCATTTCCATTTTTGTATATAATATTGTTGATAAATACAAATTTTCTATATATTTTTGTGACAGAACTTATTATGTAGTGATATTAAATTAAGTTAAAATGGTAATTGTTAGATACAACTTATAATATTAACCTTAATGATTGAAGTGTTATTTTTAATATAACGCAAGAAGAGGTATTATGTGAGTGCCAGTTGGAATCGAACCCACTGAGTTTCCAATTGAATGTTAGCGGAGCTCCTTGTACCTCATTATATCATTTTTAATGTGTATATATGTATACTCTTCACAATCGCCTCTATAGAATACTGTGATAAAACTATGACAAATATACATCGGAAGCGATCCATTTCAGCGGGAAACGGAGGCAGGAAGTCGATTCGCCAACCACGAATGTTGCCGGCGCCACAGTCGGGTTGATCCGAAAAGTTGTTTTGATTTCTTTTACTTACCAATTACGATAGCCGTTATATAACCATATATTTAAATAATCATTGAAATTACTATGGGTGATTAGAATAAACAATTACGTAAACGAAACTACTAATAATTAACAAAACTGTTATTTTTACATAGTTTACATAGTATGTAAGTTCAAAAGTATAAAAAATAGTAAACACGTTTAGTGTCTATCATTAAAATACATAAACCACAAGGGTAGATAGGTACAGCTGCCATTCGACCCGCCTCCCATCTGCACATGTTTAGAGAACTACTTAAATAATATTTGAAGATCACATAATATGTATTAAACAAGCGTATTGACAAAAGTCAGTGCGTTGCGAATCAAAGCGAAAGACGGAAACAGTTATGGGGTCGCGTGAGGCCTTTGGCCAGGTGCTCTTTGAAAGTCATTCTCCGGTGACAAATTACCATTGTGTTTTTTTAGATATCTGCTATTTGTGCTATAATTTTAACAAATTAAACGACGATGTTTTATTGTCACCTGAAATGATATATAGCGTTCTATTGTACCAAAATGACAAGATTAAAATTATAATTACATCAGTTTCAGTTTATAAATTTTATATAATTAAAAAAGAGTAGAAAATTACTTTAAAAATTATTAGTAATAAAGTAACTTAGTATGATGACCAAATAAATAAAAAAAGCCTAACATAATCCTAAAAATATAAAAAATCTAAGGTCAGTGTAGACCTTAGTTTTTTTTTAATTCTACCAGTCAACCTTCTCGTCAAATATCTAATGTGAAGCGACGGTGCTCTACTTAGCGTGTTACTTACAAACAATTACCTTAAGTGAGTTGTGGTCGTTGTTAATAACAAGCAACACAAGCTGTAATTACAAAATAGGGTTAAATATTTTTGCTTTTTATGCATGTATTATGTTGATAGGAAATATAATAGACAGACAAAAAGAAAGACAGAAAGGCAAACTTTGCTTAAAACTAACATATCTTGATTATTCAGTAGCTTAGCAACTATTTTGAATAAACGTAACTGAGTTCGATCTCCATACAGAGGGATAATTAATTTTTATTACTACTTATATAGTGTCTTAACACTATGGTTTACTCTTTGTTTCGTGCTACTTGCGAAACAAAACGTGACGCGCGAAGTCGAATTAGGTATTTTTTTTATTCTAGTAGTTCAGTTAGTAAAGACACTATCAGTCTTCTATACTTGGAGTTCGCTACAATATCAGAGCTAATGCCGTTATCGATTAAATTAGATTCCCTTAGCATTTATCAGACCTAATAAATCAATCTGCAGCCAGTAATCTTTTAGTAACCTTTTATGTGACAGCTTACAAAGCAATAAAGATAATTTATTTAAAACTAGTCGATGCCCACAACTTCGTTAGCGTGTACTTTATGATCCACGCCATCGGATTGACATTTACCGACTTACCGATTTTATTCTTATATTTTTTTTTATAATAAAAGAGAAGAAACGAGCAGAGACCTCCAAATTATAAGGCTAAGGGAATACCTCAAGAAGATCATCAGGGTCCTCAGAGATCATTCCATAACTAAAAAGAGCACGAACGATTGTTGTTAACAGTCTCCATTGTACTGGTAGAATACCGCCGGAGAAACAACGACTCTGCTGTGAATGAGATTGAATGTCAGTCAAGTAATAGTAATTGGTACTTGGCCTGTTAGAGAGATCACAAGATATCCGTACCTGATGCCTCTGCTTCGCCTTGCTCAGTACCCCGAGATTTTTTGTAGTTAATTTAGCTTTGCTCTCCAAATTACCCCTATAGGTGGATTGGTCTGGATTCACGTCCTACAACCCACCGGTCGGAAGTTTCATCGGGTCTCTCTTCTGGGTCCACCCAAGGCCACCGTAACACGGCCGCCTGGCCGATACAGGCACCTACTGTACCGTACCGTCGTAGGGAATAAGGATAGGTGGGAATAGATATCCTTGATTTTTTTTAGTGAAAAATTTTTGTTATTTCCTTATTTTAAATTGTTTTGTTGGACGTTATGGTTCTTAATGATCTTCAATTTTCATATGCCAATGAAGAATGTATTGTAGTTCTACGTTGGGTGTTCCAGATCCTTGTTTTTTATTTTTCAATTGAAAGTGCTGATAATATTAAATATTTTTTGTAAAAGCAGCATTTATTGTAGCTTAGCTCTTGCCCAGACTTAATAGCTATACATTAAAAAAGTTGTATTCAAATCCATCCAGTAGATGCAAAAATGTGCGTGTACACAGACCATAGACAATAAACAGACAATCAGATAAAAAATAAAAAATATATATATTCCATTCGTTTTTTTACATCCCTCTGTATAATTTTTTCCTTAAATTTTTTAACGTAAATACATTTGTTTTACTGTTTGGTTTCCATATCTTTTAATCGTGCCAATACTTATATCACATATTGTTCAAAACAATAATAACTTATTAAGACAATATGGCAAGAAAATAATGACAACGTTGATCATCTCTTTTTTTTATAAATTATTTTACTGGACGTCCTTGTGTCAGGAAAAAAATGTCATGTGCACACCATTTTTCGAAATTGCTTGCGCCTGTTAGTACATCCCACTATCAAAGTCAAACTGTATAAAATTAACAAAAATAATATACATTGCTGCGTTTCCTTAAATTCAATTGGCAATTGCATTTGTATCGGTCAATGGATACCAAATACTTTATACAAATAGTAATTTAAAGGGTCAGTTTAACGCCGCAGTTACATGTTAGTTTACCATTGCCGACTAATTACCTCGCGCGATGGTATACGATATGTGATAACAGTAAAACTGCTTTAATGGCACAAATGACGTAGTGTATGTCAACATAGTCGCCTGCTCTTAATGGTCTAATACATTAATTGGTCAACTCTACCATTAAGGATACTATAAGTTTTATTTTCACTGAATATCAGCATTTCACTTTATTTATTCGTAAAAATAAAATATAAGTACTATGGCTGTTAACGCGGCAAAAAATTAGATACAATTTGAAAATATAGCATTGAATAGTTGTACAAGATTCGGCATAAAGGACATTATTATACTCCACCTGAGTATACAAGATGATGTAACTACCTATAAGGGACATAAACTAATGACTTTTAACAATATTCGATGCACAAGTGGCTTAAAAGTTCCGAAAGTTCGTGAAATCATTTCCGATTGTTAGTAATGAGCGATGACCCACGCACAACTGTGGGTGGAAACATCCTTGCACGACAAACGACGGACATTGTTGCGTATATTGCGTAAAAAATACGAGTTGCGTTTGTCGGCAGTGACTCGATGCGAATCGCATCCGCTCTTCCGACTTTTGTCGGCGCGACATCCTATTGTCGTATCCGATAGTTTTGATAAAATTACATCTAACAATAAGAAAGAATTCTCAATGGCTTGTTGTTTGATTGTTGTGCCTTATTGAACAACTGATGAATAACTGGGGATCCCTGTATATCTTCTGATTTCATTTGATTGTAGTATTTTTCGACATTCGTCGTTAAAATCAAAATGTGGGTCATAAAGCTATAATTTAAAATATCGTTTCTAAAAAATAAAGATACAAACATAATTTTTAATTTTTGTTCCATATGAATAATTTTGTGGATGTTATGAATAACAACGAATGTCATAACACGAAACCATACCGTGCTCAGACTAACCCTTTCGGCGAGTCCCAGCGCTTTGTCAGAATTAATAACCCGAAAACATGCCGGCTTTCACGGTTCTTCGTACTTTTCTGATTTTGGGATTGTTTTACGCATAATTAAACTCACCATTCAATTACATCAAGTAGATTGAAATACTGATTGTAAAAACAATATTATGTAAAATAACGATTCCAAAAAAATTTTAGAAGCCATTTGGCGTATTTATACAAGTTGGAAGATATAGTAAATAGTTTGTGTCAGTAATTTTTTTTTACTTTTACACTCAACTAAAGGCGACTCGTATTTCGAAACAATTCTATTTTAGTATATTTTATCTGCACGCTGTCATAACACTTAAATAAAAACCGAGAGTGTGCCAAAGCGGGCACAAAAGGTCCCTAAGGGCAATAAAGATCATAGTTTCTAGTTTTTCCATTCTTAGTACGATAGGCAGGAAAAAGCTTACTAAAATAAAACACTCGAAATTTAAATAAAAAACAAAACGATCCGTCTGTATCGATAATGTTGCCATGATTAAAGTTTAAACACCATAGGTAAATCAAATTACACACAAGTAAACCGTAAAATCTTTTAAATCCAACAATAGGGAATCAATCTTACGGGGTGAATATAACGATGAATGCTAAAACAACTGCTAGTAGGGTGCGAAGGGAATGATTAGGCAATATCCTCCCTCAGCCCTCCGACCCCTGCTGTTACATCTTACTTAACACCCGCGCTATTTGATCGGACATCTGATTCCCTCTAATAATATTAACCTTTGGCAATGTTAGACCTAGTTTAAACTATAACGATGATCTATTAACCATTTTCTTAATTTTATTAATTTATTGCAATTTAAAATGTTTGAATCCCTATATATTAAGATTTAAAATTAATTGATATTTTAATATGTTACCTACAATTGAATAAAATACAAATACAAATTATATTTTGTACATACATATTTTTAATACACCTGCAAAATATTTAAGTCATGAGATGTAAAAATTGTATTTTTATAATTTTTAAATACGAGGTAGGAACACAATATTTTTTTTAAAACACATATATGTAAATTTACTAACATTCCACACTCAATAGTGTTGAAAAACCTTATATTTTTTCGTTAATTAAGAAAGATTGTATAAATATTTAACTGAGTTTTATATTTAAATTTTTTTGCCCAGCTTATACTATGTATATCTCAGATATTAAAAGGATCCATCACCGAGGCTTTGTGGTGTCACCCTTTTCTCGCTTAATTAGACAGTCATTGTCACAAGCTGTTTGTTGTTTAATTTTAAAATGAGATTTATTTCTGCTACAACTGGTACGTTTACTAAAATTATACAAAATAAAATTACATTATTTTATTATATCATCAAGAAAAATAAAAAAGAAAATTTACTATTTTTGCATTTATTTAATTGAAGCACTTAGTCTTTTAAAAGCTAGCTACTTGTCGATGGCTACATATAGTATATTTGCTCAGAAAAGTTATATTCAAAATTATTAAATTAATCGTGTTACGATATGTCTAAAAGCTTATTTTATAAATATGTATTTATACAAGCCGTTAACACTAAAGAAATATATCAGCTATGGATATACAATTTTAATAAAGTTAGCGAGTAGTACAAGTCAATAAGCTCGAAGGGTAGGGCATAGATCGGGATTAGTTAAATCCCGGCATGGATACGCATGCTATGAGGGTACTAGCTCCGGTACGTATGGTCTAAATGATGTTCTTTTAGAAATACTTATATGCTTATAATAATATTTACATAAAAGTGCCGATAATTATCAGTCCAATTTATGATAGTTATGTCTACATAGTTAGATATTAACTGGATCAGGATAGGTAAGGTATATTGGGTTTTAAATGAAAATATTTTTATTAAAACTTATTAATTTACTAATTATACATATTTATAGTAATAGTCTGTCTGAAAGACATTCTGCAATATTATACGCAATCCAATTCAAATTGTATACGCTTAGCGCTTGTTCCTTTACCCGATATATAAATGTGCAGGGGCGGCTGCAATACAACAATCAAAATGTAATGGCGGTTTTAATATTGTCGACGATTTATAAGGATAAGTCAGAGAGAGTAAATATTAAATTTGTTAGTGATACTTGCAGATTAAGTAGGAGGGACCTCTTATTGCTCTCCAGGGGTTGCCTGTAACGAATTCAATATTTTATTTAAATACATTCAAATTAAATAATAGTTATTGTTTTTTATATATATAAAAAAATAAACTATGCAGATTAGGGGAATGATCCCTACTTAACAGTTTATATATTTTGCTACTTGCAAAATTCAAAGTCCCTTACTGACAAGAGATCATTTTTGCCTGTCAACTGAAACTGTTCACTGTACCTACTGAACAATTACTTGTTAAGACAGTTGAACACTCCATTATTTCTTAGTTTTAAGTTAATAATAGAACTTGCCCAGACTTAAATCAGTAAAATCAAAACTGTTCAGCATTTCCGAAGATGTGCTAGTACAAAGAGAAGAAAATATAGAAGATAGATATTTATTTTTAAATCATACATACATTCGTGAAAAAATTGTAATAGTTACAATTTTTTCACTATCCTGAATTTTGGAATCGAACTCATAAGCTCGTCTGCCTGTAAACGCGACGGTTTGTGACTCCTCGGGGACACTCGAGGAGTATGAATTATTTTCATTTTCTTCGCTCTGGTTACAAGGAAAAAGCGCGGCGTTGAGTTGAGCGGCGCCACTTAACACGCAATGCCAATAAAAGCGGAAAGTACTAGACTAGACTAGACTACGGTTCACTCTACCTATCCTGTTAGGGAAAAAATACATTAAAAATTTTAACATTAGTTACTACCCATTGTATAAAACATTCTTTTTATTATTTTATCTAATCACTACGAACAGAAAGTGGCCTGTACGTTTTGTTAATTTAAAAAAATTTCTATATATTTCTTTATTTATCTTTTGTTTCTTATTTTTCATAACTTAAAAGTACCTAATATTCTATCTTGATATACTAATATAGAAAAAAATTAAGAGTATATTTACTTTACTATATTTTTTGTTTGTCACGGTCTATTTATCGAGAAATACCTGTGGTTAGAGTTATCTCGGGCATAGAATGTTCCATGTGTCATACATTTACAATTTGCTATTTTCATTTGCCCACGCGGGCGAAACTGAATGTTAAAACTAGTACCTAATATACTTTTATCATCTTATATTTACCGGAGACGTAAGCCCTAAAAAGGCGTAGCCCTAAAAAGGCTAACTTTTAGGCAGCATTTAACGTGCGATTTCTAAAATTCTAAAAAAAACGTCCTTATAAGTTCATATAAATATGTAGATTATGAACCTGCAAATATTTTTATATCTTTAACAAATTTCAAATAAAGCATTGTGTCACGTTAGGAACAGCGACTACACCATATATACCTACTCATTAGCTAGCCCCTCAGCCCCTCAGCCACTCAGTCAATGGCTGGTTACCTGCCACGAAGCTAAGTGCTTTCTCCTGTAATTACTATATACAGTAACTTAGTGATGTGATTCAAATCACTTCTATGTAAACAAAGCTCAAATATACCTAAACTATTTTTTTTCTATAAAGTTTTTGTAGTAGTTTAAATTAGATTATCTTTTAAGTACAAAAGTTATTTGAATTGATATGCTTAGTTAAAATATTGAACAAACTAAGTTAACAGTATTTATGACAAACTATTTCTATTACTTAACTATATTACTTATAGTTACAATATTATAAATATATTTTTTCATTGAAATTCCCACTTCCTACACTATTTACAAAGACTACATAGACTATTCTATGAAGCAAACTGCAGTCAATTTGAGCTAATATATTCTCATTCCCACTATCTAATAACAAGGTGCAAACGTTATCAAGAAAGCGACAATGGAAATAAGTTGCAGTCGTAAGACGTCGTAAGTATTCCCTGTACATAGGGAGATACATAAATCTCGCCATATTGCCTCCAAGAAACAACTAACCCTTGGCTGCCTCGTTATTGACTCTCACTCACCTTTTCTGTCTCTTTCACTCGTATGCTAAATGCTAACAGTGTGAAGATTTCCATCTCCCTCTGATTTCAATTTACTCGAGACAGATTTTCAGGGCTTTGTAAGATCAGTGTGTAGTATAGGTGAAAAATTGCGGTTAAACTTTGAAAAATGTTTAATTTCTTATTATTGTACTCAACAATTCGTTGAGTGCAAATAAATATGTACAGTATAATAGTCGATAACTGTGTTTAACTTACTTTTTTTTTGTATGTACACATTACACGTACGAGGGACAAAGAAACAGTGTATGACTGTAAACGCGATAGCTTGAATCGCGCTCTCAGACAAATTATTATATTAAATATTTTTTTGCCACGCTTTGGTAGACAGAGCACACCGTTGAATTCTACGACTCCAAAACACCACTTAAAACTCCCGGGTGAAAAGTGTCTGTCTATCCTGCTATGAGATAAAAATGATAAAGCTGAAAAATAAGAAAACATTAACTAATTTATAAGAATACTAAAGTGAGATTTATAGTAAGGCGTGCTTCTAGTTTTATGTGACGATTGAACATATACTGCAATCTTTGTTTTGCTACATAACAGCGACGACAGTTTTTTGTTTTTGCCGGCTTGTATAATATAACTCCTTGCTAGAATCTACAGGACTAAAATATATCTACAAATTGTGTATTTTTTGTATACGATTTACGAAGTTTCAACGAATGAACGGCTATTAAAATTTCAAGTCTGCAGATTGCTTAGAGGAGGAGGAGAAGCTCGTCAATTAAAAAATAGTCTTATGAATATCGTGTTGCTATTTTTATATGTAGTTGGTACTAGAACTAAGCCACTAAAAAGTAGACAGGTTTTCTTTAGCTCTCACGGGGAGACTGAAATAATTAAATAACATAATGCATTAGACAATATGCATACAAACACATATATTTATATGTAGCTACAGTACTTTCCCCTTACAAAAACAAACGTAACTAGAAATTAAAGAGTAATATTATATTCATTACAAATTGAAACTATCTGATTTTATTATTTCGCTAATAAGTAGTACACTTAACGTCATATCAATAAAAAACATTTTCATATACGATTATGCCAATATAAGTGTATGACTCGCACTGTCAAATAGTTATCAGATCTCATTTATTTCTTTTATTTGGAAAAACAAACAGAATACAACGTTCACATACAAAAAAACATAACATTTTACACAATCCAAAAAAGTTTCCACTTAATTTTTAAATAATATTTATTTGTAAATTCTAAATTCTATTTCATGACTTTTGGTGTATGTTGCTTTCGTCAGACAGAAAGACAGACGGACAGACAGACAGGGAGGCTTAGTAATAAGGTCCCGTTTTTACCTTTTTGGTTGAAAACCCTAAAAACAAACATAAATTTACTATATAATATTAATTGTATTTGTAAAACATTTCATTAGGATTATTTAAAAAAAAAAAGTGGAAGCTCGATGAACAAAGACATGTTACGCATGTTAATATCCATTTAACTAAGATATTGAGATCTACGAATTAATTATGCAAACAATACTACGAGTAGTTCGAGTCGAGTTCCCTGCAGAGCTTTGGGGACATAACATGTTATGCTTTTGCTTATCCTATGATACTATATAACGGGACTAGACTACAATTTCACGTAAAGGTCTGCTATATATATATTTTTATAGGTTTTTTATTGTATATTTTTTATAATTAATATATAGTATATATATTTTTATAATTAATATATAGTTTATAATTAATATATAGGATATATTTTTATAATTAATATATAGTATATATATACTATATATTAATTTGTACAATTGAAAGCAAAAAGAATGTTATTTTTTGTACCTAATTTCCTTATCTCACAAGACTTCTGGAATAATATACCAATGCCCTGGCTAATCGCACTAAAACCATTCAGTTTATGCTTATTTTATATCTATTTACATGTAATTTTCTATATTTTGACGAAACAATAAATAAGGATAATTTTTGTGATTTTAACGTAAACACGGACTAATGATGATCTCGAGCGAACAATTACACAATCTTTATATGTTTACAGTCTTATATACTAGTTCTCTTACATAAATAAGGAAAGGAAAAATAAAATTTTAAAGAATATACCATGCAGCTTTACAATGTGAATAATGAAGTGGTAGGTACTTACACATATTTTAAAAGTAGGTGTGATATACTTATAATAATAATGTCGCGTCTGTTGAAATTAATGTACTTCAATCTTTCTTTCGAATTTAAGAAATATATGTTAATATCTACTTTAAATAATATATAATTAAAGAAAACTATATAAATCGGTCTAAATATCTAATATACAAATAAATTATAATTAAATAAGTAGTAAGTGAATAACTTTTCCTATACTAATCTTCTTCTTAATGTCCTATGTCCCCTAGATGGGGCAGAGGGCGTCAACATATATCCTCCATCGCGATCTGTCTTGAGCTTCACGCTTTACGTCGGTCCACGCCATTCCGATGTTTGCCGCTTCTGCCAACACGGTGCGACGCCAGGTTTGACGAGGACGGCCACGCTTTCTTTTCCCTTGGGGATTCCAGTCCAAAGCTTGTTTGGGTATATGGTCGGGACCCCTGCGACGCTTGATCTGGTGGTCGATCGGGCTCTCTTGGCTTTTCTCCAACAGTTCTACATTAGAGATGGTCTCGGGCCAGTAAATACCGAGAATGTGGCGAAGACAGCGGTTGACGAAGACTTGGGCTTGGCGTGAGATGTCTTTTGTAACCTTCCACGTTTCGCACCCATAAAGCAGCACGGATTTTACATTGGTCCCAAATATCTTTATCTTGATTCTTCGGGTCAGTTTCCGCGATTGCCAAACGGGTTTCAGCTGCGCGAAGGTAGCTCGGGCTTTGGCGATCCGTGAAGCGATGTCCTCTTCAGTACCCCCAGTCTCTGCCACGACGCTCCCAAGGTAAGTAAATTTGTGGACGCGTTCCACTGCCTCCGTGCCAATCAGCAATGGTGCGTTGTTTTTCACGCCAATTCTCATTTCTTGAGTCTTCCGGGAGTTTATTTTAAGGCCTATTTTCGCCGCTTCTTGTTGTAGGTCGTTTAATTTTGCTTGCATGTCAGCGTGGGTGTGACTTAGCAGGCACAGATCATCTGCGTAGTCTAAGTCTTCTAAGACATAAGACAATCCCCACTCTATGCCACTGACGCTTGTTTTCAGAGATGCGAAGCATTATCCCATCTAGAACGACCAAAAAGAGGAGCATGCACTGCTACATCGTCTGAGATGAGGCCGTCGTGAGTTATTTTACAGGAATACTTCCTGTAAAATAACCTATACTAATATCCACTAATATTTACTAACTTTTTACTGTTTTTTAATATGTATTATTAACCTGACCGACGGATTCACGACGGTCCAGGAGTTGAGGACCTTAATACTTATCCATTTACCTCATTTTCAGTGGTTCAGGAAAATTATTTTTAATTGTCTTTATTTTAATTAAAACGGATTTTTATAAAAAATTAAATTAAAACAGCAACTACCATACAGTTTCATTAATTAATCAATGATGTGCGATAGAATGAAACAACATTTTTAAATTATTATTTTTTTCAAACATATACATACACCGACAATAATATTAACGGATAAGAAATTAGTACTTAAGTAAATTTGAACGTACCGGTTTTAAGTAAGCAATTCGCGTAATAGAATAACTATTTTTCTTGATTTCCAATATAAATTACTATCCTCATGTCGTTAGATTTAAAATGAGAGCGAGTAATTTAACTTAAATAATAGCAAATCAATTTTGTAGATAAATGATAAATGCCAATTATGGTGATACGTGCACTATCAAGTTAGTCGTATAATTTTGCGCATAATTTCATATTTAGATTTATACTTTGTTGCCATTTATTGAACAATTGCTCCGCCAGAAATTACATAAAATATTAAAATAATAAAACACTTATTAACCTATTGTTTACTTGCGATTTAGAATAGGTGAAGGTGGAATAGGTGGTGGTATATGAGGTAGAGGCGGTCATTTAATAATGTGTTTTGAAGTGGTATGAAGATCACGCAGCTAAATTTAGAGTAACTAAGAATTTCGTTACATTTTATTTTACATGTATTTGTCTATCTTTTATAAACTTGTATAACATTATGATTTATAAAATTGATAAATATCAATCATTTTCTTACTCAGAATCATTGCTTACATTCAATGACGTCCGTTGGGTGCTTACGCGCAGAGTGTGCGGTCGCCATTCAAGATGCATCCCTCATTGTCCTTTTGTCCGTCTGTCAATGGCATCCCAAACATGTATTCTCTCTAGGTAGTTGAAAAAAACAATGTTTACCTTTATACTTGAGCACATATTTTTATACAAAGTGAGCGTCTATAATAAGCAGCATTTACAGAATAACGCTTGTCTACAATGCCGTAATGTGGGCTGGAATTAAAGGTGTGATAAATGGACGCAACTAACGCGGCTAATGACACAACATATGGAGCGAGGAAGTTTGCTAGCAACATTTACCAGATATTCATATGTTAACAGACCTACGTACAACATATAGACGAAACATTATAGTATTTTTTATTATTTCAAAACGAATGAAGCCAATTAAATTAAAATGAAATATAAAAATATATTCATATTTTCAATAATTTCATTTGGTAGGTATGGTATGCTAGAAAATTGTGAAGCTTAAAAATAAGTTGACCGTCAATAAACGAGAACAGTGTATTAAGGCGAAGGTCAACGAATGTTGGCACACCGTACGCCTTTTGCTATTCAGCACACTTATATTAGACAAGTTACAGTTTTGTAATTATACATTTTACCACGATTACCTTTTGTTTCTTTAGCGTTAATATCGTGTAGCGTTGCAAGTAAATATTTTGATTACTACCTATCATTGTTTTGGCTAACAAATGCAGTAAATATTAAGAGAAAAGATGAATGCATTCAGAGCGAATGTGATTTGTAAAATGTAATATTTCTTTATAAATTTACTATGCATTCAAATACTAAGATAAATTGAATTCATAAACTCTGCCACTATATGTATATTCAAAATAACTTTCTTGCCGCTACACATTCGTGCGCCTTGCGAAGGCTACCACGCACTCACTGGGTGGTCATCTCATTCATATATAGCGACCAGTATAAACAGCCGACCACAAGTCATTGCTTACAACTAACCGGACGTTTCCGTTCGGATATCGGAACAATCAGTTTAAGTGACAAAGAATAAAATGCCTTTTAATATGGAGCTATGGAGTTTCTTCTCATCAATTAATAACATTCATTATATTTTATTTGACAATATTAGTTGTAATTAATAAGAAAATGTATAATTACACGTACTAGTGAACTATTAATATATGTGACAAATATATGTATGGATCTATATATGTAAAGACAGTACAAAAAACTACGTTAAAAAAGTTAGTACACATTTCTTAGTATGCCACGTTCATAACGTTTCGATTACTCTTTGACTTCATTTTTATCATTTTTAACATTATTATTTATAGCGCATGTCTTATATTATATTTAAAAGAAACTATATTTTTTGAGCCTCGAAAAGTTTTATAGCAGATGCAAGTTAGTTTCCCTTTTGGTACAGTTCAATATAAAATTGCGAAATACGAAGAATCTTTGAATTTTAATATAAATAATTGCATTATCTATTGACAATTGCGAATCTTGAGTCGTGTACAACAAATCTACATTAGTGGATTAGAGCTAAACTCTACAGGAAATCTGAGTTTTGAGTCTTATGTTTATTATTTATAGTATTATTGATTATTTAAATATATTTTTTATTATTTCAGAGTTGACAAAGATATATGAAATACTTAATAAATAGTTGTTCATGATAATTACCACGAGGAATCTAAAATATAAAGAGTAAAATATAAATAGAATTTGATATTTTTTCTATTCACATTTACTTCACAAAGGGATGAACAAGTGTAGAACTTGTCACTTCATAAACTAAAATAATAACTGTTTCAGCGTGGGAACGTAGTGACCAACGCATTCGCATCCAACCATTAGGTACCTGACTTAGGATTTTTTGCGTTGTAAAACACTTGTAATTCTAAATAAGTGTCCATTGAAAAATACTTTAGTCTATGCTATTGATTCCTTTCAATGGTCAAGGAATTATTCTTTTAAAGAATTGACACTTGTAAGTAACATTGAACTTAATAATTCAGAGATTGCTGAATTATATGAAGTATAAAAATGTGTATGAAATATTTCTACGAAATTTATATAAAATTATATAACAAAACGGTAAGAAATATTCTGCATAATCGAGAACGGAGTGTCTTAACACTATGCTTTCTCTGCTTACCCTGATATACCTACTTATGCTTGAATTAAAAATTAGAAATAAGTCGGTAACTATGCTCCATATATAACTTATTATTACATACTACATACTAATAAAATTCTTACTTTAAAATAAAATTACTTTCACTCACCTAACTAACGACACTACGAGAACATGTTTCGCAAAAAATTATGAATGAATGCGTAAAATATAAAACGGCCAGCGTAAACAAAAAACTACCTGAGTGTGGCCATAATACACTGAGTTGTAGAAGTTATGAATGGAAGAATGAATGAGCGATTGGGCAGAAACTTCCGTTTCTTCAGTACTAGACCAATCAATTTCACGTATCACACGGTTGCATAAATCTGACTTCAACTTACCTCAATATTACACTCATCAATAGAAAATTCGCAAATGCTTCACTGCTACGCATATTACACGAATGAACGCCTTTACCGAATTAAATAATGTATAAATGCAATCGTCTATTTAGTTTATTTAACTGGCTAAATCCTATGGGATTGTAAATAAAAACTATAAAAGCAATTATTTTTGTTGGTCTTATTAATGTTTATTTATATAATTATATATCAAATTAATACATAATTACAGAAACAACCCAATATAATTATCTTGTATATATAATATGTATGATTATTTACATTCGTCAAAAATACACAAGTATATAGTATGTGATTATTTAAAGTGATATTTTCCTACAATCCTCAAAAATGAATATGTGGAAGAAATTCTGTTTCACGCATATATTATATCTATATTATACAAAATTTAAAAGTTTTTAATTCGAAATATCTTTTTTTAAGTACTTAGATAAAGGAAAATTCTAGATTTTATAATAGGTTCATAACCAATATTATAGGTATATTATTAGGTATATTATTGCAAAGTATCTCGTCTAATCAATGTTATTACCAATTAGGTACTAATGATTGTGATACTTAATATTATCGAACAATACCAACAGATAGATGTTAAATCGTCGTTATCAATATTGTTTATTATCTTTAAATATTGTAAAAGTACTTCACAATATAGATAAAATCAGTACTTCTTATCAAAATAATATCTATACACGTCTTACGAAGGCTTTACCTACAACATTAAATAACAACAATATAACCTACTTAGCACTGTTACTGGCTGTCATCCCGAACTTTTAGCTATTTTAATTAATTAACATTTTAAATTTTATAAAATGATGTGACTTAGAAATGAAATATTACTTGTAATAAATATTAAACGGTACTAGATTTGCTTGGCTTATAAGATACTTTATGTATAGAAACACAACAATATACATATACCTACTAGAAAGTACACTATATAATATCCACTACAAACATCTCAACATTTTTTATGTTTGCCAATAATTTGTACTTGTTTTGTATAATAATTAACATTTCAATTATAAATAATTTTTTTGTATGAAAGGGGTGTTTCCTTCAAGTCTTTCATAGCCGGCGACGGTCTGTCTGGCTGGCCATAATGGTTGCACGTAAATATCTCTTCTTACCATTGTAAATCCCTTTAAGGCGCGATGCCTTGACGTGGGTCTTCTTTCCGGTGGCCAACATAAAGGAGCCAATTATAAGCGTTGCCCACGCGTAGTCTTAAAGACCCTTCAAGTCGGCTTCCGTATTTCAAAGAACTAACAGTGAATAGGTTAAGGATTAAACTAATTCACTTATTTATTTGCTGATAGCTGCATCAATCGATTTGTTTGTTGTTAAAAATAGAGATTTTTTATTGCGTGAATTTATTTCATCCTGTTCGGAGACAAAACATTTAAGAGTTTAGTTATTGCAAAGTCCAGCATTTGCTTTTGTCACCGGATGGCCCCCTGCCGATATCTAATTTTCACATTTGTCGGACAATGGACAAATAAAAAAAATTGTTTTTTTAACGTATAAAGGACCTATTAAAGGTGTGTTATTCAGGGGTTAAAGTATCCATGATTTATAAAGTTAATGTTGAATTTGAATTTTGTTACATTTTAATTCACAATCGAATCAAAATTGATAAAATAAATTTACATTTATTTAATATTAATACTGTGCTGTTTATCTGTGCGTTTATTCACGCTAATCTCAGAAACGGCCTAACTGATTTAAATGCAGTCTCCTGGTATCCTGGTAAATCTCACTTAATATTGAGTAGTTGCTTTCTATAAATCGAACTAATTATATATAAATAAAAATTTATATCAATTTAAAACATTTTGTTCCGCCAAATTTGCTATAAAACTACTGTAATAGTATAAAAGCGATAGATTAAGGGAAATAAAGCTTGAAGAAACTATAGTTACTTATGCACTCAGTAGAATGAACAAACTTGAGATAAGACTGTGGATCTAAATCTCTAAATCAAGTATCAACATAGGTCGTATTCTTTAATTCAAAACAATCAAAAATCCTTATGGCAATTACTATACTGTATCTGTCACTAGAAGTGCGCTACAATTAAACGAACGAAATTAAATTTATTTAATAATAGAATAGAATATACATGTAGTTTTATCAAAGTGGGTGAAGCCAAGAGTGGGCCGATAGTTATATAAATAAATTTAAAATAAGATCAATTTAATTACAACTATATATTTTTATCTATCAGTATAAAACGTATTTTTCTTACAAGAATTAATAACTAACAATTTGATGGCTTATCTCAATAAGCCTACGTCTATAGTAACGGAAGAAGCAACTCTCATCATTGAGTCATCAGCCGAAACGATTAGGTCGAGATTTGATAAAGATAATTAATCATGTCCCAACCGACCAAATGACCATTAGTTGACTGCTGAATCACGACCCAAACACGGTGGTCGTTCAAATTTATAAAGTACATCCTTCAGCTTGGTACTTGGTACGTGTAGAATAAATCACGCCGCGCCGGGGAAACTAGAAAAAAGTAAATACTTACTTATTTTTCAGCTGCCAGTCACATTTTATAACTATATTGTCAACAGTATCTATAAATGTAACATCGTCAAGGTGGCCTGTAATTGTAATCTGTGGCTCATTAATTGATATTTGACAGCTCTTTCACAACAATCAGCGGGATGCAATTGTCGAACAATAAAAGAATCCGGAAACGCTACAATGTTGACGTCTCAATTTCGATTTTCCTGTCATAGTAGAAGGGAACATTAGCTAAAAAATATATTATTATTTCGAATGCATTTTAAATTTAATAAACTTTATGAGCTCTTTAAATATTATAGAGAAGAATATTATTATTTACGTCACATTGTTGGTATGTAGGTTTCTAAACCATAGTAAATCTGCTTACAAAATAATCAATTAATTACGTTAAAGTACACACAATCACAGCATAATAAATATATGTATGTTCAGCAAGCTAAAAACTATAATTAAACTTCCCCATTGGCACAACTCAAGTAATAAGGCGGAAACTTTTAAATGGAACGGACAGCAAGTAATAAACGCGCTCGCTTCGTATCGATTTTCTGATTTAGCTCCCGCTGATAACAGGCGACAGGTATGTCTAACAGGCAACCTCACGATATTACATTCTTCTAGAACGTACCGTAGTATAGTTAGAGTTTTTTGCATATCATTAAATAGCTGGATATTTAAATATTGGAGATTATTTGTAGAGTAGCAATAAACATTTCACGTGTAAACATTGTTATAATATAAAATTAAATGTATATATGACGACTAGCAGATTACATCATTCGTGTAGACTTTATAACACTTGTCATCTGATTACCTTTTACCACCCATTCGCAAACGAAAATGCGGTCAAAACTGTTTCTACTTTAGCCTTCCATTATTATTCAGCTAATCTGAGCAGTTGTCATCGCGGAGTATTTGGTTCGATTCCTGTCGGGGTGAGCTCATCTAATGTGTTGGGCGTGGTGACGAAATGGGTTGATTATCGCACTAGATATGGATTTTAGAACGGACTACTCGCCACAAAAATTACTTTTGAATTCGAATGTAATTTTTGTGGCGTGTCAAAACGTTTGTGAAAGTGACAAAACAAGCTAATAGACGAAAGAATGGCATATCCTCTGTATCTATATACAAGAATGTAAACGAACAATACGTACGTTAAAGAATGGCTATAAATTACAACTAAAGAAGTTCATAGGACACAATTAGACAATGCAATGATAATGGCGACGATAAAAAGACTAATAAAATAAAGTATAGCATTAATAAAGATATATGGCGATGTAGCGCGGAATTTCCTTTGATTGGGCGGCGATTTATCGTGCGGAAATACTGTTACTCTGTAATATTTCCGCTCAGCACTATTCGTTTTCCTTTTTTTGCTAAAAAAAGGGCGCGAGACGTCTTAATCGAACGACTTGTTCGAACTCATCGAACCCTCCAATGACACTGACATGAGTAAATTACTTTAAAAATACCAGATTTTCCGTTTTAAAACATTTAATCTATTTTAAGTATAAAAAATATAATTGTAGGAGCATACTCTAAATTTATTTATATATGTTTCAAAAAGTATAAATGTAATATATTTTTGGAATAATAGTAGTATTTATTACTTTTAATATATGAATTAAACAACATTCTAAAATTATAATATTACTACATAAATAATTTAAGTACATTCTTAGGCACACCGTAACAGAAAATAATATAATTAAATGTCATGTAATTTTACTGTGTTTATTTTTATTTCATTAATAGGAAGCTAATTTACAAACAAATAATAAACGAAATCGTTTGCTTATTTGATAAGACAAATCGTTACGCGGTCGAGCCCTACGGAATCGAGACGTAACCCCAAAATACTCGCATCCGCCGACTATGATATATGCGAGGGTATTTCCTGACATCGGCCAGTAGCTACTTGATTTAGCGGAAAGTCAGATAAAACCTAATGCGAACAACAAAAAAATATATCACAATACCAACGCCATAAATATGACGGCCTGTCGTAAACCTTTATGTCTGTGCGTTGTAGCTGGCACGTGAAAAATGGGACTTGCGATACAAATAGAAAAACTACATTTTTGTGCGAGCATCGGGTAGTAACAGCATTTTTCGCGAAACGTTGATATAATCCAGGCACTCGCTACATAAACTTCTATGTGAAAATATTAGATACTTTATCCACACACTATTTAGGCATACCTACTGTTAAAAATAACTAGGTAGTTGTTGAAACATAATATTAATATCAATAAAATTATTTCATTCCATTTTACTAATAGTATAAAAATATTATAAAGTAAGACCTTAACCCATATAGCAGTTGGAGGCACGTCAACAGGCAATTTTCAAAGCGAAAATCATCGCAGGGAACTGAGTTATTAATATTCGTTAGATATATAACGTGTTTATTAGAGACGGCTGTAAACCCCGCGTGAGGGCGGGTTAGCCACAAAATGGGCGCCGCGCGTGCCACCTAAGCTCTTACAGTGTTCTTCAAGCCAGAAGCGTGCTTGATGACTTTGATTTACTTATTGGATTAGCTGCTATCCATGTAAATTGTGAAAATGCAATTTGTATACTCGCTAATATTTCACTACACGCTTACACGCAATTGAATTGACGTTTATAGGTATTTTACTTTCATGATATATATATATATATATATATATATATATATATATATATATATATATATATATATATATATATATATATATATATATATATATATATATATATATATATATATATATATATATAAGTTTAGAAACTTAACAGGGAAGATCTTTTAACAAAAGTAAGATGATATATCGAATTACGAACGTGTTATTCTTTACGTGCTGACATAGTCCATAGCACATTCACTTTATAACCTGAAGGAAGGAATAAGGGTGTGAGGTGTGAAGTGTACTGCATCGAAGCTTCAATGCTCTTATCGCGTTTCAAGTCGATTGCGCGCTGACCGGGCGACGGGCGGCGGGCGGCGCGCGGCACCCGCTCGTCCATCATAACGGTATTGCGCTTACATCAACAATATTGTTTCATACTACCACACGGCAGTCACTCAATTTTGTCCACTCTTACTGCACTCTTAGTTTGATTTTTGCCAAGCACTTTAAAATGTAGCCCTTATTGCTTTTACCACTGGATGACAAGTTAGTGTTCCATCAACTGAACTTCATATTTCGTTTATGGGACTAATACAATTAATGAACTTATTTTTGTAACAACTTTTCGTCAGATATTTGAAATGGCAATACAATATATTAATTTTTCACTTATTTAACTGGATTTTGGAATTAATAATAATAATAATAATACTTTATTGCACAAAAAAAAAAAAATATATATATAACACTTTAGAAACATGTAAGAGTAAATGTGCAATGGCGGCGGACCTACTAGAATATTCTTATTGTCACATGTGCGTTGTACCTATTATGCTCTTTGGTCCATTTTCACCAACAGCAATATAAAATCAGTATAATGTTTATTGGAAAATATCATATGCTTTTATTTAACACAAACATATTTTTAGTTTTACCTTAATCACATGAAAAAGTAATTAAAACACGTGAACCCCGCACAGAAATATACTAGATATTTAGGACGTATCTGGTATATTATAAAACCAATGCTCCTTAAAGTACGGTCAGGTAAGGTAATAGGTAAAGTGTTCTATTACTATTTTATGTTAACAAAACGTCTTTAGTATTTGCCATATCAACAAAAACAGCTACTATTTGTAAACTTTATAAGTTCTAAGCTGAAATGTATAGAAATAATAATTACCACACATGTGTCAAAATCAGTCAAGACCCGAAACGTTGTATTTGTATCGAGCTAATCGGCTTAACCGTCGCTTCGACACTTCCATTGCCTCTACGGCTCTATGCGAAAGAATCGAAGGCGTTTTGAGAATTCATCGAAATTAATTCTCAGTTTGTTTGCCCATTGTCGAGCTACCGACGACTCGACGGCGGGCCTTTGTGCGAGGGTTATTATTTATTTAATAAACGGCGACATGTCTTTGTGAGATGTGTTCTCAATCAATGCATGGAGGCGTTAGTTCTTTGTTACAGTAGGTATTTATCAGAAACGTACACTCCTCGTCGTAAATACGTGTACTTTGAAAAAAAATCCTTTAAAGCATGTATCCAAGTATATTTTTATTTAAAGTTAGTGGATTCGTTTCTAAAAAATTAAGAATTCGGGTGGGAAATTGAAAAAAATTATGACATATCTGAATATAAACGAACAGTATATGTAGGTGTGTGGTGTAAATGCGAAAAAAGGTATAAATCGTTCTTACTATATTTTCTAATAATAAACGGAAAAGCGTTTAATTTAAATTTAAATAAATATGTTTTGTTTTTCATCTAAAATACAACATCAAAATCTAAAATTTTAGTATCCCTCCTATTTTAATTTAATTGACGAGCTCGTTTACAATTACATTTATACAAAGAGAAACATAACTTAAACTTATCTTTTCAATAAAAAAATTATATTATTTTACAAGTTGACATTGGCACACAGATGTCGCCGGGGTTAATCATTAGTGTCATAGTAGAAGTTAACACGTATCACGCAGTGACGCATATATATGTATTATATATGTACATATATTAAAATAGAGCAGGTGTAAAGAAAACATATCGGGTAACAAGTATGTCAGTAATCGGGTCGCGAGCTATCGGCAGCCGTGATTAGATAAATGACGGTGCTGCAAATATTTGACTGGCAAACAATGGTCACTCACATATGCTGTTACTTCTGCTCAGGTTTTATTACATGAGATGTTAAAGTTTTTAAAGAGACCATCAATATAATTATTAATAGAAGGAATATTTCATTATAACTGCTACTAATGAATTTTCTTAATACTATATATTCTCTTCTCCAATCTTATTCTCACCTGCAGGTATTACTTGATTGGAATGTATAAAAACATTAACTTAAGATCTCTTTGTGACCTTCAGTATATAGTAGTATACCGACATAATTATAGTGGAATATACTCCACAGCATATATATATATATATATATATATATATATATATATATATATATATATATATATATATATATATATATATATATATATATATATATATATATATATATATAGCATTCTTTTCTTTTCCACGGTTTAGAGTTTCGACTATATAGCTTACTTAAGTTTGACGTTAAGTTGAGCCATAACACGTCACCTCGTAGGTACAAAATGGAGATTTTTATTTACAAACTTACATATATATAATAAAAACAAATTAAAATACGAAAAAATTATGATGGTGATACAGAGAGATGCTATAACACTTATAGAATATGAATCTATGATATTTCATTTTTTCTCTGTCTGGCTAGGCTATAATTGATTCTGAAAACTGGCTCACCTGATGTAGAACCATAGTAGTTCAGTTGAACTATAAGAAATAATAAAATGCTGCTAAAATTAAAATAATTGAACATGATAAGCACTCTCCTTCCTTCTGCTTCTTTAAAAATTGCGTATAGTGAAAAAAAATCATAATCAAGTATATAAGCTGAGGTGAATTTCTTAGGTTGTCAACAGTTAGCTATATAATCTATGCTTATATACTCTCTACTGATATTTAGCATAATATCATAAACATCCGCGATTTTGTTTTTTGCACTTATACATAGTTTGTTTATGCAAGTCGGTCAATAAATTACACTAAAAATATTTTCTTTTTTAATTTGTTACAAGATAAGTTGGCCTTGAATCCCGGACATCTGTCCAATGCGATTATTATGTGCTGATAATTCTACTAGTGAATGCCATTACTGAATGTTGATTTCTGGGAGATTTTAATTCTTTTGGATTAATATACTTTTGAAGCAAATAAAATATACTTTAAAGTAAGATATTTTAATGTCGTAAATTAATATTTTTTTTTCATAATTATTGACCTTAGCCTTATTTTATTTTTAATATCTGATTATAATATGCAACTTCCTTAAGGTTACTGGTGCCAGTGCGGTAGATGTAACTTGTAAGTATATAATATAATGTAATAATACATATGCAAACTACATTTACATAAGACTCACTGCTATTCTCCATAATTTAAAAAAAAGGCTAAGTATACCTAAAATTTGTAAAATATGTTTTACTATTGGATATAATTTTCGCATCGTATCATCCGGGATTCGTAGCTCTATGGTGAATAACATTGATTTTTGGACATTTAGTTACGACCTTCCCTCTATTAGAAAATATTTATATGAATAGCAATATTTATATGAAGGCAGCACGCCTTATGTAACATCAAAATAGCGATTACGCCCTTTTGTAAAATTAAATACGATAGTATTGACGATGATAAAGTTTTGCTTTTGCAATATACAAAAGACCAAATTTCACATTGTTGAAAATAAATAAAGTATGCACTAACTAAATATTTGAACTTCCAATTACAACTTTGTGTCCCACTAAAATATAGTAAAGTAAGTTTTTTAGGCTTTCTTAAAGGATATTGTATCTTAAAGGATATTGTAGGATATTGCTACTTAGGACCTTCTCAATTTCTTCTGTCGATATTACAATGCAAGAGGCAGAACATACTTAGATACAGTACCTATTATAAATGATACTATAAACAATTTGAAAAAAATATAAAACCTCTTATACTTTTATATTTTTACTACTATTTTTCTATATTTTTACTTAATTATTATATTTGACGAAGTTAATGTAAATAAAAACAAATATTATAAATTGCTGCATATTTTTTATATAAATGAAATACATATGAATAAAACTCATTTTACTTTATTAATCATTTTAATATTCACATAGTAATTGTATATAAATTTTTTAAACGTTTTTACAATTTGGTGAAATCGTCTTATATCTATAGGTCATATTTTCTATTTTAAACATTGGAATGCTTATGAAAGTTCAGTCACAAAAAAAATTAATTATGCGCAAAATAGAAGCACGTAAAAATACAAAGACTGACAACAAAATGTCGGAGATAGGTATCAATTCCACGATGTTTTTATGTACACAATATACATTATCTACTCTACGCTACATTCAAACTACTAATTTTATAAATATATTTTTTGGAATACATAAATAACTATTCTCTAGACATATTCGATTATGATAATACTGAACCTTACATCTAAATATTGCAATCTGATAAAATCTGGTCATTTTTTATAATTATACCCTAAATTATAACAGCTAAAGTTTTTACATCGATATACACAGAAATAGTAAAATGGAATGTACTATATCACTAAAAGTAAATATTATCTGGATCCTTATCGATGATTAGACAAATTAAACTTTAGAGTTCATAGCTTAAGTGACTGGTAACTGAATATAACAATTTTTTTTAAATTTCGCAAGTCTCGTTTATGGTTTAAATATTGGCAAATCAATACGAAAACAACATTTGTTTAAACAATAAAATACACCGAGAGTTACTCAGAGAGTTATTTAAAAATAGGAACCAGCACCTTAATTTATTCAAATTAAATAGCAGATAATATTCTTTTATATTTTCAATATTCGAGTTATTTACGAATGCTGAAGTTATCACTGCATTGTAATCTTGGAAAATTTCTCAGCCCCTAATTATATACAATTTTGTAATAAATAAATATTGCGGCGAATTTGCAAAATAATTGATATAATGCCAATATTCTGTTTCTATGTTACCTTCACACTTATCAGTTTGTATAAACCGATTGCATGCGTCAGACAGATAAGCATGCTATTGGCACATACTAAATGTGGAAAAGGCATAAGTATAAACAAGTACAAATTATCAACAGCTCTACTATAAGAATTAATCTCAATATATTGCAAAGCCTCCGCAAAGTGCTAACGACTAGTTTACCACTCCTTTTATTAATTTGTTTTTACCACCAACAACCACTTGGTTGAGGCGCGTGACCCGTCACTGGAGGTTGATGATGCATTGGCTGATATGGAGGTAGAGTCATGCCAAGAGACGGCAAGCCATCAGTTTTTCCGATACATGGCCTTCCGTCCTTAACTAGCAAAGGGACTGCGACTCGTCGCGGCGAATTGAGGCTTCCGACATTTAAATCATGACCACCCTTTTCTTGAACAGCACGTTTTGTTTTATATCTATGGTTCTGAAACCATATCTTTACTTGTGTCGGTGTTAGTCGAATAAGACTAGCAAGATGTTCTCTCTCAGGCGCTGACAAATACCTCTGCTGCCGAAATCTTCTTTCTAATTCGTAAGTTTGCGCTTTGGAAAATAGAACACGACGTTTCCGCTTCTTATGTGACAGACTGGAGTCGGAGCCTATATTCAATGGCTGATCGTTATCGTTGTCATCATCATGGTCTAAGCTGTCGTGGATATTGTCATGGTCGTGTTCGTGCTCTTGATCGTGACGTGCATCAACGACAGCGGGAGAGGCAGTGGCCGGGGCCACGTAAGAAAGCTCAGATGCACGAGATGTACTGTCTGGACTCGCTTGTTGCCCGAGTACTCCTATAACAAAAATAAATCATCTGTAAGCGCACTTTAACTATGCTAAAAATGCAACGTACAGAAATAATAGCCTATACATGACATTTAAACATACTCTATTATAAGAATTTAAAAAGTACCTACTCTAAACGCGACTATCACATACAAAATTATTCGTGTAGTTATTACACTTATATTCAAATCTTTATTTAATCTATTAGGGTCGCTCTATTTAACTCCAACTAAGACGAGTTCGAAAGCATAATGGGACATGAAAAAAATCACCGCAAATATTGCATTGTTCGTTTATTTCATTCTCCCTACGGCCTACACATCGTTTAGTTTCACACGAAAGCGTCAGAAGGCGGGAGGCTGGGCGTGGTAACGAGGGGAGTGGGGACTCCCACCCGACGGCAGCTGGCCTTTTGTTCTTAGAACATTCTTTCGCGATAAGCACGTCTCGTTGATTTAATAAAGTACAAGTAATATATCTATTTATGTATATTCAATATACTAATATCAATACTAAAAATTTTATACAAATTAAAGTGGAAAAATTAATCAATTCGTTTAATATATATCCCAAGTTAGACAAATACATCTATATACCGATCAATTACTTTAAAAACATCACTTTAAAAAATTTAACCAGTTAGGTCTTATTAACGGTTTATGGATAAAAAGCGACAGAAAATGTATCGTTTGATTGCTATTAAAGTAACAATGGCTATAGAATCTATAACTGTCATCAAATAATGAAGGAATAGCATCCCTAACAACCGCAAACAGTGTAATTGATAGCCAGCTGCCTCCGTCTGTCTATTGGTGACAAATTCGTTCCGAGTCGCACCCCTCAAAAGTTAAACAACAGTTAGCCCCAGATCTGAGGGCGTGACATTACATACTCCATTTGTAAATAATAAAACTATCTACAGTATCATATTAGAAATTTTGATAAATGTTTGAGACAAAATAATGCCTATAATATTTTAAGAATGAAAAAATTCTTCGTAAATTTAATCTCAAGATAAGCATTATTATTTAGAAATAAAAATCAATAATATACTAAGGCAAGTATAGTTTGTTTACGTACCGTAACAAATTCTATCGGTATATATCACACTGTTAAAACCTATATTATCAAAAATATAAATAGCAGTAGGTAAATAGTAAACAATAGCTTATGACACAAGTCCTCGGGTATTTGTTTAATAATCAAACATAATTTTGTAGAAAAGATAGAGTCGGTACATCGGATTAGTGTTTTTGAACAAGCAATCATATGTAACGACGAGTGCCGAAAATTAGATAAGCGATAAACATAATTAATGGCAGGCACAGATTAGCGGCTGAAAGCACTCCATTGGAGGAGCATTTCAAAAAATAATCTCGCACTCTCAACGCCGACTACCGAACACCTATTATTTTCGAGTGGGTCAATATATTTGTGTATGATAATTCGTCTAGTACTTGTCTTTGTTGAAACTGATAAATTTTAAGATATTCGAATTGACTTTTTATCGCGTAAATTGGTCATACACTAGATAAATATTACTGAAATGTTTAAGTTACTTTTATTTTCAACGTCTAATTTATAAAATATGACTATAAATATTATAAACTTAAAATTAATATAATGTATTGCTTAGCAGCTATCTTCAATGGTAGGGCAAAGAAATACCCACATCGTACCTAATATCATCGTTTATCTTTTATCATCTGGATAAAATTGACATTTCGTAAAGACATGTTAAAATTGTCTTATTTTATATAACATTTAAACGTGATGTGCGATCGTACCAATAACAACAGATAACGGGGTTTGAGTAACAAATTAAATTAACATTTGTAATTTTGCTCCTGTCTACACCTCTAAATATTATAAAGAATTAAACATATTATAATATAATCACGTATTGCTAATTGAAAAATTGTATGATATCTTTATTAAAGCTAGCTTGTTAGCTAACTGTTGACAGTCAGATAGCTCTCATAATTTTATGAGAGCTACTCCTGTAGAGTTCCCGTTTTCATATTAGATTACATACTTAAACTTTACTGCATACTACGGACTACTTATTCAATTATAAAATATTTCAATAGGTTCTATATTCTCTATAATTGTTATCAAAATGATAACTTACCAGAACTCTCATGTTGATCTAAAGAAAGCCATGGTTGATGGTGTCGAAGAAATTCATGTGTATAGTTGTGATGCGGCGGCGCGTACGGCGGAAGCTCCAGAGTGCTTATGCCACTTTGTGGCGTTTCCATAGCTTTAGCCTCATTGAGACCTAAGATATCTGATATTTGGAAACCTGGCCGCTGTCCTGGCATCTTCATGCTGTCTAATAAACTGTAACAATTTTTACTTATTAGTTTTATTTACATTACTATCTTTATATTAGTATAAAAGCAAGATTGTTTAAGTTATACAAGAATATTAAGTTAAGGTTAGGTTTTACTGCAATTTTACCTGTTTTATTATACAAATAAATAATATAGCAAAATAATATAGCAAAATTGCATAGCATTATTTGATTACTTTAACGTTGGCCTTTAATTTCATTTTAATTGATTGAATACTTTTAGCAAAATTAAACATTTGTGATTATTTTAATATTAATATAATAAAACTAAATCCTAAATCTTTTATTATTTAAGTCAATAAAAAAAACACAGTATCTTTATAGCTTAACACGATTTTGCACTTTATAGGTTTTGCGGTTTTGCACTTTGTAGGTAGGTATAATATATAATCTCAATCTTTAGCTATCTAACTTCACATTTTACTTTGTAAATAGTGCAGTATATGCTGTAATGCTTCATTCAGATATAAGCTTGGACGTTCAAGTTCTTTCTTTCATAATATGCTAATTCATTATAAATGACATAGGTGTTTGAGCTTACATTTTCAATTGATAAAGGTGTATTAATTAAAAAGACCTATATAGAAATTTCTTCATTTAACCGCTTATTGTTAAGTGAAGCCCTCTCCAGAAAACGTGACCTGTTCAATAGAACGGTCCAAAATTTCAACAAGAGCTAAACAGTCGAATGTTTGTTAAATATCAAAATTACATGTATCCGAGAAGTGTTCCCTAGTACCGTACGTGACACGATGAAAAGGCGGCATCATAAGAACTTGGAGCAGGTTGTAAACACATCTATTAACAAGGTCTCACCGAGCCTTGTAACGCAGACACATTTTACATCCAAAAGACATATTTACATAAAATCATACACCAAATTTACGAGTAAATTTCAAATACTTAGTTTTCTAACATTCTTATTAATTTTATAAATATATCTATGTATTTTTAACGTTAAAAACACACACGTTAAAAAACCATAACTTCAAGTGAACAAATGCCTTTGTAGGGTTTTTATTTAATTTAAATTATATTTCCTATTTTGATTAGTTTTTATTTATTGTAGGACATCTATGCAACGTAAGCAAGGCGAAATTTTTGGATAGATATTAAATTACTTATAAAAAATAGGTACCTGCCTATTTAAAAGTTTTTTTTTTTCAAAATAGTGTACGAATGAGTTCTAAGCAAAAACCACATATTTAACAAGTGTAAAACCAAATAAAGCAATCAGGGGTAGTTGTAGACAGAAACCATCTAATTAAGTTCTCCATTTCACTATGCTTACCCAGGAAAAGCGGATCGAAAAGCAGCTGGATATAGCGCTGGTAAAAATGCTGGACCCCATGGTGGCAAGAGTATGGGACTCCAGGCCAGCAAAGACGCCGGCGGCAGCAGTGGTGGCGGAGAACGCGCACTCTCTCCCTCCTCGCACTTCATCTCCCTACCGGGAGAACTCGCCTTCGGAATAATTTTGAAAACTGACACGACACACCGTACCAAACACGTGCTGCGTCTCGCGACGCTGCGCCCGTACTAAACAACCCTCGAGTGGCCCTCGGGGTGAAGAACACCCCGCGCCGCCCTCATGCTTTGACAGCCTACTTAGATCAGTTTGAGGGTGCTCCACTGACCTCCGCCAATCGCGGCCCTCGTTCAACGGGGCGGGTCGAGATCCGACCAATCACAGCGCTCTTACAGCCTTCCCAGCAAAAAAACTGGAGTATACTTTTGAATAAAGGAGCTTTCGACGTAGCACGTTACGTTATGTTGCTTTTGTAATGAGTGCGCGCGTTAAGCCCATTGTTGAAGCCGGGTTCGTTATGGACGCCGCTCTAAATGCCCGGATAATGATTTTCATTTAGAGTGTTTTCAATAAGTCGGTATAAGCTCATGTTCCATTTTTTATCATGAGAATATTTTTATAGATGTAGGTACTTATTGAATCGTTAATTTTTTTTTTAAATTTACCAATAATTCAAGTTTAAATTGAATATTGATTTCTATTACTAGAAATCCTATCTACAATTTTCAAAAAACTCAAAATCTGTCGTGTAGTTCGAAAATTTAGCACATGTGCAACTACTTAGAGCATTGTTAATAAAAGACAATGCCAGGTACAAAATAATCTTAAGAACAGGTATTTTTAAACCTCAGTTATCGTTTTATGACTTGCACGTGTGCTCTGATACTTTGTTCCGTATTCATGCCATTATTTTTATAAAATCTTCACTTCACTATCATCAGCGACTTTTAATATTTTTTCATTGGCAATTGACAATTATACCTATGTAGATCAGGTCACAATACTATGGCACCACTGAGCTGGTCAGATAATGGGCATATTCTGTTCAATTGTCCTGGTGAAGAAACATGATGATAATAATTTACGAAACTCTAAGTGTCTTATTAGTTATCTAAATTATTTAATTATTTTGTATATGTCACTTAGACACATTAAATAATTTACGGTCATCTCAAGAAGTTACCGGGAAGGTCTTGGAGTAAGTAAATCAATAAATTTAAAAGCAAAATATTTAAAATATTCTTAGATCTATTATTTATTAAATTATTTGTCTTTTAAAAAAAAAACACTTTCATAGAGAGAGGCCCTACTTGGTCAAGTAAAAGTACAACGAATTACGCTCTTACGGAATTACGCTCACGTGAGTACTTAGTTAGCTTAGTTTTTTAGTTATGATTGCCTACGTTGTATTTATTTTATTTATTTGCTTTTTAAAATATGGACTCATAAAATAATTTAAAACATAGAATACGAATAAACTTTATATACCTAATTTATCACGAAATTAAGGTTTTTATATACAAGAGTAATGCGCAGTGACGAGAATGTAACACCGTTTCAAGATACAGAGGTTATTTCAGAATAAGAGATTTTATTAAAAATCTGTTATTCAGAATAAAAGAAACTAAACGAAATTACATAAAGAAGTCAACTAGCCTAACATCTGTTAGCGTTAGTTAAAATAATATTAGCAAAGTGACAGGTGCAAAAGTAAAATAATTTAAAAAACTTACGCGGAGGTAGGTGCATGTGAAATACATTATAATATCATTTCATATATGAATAAATATGTTCGTTTAAATATTTTTTATAATAAAATAACATTTTTGTGCATTATCGAAACGAAGCGAGTTTTAGTTACTTTAGCTAATTTACCTATACGAAGTAATATGAATAATTAATTGTAGTCCACCTTTTTTTAATCAAATTTAAATAAAATCACCGTTTTATAAAATATAATAAATGTAACAATTTTTTTCTATAGTACTTATTACTAGAACCCTCAAAGATTTTTTTCGAAGATTGTTAAACAAAAACATTATTGTCTGTACTTGTAAGGTGCCAGGTGTTCATAATCCGTTCCATATGCTGCAATTCTTTTATCTTCTTAGCTATTGTTTATAGAAAGTCAACGTTTTACACTAATTTAAATAAATACTTCAACTTCATAGTAAATAAGAGGCCATTCAAATATCTTCAAAAATAAAAATATTCTAAGGACTTTGGGTTACTAATAATTAATTTTTTGTTTCCTATTGTTCTTTACGTTACCAAATGAATGGTACTACAAATCAGGATCTGACTTTTAAAAAATATGAAGCCAACCTAACATTATGTATGTGATTGCACATTATGCATCTCTTACTTTAAATTTAACTTCAGGTGAGTCAAACGAAGGTTAAAGTAGGTTCAATTCAAACTCCAAGTAATATAAAAAAAACTTGTACAAATATATACATTTTATAGCTATACTAATATATATATCTCGCATATACCAGAGTTGGTAGAAGGGCCCTAGGGTTAAGACAGTCCGCTCCCCGCTTTCTTAATTTCCAGACATACATGTTAAGTTGCGGAACTTAACGTCGAGCTACATCTTGTTACCAGAGAGAGAAAAATGAAAATAATTCGTTCTCCTCGAGTGGCAATCGACCCAACAATCGTCACGTTTACACTCAGTTTACTGTGCCACTACGACATATGCTAAATATAAATATTCATCTCTTTTTAATGATACAATTTCTAAATATGGTATAACCAACTTTTATTGTTTTATTATATATATATATATATATATATATATATATATATATATATATATATATATATATATATAAACTAATATATATATATATATATATATATATATATATATATATATATATATATATATATATATATATATATATATATATATATATATATATTACAAATCTAGTACAAATTATTATATATATCTGAACCTTCGTAGGACTTCAAAAAGGACAGATTCATAAAACTATACTTCCTTACCTGTATGTACATACCATGAGTTCGATAACGAAACTTTCTAACGTCAAAACGTACAAGTAAGTTTGCGCAAAACGATCATAAATACGACATGAATAAGTAAATTGCACACTAATATTTCACTCCAATTTAAAGAATATTAACGGTTTAATAATATTATTATTTGTACACTAACCAAAATCCAGGAATTATATGGTATTTTTTATGGTAACGATCACCTTTGGTGATAAGGTCCTGTAAAAATGTAAACCTTATCCTTTATTGTCATTACAATACTTTTGTTTTTTTAGCATATCTAATAAAGTGTTAATTATTTAAATAATAAATAATTCTACTAGCATAGGATATGCGCATCTGCCTTATGTTTGATCAATATTCTGTGAAAAAGAAACCAACTAATATGATTTCTTTAAATATAAGTAGGTACATATACTGAACGTTCAATAATGCTTTCTTTTAAAGCCGACCATCAAACATCCTTAAAGGGTACAAATAACAAAGGGCAATTATATATATTGGGAACCATCCCCCTAAGTGGCGTGCAGGCATCGCGCCGACGTGAAACGGTTAATTGACTTATAGAGAATGAGTTTTTAAAATATCTATCCATCGCTTGCGATCAGTATTGTTTTTCGAGTGTATGTAATAATTTTAGAAGATTTTTTATTATTTTATGTAAAAATAAACATTGACATATAAAAACAATACATGAATTATTATTTTCTATATACACAATTAAGCTATGAAATAATTGTTTGTGCACAATAATAAAATAAATTAAATGTTAAAAAATAATACATTTGTACTGATACAAATGTCTATAACGAATACCTTGAAAATAATTATTTATAATATTTGTTGTAGTAGAAGTTCTATAGTTTGTCGCTCGCGCCTCCTTATGGTATTCGTCAAATTGATTTGCAATTATTTTTATTGTTTCTCTTTCATCTATAAAGGTAATAGCTGTCTTAATGTTTTTTTGTACTACTTTTTCTTTTTTTATGTTGTTACGCTTATGTTTTTTTTTAGTACAATAAAGAATATTAAAAAAAAAAAAAAAATGTTGTATTCCACTATACCAGTCACGGAACTCTCATTTGCTCGACGAATGAATCTCCCAACGCCGCCTTCATCGTCCGAGTAGGAAATACATGGTTTAGTATCTCGTTAATACGACGAGAGCGTGTGATACGCTGTTCATTACGTTATAAATTTCATAGGTATGGAAAACTACACTATATTTTGCAAATTTTATAATCAAAATTACTCCTCAGTAAGTGACTACAAATTACCTACATAGAATTTGATTACAGCTGAAAGCAGGGAACGGAGTGCTATATGTTGAATATAGTGTAAAACGAGAAAAATGTATATTTTAAAAGTTTAACGTAAAAATTGGGCTATACTATATCAGGTAAGCTGCGAGGGCCAGATTTGTGAGGGTCGGGCGGCAGGTGCGAGCGCCCTCCGCCGCATCACATGATCATATCGCTACAATAATCAAATGCTCAGAATAATTGCTTACTGTAATATGTAAGTAATGCTTATATAAATATGTGTAATAAAAAATAGAAAAAAAAAGTAATGTAATTATAACATTTTATTATTTTTTTCTTACGTTAAATGCAAGTAAAGTTCAATGTTTCATTTGAACTAGATTTGTGTACAATAGGCATACCTAATGATAAACAATTCAATACACTTTGATTAGTAAAATAATTGTGAAATAAGTACACTTAATTGACATTGAGCAAAATTTTGCAATTAGATTTAGTTCTGTCCATAAATAAATCATAAAATAAAAGATGACAACCCATTACTTCTATATATACCTAAATACTAAGTGAATACTTACTACAAAAATAATCGACAATTTGCAAATCATCAATTCTTAAAATGATTCTAGACATAAAATGAACTACACGAAAAGCCATACTGAGTGTGCTAGCCATTTCAATACATTAGCTTTCCAACGTCTAACGATTTTACTGCACGAAAACGCTCAAGTAGAATAATAGAATCACATCTCTTGGTTGTTTAATATTTGGCAATGGTTTTTATTATATTACCTATACTTCCAGAAATAGGTATGTTGATATATATTTTATTTAACTCTAGCATAGTAAAACTTTCATAATAATCATTTGAATATTCTACTGAACATTAAAAAGATTATTCTTACAGTAATCATTAGATATACCTATGTACAGAATACGCATCTATTTCTAGCAATCATTTTTATACATGTAAATAAAATATATTATACGTACTAAATAATAAATTAAGCCATTCAAAGAGCAAAAGTGTCATTAAGCCAGGAATTCGAAAAGACATTTCGCTTATATTTGCAATGATAATGGTAAAATAATAGGGGACTGATAGCTGACACGATAGGAAAGTAATTTGTGTAAAAGTTTAGAAGGTATATAATATTGTATTGTGCCCCCCGCGCCATCCGTGCCAAGCGCCGTTTATCGCGAGAAAAAATTACCCCATGACCAGACTTACTCCCCGTCATTACCTCTGCCACAGCGCGGCCCGATCGAGCAAATTACATGACTCTTTTGTATGTAATGTCTCCATTATCATTTGTAAATATGGCGATGTAACTAACATCAAGGTTAACTCCTTACGCCAACGAAACTTAATAATTAAACTCACAGAATACCAGCTCCGTTCGTGACAAAACACATCACCCTACAAATTCCATCATCACCTATCCTACTTAAGGAATATTTATGACGTACAAAGTTTTCCAATATCTAAACTTTGTAAAGTAATAGTACAAGTCGATGGGTTTTCATGAATGTTTTGTTACTTCAGTCTGGTTAGGCGCAGTGGGTTTAAATGGTTGCAAGCACGGCAACCCGCGAAGAGGGCTTCCAAACCAATTAAGGGCTCCACGAAGCTATGGGAGAAGACGCAGCTGACGGATCACGAGCTCGATGGTACTCACGGCGTTTCACTGCCAGAACGATTGGCGAAAGACACGCAATGAAAACAAGCCAACCGAATAATATTGAATGAATATTTTACTATATCATTCTCATTTATTTTTGAATTGAACAATTATTTAAGCATATTTATTATTTCTATTTATGTACTTCTATAAAAATGAAGAGGTTGTTTGGTTGAACGAGCTATTCATAGGAGTTTGAGGAGGTTTGAATATTATATTTTTGTAATGGATAGTCCATCTTTCGAAGAGAGTGTAGTTACAGCAATAAAAATGTTGCAAAATCGGGAGAGGTTAAAAGTTTCCGAGCGTACACTGCTACCTAAAAATCAAATATCATAGAATGTTCCCTCTAAAACATTTAAATCAGAGTCCGCAAGAACTTATATTTATCACCTACGAATAACTCAAACTGAATATAGGCACATTTACGAAACTATTTTAAACAATACAGTATTATTATTTATCAAATTAAATACATTTGTGAAGCCGCATGTAAAAGCTAGCGATAAATATAAATGAGGAACCGCGAATTCATTATAAAACTACAAAACATTTTTTGAATTTTGTTGTGTTGTCACGTACGTAGTTACTACATTAATTCGTAGCAAGTGCTTATGAGTCAGAATATGAAGATAGATATCTACTTTACTTCATATGAAATGTATTACCTATTTTATAGAATTTAGCGATCTGTGGCTGTGTCCGTCTGAACTAAACGGTTTCTTATTTATTTAATTGAATTGTATTCTATTATATGTTTGTGTGTCATGATGGATGGATAAAATTGTCATAATATTGCTAGGATATTTTTAAAACCGTTAACTACAACGACTTGAGTTGAACACTCCTATTCCTACGAAGGCAGATTATTTCTAGAACTATAATTAGTTACATTTGGACTCATATTTTATAAGAAAACTTTTAAAATATAACATTTATTGTACATTTACAATAAGATAGCGACCCGACCGCGGCTTCGGCATTATTATTTATTTAGTAAGGTGAATTGCAATCATTTTGTACTTGTAAAAACGCCAAATACATAAAACCATCAATAACGTATGCCCACGTCCGGGTCGCACAAAAAGCATTTACAAAATTACCTTTTTTAAAATGAAATTTTTATCTAGGTACATTAAATAGTGAAAGCGACCAATGTATAAATTACATAAAAAAATATAAATACTATAAAATGTGCATTGTAAAAGATACTTCCAATTGAATTTTATTGTACTATTTAAGATATTATGGCTTTCATAATACATAGATATATGTTTGCAGATATTTTGAGGCAAATAATTCCCCCTTACATTATCTTTGTGTATAACAAGGAACATATTGTTAGTGGCTGAGGTAAATCGGACCGCAAGTTCTGTGGTTACACTATTGAAACAATTAACGTCATATAATATGCCTAAAATGGTCTCTTTAATCATTATTAAAGAAGACCATATTAGGCATATTATTATAGGGTATGATATGTGTTTAAGTAAACAAAGTCTAAAGTTTTTAAATATATATCGACGTATATTATTAAATTGTTATTATGTAACAGATTAAATAGTTTCTATACTTAAATAAATATTGATGTAAATCATAAGAAAAACGACCAATCTACATAAAAAACACAGAAGGAAAGAGACTTACTGCACGTACTTAACGTGCAGTAAGTCTTTTGGAGCCTTGCACTTGGATGTAATGGTAAACGATTTGTACAGTACCACGTTTACCACAATTTGCTTTAAGTTATAGTCTTCTGTCACGTTTTCCATGAGAAACATTGAATTTTTTAAATAAATTGGGATTATGCTAATTTTTAAATATGTAATTGAAGTAAATGTATTTTCGTTGGACTTAATTTAATGTATCTATCTATATCTATATATATCTTAATTATTTTTAACATTAAATACTTTAAATGACTTGACATGACAATGTTAAATTGAGCTTCAAATTCTTTGTATTCTATGATGGTCAAGCTTAGCTAATCTACCTTAAACTTACCTGTCAAAAATATTTAAACGAAATAATAAACTATTGAACATATTTTCATATTAAATAAAATAATAATTAATTATTCCTATAATTTAAAATATTTTCATGAAATAAATTTATTACTTATAAAAAAATACAATTATGAAAATAAGTTCAACAAAAGTCGTGCCAACACATTTTTTTATTTTATTTTATAATGTTCAAGTGTGTGTTCATTTTGGAGACTAATAGGAATATAGCGAATATTAGGAACTTACGCGTATGTGCCATAACGATAGTCATCTTCTGCTTGCGGCTGTCTATATTGATATCCAGGGTCCGCGTAGTCCGGCGGCATGATAGACCAGTTATTATCATAGTTGTAGTATTCATAGCCCATCTCGCCGTCACCCATCATTTTCATTCTACACTAAACACCACTAGAGTTCACTTTATCGACACGCAAAAATGAATTTTCTAACTTAAATGTTTTGACAGTTTCTATCTTTAATTATAGGACTTATAGGATATAATCTGAATTATTAAAAATCTGTGTCGATAAGACGCGATAGTTTATAATGTAATAAGTAATTCCGTACTCTACACTGCGATCATATCGACTGATCGATGCCTCACCAGTTGTTATCAATAAAATTGTATCGTTATCATATCTAACAGCTTTCCCCAACGATATGGGACTTTTATAATGCGACTCACACCGACACCTATATTACGGACAGCTTTATCTGTTTCAGATGGTAAAACGTGCCATTGTCATCGGTGTTATTAACTCCTGGAATGACAGGTTGTCCTGTTAATGAAAACTAGCATTTTGCCAACGAATTGATTCTTACTGCCAAGTATGGTAAGTACCTACTCTCTAAACATAACTATTCTGGACTCAGGAAACCTTTATTCAAATATAAATATTTTAATGTAGGTATTTCTACATTCCGACTACTTAATGGAGTTTTGTAAATAATTCGAAAAATACAAAAAAAAACGGAGAGATCTATCACTAACTTCAATTTCCTTTTCCCTGACCATACATAAGTAAAGAACTACCTACAATTATAATAAATGTATTATACATAGATATAATTCTTTATAAATTTTCTTTACTGCGACTTTAAAAAGAAAAGAAAAAAAACCTAGTCAATTGGAAATATTATTAACGTTTAACGTTTTTGCATTGGCTAATACTAAATCTAAGAAGTTAAAGACTTTTGGAAAAAAGTGATTAAATAGATACCTCTGGTGGGACTCGAACCCACAATCCTCGGCTTAGGAGGCCGATGCCTTATCCATTGGGCCACAGAGGCGCGCGGCAGAGCGGCGCGAGAGCCGCTACACCTATCAGTGACGGCTCTTACGTCACCACGCATCACGCCCGCTCACTCATTCTACAATTAACTGGCTCATGAATGTTTTATAAATGTCACCATAAGGCAATTTTTGATTTCATATAATATAAGTCAACTAAGTAAAGTACCAATAAGACAATTCAGTAAAATAATAAAATTATAAGATATTCCTAATTAAATAGCTTAAAAAATAGAGTAAGCGCATATTTATGTGTTTATTATATTTTATCCGAGTGTTTTATGTATTTACATGAAATTATTTCTTTGAGAAAATGTTTTCCACGAGTATAATATGAGTAAATCAACTCTATTTGTATTACGCATAAATAGCGTGTTTTGTTTTTATTATAAGAGCTGTGTTTTATATAAAGTACTTTGTTATATTTACTCTTAATTAAAAAAAGAAGAAATAAATGTCCAAAAACTGAAAAAGTGGTCCAATTAATATAAATCAAGCTTTTAAAACTTTAAAATAGTTCATAAAAATAATACATGTTCATAAAAATACTTTACTTATCGCCAATATTTCTTAATTATAGACAAATATTTTTATATTTAATAATTAATCGATACTTATATAAGTCATTCATTCATAATTTTAATAATGTATTATTGTTATAGTTTGAGTCTGGTATAAATGTGTAGCCATTAAAAACAAATGTTAATCAAAATGATTTATTCACGTTCTTTCATAAGCACATTACTAAATACATACAATACATACAATTGTTTATTTAGCCATAACTAGTATACATGATCATAACATAAATTGTGTGCCTAATAAGATATTTATATTTCCGTAAATTATAACAATATATGATTCTCAAATTCATATATTATTTTAAATAATCTAATAAATTAATGCATCGGCTAAAAGAAACCCTTACCCGTTGTTCAAAACCAAGCCAAGTCTGACAACAGGATAAAAATATCTGATCTGATTAAAGCTGCCAATTCAATGATGTAATTTGCAAGTAACCATTGAAAGACAAAACATTTTCATACATATTTCATTATTTTTATCTTCCGAAAGGCATTTGAATTAAAAATGTTAAAAACTTCTCAGCGATCTGGATAAAGGATGCAGTATTCAGTTAACGGTTAGAATTATATCTGTATATATTTAATAAAAATCATATTTAAGCATAACATTTCAATATACACATATATTTATTTATTTATTTTTCAATTTTACAAGAATAATGTACAATATCACCGTTGGGATATCTGACGAAGGCGCTTTGGTTACCGAAGCGTTTCTTACAGACTGGACATACATTGTAGTCGTTTATCACTATGCGCTTCGACTCATGGAACTGTTTTGCTTCTTGTACCTGAAGGAAGACAAAATATATATAAAAATTCTATCATAAAATTTATATTTTTACTAAAATAATGCATAATTAATTATTAATACATAATACATTTATATTAGACTAACTAAACATTTTCAAAGAAAATTAAAAAAGAAAAATAATTATAAAAAAAAGCAAAATTTCATTTTAATTGTACCTAATGTACAAATGTTTTTTGTATAGTATAGAGATATACGAGTAGTTGTAGTAGTAGTATTAGTACTAATATTGTAAAAAGTAAAAAAAATATTTATAGTTTGTCATGGATAAAGTCTACAGCTACTCAATCGATATTAAATTTGTTGACAGCAATATATACTATTATATATGTATATTATTAGCGAGTAACATCATGCTACGATCAATAGGAGCAGGACATCTATGAAAAATGTTGCAAAATCGGGGGAAATTTACATATTTTATACATTTCTAGGTTTAAATTGAGTGCGCTGTTTAAATTATTATCCTTATGTTAAAATCAATTACGCTGGTGGTTCATTTTGCTCATTTTGCTTTTAACTTCGTACTAAAAAGCGTATATATCCCAAATCAGTCACAAATTAAATTGTTATGAATCGATAACTATTCATCAATATGTATATATAACCATTAGAGAGGATGCCGACTATGACTTTGGCAATAGAAGCGAAAATGGTCTCAAAGTATCTCTATCGATAAAGACGAAAAACAAAATTTTATCCAAAGAAAAAAAAATCATTGTTGCCGTCAACGATACGTTTTTTTAAGTAATTTTAGAAACTGAGTTTTAAAGAGAATGTTACTTTTATTTATTTCAAAGTGTATATGACTGGCTTATTAAAAATATTAATAAAAGATGTATAAATATTTATAAGTATTAATAAAAATAATTTAATATAAAAATATTAATAATAAGTTTCATTGAGATATACAAACAAAGTATGCAGACGGATAGTCTGCGGTCTTGGCCGACTATTCACCGACTGCAATAGTGGCCGGATAGTTCGCTTTACCGACTTATTAGTCGGTAAAGCGAACTATCCGGCAGAAGAGGCTAAACAGAAGAATAATTTTCTATCCATAATGTAGAATAATACTTTATAACTAATAAAAAGTAAATATTTTCTGAAGGTAAAAAATTAATCCGTTTTCCATCTATATTTAAAACTATGGATTTAAACGCAAGTTGAACTAATAAACTATTCATAAATATATTGTTTAGAATATCGTAAACACATAATATTTTTGACCGCAGAATCGCGAAGTAGTCATTATCACGTACTCGGCGAAGTCAGCGGGCGAAGTCGCGAGCTTACGCTACTAATAATATAAATGCCGGTCCGCCGCGCGGCCGCGGCAACTACATAAAAGAGGACCTGCAAATGTTCAGCGTAAAGCAGTCCTTTGAGAACTTGTGTCCGCCGCTTCAGGGTCAGCTGGGACTCCAGGGCGGTTTCGAGGAAATACTTCAATCTCCCCAATGGCACGGAGTCTGGCAGCACTGTCAACGCCTGTGTAAATGTTAAATATTAAATATTTCATATTTAATCAAAAAAAAAATCTTTATGCGGAATACATGTTTAATAACAATTTGTTGACTATTAGTTCTTTTTTAAAAAATGAAAGAAGATTTAAGAAAATAAATATAAATAAGTCGTCTCCTACAGGTTCGAATCCCGTAATACGAATCCCTTTATTCATGCAGCCAATACAAACAGCGAGCGGCAACTCAATATTTTACATAATGCGATGGAATATTTATCAAATATCATTTTATCTTCTAGTCACTGTGCAATTAAATATTTAGATACTAACTTTCATCGGCGATATTTTATCAGCATGCTTTTCCAATATACCGAGAGCCGTCTCTTGATCGGGGACGGTAGAATTAGGATGTCTCGGTACATTCGACAAGGGTCCCGTCAATGAAGAATTTTTTTCAGGATTCAGTAGTATTCTCATTAAAATAACATACACATCGACATTTTTCTCTGTGGATTTTTCGTCAACATTTTCGCAATATCTTATAGCTCTATGGACATCACCTATAAATGTACATCACATATGTTTACTGACATGATGATTATTATTCATTTACATGAAATTCTAAATAGTTAACGTCATTATTATATTTGTTATGTTAACAAAAATATATGGAATCACAATAATTTTTAATAATGTAATTTTTTTATAAAATCAACAAGATATATAATGTTCAGAATTACCAAGAATTTGGACGTAAATTGCTAAAGCTTGTTCATGCCTTCCCAGCTTGCCTAATATAATAGCCCTTTCTTCAAACAATGCGTCATTAGGAAAATGTAGTATCACTCTTTCTGGCGTATAATGAGCAGACTTTTCTAGAAATGCGACTAGCTTGGCTTTTATATGCTGAAGTTCCTCTTCTGTTGAATTCGCTTTTTTGTCAGTAATTTTTTCTCTATACATACTTATCAAGGCGTCGTGGAATAACGGGTTAGTGTCGTTCCACGTATGTATCACATGTTCTAAATAAGGAATGACGAGAGCGTCGTGCTCGCGGAGAAGGAAATCTAGCACTTTGGGACGAGGCAAGTTTTCCACTTCCACTTTATCCTCGGTAAATATTTTCAAGCCTTCCTCTGGATGCTCCTTCAATATCCAATCCGAGAATTTGAATATGAGGTTTATGTGTTCGGCACCTAAAATTAATATTTGCAAATGTAAATGAACTAAAATAATACAAACGTAAATAACTTAAATTTAGGGGTAGACAGAATGAAGAAGCTGTGTTGAGACACTCCATCGCCCACTTTCCGCCTTCGAGACATTGCTTATTGAAAGGAAGAAGTCAACGCCGCGCTTTGTCTTCTCATCAGGGAAGCGAACCCACAATGGTCAGACGCTGTGCCGCTGTGCCACGACGGGTCTTCATTTGACTTTTATAACTATACACTATTTTATTTATTCACTATCTTATACTATGGAATTTGTTAATAATAAGTTACTAATTTGACCAGAAAACTTCTTTTTTTTTAAATTAAAATCAACAACAATAAAATTAGTCAGATGGATTTAATTGTGTCGTTTTAAAAAAATATTTTTTAAAGATGTGTTATGTACGAGTATTATGCATAAATATTTTTAGCTCCACGCTGTATTCCTCCATTCCTCATTTTTCGCGAATTTTTCGGGACATTGTGTATTGAGTGGCATAACTAAACAACGAGCTTTATCTTCGTACTGAAGTGGGAATCGGACCCATAAGTCTCGTTATCAGACACTGCACCGCTACGCCACGGCGGTCTCAACATATACAAATACAACCGTACAATATTTCAGAGTTAGAGCATTTCAAGAATCAAAGCATTTTTAGTGGTAAAGCTCGTATCTTAATAACACAAACATCAAAGTAGGGTATAGCCTAGGCCTTACCTAGTTGCTGCAAGTACTTCTTCGTCCTGCTGTACCCCTTGAGGCTGGAGTCCGGCTGCGTGGCCTGCTCGCGCAGCAGCTGCAGCGCTTTAGTGTGCTGCCCCTTGGTCTGGTATAGGATGATGAGCTCGGTGTACTTTGCGTGCTGCTGCAGGGTGCGCTCCGCCTCCTCAAGCCGGCAGTTGTTGAGGCGCAGGAGAGGCGCCACGAACGCGTCGTTGGTCTAGAGGGTAAAAACATCTAATCAGTTTAAAATATTAGTAACTATTGTGAAATCGTCACTCGAACTTATTTTAATGCGCCATTCAAATTATTTTCACTTCAATTAAAGAACATATAAAGACTTTCAGTAATAAATACACACACAAGAATAGACACGTAGCCATGAGTCCAATCAAGTTCTACTTCTGACGCAGCAACCGTTTAACTTTTAACTGTACGGACCATTGAAATTATTTTGAATACTTTGCAACTCACAATCTATTGAAATGCTAAACAAGAAATTATCAAATTATCGGTAATTAATAAAAGTATTTACGTTAAAATATTGCTAATTTATTCAGTGACTGACTGACGAGAACGTCTCAAACGTAACCCACGACAATTATGAGTAGGTTGAAATTTTGAATCTAGCTTCTAGCTAGGCGAGAAGCCTAGCTACTAAAAATCTTATCTTTATACATAAGAGAAAGTTCGAAAAACTTTTATATGTATATATTTTTATATATATGTATTTTTTGTTGTTAACTAGTAATGATTATATTAGTACCTAATGGTCTTTTCTTAAAAAAATTAAAGATCCTCTTAAAATTTTAAGAGTATAACTATAATTATTTACATATTTTCTATATATAATAATATCATCTATCATGATATAGAAATAATATCATCAAATATATAACTATGAACATTTTCCCATTTCTATATGTATTGCGTAATTGATATATGCGCCACATAGGAATTTATTTATTGAAATTTTACTACACTTGATTTTCATTATAAAGTTTCTTTTTAACTATTAATAAACTCATTACGACATTTTGTTCAAATGTTGCATAAACTTTTCTACAATGGCTCTTATTATACTAGATGTATAGACAATTATAAACGTATTATTATAGTTTATACATATTTCCCAGAAATCTGGTCAAATAGACTATCAGATAGATAGTGATACTAATAAATGCTATCGTGTATCGTATTCTACGTTATAATCAAATATCTCATACCTGTAAGTAGCACTTCAGAAGCGTCGTATCAATTAATTCTAATTGCTGAGTGACGTTTCTCTGATAAGACTGTTCTTCTTTGCTTCCGCTAGCATCGGTTGAATTATTGCCAATTTTCGATCTTAGCTCTACTAAATACTCTATGAGAGCATTGAGGGCATTTTCCAGATCTTTTCCTTCTAATTTTTTGCTTGTGTCGGTGCTGGGCTTGTTGTCTAAATCCGGGAACAGCTTGATTACTTCAGCCGGATCGATGTTCAATTTAATGAACTCTTTCATAGACTGCGAGTACTCTTTCTTCTCGAACTGGTCGAGAGCAAACAGCATCTGAATCGAATGTATTGTTTGCTTCTTTTCCTCCACTGAGCATGTTGACAAATTCTTAAAAAAAAATAATAATATATACTATATTTTAAACAGAAGAAACAGAATTTTGTAGATAATATTATAATTTTAGTTGTAACAAGTTTCTTTAGGAGAGATACAATATTCTTACAGCAACAAACATCTGTATCATGTCTTTACGATTTTTCTTTAGATATTTTTCCAGCGACATTTTATGTAATATCCGAGTGTAATCTAAAATTTACTAACATATAATACAGCATTCAATTACTTACATTTAAAAGTCTAATAATTTCGATTTTGCGTTTCTTATGTCTAAATTTGAGCATGATTGCTGTTAAAACTAACTACACATTAACTTCATTAATACACAAAGAACAATAAAAATATCAATGACGACTACATTTTCCTGTTTGGTGTTGATAAATTAATCTGATCGAAACGATTTCTCATTAAAGCGAAGTGCACAATTAATATTATTTTAATTACTTTTTTATATTAATGGCAGATTGAAAATTTTGTAATAAAATTATAAGATAGAATGCTGTATTTTACGTTAATTATTTACGCTACAGGTTAGCGTAATTTGCACAATACATACATACATACATAAATACATACATAATACATACATACATACATACATAAATACATACATAAATACACATTATGTTCACGCTTTATCCCGAACGGGGTAGTCAGAGAGAACGGAGCGCCAATCGCTACCCCCTTACCTCTCTTACCACTCACTTTTGCTCCATATAAATTTTTTACCATTCTTTCATCACTCATTCTCTTGACGTGCCCAAAGAACTTATTCTTCATTCTAACTTGCACGTTCTTCTTCATTCTCACAATGACATCCTTGCTGGTACCTACACACTGGAACATCCTTATATTCTTCGAAGAGATAGCATGTCCACAGTATTTACCTTTCTTTCATTCTTTTACCGCAATACCCACGTTTCATTGGCGTATAACAGCGTCGGCACCAGTACATTTGTACCACCAATCGTGCAGCTATACTGACGTTTTGCCGTCTCAATAACGCAACAAAGGCACCGTTAATTCTGGTACCGAAAGCAATACGTCTTTCCACATCTATTCCAGTAGAGATGGAAGATACTAATCTGCCATCTCTGCTTAACATACTTCCCAGGTATACCATCTCACTCACTAGTTCTTGCACAATGTAAGTATAATTTTATATTTGACACAAAAATCTAAATACTAATACAACACGCGTAAGACCACTAATTTAATGTGTTGATTTATTATATTGTACTATTAAGAACTGAAAAATAAGGAAAATATATATATATATATATATATATATATATATATATATATATATATATATATATATATATATATATATATATATATATATATATATATATATATATATATATATATATATATATATAAATATATATACCATTATTTTCCTTAATTTTAGTATACTATTTTTAAAAGCGTTATCTTTTTTATATTCATAATAGATAAATAAAATAACTCCAAACCGCAACAAAGGGTAGTGGTGGTAATTTCATGTTTATTTTACCACATAGGGACAGCATAAGGCAAATTTACATATGAAAATACAAAAACACCAATATGTAGTTGAGGAAAAAACATATTGAACAAAATGTATCGAGTATGATATATAATATAGTGAAGTTAAAGATATAAGATAGAATTTAGCTACCAGTCTACATGTAATTGTATGAATTTGTCTATCGCTTTGTCACTCTTCATCTTAACACTTTATCCCACAACCATGCAAGGTGTCCAGAGAGAAAGTAATGTAAAGATACTATGACGATTTCAGACATTGATTGTTGAGTGGTAGAAGCCACTGTGCCCGTTTTCAGTGAGACGCTGCCTCGCTATGCCAAGATGGCATATTGTTGGTATATATCTAATACATTTAAATAAATTCATCTTATATTTAATATGTTCCATAAGTTTGAGTGGTTGTACTTTGAATAAAACTCGACAAAGTTGTAAATAGCAAACTCAATTTCGTTTTCGTTTCTCAAACTATTGTCTTTTGTCTTTATTCTGTAATAAAAATATGATGAAAGTAAACTCACGGTTAAATCAATAGCAATTTGAAACTGTTTATCCTTTAACAGCTGCTGCCGCTGCTTGGTGACGTCCACGGAGCTCAAGCACCACACTTGCCCCACTGACGATACAAATATCAAACCTCGCTTGCATCTATCGATCAATCAATATAACATATAAAAAATCTTGCATAACTGAGTGACAGATATCACCAAAAATAGTCGGAAATATTAATAGTAATCATAGGCAGCTGAAACTTCTCATATAGTAGGTAGGTCCCTGGAGAGTGCGGGGCATTTCTCGACAATCTTACGGCAAGACTAAAAACAAGGAGATGGAAATATAGCAAAAGTTTTAGAAGTTACTTTTGATTTAAATTTATGAAAATTGCAGTAAGAATTTACTAAGAAATATTAAATATTACATAATGATTTAAATATAAGAAACGAACGTCAATAAAATGTAAAGTCATAAACAGGTGGGATATTTGACATGACAATTATTAATTAATGGGGACAGGGCCCTGTGCTTACCGGTAGGGTAAACAACCTGTCCTAGCGCTGATAAGTAAAAGATTAGACTGTGTATATACTTGCTTTGAATCTAAATACATAATGTATTTAGAAAGTAAGCCCAACAATAAAAGCACGTGTGCCAACAATAAAAGTGTGTGTGAGTGTGTGTGTGTATTCGTTGTAAAAATGAAGAAATAACAAGAATGAGAACAAGGGTACAAGCGTGGCAGCCGCTGCTAAACACGGCTTTGCTCACGCGCTACATCAGGCGTGTTGTCCTCAACAATTAATTATTATTTAACTGGATATAAAACGGTGTCAAATCATTGTATTTTTCTAATATACATGTTATGTATATATGAAAAATCAAGTCAAAAATCAAGGTTATTTACTATACTCATTATCATTGATGAGTCATTCGTGTGTAACACTAAAATATTACATAATAAATCATTGAATAAATAGTTCCTTACCTGTACATTAACCTTGCCTTGTTGAGATCAGACAGAGTTTGTATGAAGAGTGCAGGTTCCACAGTTTGTACTACAACTTGATCTTGCATCAAGCCCAGTACAAATGGTTCATCCCAAACTATAAATTAAAGTTATTATTTAAAAAATATTTAATAGTTTCGTTTATGTCAAGTTGCAAACTTCAATAGTAAAATGTTTGAACCCAAATATATCTTTCGTTTTTAAATATTGATTTGAGATTATTTAACTCAATAATATTTAATTAGGAGGGGTCAGATACTGGTACACACATACATTAGGTTTATCTATGGCAGCTGAAAATAATTTTTAAAGACATATCAAAGCTATAAAGACATTTTTAGTGTAGTTACTTTATTATTATTGACATTCAATAGGTATAGTTGAATATTTATTTTACCAACAGCTATGGGAGCTTCACGCCATTTAATAGTTTTTTTGATTTCAATTTCTTGAGCTTCTTCCACAAGTACAGAAGTATTATCACGACCAAGGAGGAAGGATGTTTCTGAATATTTTGCTATTGTTGGCTCTAATGATTTTGAACTACTAGTTGGGAAAAGCTCCTTTGGATCACGTGATGATAACTGAAAAATAAAATAAAATATATATAATGCCACAGTAAGATTTGTATATAAACACATTTAAACCATGAATTATGAACATAAACTAAAGCATATATGCACCTACCACTGTGAATTGAGTGGGCATAGTCCATTTTGAGGAACAATATTAACGGTTTTTGTGCAATATGAAAAGGTGTGCACAAATTGTTGTAATAAGAACATAGTAGTATAGTAGTACAGTATTTAATAGAAAATTAAAGCATGCTTATGCTATAGATTTAGGTTAAAATTAAAACAACTAGTTTTAATTTTTAATGTCTGTCATTTCTAAGACTACAGTGCAGAATATACCCTTAAAAAGAAAAAAATATATGTTTTTCATTATATATTCATTATTCTTCTTCTTCTTCTTGGCATTAGTCCCGGCTTCGTTTGCCAGGGTCTGCCTTCTCAGGTCGGCGCATAACATGGCCAAATCATCTCAGACGACGCTCTTGGAGCTTATCCGCTACGTCACGGACCCCAAGACTACCCCGAATGAATGTGTTGCGTATGTGGTCGGACCGCGTTACGCCACACATCCACCTCAGCATCTTCATCTTCGTGACGTGAAGCTCCTGAGTGTGCCGAGATAATGTCGGTCAACATTCGCTGCCGTATAAAAGAACCGGTCGGATAATGCTCTTGTATATCAGTCCCTTGAGCTTGGGCGGTATTCTGCTATCGCAGACCACGCCAGTGACCTCCCGCCATTTGGCCCAGGCAGCGTTTATATGGGCATGGATGTCGTGGCCGATGCCTCCAGGCTCATGCATAACGGATCCAAGGTACCTGAACTTCTCCGACTTAACAGCTGGCTCAGGCCCGATATGGATGGTGCTCTCTCCATGTTCTCGGTCTTCGACACATTCAGTTTAAGACCACCATTCTCAAACGCGCCCATTCAGGCGTTCACTTTACCGTCGCCAACAGCGGTCCTAACCACTGCAGTGGAGTCGTTGTACATATCTCTGATAACCTCAATATAAGCTTCAGGGATCCCCTTGGACCTCAATGCCCAACAGATACACAATTAAAGGCCTTCCGCAGATCCAAAAAGGCCACATGCAGAGCTCTCCTTTTTTCCCTGTAAGCCTCCATCAAAGTTCTGAGGGCAAAAATGGCCTGATCCCGGTTGAAACCCATACTGACACTCAGAGACAGTACACTCTTGGCGTAGCCTCGAAGAGCTTCATGGTATGCCCCTAATGCCCCTATAACTACCGCAATCTTGAACACTACCCCTTCCTTTTAAAATAGGAATAATATAACTGTGCCGCCACTGTGTGCCACACTTCCAGTATTCAAGATACGGTTAAACAGGTCAGTAAGCATAAGCACACCAAGAGAGTCCAACGATTTCGTCAGGTCCTACCGCTTTCCCGTTCATGTTCGTCAAGGGTTATTGGAGCAACAAGTCCGAGGTTAGGAGGTAAGTCAGGAGGATGACTACAAGAGTGCCGAGTGTAAAGCAGCTACTTAAAGTAGCTTCTCCATCTCTCCTTGACAGAGGCATGACTACAAAGCAACGTGCTCCGAGAATCTCTGACGCAGAGACATTTTGTAATATCCTGCGTAACTTTATATCGAGCACGAGCCAGTTTGTATATGAGCTTCTACCCCTATACAGTTTCAAGTTGATCGTATAATGGCGACAAACTTTCACTGCAGGCCCTGGCCACAGCTTTTTTGCTGTCATGTTTCGCTGCTATGTACTCCAGTCTGTCTTCAGGAGAGTTAGAGTGCTGCCGCTCTTTGAATGCAGCCTTCTTTTCCCGAATCACCCCCTGCACCTGGTCATTCCACCACCATGTCTCCCTGTCGATAACACGTCCACCCTTAGTGATGCCTAGAACTCGCTTGCCCGCTGCAATGATTGCTGAATGAGCTCGATCCCAAGCAGCCTGAACGGTCTCGGTGTACGTCAGTAGATTTTGACTCTCCACCTCCGCCAGGAAATCGGTCTGCATCGGTTCATTTAACAACCACCAATTGATCCTTGGCTTGCGTTTCTCAGCTACTTTCTTTTTTGGGGTAACATTATAGTCCACTAAAAGGAGACGATGTTGGTCCGTCAGGCTTTGACCAGGAATGACCTTATAGTTGGTCACCCTACCTATATGATACCGTCTAGTCAGCAAATAATCGATTTGAGTTGAGTGAGACCCGCTCTTATACGTTATAAGGTGCTGAGGTTTCTTTTGGAAGAAAGTGTTCACGATGGTCAGATCAGACGCAATGCAGGTTCTCAGAATATTTTCTCCCTCTGCATTGCAACTACCATATCCCAAACCCCCGTGAACGACGTTCATAGACCTCAGCGACTCCACCCACGTGTCCGTTCAGGTCCCCCCCAACTAAGATTACTTCGGTTGACGGTATAGCGAGTAGGACCTCTTCATATTATTCCCAGAATGTCTCCTTTTCAGCCGCGCTACAACCCGCTTGGGGAGCATAGGCACTTATTAAGTTTGTGATAACGCCCTCAATCAGTACCTTTATCCGCATCAAGCGGTCGCAGCGACGGTCAACTTCAAGAAGCCCATTCTGAAGGTCTTCAGAAAGCACTACGGTAACCCTGTCCGATGTTACGTGATTTCTTGCCCTTCCAACGAGTTTCCTGAAGAACATCGGCGAGTTCTCTGCATCGTCCGGTTAGAGAGCCAATATTCCATTTTGCAAAACGAAGTTTCCGTCTGGGTACTAACGTCATTAGCTGTGCCCGTACCTGACTCGGTAGCCCTTGCCCACTTGTCGCAGGTGTAGGGCGATGTGCCGGCGCGTCTTTTAGCGGCGACGCCCTAACCATACCCAGCTTTTTCTTAAATCGGTCCACTTGTGTGGCGACTCGTGGTTTTTAATAAAGCGATTGCCATCTGACCTCCAAACCCATTACTTGGAGAAACCAAGAAAGGAAAAGGAATTAGAGGATGAATGACTTGGAAGATGGGGGAGGGACACCACTTCCATGGATTGGATGGGGCTATGAAAGTGGTGGCTCGAGGATCCGGGTTCGCGTACCCGTATGCCGACAAGTAAATATCAGACAGATAATTGGCTAGACACCCTCTGCATATCTAGACACCCTCTGGATATCTAGACGCCCTCTGGATATTTAGACACCCTCTGGATATCTAGGCGCCCTCTGGATATCTAGACACCCTCTGGATATCTAGACGCCCTCTGAATATCTAGACACCCTCTGGATATCTAGACGACCTCTGGATATCTAGACACCCTCTGGATATCTAGACACCCTCTGGATATCTAGACACCCTCTGGATATCTAGACACCCCCTGGATATCTAGACACCCTCTGGATATGATTCATTATATATTCTTTCATAGATGTATTTTATTTCAGAAATTGACTTAAATTTTGATATAAAATTGAATATATTAAAAATGAGTGCTGGAACAAATTACTATAAACATTATAAAATACTAACATCAAACAAAGTATATTCTCCTTTAAATCCAACACACAAGTACTGTTGTCCCCATGACATTACTTTAGGCACATCTGGTATAGTAAAATCAAACAAATGTTTTTTAAATTCACCATTTTTGCCATAGTAAAGTTGTAATTTCCTTCGTACTGCTACACATAAATGCACTACAGAATTAGATTCACCTGTCATGGATGTTGCAGACTGTAAATTATAAGAATGTTATTTTATATACATATTTAAAGAATAGATAAAAATACTGGATAGCACATTAAAAAAAATGTTTTGGTGATACTTTATATATTTCTTTTCATAATTATAATACAGTACATTATGTTAAAAAAATATTATAATTTTTAAACATAATTTAAAGGAACTTTTTATATACAATATTAATAAAATAAAAGACAAATTGCATGCATACAAAATACACATGTCAGATGTGAGATTTCTTTGGCAGACTTTTTAAAGCTTTCTTATATTTATAGTATTCTAAACCTTTAGATTTCCGAGAATTTCATGAATTTTATTGTAATTAAAATAATAAGTATAAAAAATTAGAACAAATTATATTTTGTTTAATATTTATAATGTATTTATAAGATTTAGAACAGGTAGCCTTATGGGAATTGTGTTATATGGACACTTCTTCACTGCAAAAACATGCACACACATTGTTCATGTTGTGTCTGTAAAAATTTACCCTCATGCATGAAAAGAGATTTTGCTTTACTCACCTTATTATCTAATGCAAAAAGTGATGCTCCTTTAGCTTCGGCAAAGGTCTTTATTAAAGGGAAATTAACTCCATTTATATCATAGGATGAAAGAATATTATCAGTTAAACAGAGAAGTAAATTATCCTCTACAAAATAAAAATATAAAATTACATTTTATTATACAATAATTTTTAGCATTGTGAACCAAAGAATTGCTTATTAAATTGCTAACCAAAGAATTGCTTAAAATTACATTTTATTATACAATAATTTTTAGCATTGTGAACCAAAGAATTGCTTATAAACTTCTACAAAGGTACTCATTGTAAACTTACCAGGTATTACTTCAATTTGCTGGATAGATTTTTTACTAAAATTTTTACAATATCGAAGTAACTGTAGTTCATACTTTTGGTTACCATTAGTTGATGATAAAGAATACATCAATAGATGCCCTTGTCTCGTTCCCAAAAATAAATTTCCATCTAAAAACAGCTTAGGTATAGAGTAATATAAATTGAAAATATTTATATACAAAGTCTATACACTAATGAATGTTCATTTTAAACAATGATGATGTAAACTTACCATAAGCTGCAATAGCTTCTATTTGCACAGTTGCATTAAGCAAATGTGATACTTCATACGCTTCATGCATTTTTATCAAAATTGTTTTTAATGAAAATAAACACGGATAATCAAAGCAATCAGGATATATATAAAAACGTTGGTTTTTTGAATCCTGTCATACCTTGAGCCTTCACAAAAAGCTATTTCATTCGTTTTTTTGTAAAAAATTAATTGTTATTTAAAATTAAATTTTAATAGTCAATTACACACCTTTATTTATTTTAGTAAAACAAAAATTGAAAAATATCGAATCATAGATAACATATCCTATTGAAATGTCAAATAAAAGCCACAGATTTATTAAGGGTAGAAGTAAAAAGAGGGCCATCTTGTAAAGGGAACGAGTTAAAAAAAAGTGACGGTGACGGGTGACGAGTGTGACTCCTTCCCAGAAAGATATAAATCAATAGAGTGATCGCTCAGAATGTGAATCCGGTTTGTCGTGGACTGTACCTCCGACGTAATGACGGTTGGCTAACGGTTTAGGGTCGTCGGGGTCTATAAGGATGCTACGAGGGCGTCGAAGTATTATAGGAAAATATAGGTGCAGTGGAAACAACTCAGATGGGATTTTATATATATATATATATATATATATATATATATATATATATATATATATATATATATATATATATATATATATATATATATATATATATATATATATATATATATATATATATATATATATATATATATATATCGTTTATATATTTTATACTTTATTATACTATATTATATTATATTTTAAAGCCACATATTTGCACAGACATAAAGTAAAGAAGTAAAACTATATAGGTGGCAAATATAGTGACAATAGCATATATCGATCATAGATTTATTTTTGTTAATCGATTACTAATAAATTCAACAGGCCCCCTCAAAAATTAATCACCTTTAAAAAATCAAAATATTATAAATTCATTCAACGGAACATATGTGACTTCCAAATATCTCCTGGGTAAAACAAATCGGCTTTGGTCCAACATTTGTTGCATAGGATTAGGAAAAGCCCAGGAAAAACCTAATTAGACCAAAATAAATTAAACATAGTCATTTCTATTCTAAGCCAAAATTTATTCTAAGCCAATTTTTCTTCTTACGTACTGGAAAGCAATTGCAGGTAAATTCTTAGTCAACGCATCTGCCAATTGCTGACCTGTGGGAATATAATTTAGTTTAATTACATTTTTCTCAACTTGCTCTCTCGAGAAGTGATATTTTATATCAATATGTTTCGATGGCTTATGATTAGTAGGATTATTTGCAATACTAATGCAATCGTTATTATCTTCATCAATTATAATAGGCTTATCTAAAACAATATTAATACTAGCTGCAAGTGATTTAAACCATAAAGCCTCTCTAACAGCTTCGTACAATGCCATATATTCAGCCTAGGTTGAGGAAGCTGCCACTGACATTTGCTTCTTTGTACTCCAGGTTATTGTACAAACATAAAATAATTTAAACAAATACCCAGTTGTACTTTTTCTATCCCGCTTATCACTACCACCCCTAGTCTGAATACTGAAAAACTGAAAATATTATTATAATTGTAACATCGTTTATAGACTAATTTCAAATCAATTGTACCCTTTAAATACCTTAGCACCCGTTTAAGACATTTCCATAATTCTTTTGTTACATTTACTTGTATATCTACTAAGTATATTAACTTGTGCTTAGGTCTGGACGATTGCAGAGCATTATGTACATTAAGGAACCTATAACATTTCTGGATGGCACTTTATATGTGTCATTAGAATTAAGTTCTTCATAGTTTAATTTAGTTTCTAATGGGGTATTTAGTACTGTTTTAATGTATGCACTTTGATCTTATGTTATTTTATCGTTAGACCTTGTGACCTTAATGCTAAGAAATAATTTAATTTCATTCAAATCAATCATCTCAAATTTCTTCATTAAATAGCTTTTAAATTTATTTAGCAAATTAATATCAGCATAAATTATTATCAAATCATTAATGTAAATTAATATATATAAATTTTTGTTAAAATAACCATTGTCCAAAATATAAATACATCTATCAACAGCAGAATTTTAAAATCCTTTTTCTTTAAAAAATCGTTCAATAAGTTCAAACCAACATCTACCTGCCTGCTTTAGTCCATAAAGAGATTGATTTAATTTACATACATAATTGTCTTTGCCAACTACACTTTCAGGTACTTTCATGTATATTTCTTCTTTCAATTCCCCAGTTTAAAACGCAGTTTTAACATCCATGTGATGAAGTAATAAATCAAATTGGTTAGCAAAGGCAATCATGAATCTACAACTAGATATACGAGCAACAGGCGCAAACGTCTCATTATAATGTTTTACCAAATTTGGTTTACCAAATTCATCTGTTTTAATTGTGTAAATCCATTTGCAGGCTACTATATTTTTGTTTTCTGGTTTTGGTAGGAAAGTCCAAGTTTTATTAGCATAAAGAGAATTTATTTCATCCCTAACTGCATTTTCCCAATAACACCTATCATTAGAATTTCGTCGAAAGTTTTTGGTATGTCGTAAAGAATAGATTGAGCACACATCAAACAATCATGACCATACTTTTTATAAGATGTTAATGAACGATTTTTAAGCCTATCACTCTTTCTTAGTTCTATATTTGTTATATTACATTCGCTCACATTAGAAGAAATGTTTTTCTCTAATTCAACTACATCATGGTTCAATTTGCGTAATTTACTAGATGTTGCGTAATCACCATCAGATTTTGTTACATCTGATTTACCACAGTCAGAATTTTGGGACTTTGTAATCACTGATTTAGGTGGTATAATATTAATACCATTATCAGTTTTATCACGAGAAATTATTACATTTTCTTCAGGCTTTAGAATAGGCATCCACTATTACATCTCTGACTACTGCGTGTCGTTCGCAATCAGGATTCCAAGCATTATACCCGTTTGGTTGATAACCAATTTTAAATTAAACCTTTCCATGACTTATTATCAAATTTTGTGTTAGTATTCTTATTGTGAACATAAACTGTGGCACCAAAAACTTTTAAATATTTTAGCTGTGGTTTTCTCCCGTGCTACATTTCAAAAGATGTTTGTATAAATTGTAAAGCTTTTGTTGGTGTAATATTTATTAAATAGACAGCAGTTAGAACTGCGTGACCCCAAAATTTTTGATGCAATTTTGCACCATTTATCATGGAACAAGCTTTCTCAGTAATAGTTCTTACCATTCTTTCAGAAACGCCATTTAATTGTGGTGTTCTTGGGATTGTTAAATGATGAGTAATTTCTTTTTCAACACAATAAGATTTCATTTCAGTGGATAAATATTCACCACCATTGTCGCAATATAAATGAACTAATTTAGAATTGAATTTTGCTTCACCTTTTGCAACGAAACCTTAAATACGGTAAATACATCTGATTTATAAGTAATGAGATAAGTAACACAGTAATGAGTAAACTGATCTACAAATAGTACAAAATAGCTTTTATTGTCAACTGTAGGAGCAGTGATAGGACCACATACATCAGAATGTACAACAAATAACGAACGCTTAATGTGACTTTTATCTTTAACGTTGTTAAAAGGTAATCGACTCTGTTTACCATTGATACACGCTTCACACAAATCATCATTAGGTATTACTCTATCTATTTCTTTCATATCTTCAATCATGTCATAGTTCTTAAGTTTCAAAAATTGATTTTTACTAATATGACCTAAACGTTGATGCCATAATTTATAATCGTTCTTGTCGTTATTTTGATGAGAAGCGATGTGACATGTACTTATAGATACCTTAAAATTTAAAGCTATCAAATTATTAGTACACCTACCACGAATAATTACCATACCATCCTTTTTAATGTTCGCACCATATTTGTCGTTTGTAAAATAATCGTAAACCCTGCTTGCTGCATCTTTGAAACAGATAGTAAGTTGTAAGGGACATCAGGACAATAAAGTATGTTATCTAAAAATCCTTGAACGCCCAAGTCACTGGTAACCTTTATAGTGCTCGCTGCTCTTTTTGTAGCTGTAATATATGGACCATTCTTTGCAACTGAAATTTTAAGTGGTATAATTAAACGAGAATATTGAATAAATAAATCCTGTCTGTTTATAATATGGTCCGAAGCGCCTGAGTCTAATAAAAATATTACTTCATTGACATGTTCTATGGGCTTATGTGTTCCCAGCATAAAAGCAAATCCAAAAGAATTATTTGACATAAAAAGTTGTTGAGTCTCTATATTTTGTATTGTTCTAGGTTTTGTTGTTTGGTTATCACTCATCATTCTTTTAAAGTGATAGCATTCCTTTTTAACATGACCTTTGCGGTCACAACGATGACATTTCAAATGTTTTTTGTATTTTTTTATTGTCTCTTCTATATCTGAAATTTTGTGTCTGATTTTGTTTTATTTCTTAAAAATTTCTTTTACGAGCTGTATGGGTAGATTTCTTTTCAACATGGATAACTTTGGTGCTCGTGTCAACAGATTCGGTTTTTAGCTTTATTTCCTGGTCTAATAATCTTGTTTTTACAAAGGCTAAACTTATGTTGTCTTCCGGTAAAGTTTCTATAGCTGTAACGACCCCATCATAAGCTGTAAGTAATGTTAAGAATAAATGTGCTACTTTATTTGTTTCTTCTAATTTTGCTCCTGCTGCTAATAATTCTGAAATTAAGTCGTCAAAATGTGCAAAATGTTTTGCTAAAGGCTTATCACCAGCTTAGGCACCAGTTAGTTTAAGGGCCAACAAATTCATTCGTAAAGACAGTTGGGTGGCAATACTTTTTCGTTCGTACAATGCATCTTAATCATTTAAAGTATCTTTTGCAGTACTTTCCTTCTTTCGCAAAGCTAAGATATGAATCTGTCAGATATTCTACGATAATACTTTTGGCTATTAGATTTTTTCTTTCCCAGTCACTGTCTTGAATTATTTTATCATCGTAAATAATTTTCAATAAATCCATCTCACAAAGTAAAGCTCTAATTCTAAATTTCCATATACTATATTTTTCACCATTAAAAGGCTTTATATTCCGTTTCATTTTTGAATTGTCCATTTTTAAATACGATCAAATCAGTCGGACGTCAAAAAGAAAAATTTTATAACTTTTATATATATATATATTGATTTATTTAAATATAACTAATAAGACTGGGAGGATAGGATTATATATATATATATATATATATATATATATATATATATATATATATATATATATATATATATATATATATATATATATATATATATATATATATATATATATATATATATATATATATATATATATATATATATATATTTATTTTTTTTATATATATCCTTTTATACACTGGGTCACCTACGGGCAAAAACGGTGTGGCTTTCTGAAGAGCTTCAGAATGGGCTTCTTGAAGTTGACCGTCGCTGCGACCGCTTGATGCGGATAAAGGTACTGATCGAGGGCGTTATCACAAACTTAATCAGTGCTTATGCTCCTCAGGCGGGTTGTAGCGCGGCTGAAAACGAGACTTTCTGGGAGCAGTATGAAGAGATCCTACTCGCTATACCGTCTACCGAAGCAATCTTAGTTGGGGGGACTTGAACGGTCACGTGGGTAGGGTCGCTGAGGTGTATGAACGTGTTCACGGGGGTTTTGGATATGGTCTTCGCAATGCAGAAGGAGAAAATATTCTAAAAACCTGCATTGCGTCTGATCTGGCCATCGTGAACACTTTCTTCCAGAAGAAACCTCAGCACCTTATAACTTATAAGAACGGGTCCCACTCAACTCAAATTGATTATTTGCTGACTAGACGGTGTCATATAGGCAGGGTGACCAACTGTAAGGTCATTCCCGGCGAAAGCCTGACGGCCCAACATCGCCTCCTTGTCAGGGACTATAATGTCACTCCAAAAAAGAAAGTAGCTGAGAAACGCAAGCCTAGGATTAAGTGGTGGTTGTTGAATGGGCCGATGCAGACCGACTTCTTCGCGGAGGTGGAGAGTCAAAATCTACTGACTAACACCGTGACCGCTCAGACTGCATGGGATCGAGCTCATTCAGCAATCATTGCAGCGGGTCAGCGAGTTCTTGGTGTTACTAAGGGTGGGCGTGTCATCGACAGGAGACATGGTGGTGGAATGATCAGGTGCAGGGGGTGATTCAGGAAAAGAAGGCTGCGTTTAAAGAGTGGCAGCAGTTCCAATTCTCCTGAAGACAGACTGGAGTACATAGCAGCGAAACGGGCCAGCAAAAGAGCTGTAGCCAGAGCCCGCAGAGAAAGTTTGTCGCCATTGTACGATAAACTTGAAACTGTGGAGGGGCAGAAGCTCATATACAAACTGGCTCGTGCTCGAGATAAAGCGACGCAGGATATTACAAAATGTCTTTGCGTCAGAGATTGCGGGGCACGTTGCTTTGTAGTCATGCCTCTGTGAAGGAGAGATGGAGAAGCTACTTTAAGGAGCTGCTGAACACTCAGCAGTCTTGTACTCTTCCTCCTGAATTATCTCCTAACCTCGGACTTGTTGCTCCAATAACTCGTGAAGAAACTCGTAATTGTCTTCGACGCATGAAGAACGGAAAAGCGGTAGGACCTGAAGACATCCCGATCGAGGCGTGGAAATCGTTGGGCTCTCTTGGTGTGCTTATACTTACTGACCTGTTTAACCGTATCTTGAATACTGGAAAGATGCCACATCAGTGGCGGCAGAGCTTTATTATCCCTATTTACAAAGGAAGGGGCAGTGTTCAAGATTGTGGTAGTTATAGGGGCATTAAGATTATGAGCCACACCATGAAGCTCATCGAGCGCATGATCGGCCTCAGGCTCCGCCAAGAATGTACTGTCTCTGAGTCTCAGTATGGGTTTCAACTAGGATCAGGCACTATGGACGCCATTTTTGCCCTCAGAACTTTGATGGAGGCTTACAGGGAAAAAAGGAGAGCTCTGCATGTGGCCTTTTTGGACCTGCAGAAGGCCTTTGACTGTGTACCACGTCAGTGTATCTGGTGGGCATTGCGATCCAAGGGGATCCCTGAAGCCTATATTGAGGTTATCAGAGATATGTACAACGACTCCGCTTCAGTGGTTAGGACCGCTGTTGGCGATACCAAGCCCTTCCCGATTACAGTAGGGGTTCACCAAGGCTCAGCTCTTAGTCCGTTCTTATTCAATGTAGTGCTGGATACTGTCTCGGCTCACACCCAATGCTAGCCTCCGTGGCTGATGATGTATGCCGATGACATAGTACTCATCGACGAGAACCGACTGATGCTGGAGCGTAAAGTGAACGCCTGGAAGGGTGCGCTTGAGAACGGTGGTCTCAAACTGAATGTGTCGAAGACCGAGTACATGGCTTGCGGGAACCCGGACTCGAGCACCATCCATATCGGGCCTGAGCCAGCCGTTAAGTCGGAGAAGTTCAGGTACCTTGGAGCCGTTATGCATGAGTCTGGAGGCATCGACCACGACATCCATGCCCGTATAAACGCTGCCTGGGCCAAATGGCGGGAGGTCACTGGTGTAGTCTGCGATAGCAGAATACCGCCCAAGCTCAAGGGAGATACAAGAGCATTATCCGACCGGTTCTTTTATACGGCAGTGAATGTTGGCCAACATTATCTCGGCACACCCGGGAGGTTCATGTCACGGAGATAAAGATGCAGAGATGGATGTGTGGCGTGACGCGGTCCGACCGCATACGCAACACATTCATTCGAGGTAGTCTTGGGGTCCGTGACGTAGCGGATAAGCTCCAAGAGCGTCGCCTGAGATAGTATGGCCATGTTATGCGCCGATTTGAGAACTATGTCGGAAGGAAGTGCCTTGACATGTCTGTCCCTGGAGTTAGACCACCCGGACGCCCAAGGAAGCGATGGCTGGATGTCGTGACACAAGACATGAGAGCCAATAGATTGTCCACTGAGGATGTTAAAGACCGTGCAAAGTGGAGTAGGCTTAGTCGGAAGGCAGACCCTGGCAAAAGTTGGGACTAATGCCAAGAAGTATATATATAACAAAAGACATTTCAGAGTTTTTATCACGAGCTTGTGTCTTGTGGAGGAGGATCACTAAGGACAAACTATCGAATGAAGATGCAGTCGAGGCAGTGATAGGATGCGTAAACGACGAAAGACTAAGGATTGAATTACTGAATACAAGGGCTACAACAGTGCCAGAATTGATATCTGTCGCATCATTAATAAAAACTATGAAGCGTCCTCACCTCAGCATTCCAATAATAACATTACAAATAAGCGACCACGTTTTTCGAATGCAACAACATCCACTTCGCCGTGCCGTATTTGTAGAAGATCCAATCACATTACCAGTGAATGTTACTATAAATCGAATGAACCAAGATCTCAATATGGACAAAGGAATATTACAAAAACTGAAACTAACAAAAACAAGGAAGCAGGCTCCAACCAAAACACCAAGACAATCTGTTCATTTTGCAAAATACCTGGGCATACTTTTGAAACATGCTTCAAGCGTGAACGTTCATTGAAGTCAAATGTGAATCTCATTGCTGGATCTAAACCAGCTCCGATTCAGGTGAAAATCGGTACAAAGACTTTTCAGGCAATATTTGACAGTGGTGCTGACTGTTCACTTGTGCGAGAATCCATAGCAGCTCAATTACCAGGGAAAAGACTACAAACAACAAATTACTTGAGAGGAATTGGACAGTTTCCGGTACTTTCATTAGCTACCCTAGTTGCGGTTGTTGTTATAAATGAGATCAACATAGAGCTACAGTTCCATATAGTGGCAGACTATGAGATGACGACAGACATCCTAGTGGGCATGAACCTCTTAAATAATACGAATCTTATTATGATGATTACGTCGGGTGGAGCGAAGTTAGCACACCAGCTGAATATCAACCAAGTTCAAAGTCAAAACCCGATGTTTGAAAAAATTGACTGATCTTGCAAATGAAAAGGATATTGCAAGGTTACGCACTCTACTAAACAAATATCAACACTTATTTATCAGAGGGTACCCAACAACTCGTGTCAAGCCTGGTGAACTGGAAATACGTTTAAAAAATCCAAATAAGTATGTAGAACGAAGACCATATAGGCTCAGTCCAATCGAACGAGAAAAGGTACGAGCCATTATTCAAGAGTTAATGGAACATGGCATTGTACGTGAAAGCAAATCTCCCTATTCTAGTCCCATTATTCTAGTGAAAAAGAAGAATGGGGATGATAGCATGTGTGTGGATTTCAGAGAGCTCAACTCTAATACCGTACGGGACCACTATCCATTGCCATTGATATCGGATCAGATCGATCAATTAGCCAAAGGACAGTTCTTTACAACATTTGATATGGCCGCGGGTTTTCATCAAATACCAATTGCAGAGTCGTCAATTGAAAAAACAGCTTTTGTGACACCAGACGGTTTATTTGAATATGTGACTATGCCTTTGGATTAAGCAACGCATGTTCCGTCTATCAAAGATGTATCAACAGAGCTTTGAGTCCATGTGAAGTGTCCAATGTGAAGAAATCGAAGAAGGGCTGTCAGACATTGAACGGATTCTCATCGCCTTACAAGATGCGGGTTTCTCTATTAATGCTGACAAATGCAGCTTTTTCAAGCGCTCAATTGAATAGCTAGGCAACTCGGTATCTAATGGTCAAGTCCGTCCGAGTCCAAAAAAATAGATGCTCTTGTAAAAGCGCCTGTACCAACAACACCCAGGCAAGTGAGACAATTTTGTGGTCTGGCTGGCTACTTTAGAAAATTTATAACGGACTTCTCACGTATAATGGTTCCACTTTATGAATTAACCAAACCAGGAGCTAAATGGGAGTGGAATGAACGTCATGAGGAAGCAAGAGAAAATGTTACTCAGTGCTTAATATCTACTCCAGTACAAATTATAGTTGACGGTGGACGAGAGTTCCTAGGGGAATTCAAAATCTACTGCGACCGTATGGGGATTGAGATCCATGCTATATCACCAGGAATCAGCCGAGCAAATGGTCAGGTAGAACGTGTTGTGGCTACGCTCAAAAACACTCTGATCATGATTAAAAATTATGAAACAGAGGAATGGCAAACAACTCTTGAGGAAATACAGTTAGCAATAAACTGCACTCCCCATCGTGTGACTGGCGTAGCTCCACTAACCTTGCTTACTCAGCGCAAGCATTGCGTACCTCCAGTGCTCCTCAGTCTTGTAAACATTGACGAGCAGACTGTAAATATTGAAGCACTCGGTAACTACGTTCGACAAAAGATGTCGTAAAATGCTGAACAAGACGGACAACGTTTTAACTCCAGAAAAGCGAAAATCCTTCACTTCCAGCGGGGTGATTATGTTTTAGTTAAAAATAATCCTCGCAATCAAACATCACTGGATGTTAAGTTCAGTGAACCATACGAAATGTTAAGAATATTGGATTATGATCGATACCTAGTAAAAAAAGTCGTGGGCTCCTGGCGACCAAGGAAAGTCGCCCATGATCAACTTCGTCGGGCACCTCAACCCGGAGACCAGATAACCGTAACGGCGGAAGGACAATCAACCGACGACCCTGAACCGTCGACTCCGAGAACCAACGTTAATGAGCAACAAACCCAAGATCAAAATGTTTAAACTAAACGGTGAGTTATGAATTTGTATTATTCATTGCCGTAACAAACACACAAATTACACAAAAGTACCACAGTGTACAAAAGTACCACAGTGTACAAAAGTACCACAGTGTACAAAAGTACCACAGTGTACAAAAGTACCACAGTGTACAAAGGTACCACAGTGTACGCCATAATTCACACATAACTAATTACATTTTAAAATGTAATTTAAACAATCACTTAATTATTAACTGTATGAAGGTACACAGATACCAATTTTGAAAAAGGGAAATATTATTTTATTACAGACAAAACGCAAACTTCTTCTGGCAGAGAGCATAAAGACGGCAGGTGCAGAGCGCGCACCGCCGATCAGAAAGGCCGTAACGGCGTAACGACAATTTATAAATAAATAAATAATTATTGAATGAATGTATGTGAATTGAATGAATGTTAAATTATAATTATTTGCTAAAATGATTATTAATATAACTAAATAAGTTTATATAATTAAAATTATTATTATGATTAATATTTGTTAAAAGATTTATAGACAAGCAATTGATTAAAGCCAGATTTTGTAGAAACTCATAGTGGGGGTACTATTATAAATAAGAGTGAATGTTGTTACACGAGGGATTCGGACTCAAGCAATCGTAAACAGTAGACGTCTTTATTGTAATAAATAAAGGTATACGAAAGCTATACGAAATATTTGCGAGTTTTACTTGTCATGGAAAATTGTGTTTTTAAAAACAACTCTGGACATGGATCTTCGTCATATATATATATATATATATATATATATATATATATATATATATATATATATATATATATATATATATATATATATATATATATATATTTTGTGTTTAAAAGCGCATTTGCGCACACATTTGCACAGCGCAGATGACAGACACAAAGTAAAGAAGTAAAACTATATAGGTGGCCAGTATAGTGACAATAATAGATTTATTTTTGTTACTAATAAATTCAACAAGTATCAGGTATGGATGAGGAGCGTACTTAGTTTACTATGACTCCTCATAGATTGAAGTGGGGGTCTGCGCGATCTCACTAGCGCTCGACTGGGCCTTTGCAGAACTCCCTAAGCGATTCCAATTTGAAATCTTTATTACGTCCTCTTGAGTCGGTTCATAACGAAAATAACTTTATTAGTCACGTCACATACGGTATGTAAGATCGGAGAGAAGCCCTCGAATCTAGTACGACATCTAAGTATTTGTCCTGGGATTCCCAGGGGATCGGTTTACTCTGCAATTAAGTGTATGACGGTTTCGAAAGAGTAGGCTGACTTGGTAGTCATCAAGTTATGAAAAATATTCACTCCATTTGTTACACTAGCGACAATAATTTCCTGTTTACAGTTGGACATTTTTTCAACTTGTCCCCTTTACAAGATAAAACCTAGGATCTACATTCTACAGTCTAGACTAAGACTATGAAATAGTTTTAATTAGTTGTAATTTAAAATATCTATTAAATAATTTAATTATAATATTACAAAATAGTAGTAACTTATGAATATATTGTGATTTCTTTTCGGTACCGCTGCCTAATCAGGTGATATCAGCCCATTAGTGCCTACCATGACAGTTTCCGTGGCCATCGTGGCGGCTGGCTGTAAACAGTAAACACGATGTTTGTGAATTCGAAGTGTACTCAAGGAAGTGATTATATTTACTTCGTTTTTATTTCCCCGCTCCAATAAGACATCGCTTGTTGCGCTGAGCACTACTTTACATGCAATATCTTGAATTACAGTGGAAAGCAGAGAACAGTGTCCTGACAGTACATTTTCTTCGATTGTGAATTTCGACAACAAAATGTGTCAATTGGAAGTAGCATGGCAAGGGTAATAATGACTGCAAAGAAAGTGACCGGCGGCAACAAATCCGTCAAGACACATGGGAAAAAAGTACATTTACATGACTAAGCAACAATGTTCAGAAATATATACCATTTATAAAAGAAAAGCACATGGAGGTCTAAATAGTTAACTTTATTATTTTAATAATTAACTAACACAAAGTGCAATAATGGCAATAGCTATTTTATACATTGTATACAATGAAAAAATTTAGGTTTTATTTTTATCCAATGTAATTTATTCTTTTTGATTCCTTCTACCCGATTATTATTTCCCATAACAATATTTTTTGAGTCACCATTTTTGTTACTATGCACGTATTTGACTCACCATTTTTAATCATTTTTCTAATCACTACACCCAAACGTTTTAAATTCTACTTTTATACATTGTAAGATTTGAATGTGGAATATATATATATATATATATATATATATATATATATATATATATATATATATATATATATATATATATATATATATATATATATATATATATATATATTAGATATTTTTAAAACAAGAAATATTTTGTGGAACACAGTGTACATTACAAATACTGCTATTTCATTTAAATCCTTCGACATGTTAAGTTTAATATTAAATGTAAATAATTAAACATAATTAATTTAATATTATTTATAAAATGTGTCACAAATATTTCTGTATGAATTTATTATATGTCACACAATTATACAAAATGGAGACTATTAACTCCCCACATTTAAATTAAACATGCATAGGGACATTATACTAAATTATTGAGAAAATAAAAAGCCATGCGTACTATTCATTTAATATTTACTTTTATAATTATGTTATTTCATTCATAACTAACAACGATATGAGTGTTACGATGTATTCAAATTCAGTAAAACAAATTAAAACAAAATACAAATTTCACTCACTATTAAATTTAATTTTACAGTACTAGCAATAAGAAAACTCTTTTTCTAAATAATTTATATAGGTCAACCCCATTTCGAAGTAATGTGTCTTGGGGGAAATTCTCGTTTTAGTTAACGTGCACGTAGATCGTGAAAGTGAGAATTCAGTGGCATGAAGACGTTACGTTATCATCGCTTCAAACGTTCAGGTCACTAGTATGTCTTAACTTTTTACACAGAAGGTCTTTAGAAGCAACGTCGATTACAAAATTCATAATAGATAGACTTAATAAAATATGCGTATCTAAACTATCGTAATACTCACTGCGCCCGGCAACGGGCTGCGGCGCAGTGAGCGAGCCGTCGCTCTCTACCGATTAAGTTTATCAGAGTCATACCATAAAGATAATAATTATAATATATTTACACGAATTATAAAGAATGTGCCAGCAAATGAATAGCCGCAGGGACGACAACTAAGCTCTCCACTATGTGATTTGAAAACGTGCGCCGAGCGCGTTAAATCTTAACATACTAAAAATTTATAAGTAATTAGTACATACAAATATGTAATAATACGAGCGTATATCATATACGATACGAGGGCCAATGTGTATCACCGCGAATGAGCGAGCGGTTTGTTCACAGAGTGGGTGTTGTGACAGTTGCTGCGATGATTCGACGATACGCCAAGCTAGATCTGATTTATTTATTTAATTGTATCCACTCTACATTACGGTTAGCGAACGATAAGTCCCCTTAAAATTTTTGTTGTGAAGTGCGAACCGAACTTGCCCAAAATACTTAAAACTATGACAATGAGTTTAATTATTTTAACATCGTTCTGTAACTAACTTCATACATGACTACAATTAATGTGAAGTTTTTTTACATACCAGAAATATTTATCGAATATAGAATACATTATTATCGAAAAATCTATGACATTACAATAGGACACCGACAGTGCTTATAAAATACGTTACATTTACTCAGCGCTGGATAAGAAGGTGAGGTACAACGCGACACAAAATACTAAGAGTTGTCCAAATAAACGAATATTTATAATGTAGTAAAATCTAAAATTTATATCTTTCGAATTGTTTATACAAATACATAATAGTCTGAAATATCATTAAATATTAATATAATCATGAGAGATCAGTTTACGCTAGTTATAAAAATTTACAAGTATGCTTTATGCAACAAAAATGCTCAATCTGCAAGTTTTCCTCAAAGAATGCTCGGCTCTACTGCTACGCTAGCCCCGCACTTGTCACCACCGGCGAAGGGAAATACACGACTTGTTGTTGTTGTAATCAATATTCAGGGCATGGTCGAGGTTAAAGACACGGCGACTTCATCTTTTAAAAACTGGGTTAAGGTATGTACATGACGAGGGATTTGAGCTTACAAAAGTACAAAGTAATCACATTGCGACGGTTTAGAATCTACGGCGGATTTACCCTTCTTACCGACTACGACAGCTCAAGCTTTATCGACAATTACGCTACAGTATCACACGATTACTCGCCGAAAACACCTATTATGCAATAATTTTCCCGATGGCCAACACGAAATGTACTATCACTAAATAGCATACGACCGACTCTCGACGTGAGATGTAACGCCCCGCTCCGCCCCACCGCTACTCGGCTCCGCTCTTCCATGTACAATTGCATGTTAAGTCGGATACTTAAGAATTTTTGCCGATCTTTTATTACGAATCACTACATTAGAATCATCAAAGTATACATAAGTCCCGTTTAAATATCCTCACCAGGGGAGAATATGTCGATAAGTAGACAAGCATAGTTAATTTTTAAATCCTAATTAGCATTAAGATTGGTTTAATTATATGTATCTGTTTTTCTCCACAAAACAAACTTGTGAATTTCTAAATAATTATCTTACTGAAAAGTAACTAAAGAGCTAAATATAATAAAACAGTGACGTACTGCGCGTGGACTTATCGACCTGTTCTCGCCCGGTGCGGATATAATATATCAATGATACAATATAGTAATCATATAGATGCAGTCGAGTCGGAGGCGTGCGGGGCGCGGCGGAGGGGCGGAGGGGCGCCGCCTACGAGGCGCCGGGGGAGGCGGCGCTGGGCCCGCCGGCGGCGTCAGCGGGCGGAGCGGCGGGCGCGGCGGGCGCGGCGGCGGCGTCAGCGGGCGCGGCGGGCGCAGCGTCGGCGGCGGGCGCAGCGCGCGGCTTCAGGAAGTCGTTGAGCGAGGGCTGTATGGCAAGCTCGTAGTCGGTGAAGTTGAAGAGCGGCGGCAGCGGGCGGCCGTTGGGCAGGCGCGCGTGTGGCTCGCGCAGCTCGTCGAAGAAGCTGTGTGCGCAGGCCTGCAGCGGCGACAGACGCGCTCCCGGCGTGTACTCCAGCAGCCGCGACACCAGCGAGATGGCGTCGGGCGGAGTGCACGCGCGGAACACCTGCACACACACACACCGCTTAACTCGCTACACACACACACACCGCTTAACTCGCTGTCACATTACATTATCCTCAGTCTTTTGTCAGAAATAGTTATAATTTCTAGTAATATAATACATTATCATATGATAATTATGATTTAACAACAACAATTTAATTTTATTTTTCAATTATTCTTTATGAATATATGTTTAAGTAATATAGCAATCGTATTTGACATGAAAATAATTTTATGATCTCAATTTTCCCGTTATCCATATCACGTTATTCATGTACTCATGAAATAATAGAAGATAAATATATCATTTAAATGATGGCCAAAACTATTTACATTGTTATTATAGGCAGCATTGTACACTCTGATGAGAAATGCCACAGTCCATGATTTAAGAAAACTGCATCCATAAAATGAGCATATGACTATATCATTTAGGAAAGACAAAAAAAATTATCAACAATAAAACAAATTGATCAATATGTATACTAAATGACTTTATAGTTAAGAAGTGTTAAATTAGAAACAACAAAATCAATTAATTATTTTCTTATTTATCATTATTTATTTTATATGAGATTTTAACAAGACCATCATTCGTTTTATTTTTCGTCAAAAAATTCATCAATATGCAGTCTCATATAAAATATTTTCAGTCATATACTCTATGGAAAGTATGCACACTGAACACCAACAAACAATACGCAATAGGCTTAAATTTGCTGTAAACCAATTAGTCGTGACCTCTAGCTAACTCATGCCGAAGGCTGTAACCGTGAGCCGACCGACAAATTTAATTGCATTACGTTACGCACGTCATTAAATCAGCTCAAGAATCACTAAAAATACTTTTTCATTTTTCTCATGTGTAATGACATATGTAACATTAATATAATAATATAATTATATATTAATAAAACGTAATGCAAATAAATATCATCACTAAATACCTTCATTTTAAATATTAAAGTAGTCAAAGTATAAACAAAAAATATTGTCATTTTCAAAAATAATCGTTCGTCTGTAAATTAATTGTACAGTACTTTTTAGTTCTTGTATGAGTGCAAAAAAATGTCAACATTAAGCCAAATTATAAACGTGACATTATAGATCTCTTCTCTCTAGAAGAGATGTCTCTACGTTTTTTAGCACTTGACTGATTACATTGCTACAAATATATTTATGATGTATTTTTGCTAGTTAAAGACATCGATTTATGATTTTTTACAATTAATTTATCTACATTATTTAAGGACTCTGTGTAAGAGTTTATTGCATGATAAATAAACAAACAGTAACTTTATAAATTAATGTTTATCTTTCCATTTATATTCTTTAACTTTTTCATAAAGTCGAGTTTACGGAAAAAGTGCTATGAGATAAATTATGAATAAACACGTCAAATATAAGTTATTTCAATATAATGAAGGCATTTAGTTTGTATCGAGTGATATCTTACTCGTATGCGCTGGTGCTCAGTGGCAGACTTGGGCATCGCTCTCTCCAACATGTACTGCAAGGCGTGATTATATAGCATCATATTTAATTAATGGTAAAATAATACATACTTTAATATTTTCTGGTATATTTAAAGCAGTAAATATAAATAATAATGTATATATATATATATATATATATATATATATATATATATATATATATATATATATATATATATATATATATATATATATATATATATATATATATATATATATATATATATATATATATATATATATATATATATATATATATATATATATATATATATATATATATATATATATATATATATATATATATATATATATATATATATATATATATATATATATATATATATATATATATATATATATATATATATATATATATATATATATATAATATTAACAAATTAGTTAATATGTAAAGATATTTTTGTTACCTTCGCCCAAGGATGACTTTTGATCTGCGGGAATTTAAATTCTGTATAGTTCGGATTCATCTCGCGAATTTGTTCTCGTGTCGGTGTGCCAAGAACCTGTTTGTAATTAAAAAATACACAATTTATTGCATATTAATATTAATAATGTCATTTGTCCGTTTCATACATATTTTAGTTCAATAGTATCAGTGTTTGTACCTTGATGATTTCTACAAGTTGGTCGACACCGGAATCTCCCGGGAATATGGGTTGTCCTAAGAGAAGTTCTGCTACCACGCACCCGGCGCTCCATACGTCTATGAGGAAAGTCAAGACTTAAGTATTATATGACTCATCATGCCGGTTTACGCTGCGCCCCATACAGCAGGGTAAGATAGCAGGTACTTGCATGCAATTGTCACACCGACTGCCTCACTTTGTATATTATATTTGACTTGACGCTAAGTAAGCAAATCATTACATTTTAACTACCGTCACATTATTTACTTTTTCACTTTTAATACGACTAACATAGGATGGACCAGACTTGACTAGTGTACTGCATATAGCAAGGGCCGCCAGAAGGCAGAGGGATTGATAATCCACTCTATTCCCCAAATTCAGCTCTTAATTTTACGTGTCGAGTGGCGGAACTCGATGCCGCGCTTTGACTTTTTACCAGAGCAAGGAATTATTTTAATTTTACTCCTTCTCTCAGAAGTTAGGTTCGATTTACAATCAGAGGATGTGCGCTTCTCTTCGCAATGCTATTAATTTTGTTAATATATGCTTCTACCTAAAACCTACCTAACTTAAAACACTAACTGAAATCATTACAAACATGTAAGGTGCACTAACCAATCTTGGTTGTATAATCGATGGCGCCAAATATAAGTTCAGGCGCGCGGTAATAACGCGAGCATATGTAGGACACGTTGGGCTCCCCGCGGACGAGGTGCTTGGCTGAACCGAAGTCGCACAGCTTGAGAACTCCAGTCTTGGGGTCCAGGAGTAAGTTCTGGGGTTTGATGTCCCGGTGGCAGATACCCAGCGAATGGATGTACGCGAGGCTCCTGAACAGCTGGTACATGTATAGCTGGAATTGATATATTACGTAAAATTATTTTCACTACCATATATACAGGAGGTATTACAAATTGTAACAACACCGATTTTTAGGGGCAGAGTGAAGTTAGTACCAAAACACTACATATTACAGATTCCACCTGAATGTGAGATACTTAGATATTTATATTTAAAAAGTTCAACAAGAAATATACAAGTTTACCTTTATAAAACTAATTGGTATTGTTTGTTCATCTTTGGAGTAGTGACGTGCAACTTTATACACAGTCTCGGGTATATACTCCAGCACCAAGTTCAGGTACACTTCGTCTTTCTGCAAAATAAAAATTGCTGTAATAATTAACAGAAACCTTACAATCTCTATTTTTAACAATATTGTTGAATATCATTGTATTAGCAAGAAGTGATTCAATTGAAGTTATAATATATGCAAGATATATGATTGTGAAACTTTATAGACATTTTGAAAATTATAATAGAAATAGAGATTTTAAAAAATCTATTTTAATTGGCCTCAAATGATTTAAGTGCAATCACAGTAAAGGTGAAAATAATAAAAACTAACCAAAGCATCATTTTAAATGTATTAAAAATACTAAATAGGGACTTTTCGGTCAAACATTATTTAAGATTTATATTTACATTTGGATATATGTTATAAATTAGAGTTAGTGTAAAAGCATAATACACAGACATGAGCCAGCATGAGACCTAGTGGAATATTAAAATAATAACCATTTACATTAATAACATCACAATATGCCTGGGAAAATTTATTGGTATAAAAATAATATTATATCGTTTTTATATAATGTATAATAGTTTAAAATTTTTATTTATGCCATATACTAATGTACTCATTAGTATAATCTACAAAATATAAGTCACTTTGTTTACGTCAAGAAACTGATAGAAGTAAGTGCGTGGATAATAACAAATTGGCTCACGTCCAAAGGCTTTTGGCGACTACGCTTAAAGAAACTACTAAGGATTGAATGTTAGCCTTGAACTTATACTACTGTAATTTAGTAGCCATATACTTAGTATTTTATGTTTAAATACAGAATTTGTATTTTTAATATTTACTCTTTATATTAATAAATACGAAATTTATTTACGCAATATCAAAGATAATATATTTCATATATTGCTAAATATAAGTCACTTTAGGTGTACTTTATATACAATTTTTAAATATAAAGTATGTTTGTGTATGACAGTTTAGTTCCTCTAATTAGGTATTAAAATGGATTATTTCATAAATCCTGACCTAAAAACAAGACTATTAGTTACATACTTAGACTTGAAATGAAATTTCCAATTTATTATACCTATATACGTCACAGATTCTAAGTAAAGTGATATACATTTACAATAACGTTACTTAAAAAAACCGAACAACCGGACTTTCTCAAAAAAAACATGACTACCATACACTTTTATGTGTTTGGCGCGAAGTTATAAATATCGATTATAATAGTCAACTAGAGTAAAACATACAGAGTGAGTGTCTAACAATACAACATAAAGAAAGATAGGATAACTGTATCAATAAAATGTGATTGTTTCATCTTATATGACGAGATAAAAAAATATCACGAGTTACGTGTATCACGGGTAAGATTTTGTTAAACAAATATTTAAGTGTCACTTATTAGTGATCGTCTATCGTTGTGAAATCTTTCTTTCAATTTGTTATTGTACTTTAACAAATTCTAAATACAAGCATAGAGTATTTATATACCTATTCGTCAAAACCAATCCTATAAGCGGACCAAGGACGATTGGACGAAGTAAAATATAATTTCTATAATAGAAATTGTCTAGATTCTGCACAATTCAATACAAAGATAAAATAAATACAGAAATATGAATATAATAAAAAATAAAAATTAGTCAATAGCTTATTATGTTGAGGATAAAACAACGCTAAGATAGACGTCACTAGAAGTCGACATATTCACGGTTTTAAATATACATACATAACTACTTTAAAAATACTTGTTTGTGGCGTGTGTCTCACAAAGTTGACCAGAGTAAAGGAAAAGCTTGATCAACTGGGAAATTACTTTTGTGAAGTAGTGTGGTTTTATTCCGTCATCATCAAATGTATGATAAAAATGATTTCCAACAAAGCAAAGTGCAAAACGAAAAAGGAAACACAAAACTCAAGCACAACTCAAGTTTCAAATAAGTAATATAATGAAGAGACAGTCCCTTAGTAAAGGGCATAGAAGTATGCACTAATGACAGTTTCGAGCCTCATTCGATTTGAACAGAAGCATACTATGACCGATGGTGTGATTAGAATTCGCTGTCGTAATAAAGTTGCATAAACACACAACTGCAAGACATTGCAGGTCACCGACGTTTCTGATGTTTAATGATTAATGATATATGCAATTCGGTAACTTCTGCCAAAAAATCGGGGAACCTAAATGTGCGTTAGCACACTAGCTTAATAATCTTATTTGTTTATTAGACATACTGCGACTTCAAGAGACTGCATTGCGTTTAGCAGAGAGCTAACTGCGTCGGGCACTGCCACCTTTCCCCAAATAAAACATACAAATAACATACTTATATTATTTCAAACTATTACGATCACATGATGTAAAGACATAAATAAATATGTTTATCAATAAATTAAACTAATACTAGTCTTGTTAATTTAATGTGCATTCAAATAAGTGTGTTGTTATGATTTACCTTTTCTCCACTAGAGTAAAAGAAGTATTTCAACTTGACGATATTACAATGCTCCAGTCGTCGCATGATTTGCAGCTCGCGGTTCTGCAACACAATGAATACATTTTTACATAGCGCGGATTTTTATAATAAATAAAGCTTGTAAATAAAATTTCTCAAGAAAATATATAATACAGTAGCGGATAAGTTACCTTAAACCTTTTATCCTGGAGCACCTTTTTGATGGCAATTAATTCGCCAGTGTCACATAGCTTGGCCTGGTAAACGACGCCGAAGCTGCCGTTTCCAATGAGTTTCATGTCGGCATAGCTCACCTCTTGTGGCCTGTCTGGGCCCTGCCCCGGTGTCGCCACCACGGTCGTCACCTTTGATCCGTCCTTGCCTGAAATATTTTTTTATTAGAGTAATTAAATACCTACGCTCTTCTCAAGTAGGTAAAAAAGTAATTTATATTTATTATTACAAAAAAATGTAACTTGTTTATTCATTACACTTTATGCAAATAATATACATTCATTCATACATATATTAAAAATAAATGAGTGTTATAAAATTATATTTTAAATATAAATAATAATAAATAATAATATAATTTCATTAAATAATCCGCTTTTATGTTTTTTTTTTATTGAATTTGTTAATGTTTTAACATTTTCCATAAACTCTTACTAGATATAACGCATAACTGTTTTAATTAGTTTAACATTTCATTTATTTCGCTTCTAAGTTTAACAGTTAAGTATTAATAATATATTAATTTTGAAAGTTTCAAGCTACCAAAAAAGAACTGAATATTTAAATATAAGAGTAAATAAATATAAAATGTATGCTCTTTCAGATTTTTTATTCTGTAACAACCTGTAGAATTTATTTTTTCACTTTGTCTATTGTCTATAATGTTTTATTAATATTCCAAATTATTAAATGTTGAAATAACTAGTAACAAACGACATTGGCGTAGATTTAGTTAATTAATATCAACATTAAATTTTAATTATAGTCGTCTAATATATATAATCGTATTGGTTGCATTAAATTAATGTATGAATTAATTTAAAACACAATTACTTGAGTTATACAGCTAACTTGTATTTAAAACATTTATTTAAGAAGGGTTTTTCCTTAAATTTGAATATAATTCAGTTTACTTTGACCTATTGTAGTGTAATGTAATTTACATAAATTTTCTTAATGCCTCGCACAGAAACGGAAAAAAAAGTAAAAATGTCAAATATTTCAGGGATCAAATGACACATAATGAAACGCAAATTTGTCATTGGTCCACACATCATGTCCACGGCAAAATTTACGATCTGATTGAATGGAAATAATTGATAGAACAATATGAGCAAATACATGAGCAAATAATTATGGTATGGAGATTAAACTTAATAGCAATTTTGAAGAGTCTGACTCTAATGAAATATAATGATTTTCTAGGCAATAATTTTATATAACACAAACTGTATTATGAATTTTCATCAGAATCAACTCAGAACTCAACATTGATAATGAATTAAAAAACCCATATCTTTTACATCATATTTTTAGTCAACCAGTTTAATCTTAGAATTGAATCTTATGCAATCATAACTGACTTTTTTGCATCTTCAATGCAATTTGTCCCAACGATCAGATTTATCGAGCAACTAGTGCATAAATGTCGCATCGCGTTACAAAGCGGACGTGTCGTTTCATATATAGTGCCATAGAAAATCAATACATATCGCTAACTGATCGCTCGATCGGTCAATTTCTTAGTGTGCGCACTAATAAATCCACTGATCGCGCGAAATAGTGCGATATTTATATATTTTCACACATTAAAAGAAATAAATTTTGAAAACATTTAAATTATTATACTAAAAGTGATAGCTTCATAGTTCTCTCGCACATAACATGGCATTTAGATATAAATCAAGTTTTATAACCCCCGTGTCTCCGTCCGAATACCACGCCACATTGCAAATTAAGTAGTTACTTTAGTTGTATTCAGATCGAAAAAAAGTAATTACTTCAAAAATAATGACACCTACCGCCAAATAGGATCGAACTAATAATCATCGCGTATACATCGTATAATTGATGCTTGTAACTGTCATAATACATTATTATTTTTTAACTAAGGCTTTGAAATCCTACAAAGTCAAAGTCTAAAGAGAATACATTTTATAAAAACACGTTTAAAGAATTGTCCACAATATACAAAGCAAAATATAGACAATGGTAATTTTTGCACTCATTAGCTTACACAAAAGTCTAAATTCTTGAGTGCGTTTTTGATACTTTGTAATAATTATTATGTAAACTCATCTAAATGTTTATTTAGTTGTTCTATTTAAAGCGTAACAAGAAACAAGTATAAAATAACAATTGTTATCAGAGTACTTTGTAGTTTTGGAAACCATTATTCATAGCAGGTGTGCATTTTTGATATACGAGTATTAAATTAAATAAAAACAACATTCATCCAAAAAAATCATATATATGTATTATGACGGACATGAAGTAAGAAATATGTCGTTAAATAACCTCACTAGGGAGCAATAAAGGCAGAAAAGTACATTAGATAAACACGCTGATAAACAAGGGTGTAGAGGGCTTGGACTTGCGTCAATAAGAAATACTTGGGTGTGGCTACACAGGTATGACCAGGCATTGATGGATGCATTGATGATATATATATGGATGAAATTTATATTTAATTTTTGATTAATTAAATAAAAAATAAATAAACTGATACTTTTTTTTTAATTCAATAAAATATGTTATGTTATACTAAACATATTAGAGTTATTTTTCAAATATTAATTTTATTATATTAATATTCCAGTACATTTTTAAGATCGGTGTATATAACATAAAAGTAAGACAAGTAATATACTATTTCCTAATACATAGGTACCAAATACCTTTGTTCATTCGATATTTTATTTGCCAAAATAAAAAAGGCATTATTTTTGTATAGTCATTAAAGCACCTTCCGACTTGATACTTTAATATACCTACATAAATTACTCAGTTTTTTTTTATTCTAAACAGAATATTCTTTAAATATAAAAGAATATTCTGTTTTCCATAATATAAATCTTGAAATCTTGATGATAATTTATTTTAGCTATAGTTTATTTATGATGGGAAGTTATATTAAAAAGGAAGAAATCAAATTTTCCACACGGAAGACACACGACATTCATTATAATATCTGCAAGCAATGCTTACATAAACAAAACGAGTTAGGGTGAAATGATGATGATAATGAACTAAAAATATATTAATTATTATATAAAAGAGAATGTCGTTAAATTTTAATAAAAATGTAAAGCTTTACGAATGATGCAGAAATAAAGGAAACTGTGATCTAACAGTACTACAGCCGAGCTATTCAGTGCGCTAAAATGCTAGCACTTACGATGTGATGAAGATTTCTTATCCGAAGCCAGCTCGGTCTTTTTAGGAGTATCCAAGTCGCCTGCGTTTCGTAGCAAATACAAAAGCAATATTAGAAACATTGAAAGTAAAGTACATATGAGACAAAAATATAAACAATATACGATGCATGATGGATGATGTTTTAACTTTTAGCGGACAAATTATAACTCACTGATAGAACGCCGTAGTTTCTTACAAAAATACGAAAGACGATCACGTGCTCTACTTAATTGGCCGTTTCTATCATTATCAAGTAGACGCAATAGGGCTGGCTCGGAACAAGAAGGCACATCGCCGACAGGTCGCATAGCCATAGTTGCAGCACTGTCGGTAACTCTTAATCTGTCTAGACATACTGGACCGACAGAGCACTCCAGTTTTGCAGAGTAACGTACGCGAGCGAGCGCCGTAGCAAACTGCCGTAATGCCAAGAGACACTGCTTACCAGTAAGGCGTACAATAGTTGTCGCAATGCTAATATGAGATATTAAAACTTTGTACTGTAACACTACTAAAATTTTAAGCCATGTATGGCATTTATTTTATTTATTATGTTATAATAGGTATAAATAAAACAGTAGTGAAAAAACTCGTAACGTAACATTTGAACTTAAAGCGATAACTACGATATATAGTTAGGTAGAGATAATATAATATACCTACTTGAATTTATATGAAAAAAAAATATCTGAATAGATAAAATTTGGCCTAGTATTACAACACAGTGTATATTATATTCACCTCAAGTGTAACCAGTATCACAAATCATGCGCGCGTGTTTTCCTCTTTATATTGTCGATGATAATTTAGTTGCGTGATGTCACATATGCTTAAATTGTAAATGTTAAAAAATAAAAATATTTTGAATTTCTATGAGGAATAGCTTTAAAATTCAAGGTTAAAATATATTTATTTACAATTTGATTACATTACAAAACTTCAGGCATCAGTTTGGTTTTTCGAGTGTAACAGAGAACAAGGTTGAATTTCGCGACGCGATATCTTGGTGTCGCATCTAATGATAGGGAAATTATAAGGGCATGATGCGGAAAATATCACAATTTTTATATAAATCCTATTTTTATCTTAAGGGGTCACGTACAGTTGGAACGTCGAAAAAAAAGGAATTTTCAAGAATTTTTTTTGGGCCCAAATTTAAATATTTATTCATAAATCTTTTTCCATTTGAAAGGTACACATTTAAAGGAAAAAACCCAATTTTTTCATTACAAAATATTATTAAACTTCCGCTTGAGAACGAAGTATGTAGGAGGCCAAAAAAAAAAAGGTCTTCCGCGGTGAACACTCCTGGTCGTCACCAGGTCATCTGAAATCAAAATAAAAATAGGGATCATTAGTTAATAGTATAATGCTCCGGTTGGACGAAGGATTTTCAAATATTTTGATGTTTTACAAAATGGCGGCTGTTGAAAGTCAAAATTGTGTTTTCGACCCAAATTTTGTAGACATTTTCAGCTATAAAAAAAAAAATAATCGTCGCATAAAAAAATCCTTCGTTCATCCGGAGGACAATTATGTGTAGAAGAACTGAAAAAAATTTCAAGTCGATCGGTCAAGCCGTTTTCGAGATACGGTGTTCACCGTGTTTGAAAACATGATTTTGAGAAAAACGCGTTTAAAGTTTTGAGCACGGTTTACATGCAGATAAAAAATTTATTTCGAGACTTACAGTTAATCGTCTATTCCAGGGCCATAAAACGTCCCTTCCTTCGCCTTGTCAGCTGCCCGTGCGTTAATTTTCATTCTCCGTCGTAGTATTCTACCCTCCAGAGAATTTTCTGTTGATCTCCGGGTAGCTGTCGCAACTCGAACAGCATCCTCGTTTTTAGCATAGTGGTGGGCGTGAGGTCCTAATTTGATGCCCATCTCATACGAATGTTTGATAAAATCGCAGGATGGTATGTACTCTGGAGCACAGTTTTCGCAAGTCAGTGAAATTTTAAAACCGAGTCCACGTTCGCTGCCAATGCCAAACGACACTTTGCCGTTACACTTTGCACACTTCACTAAATTTGCGATGGCGGAAAACACAGAAAAAAAATTAATAATCCTATAATCGATAGAATTAGTTTTCGGAACGTAATATTCTTGTCGATTTTTCAGTTTTTTCGCGGACGTACATGCTCCGCCATCGTCTTTCTCCGCAGTTTTTGGATTAAAAGATTGTTTCTTTTCCGGGGCCTCGACTTGATCATCCACAAGATTCCTCGTGTCTCGGCTAACTTTTTTATCCATTTTTGAGAATTGAATATTTCTTATACCGAGAAAAGAAACGTCCGCACAACGCTGCGTTTCACAGTTTCGAAAATGTACGTTTGGAATTATATATATATTTCAAAGGTGAACTTATATCATAGACTATATATATATATATATATATATATATATATATATATATATATATATATATATATATATATATATATATATATATTATATATATATATATATATATTATATATATATATATATATATATATATATATAATATATATATATATATATATATATTATATATATATATATATATATATATATATATATATATATATATATATATATATCTATATATATATATGTGTGTGTATAGGCCACAATAGAGGCCCAAACAAAAACACAGGCCTCCCTCAGGTAGTCGAGCGCGCAGCTGTTTCTACCTGGCTTTTTTCGTGTACCGTCAACGGCTCCGTTTAAACTTATATATCTCCATACATAACGGTCGGATTGGTCTGAAATTTTCAGAGTATACTTTTGAAATGTGCTACTTTTAGAAAATGTAAAAAAAAAATCGATTTTTTTGAAAATTCTAACTGTACGTGACCCCTTAATTAGAAGTTAACTGGGACTGTTGTGGCGAAGCGGCACAGCTTCAGACGATAAAAGGATCAAATATTTTTTATTTCCGCGGTCTGTATTTGTGATATATTAGGTGGATAGTTATTTTTATAGCAAGTAGTTCTTACTATATTTATGTATGGACATTTAGTTTTAATATAACGCTCATTCACAAAATGCCTTCATATATAAAAATGTCAAGGGCTTCTTATATAAAATTAGCGGGACACTCGCTTTGGAACAATATAGAAAAAAAGATTATATACGACGGTATTTCGACCCACTTAACGATTTTGATAAACTTAAAAATTTGCATACATGTCGATTATAATACCTGACATTCTCACCGAGAAGACATATAAGACATTTTTGAAGTGGAATGAGTTAATTTAAAAAAGACTTCTCTAACATAAGTCTCGGAAATGTAAGGCTTTAGATTAGTATTACAAATACATATAAACAAGATTTAAAAATTAGTTTGACAAAGAAATTTAAAGTGTTTTTTTTGTTAAGTTTTTCAATATTAAATTTGTTTTACTATTTGAAACGAGATAGCGTTTTTGGATAAAGCTCTGCAGTCATCTTCTGTGCATTTCTTGCTCTTAAAATCAAGAGCTTTCTCATAAATCCAACTTCCATATGTTTTATTCTCAATATCTCGTTGACACAACAAATTCAAAACCATATAGGAACACAGATAGGTAGATATTTAAATTTTATGAACTTTGTAAATATAACTTAAATACATGTTAAGTCTGAAGTTAACTTAATTCATTATATGTCCGAAGGTACAAATTATAATAAATGGTAAATAATAATCACTTTTACGATAAAAATAAAATAAAAAGATAAGAACTTTTCATGAAATTAGTAGGATTCTTTGCACGCGTAAAGTATTAACAATCTACCGTTTGAGACGCTTTCGCTTTCTACTTGCGTATTGATTTATCTGTGGCCGATCCGAGCATGTAACCACAAAAAAATAAAAGAAGATATTTTATTTTAAGGGATTAAAACTAACGATGAAACTGTCACTGTGTCAATTTTAACCCAAATATATGAGACTAGTAGACAACTTTGTTAACGTGGAATTCATGTTAGTTGCCAAATGTGCATTTAAAGACTGAGAACTAACAAGTAATTTAACCTGTAATTCTCAAAATGGTTGTGTCAACAATATAAAACTTTAGGAAATTACGATTATATCAAATTGTTTGTATGTATCATTATCAAATTCTGTGAGTGTAATCAATCATTTAATTAATTTTACATTTTTTCAAAATAGCCTTACAAAATTTGTACAGTAGACATATGATGTTTTTATATAGCTCACATACTACACTATACATATATATATATAATTTATATTGAAGTGTCTGTTTGTGCTTTCAAAACAACTGTATTTTTTTACGTTATACATTTAGTTATTTTCATGTTACTAAAACACAAATAAATAAAAAACTCTGTGGGTAGGTGCAGAAAATACAACAGCTGATTTAAGAGCATTCTTTGTTTATTTATTTTTAAAATAATTTTTACTAGTTATTTGATATATAAAAGTTATGTGCTAAACAGTTAAACCTGCCAGCAGTGTAATTCCCATAATCATATCCACCACTCTATAAGATTTACATAATAACAAGTGACATACATAACTTAGGAGCATCTGTGAGTCAAGTTTATAACACCATGGAGTCAATTAAGCACTCAATTGCTGAGCTAACACAGCATTTTAATACACAAATGGCTGAATTTCAAAAAAATTTAAACTCTATGAACAGCGCTGCAAGTCCGACCACAAATATAACAGTACAGTTCAACACTTTTCGAGCCTTTGTATTAAATGCACTTAAAGGGCTTCACCTCCAGGTCCAGCTTCTTACCAAGCAGTGTGATAACTTGGAAATGCGAAGCAGAAGAAAAATTCTGTTGATGCATGGTGTTGGTGAACATAAGAATGACGACACACCCTCTCAAGTATTACAGGTGTTGGCTGAACATCTTAAAGTAACAGGTCTGAATACAGATTCTATTAGTAGATGCCAGCGCCTTGGCAAAATCACACCAGGGAAGTCTAGACCCATTCTTGTCAAGTTCAGAGATCTGTCTTTAAGAAATCAAATTTGGTACTCTAAGTCATCTCTAAAGAATACAGGAATCACTCTTTCTGAGTTTTTGACCAAGCCCCGACACGAAACTTTCATGACTGCAAGACAGCGCTTTGGATTTTCTAAATGTTGGACCAAAGACGGTTTCATCATTGTTGTTGGCCCGGACGGGAAGCGCCACAGTATAGCCCAATGTGCTGAACTTGATAACATATCCAACATTTCCGAAGCTCAAAGTCAAGGAACCTCAGCCTCCACAACGGTCAAGTCAGCTGCTGCTGCAAAACAAGTTGTCCGCATGAGGAGACTTGTGAAGAAGTAACATCTTTGCTTATACTTTACTTGCTTAATTCCTAACGATCACTTAGTTCTGTTTTGTCTTAATCTTCTTAAGTACTCAGTTATTTCCTTTTATTTAGTTGTAATTTATAGTAATTTGTAACTTCCTCTTTATACTTTGCTTGTTTAATTCTTAGCGTTGACTTCTCGCTTGTGTTAACCATCTTAAGTACATAATTATTTACTTTTAATTAGTTGTAATTTATAACTTCTTATTTTAATACATTTATAATTTTTTGCCAACAAAATGAACAATAACAAACAACATTGTAGTGACAGTTGACAGTTATGTCAATTGTAAGTGGAAGCAATAGATAACAAAATTCGTTTTACGGTTACTAAGTGAAAAAAAAAAATTTCTTATAGTAGTAATTTTCTTTTTTGTAATTTTAGAAATAACTGCTGACTGGTGGATGAAGTTGAACATTACGATTTAATTTTATTCATTTCGTTATTTAATTTTATTTTATTATTGGTATTTGATTATAGTTATAACGTTTTATTAATATATATATATATATATATATATATATATATATATACATATATTTATTTATTTAAATATTGTTAGTATGCAAAGTAATGATAGTGTAAGTAGCGGTAGCACAAATGATATTTTATTTCTTCAATGCGGTTCTACAGCATCCGATGATAGTTTCCATAGCATTTCTGATCCTCTCAACTCCCTCTTAGACGCAAAGCTCATTAGCTTCGCTAATAATTTTAATGTTGTTCACATTAACGCACAAAGTATACCAGCTCATTATCCGGACTTACTCGACTCGTTTAGTGTAAATCATGTTCACGCTATACTTGTCTCTGAGACCTTTCTCAAGCCATATTTGCCATCAACTGCATATTCGCTTCCGGGCTTTCATCTTATACGCAATGATAGGACTGGAAAGGGGGGAGGAGGAGTAGCTATTTATCTAAGAAGTCATATTCCTTTCTCAATATTAGATAAATCGCCTTCAGCTTACTCAAACGCATCGGAGCATATATTAATAGAAGTCTTGTTTGGCACTCTTAAAATTTTACTGGGTGTGTTTTATAGTCCTAACCTGCATGTGAATTATTTTGATTCCTTTGAGTCCCTATTAGAATCATATGTTCCGGGTGCTGACCACACCATAATTATGGGGGATTTTAATACATGCCTTATCAAGAAAGATTCACGTGCAGATAGGCTTAAAACTGTAATAAATAGCTCCAACCTTAATATCCTTCCAACAAATGCAACTCACTTTTTCCCTGGCTGTGCGCCATCTCTGCTGGACCTCATGATCGTCTCATCAACTGAGCGCGTTGCTACCTTCGGACAAATATCTGCGGAGGCGTTTTCATATCACGACCTCATCTTCCTCTCGTACAAAATTCGTCCACCCAAGGTGAAACCTTCCATTGTGATGCGAAGGTGTTTCAATAATATAGACAATGAAAAATTCATGAGTGATCTTAGTCAGATTGATTGGGATTGCATATTTAGTGCAGAAACTGTCGATGATAAATTAAATATATTTAATTCTATACTCATTGAACTTTTTGACACACATGCACCATTACGGCCAATAAAAATAAAACATCTCCCTGCTCCATGGTTGACTCAGGATATTAAAGTACTTATGGCAAAACGTAATACCGCAAAGTCAGTGTATAAGAAAAATCCTACGAATGCAAATCTGCAAAGGTACAAAACACTGCGGAACAGATGTAACAAAACATGCAGAGATGCACGTCGCAAATATATCTTTTCATCTATTGATCGTAGCAATGCAGCAAAAACTTGGAAATTTCTGAACGCGATGGGGATAGGAGGTAGGCGCACACGTACACCAACCTTAAGCAACTGCACGGATTTAGAATCTCTAAACAATTCTTTTACGAATGTCAATCGGATGACTGATAATATTAAGATAAATACCCTTCAATCACTATCACTTCTTCCTGATCCTTCAACCATCCCTTTTCTTTTCAACATTATTACAAGAGCAGAAGTACGTAAGCATGTGCTAGCTATTAAATCGGATGCTACTGGCTATGACAACGTAAGTCGCCGTATGATTATGTTATGCCTTAATTCGATTCTTCCTGTATTATGTCACATTTTTAACCACTCCCTTTCCTCTAGTCAATTTCCTGATACCTGGCGACATGCGCTAGTGATTCCTGTTCCGAAAATATCCAATCCAACTTCATTTTCCAACTATCGACCAATTTCTATACTTCCTTTTCTATCTAAAGTGCTCGAGCGCATTGTTTATGAACAGCTTTACATCTTCTTACAGACTAATAATGTCCTGTCACCTTTCCAATCCGGTTTCCGTCCTGGACACAGTACAGTCACAACACTTAATAAAGTCTGTGATGATATTCGATTTGGTATTGATAACCAGCAAGTCACTCTACTTGTCTTACTAGACTTTACGAATGCTTTTAATACTGTTGATTACGATATTTTACTAGCAATTTTAAAGTCCATTAATATTTCATCAACTGCTACTGAATGGTTTTCATCTTACCTTCATGGTCGCAGACAAAGCATTAGGCTTGATGGCAGGCAATCTTCGCCGAGCTACGTTAACGCTGGTGTCCCGCAGGGTGGTGTGCTTTCACCTTTACTATTTTCCATTTTCATTAACAATCTCACTCAACACATCTCGTCTTCTTATCACCTTTACGCAGATGACTTACAAATTTACACCACAGTAGCCGTCAACGATATTACCAGTGCAGTCGTTCGGATTAATTCCGATCTACATGTAATAAGTATGTGGTGTAAATCTTTTGGGTTATCGATAAATCCAAGTAAGTCTCAGGTATGTATATTTGGTAACTCTAAACAACTGCTTAAAATTTATTCTCCTTTACTGCCAATCTTATTAGACAATGTTCGCTTAGAGCCTAGTACGAGTGTTGTGAATTTGGGAGTGAAGATGGATGGCACACTTTCCTGGTCACCCCACGTTTCTGAGCTTAGTCGTAGACTTTTCTCCGCCATAGGTAGATTGAGAAGATGGGGGAATATTTTACCTTTAAAAACCAAAATATCCTTGGCCCACACCCTTCTCCTGCCAATCCTTGACTATGCTGATTCCTGCTATCTCGACTTATCTCAACAGCTACTTAATAAACTCGAGCGTCTGCAAAATCTTATAATAAGATTTATTTTTGGACTGAGAAAGTACGACCATGTGTCGCAGTTTCGCAGCCAGCTAAAGTGGCTGACGAACAACACAGACGCAACTTACACTCCCTCACTCTCCTTTATACCATCCTCTACCATCCTGTTACTCCTATGTACCTCAAGGAACGTTTCAAGCTCTTAGGGTCAAGCACCAATCACTCCCAACAACTCCGCTCTCGGACTAACAACCTCCTAGAGATACCTTTGTGCCGTACGAAATGCTATGGTGACTCTTTTACTGTTAAGACAGTAAAACTCTGGAATGAGTTGCCACTCAAAGTAAGACAGTCCCAATCTGTTGGAATATTTAAACGCCGTCTCAAAGAACACTATCTGGAACTATCTATATAATTCGAATTATATCTTATAATTTCATATTTATTGTATGTATGTCTATTTAAGTGTATAATATATACCTTTATATGTTTGTATGTACATGGTATCCTCTTATGTATTTTTTTTTATTTATTTATATATGTTATATATGTGTATCTATGTGTATATATGTGTATGTGTATGTATGTATATCTATATAAATTATTATATATGTAAGTATGTTTAGTATATTATATATAATACCTTAAATGTATTTATAGTCGTAATGTAATACTTTTTGCACCTTTCTGCACTTGTGCTACTGATTTCATATCATCATTATATTAATCATAATGGTTGCCTGGAAGAGATCGCTTTCAGCGATAAGGCCGCCATTGCACATAATATACACATAATTATGTTTGTGAAATGTTACATATATATATTTTTTGTGCAATAAAGTATTATTATTATTATTATTATTATTTTTAAAATACATATTTGTCTGTCAGTCCATCTTTCTGTTTATATTATAAACTTATATATATAAAATATTGCATATATTTTCCATAGATTTTCTTAGGCAAAGTAGTTCGAAAAAAAATAATAAAAGCTAATACGTACATTGTACAATACATGCATATTATATCGTAGTAAATGCGAGAACTTCGCTCAAGCGGGCGGAGCCACGAAGAGGTCGCAGTTCAAAAATAAGTTTAAATTTAAGAGCATTTGTTAAGAAAATAATAATATGATTATAATTATTATATATTATTTTATGGTGATATTTGATATCTAACAAGACTAGGTTCAGACATCAGTCTCACCTCGTGTCACATTCATTGTTAATGGAAATGACACCTAGCGTAGGATGAGTAGTGTATGCTAGTTTCCTTTGAATAAGACTAATGCGATATAGTCGCAACACTAAGCTTGCATAATATAACAACTCTGACGCATCACGCACTTATACGTCAGAAATCAGAACGTGCGCCATTGTCAGTTGGTAGTTGCCACGCGCACATTCACATCGTAACAAGTTACAAAGTTATTCAAATATAGCTCTTGTTAAATATTATTTGACATTATGTATATTTATGAAATATAATTAGTCACATCACGACAGAATCAGTGGATCTGGTATCGTGTACTATTACTACACAAATATTTAAATTTTGTGATTATTTATTTTATATATATATATATATATATATATATATATATATATATATATATATATATATATATATATATATATATATATATATATATATATATATATATATATATATATATATATATATATATATATATATATATATATATAGTATATATATAAACACATTTTAGTTACAATATTTTCACTCCTCTTGGCGCGTCTTTCAAGAAATACTCCAGTTATGATTCTTGAACTTGGATGACCGCTGCTAAGACCCTTTAAGAAGTTGTATACGATGCCAAAGCGCGCCTCAAATAAAAACGTTTTTTAATATATCTCACATATATATTAGTATTGATATCATAAGGAAATTAAAAAGATAGTCAAAAAAAACATTAAATTATATGATTTTTTAAGTTTTATTTTCCTATTGGCGTTCGCTTTCTGTAAAACTTGTTTATTTTTTAAGCCACAAAATGATAATATACATACACTGATAGAGATAAATGATGAGCGTTAAATTTTTATATTTTCACTAGGAACGGAATATGTACGATAACGTCTAAAACTTTACGAATTTTACTTTTACGAATCAACTTTCATGACTTTTTTTCTTAACTGACTGAGACTAGTCCTCGAGTCAACATTTTGAAAAATAGTTTAACTTAATAGGCTACAATTACATGGCCATATGTTAGTATTTTCCCTACTTTTATTTGATCCTATAGTTATTAGGTAGTAAATAGATATTAGATATTAGCTTGTAATATATTTTTATCTTTGCTGATATCGACAATACCTGTATCAGATCTTATCATAATGTCATCATTTATAGGTAGGTCCACGTACTGTATGTCGCATAAATTAAAGGAATAGCTATAAAAATTTGTTTAAGTGGTTTGCTATTCGACTAGTATTTAATATACTAGTCGAATAGCTAAATTATTAAAACATAAAAATTCTAAGCATACAATCAAATGGAGTAAATTAATTAGCAAAAGACAAAAGTAAAATACCCATTCTTTGCATTAAAATAAAAGTGAGCGTAAAAACTATGTATATTAACCAATTTTTAAAAAGTACGTTCCGCTTAGTGAGAATTTATTCATAGACAAGATTATTTTATTTTTGCTATAGGTAACATACCAATTTTTTTTGTAACAATTGTTGTTTTTAGTTCAGCTGCCTTGGATTGACCATTCCGTATTCCAGTATCAGCATTCACCGTGTAAGTACCTCGTCGGCGCAACATAGCTATAAGGAATTTTACAATTTCCCCTCAACAATGAACGATAAATGCACTTATAGTTGTAAATCACCATCATTCACTACACACAATCACAATGTGTTTTAGTTTAATCGAAACGTATGCAATTATTTCACATTATACCACTATCATTCACGAATTGTTAGTGTTGTAAAGTTAAAAACTCTATTAAGAGTAAATGCGCACAATAAACAAGTAGGTTAACAAACTGATTGATAAATTAGAAATATGAACCAGCTATTGCGACCACGTATACGTCGCAAGTCGGAATAGGTGGGCTAAGCGAAAGGCGAAAACTGAGAGTACGTTGGCACGATTATAACGCGAATGACAGGATGATACGTTTTTGCCTCTAGTCTCGACCGCGAGATAGCAAGATCGCCGTCGTTTACTGATAGCACAAGAGATAACGTGGACAAGTGCGAGTATATGTGTTATTTTTACAATATGTGTTATTTTTATTTTTTAAAAATTAATCAGGATTTTTAACTAAATACAATTATTTGGTGTTTATTTTATAGTAAAGTCTTGTAAAGGTTTATTGATGTGCATTGAACATTTGAAATTAACGGTTACATTTATTTCCATAACTTTCATGATGGTTTTGTAGCCTACATAACTAGAGAACAAACACAATTTAACATGAATTAACACTATTTCAAAGCAGGCATTACCATCCCTTTGATTCATATTTTAATATTTTTAATTCTAAATATTACTTAATTTAAATAATAAATATAATTTTATGTATTTTTTAAATTAATGTTTAGATTGTGCGAACATATTATACTCCTCTTAGATAACTATGCAAGATGGAAGCAGTTATTTTCATGTATTTCCTTGCACCATTTAATTTAACTACCTAAATTATTAAGCACCTATCCTATGTACTTTTGCATGTTATAAATACATTTAAGTATTTATAAGTTATACAATTAATAATTTAATAAGGAATTACATAAAAAACAACATATATAGGCATACTTTACCTTGTGATTATTTTATTTAATTGATATAGGTGTGAAGTGAACTATATGTATATTTTGCCTATGTATGTCAGCATAAATAACCTAACTTATATATTTGAAAAAGAAAAAGACTTAAAATATACATATACAAGTATGAAATATAAAAGTTTTGTTATTTTGTTATGGTAGCATTGTTAAAGATCTAATCATACAAAACAAATAGTAAAACAAATAATATGAATGCATATTATTTTCTATGTGATAAATAAATAGTAATTTGTTGTTTATCAAGGTAAGGTATTTTTTGGTGGCTGACATATTCAAATATATAAAAATCCCTTTGCTATTTGTATGACTAATGGCTAGATTTTACCTTGACTTTGACTTTTACCGATAAACCTGTAAGTCTTATACTGTTTAGGAATCGAAATTTGTATATATTTCAAGGCATAAGGACAACAAAGCAAAATATTAAGTGTTTGCAATTGTATTATATAAATACATATAACAGGGTGCATTTTTTAGTTTCCTGTTGCCACTTTAGCAGCACAGGGCATCTTGAAGTTATTCAAGTAGATCATCATCTTGTAAATATCCATATTTAATGAAAAAATGAAATAAATGACCATAATTATATGTTTTTGAAACACTTTAGAGCACTATAAATACTTTATGTAAAAATACTATTAAAACAACAATAATTATAGGTATGTTGCATATATAAGGGATTTTTGTGTATTTCAATATAAATTTAGTTTTAAAGATATTGTCTATATAAGTCAATATGTATTCTATTTACATAAATGTCAAGTTAAACAGTTATTTGAACTAATATACTTCTAGAACAATATAAATAAATTTAATTTCACTTGACTTAAGACTACAATGCCTAAACTAATCACATTCAGGTAATACAGCTATATACCTAGTTGCAACAATAGATTCATTAACAAACTTCAAAATAGGTAATCTTTAATTAAGTTTACATATTTTATACATTCCTATATCACATGTTATATATATATATATATATATATATATATATATATATATATATATATATATATATATATATATATATCTTTTTAATTACAAGTTATTTTCTTGTAAAGTTTTAAGCTATTTATTTTCAAATGTAAAGAGGCTTATCACTTGTAGCTGTTTTAATAATGAAGTGCTAGAAATACAGTTACAGTAAAATTGTGTTTACATGTAACTGTTTAAAATTGTTCTTTAATTGTTCATACTTGGTACTTGATTTTATAACATATGAGAGCATGATTTTATTTTTAACATTATATTTATTAATAATAATAGTTTTGATATTATATTTGTAATTGTATTTATATAATTCTTATATTATAATATTTTGATTTTAACTGTATTTCTAGCACTTCATTATTTATACAGCTAGGAGTAATAAGCCTCTTATATTTGAAAATAAATAGCTTAAAACTTTAAAGGAAAATAACTTGTGATTAAAAATAAATTATTTTTATGTTTATCTGTATGATGATAATGTAATAAAAATAATATATCAGTTTTATTATATTTCATATGGTACACAAAAAAATTGTTTATTATATATATATTATTTTTGTAATTGTAGTATGTACCTACAATTATATTATGCTTCACATTTTCTATATTAAAATGCCACATTTTATGATATAGAGCAAGTGCTGACGTATTTATGAAATATAATACATACATATACAATAAATATAAACATGTAAGGAATTTAAAATATATATTTATTACCTTTGAAATTAACGTTTTTTGTAGAAACATTATCCTTTGATGTAATAAAACATGTTAACAGAGTAACAAAATGTATGATGTATTTTCTGTTTATAACATTATTTTTTAAGAAAAAGAAAGTTGCAAGAAATTCTAATTAGAGGCCCTATTTTTAATTACGTCATTAAAAAGTAACCTCAAAACGGGACTAAATGAAATATTTTTTTAATCTTATTTTAAACTTAACAAATTTTATCCATACGACAAATGTTAAGAATTAAGGCGTACTAAAGGAGTAATCCAATAAGTATTAGATTAAAAATCGTATTTTGACATGATATCTGTCATTCACCAACTTAGGCTTATGTGGCAAAACGGATGATCAAAAAAGTGTAGCCATTTTTTTAAATTGAAATGATGTGGACATTCCGATATCATTATTGATTTCGTTTAAATTACTAGGTTACAGGAAACATACGTAAATTTGGTTCCAGTCTTTTAGTGTCAGTATAGCAAAACGTCACAGTGTAAGAAATCACGATGGCCGACAAAGAATGGTTAGGTGGTACTCACTGCTAATTTTTACGCCTCCTAATGGTTTCGGTGGTTGATTCTCAAATGTTTTTCGAACGGATTTGCTGCCCTCGGCGAATGATGTGGTCCTAGGGCGTCCGCTCATAATTATAGGTATAAAATAAACGACCGAATCCTGAACTTCATAGATACTACTTCACATTTCTCGTTACCACCCTTGCTAGCACTCGCACTGAACTCTCTCACTTTGCCGACTATTATTCAAAGTTAGGGATTCAATATTCAAAATTATATCACTAAGATGTTAAAAAGATAACTTATTGTCTTGATAATGTTTTATAATATCATTTTGTTAGATTTTTAAATTTTATATCACTAAAGTGAACGACAAATTTTTAGTTTCTTTGGACTTCACAGACTTTATGCTCGCTCGTTCGCTCGGCTAATTTCGGTAAATGTTCGGGCCGTATTCGTCTTCGATCAGTGACGTAATGGCCAGCATTCCTTTTTACGCAATATATTTCGTTATTGAAAACACATATTTCCTTCTATTACCAAATAATAAAATTAATGACGTATATTGATTACCTTACAAAATAGTATCGGTATTAGATATATTTTATGGGCTTGGTAGTGTTCAATTTATAATAACACACAATATAGCCTCAAAAACAAAAAATAAATGCTTCATATTTTTAAATTTGGTAGATATTTTTGTGTTTGGATACAAAGAGGTACATAATTATATATATTTTTAAATAGATTTGCACAAAATGAAACCTTTTATGACGTTACACACAACATAAGCTAAAATATTATTTTTATATAAAATATAATAAACTGGCATATATTATAAAATTTTAGCTTAAATAGATTTAATTATCATTTCGTGGGAATATAAGTATAAGGATAGCCATCTTGTTGAAAAAGTGTCCATCTGTAAACAGCAAATTATTGTCGCTAGTGTAGCAAGTAGTAATGATATGACTTGTCAGTGTTTTTTTTTCCTTTTAAATATAGTACTAGCTGCGCCTGCAATTTTGTCTATGTAGCACGGTAAATTTATAGTTTCAACTAATTCTAAAAAACAATTATTTTGTACCCTTTTTGTCGTACAAAATAATTTAAATTGATATAACTTTTTTTTATTTATGAACCATTTGAAAAAGCAACCTCTAAATATTAAGGGAAGCTTACCATAATACAATAGTGAAAACTACATTTGAATTGAGCCGAGCAATGAGCCGATGCTGAGATAAGCGTGCAAACAGACTTTGATTTATAAAATCATTATTGTGACGCTTTCTTAATTTAGTCCCTTTCAGCGGATACTTTTTAATTTACTGAGTTAGTACTTCTTAGGTCTACATTCCATATTTAAAATGATAAATGAAAATGTTGTTTACTCAGAGGCCTGAGGCAGAGCTACTCTTGGGGTTTGGACAGTGCCAAATGAAACATCTAAAAAAGCGTATGCGTTATTTAAAATTCTATTAACTAAAAATATCAAGTCATTTTAATTAAATTCAATACAATATAGAAACAACTTAATTCTTTTTCTATATGTCACTTTGATTTAATAAATACATAGAAAGAACGGAATACTTTTAGATATTTTTTGTTTTAATTTTGTAAATCTGTAAATTATAACAAAAAGCATGCCAAAGCAAGCAAAGCAAAGCAAGTAAAGCATGATTATACATAAAAATAAGTACCTATAACTTACTACGCAGTATAATCATTTTTCTGTTATCGGTTGACGCGTTTTGTTATATCTCTATGTGAACTTATGTATGTGTGCTAACAACCTAAAAGTTAGCTACAATCACTTATCATATTAGTTGCGCGTGCGCCTCGAGATGGGCGAGTTGTTTTTAATAGTAGTTAGTGTTATGCGACATGTAAAATAAAAGAAAAATATGTTATAATATAATAAAAAAATTGAGTAAAATTAAAATGGAGTGCTATACATCTGATAGTTGCGATAGCGACAGCAGAGAACAAAAAACATTGGACCTTTCGAGCCGTTATTTGGATTGTCCAACCTTGTCGTCAGAATTAAACGGCATTATTGATGAAAAGGATTGTGCAGATAATTACGAAATAGTTCTTCTGTATAGTAACCGCATCATATCGTTACCAGATACTATAAACAAGTTTATAAACTTGAAAATTTTGGATATAAGCCACAACAGGCTGACTTCGCTTCCCGATTTTCTTAATAGTTGTCCGCTTACTTCACTTATAGCCAAACATAACGATTTAACTAATGAATCTTTACCAAAACATTTCTTATCTACGAAAAATACGCTACGAGAGCTTAATATAAGTGGGAATAAATTAAATTTCTTTCCAGAACAAGTTCTTCAATTGACATCTCTTAAATATTTATATTTAGGAGGCAACAATATAATTAATATTCCCAAGGATATTTGGAAATTAAACAGGTTAGTAAATGTATTTTTATTCGTTGCGTAGTTGAATATGTGGATTTTGTTGTTTCCCCGCTTATCAGTGAGCAGGCCAAGCTAAACGACAGGTAAAAAGAACCTGGTAACATCTACCTAGCTTCGTTCTCCATTTTCCGCTAAGATTCGAGAAATTGCACAAATTAATGGCAGAGCGCCGCGCTTTGTTCTATTAGAGCGGGGAAATGGTAATATCTTAAATAAAACAATTTCTCCGTGTGGATTTTGAACCCTATATATATATATATATACATATATATAAATATATATACATATATATATATATATATATATATATATATATATATATATATATATATATATATATATATATATATATATATATATATATATATATATCTTATAAAATAATTTTTTTTTGGATTTTTTCATTCGATTGTACTATAAGCTCTAACTCATTGCCAAATTTCATAACTCTAGGGATGAAGGATTACCCTGTAGGTTTCGATTACGTAAAGTCGTCCACTTTCGTACAAACCGCAAAAAAATGAAGCATTTAAACGTTCATATCTTTTGCCTCAAGAAGTCATTGACTTGTATATTCGATATCAATTTCAGCTTTTTCCACGTGATTTGGGGAAAATGGTCTTGACAGACAGGTATACAGACAGACGGACAACAAAGTGTGATTCTATAAGGGTTCCGGTTTCCTTTTGAGGTAAGCAACCCTCAAATTATAACTGTGCCTGCATGAAATTCAAATGATTTTATTTGCACACATTATTGTCATTTAAATATAATTGAACAAAGTAATAACAATAAGCTTTAACTAAAATTTTTAAAGTTGCTTTAAACATCGGAAGTTGCAAATTTTAACGAGAAGCTTGTTAAATAAACAAGTCTCTTATCCTACACTCGTGTCGCGAATCCCAGGCACTGCTCTGAGCTCCTCCTTACAATGCGATACGATGCGATGGCCCAGCACCCGCACGGATAGATTCCTCTCTATGTTACGTATATACTAAGTTTAGTAAGGTACAAAGATAGTTTCATAAATAATATACCTAACTAATAACGCTAAAATAATTACTTAAATTAATTATAGCATCACATCATTACGATGATGCTTTTTATTAACATAACTATTAAAGAGTTTCTAATTCTTAAAGCACATAAGAACCATTTTAATATAAACTTTGCACGAATACTTATTTATAAATTTTGCAGCCAACTACTAATTGATATCCAAAGACACATATTGGCAATATTTATTGTTTTGATCCCATTATACATTATTATATTATGGCTGCTATTGTGTAATATTACAATGATTATTCTTTATCAAGTCGCCTTGGTTGTAACTACCTACAGGCACATAGAACACTTTACAGTGTACAATCTTACAATATTCCATTAAACCTATTTTAATAAATTAATAATAATATTGTTTTGTACTTATCTGTACTCAAATATTATTACACTATTGTTTATTGTGTAGGTAACTATTTATTAAAAAAAAAGTTTTTTCGTACCGTCCTAATCGGTAAATATGTAAAAAAATATGCAAACCAAGCTCACTTGTTAGACACATTAACGCTGAGGAAGCTGTAGAAAAATTATAATTTATAATATATATTATAATATTAATTGCAAATTCCAGCTGCAACATAGTTATAGTAGTATTTATAAGTAAGTTTGTTTAATATTAATAAAGATATTGTTTCTTATTATTATTTTTATTAAAATCATCAGCCAAGTGCGAGTAGTACTCGCGCACCGAGGGTTCCGTACCAATTTCATATAAAAATTGACAAACTAAAATTGTAATGGATTTTTCTAGTATATATCTATAAATTTAAAATTTTTGGATGTTTCCTTTGTTTGTACTATAAGTTCTAACTTATTGCCAAATTCCATAACTCTAGGTCAACGGGAAGTACCTACCCTGTAGGTTTCTATTTGCGACTATTTACATGCAAAATGCAAAAAAATTAAGCATAAACGCTAACTCAAATAATATCTTTTGATTGAGTTAACTTAAAAGTTAGATTTTTTTCTATTCTTAAAGGTTTATCGAGTTGGATATTTGACATTCATTGCAACTTTATAGCACCACGCGATTTTGAGAAAATGATCTTGACAAATAGAGAGACAGACAGACACACACACTCACACAGGTGGACAACAAAGTGATCCTATAAAGTATTCTTTTTTTTTTGGTAAGTAACCCTAATATTACATGCACAGCTGCTATAAAACGTAAATAGTACTATAACTTATTCATTAGCGACTTGAATCTCAAGTATGGTTACAGCTAAAATATACGATATCGATATAAATATAGTTATATCATGTGCAATACGTATCTACATAAATATAGAAAGAAACTGCGAAACTTCATTTAATTATTACTGACCTCACAAACTGTTAACTTTTTACGATTTTAAAATCGCTTCTGTGTAAATTGCTGAATCACGTAAATAAGGTTCAATTATAATTTGATTGTCACTCCAAGTCATACACATTATCGGTTTATTAGCATTCAGAATAAATAAGTATAATGATGACTGTTATCTTAAGAAGTAAACATTTGCTATTGTATGTAGCTACGATGTTTTTATTCTTAACAATTAAAGATGAGTTATTGTTAGTGCCATTACGTAATGCATTAAACCTTGATAACATGAACCTCGATACTACCCTTAAATACTCGGCATCTCAAATAATTTAGACTTTACATGTTGGAACAAAGTGTTATTTCCCTGTGAAGTATTGGTATTTTATTATCAACTAGCGACCCGCTCGCGGCTTCGCCCGCTTACGTTACCGAGATCGCGTTCGTTTTAAAATTGTATACATCACAATGCACTTCTTCGATTTTTTCGCCGTCTTTTTCGAATCACTCTTATCTGTTATTAAAAATCAATGTACCCGTATGTTTCCGTACCTCAGAAGAAAAAAACGGAACCGTTATAGGATCACTTTGTTGTCTGTCTGTCTGTCTGTCTAGCTTTTATTATCGATATATTAAGCGACCCAATCAATCTTATTTTAAAATCTTTAATGTACAGAATTGACATTTTTATCGTTTTATGATATATATATATATATATATATATATATATATATATATATATATATATATATATATATATATATATATATATATATATATATATATATATATATATATATATATATATATATATATATATATATATATATATATATATATATATAATTATGCTGTAGTTTATTACATACATAATGAGTGCAAACGACCGCAAACTTAAGTTTGTCAACTCCTATTAGCTGTACTTTACTTAAGAAATTTGACGAGAAGTGAGAACTTATAGTATAAGCAAAAGGGAAAATATCAAAATTTATAATTTGTAAGTTCAATAGAAGAAAACTATCATACTTATATTAGTAGTTTATTTCATACAAAATGAGTGTATACGTCAGGAACTTCTCCTGTTTTCTAGCATAATTTGCACATAAATCAGAATAAGTCCAAGACATGCGGCTCACTATATTTGGCCAGCTCGGTAGTAAATAGTAAATTTATCTGCTCTCCCTCCCTCTTTATCGTCTGGGCAGAGACGTCGAACCGAATATACCGATGGTCCGACAGCGTCTCCACAGCACAGCAACACACCAGTCGCGGACTCGACTGACGACAGAGGGGCTAGCGAACGAAACGTCTACTATGGACCCACCCCGCTGCCGCACGCACGTGTATTCCGAACCCCGATTCAGGACCACTCTACATCTCATGCGGTTACGCCAACCTACCAACCCTTATTCTATTGACTACTAGACAGTGGTCTATTCCGAACTCGGCACCTCAGGAGAATGTAGATGTGTAGTCCGTGACTTGGTTTCCAATCGGCTGATCAACTAGGATTAAGCTAATCATACTTCTCTTTCATTTGCTTCCACGTATATTTGTGAATTTATTTGTGATCATTCCATACAAATTCCTCTCTTGACAAAGTACCAATATGAGCTTTCCAGCCTCGTTCACTCTCGTGTCCGTGTAAAACAGTATCGGGTTGATCTATTATTCTATCGCTGCACTAACCAATCAAGACGACAACAACATACCTAAATCATGATATCCTCCTTCGCCCTCTGGTCTTTGATTCTAATAGATTTTTATTAACCGATTTACCGATTTCTTTCTTATTTTTTATAGTTTAGATTATCTCTTGTGGTTATACATCAAGTGTTTCAGATTTTGGATATTATATATCAAATGTCAAAATGTTAATAAAAATATCCATCATGTTAAATGGATAAGTAAATATATTACGTGCTAGATAAATAATCAAATTATATAATACATATTATTTATTTATTTCGCTTCACGATGTATCCCCCACATTGCAGGGTGGCAGATGGAACCGTAGCTTGAAGGAACCTAGTGTTAAGACACTCCGTTCCCCACTTTCCGCCATTCGAGGAATTGAGAGTTGAGTGGCGGAACTCAACGCCGCGCTTTGCCTTGTTGCTAGAGCGAAGAAAATGAAAATAATTTATTCTCCTCGAGTGGGAATCGAACGCTGTGCCTCTGCGCCACGACGGTCCGGTATACATATTATTATAACAATCGCGCCTGTAAGCCAAAAATTTTATCAACTATATCGTTTGTATCTCATAGGGGTTCAGGTACTTACTTTTATGACGCAGGAGTCATGTCAAAACGTTTCATCTCTCTTCCAAGCTTCTATTCAAACAGGCAATATCTGACGGCATTGCTCTCAATATTTAACCACTAAACAAATTTTAAGCAAATAACACATTGTTTAATATAACCGTTAGACGAAATGTCTATAGAAAAAGGCATTTGGTATAAAATATTCAACTGTTAAATAGACGAAATACATTTATAGCATTCAGATATACTTGTGGTTCTTTTGCTGATGACATTGTCTATAACATGTTGTTGGAATGTGTTCGTAAACGAAAATTTTACAAATTATATGGGATTTTCAAATTGAATCGAGATTTCGTGAAACGGATTAGTACATAATTTAAGCTTAACCTGTTAAGATGGAGGCAATAAATTAAATATTTAATAAATTAACAATTTTCGATTTATTAATATTATTTTCGCAAAATCTACAACGGCGACATAATAGCTTAAGCGGCAAAGCCCTCGTCTTTATTATATAAGATATATTACTTTATATGAATATATATATTACTCGATATCTCGAAGTTCTTCTTAAACCAAAGGGTAGTCGGAGGAACGTAATAGTGTTTGTTTTTTTTTCAATTAATTTCTATAAAGTATATTTAGTACAAATTATTATAAAGCATCATTTAATACTCAACCTTACGCCCTTTGTTTGTGTTAATACGATAAAATCTTACTTATCATTCTTGTCTTATCAACTCTTGCTATTATATTTTTAGGTTTACTAGATATTCGATGACTGTGCAAATTTTATGAGCCAATAAAATACATGAAAACTTGTATTTGCCTTAAAATCCACTTTCTATAATCAATATATAACACATAAAGATATTCAAATCAATTGTAATATATCATAGGATACTGTGTTGGGTTATTAATTAGTATATTAATTTGTATCAAGAATGTTAAAATATATTTTTTTTGATACGAAGTAATTAATAAGACAAAAGTGACTTACATGTTTCGGTCTCCGACTCTAAATTAATTACTCTTCTTGGAGGAAGTTGTGGGTTTTGCCGATGATTTTCTGGGTACAAACAAAAGCACGCATTAATGACATGTTGAGAAAGACTTAAAGATAAAATTCAAGATTTATCTTTTCTCAGAGATAGCGTTGGTTGAACAATAAACATGAAAAATGATATCAGTTATAAACAGAAAAAAGTTAAAAACCCACAGTAAATGCACTTAAATATAAGTTATTTGCCCGCAACTTCGTTTGAACTGTGTGGAAATTATAACATACCTACCTATACCTTGCTAAGCCAAGCTAAGCCCTGATATACCTACCTATACCTTGCTAAAATGAAAGTAACATTTACAATCTGTTATTATTGAAACTTGCAACACGTAAAATCTGAATTATTTTACCGGAATGAGGAAAAGAACAACTGTGCTCCCAATTGGGAGATCGAACTCATAACAATTACAATGACATATAAACACCACAACAATGGCTTCAACTTTAAATGGTTTTTGCTTGTTAATTAAAACTGTCCACTATGGATTTGTGTTCTATTACTACTATGTATTAAATGTTTAATGTCCAGTTGTTTTTTTTACTATTTTATTATATAATATAATATGATATACTTATATCTATAATTTTAACATCATATTTTCTGTTCTTGTTACAAATATAATGATAACTGTATTACTATTTTATAAGTAAACCTCTCCCATGACGTCTTTAGACTCATAAGGGTACCGACTACTAACGTACGTAGATAAACTGAAGGGCACTATTCTCAGTTGCATTGCTTTGTTTCACGTAAAATATTTAGTTTAATGAATATGATAATCATATTGAAATCTTCACATGTATTTATACATAAATTTGTAAGCATGCTTATAATGAAGACGATCGTGGCGCAGAGGCCTATAAACGCGACGGTTTCTGGGTTCGATTCCCACTCGTGTAGAATGAATCGTTTTAATTTATTTCGCTCGCAGCAAGTCAAAGCGCGTTGAGTTTCACCTCTCAACACGCAATGAATCAGAAGGCGGAACGTGGAGAACGGAGTATCTTAAGCCTACCCTGCTATGTGCGGTAACAGCGTAAAGCTAAAATAAAAAATAAAAGTTATAATGAATTTTCTTTTTTTGATTCTTTAGTAAAGAGTAGATATTGCCGTATAATAGATACTAGCTACTAGGGTAATATCGTGGCCATTGTGCCACAGCTGGAAAAGTTTTATTATGGCACTTTCTTTCGTACTTTTTAAAAATATGCTTTTTAAAACGGAATTGACCCACAATAAGTCGATTGTGTTCAAATATTTCTTAATTTTTTAGTTTTCGGCGGATAATAAATCCATTTTTGGACTACTGATGAAATACTGCCATGTTACATATAACAAACCTACACAAACATACAACAGCAAAGTAACGTTATTTATAATTAAGTGTACGCTAACAGTTAAAAATAATCTATGTTGAAATTTCTTAAAGCTTGCAAATATTGTCAATGGGAGGCAATCAAATAACGGATGTTCCGGAATCTGTTGGAGCTTTAACATCCCTACAAGCCCTAGTTTTGAGCAACAACCAAATAGAACAGCTACCGACGAGCATTGCAAACCTCAAACAACTCAGATCTCTACTAATACATCAAAACAAACTGAAAACTTTACCAACACAAATCATAAAACTAAAATGTTTAACAGAGGTGAGTATTATTGTAACAATTATCGTTTTATTCATAATTACCTACTGGCCACGCCCTGCTACGCATGTGGAGGCTTTCTTCTATAACTAGTAAAAATAAAAAAATCTCAAGCAATTCACTTGTTATCATTTGCGACAAGTCACTTTTTCATTGTCAAGTAATCGGTTTAAAAAAGTCAACTACATTTTGATTTTTGAGCGTTTCTTGAAGGTATGTTATCTACCTTCAAATATACTACCATGACCATTATAATATATCCCTACCCACTAATGTACCGCATAAATCAACACATGCACACGTGCACATGTTACTTGAAATAAATAAACAGCTTCACACTTAGCTTTATATATATAGCTTCCCACAAATAGCAGCGCATAGCATATGTCTTTTTAATTCTATAATTTTTCTTTATTACAAAGAGATTTTTCGTGTGTGTATTTTTGGTTCTGTTATTTTTTTTAATTAAATTAGTCCTTTTCCTTTTTTTCTAGCAGCTGTATGTTAACTCGGTTCCCCGCTCTCCGCTTAATTTCCAATTTTCGCGACATTACACGTTGAGTGGTACCTAGTTGACTAAAGATTTATTTTTAATCTTTTAAAGGCAAGGCAAGGCTTCTTTATAAGGGAAATTTAAATTAAAACTTACAAATCGATACTTACATGGCCTATTGATGATGTATTTTTAGCCTTGCTTTATATAGAAGGGACGACAGTATCAACGGACAGGAAAGTAGAAAATCTGCAATGAGGCCGTAAAATTATCCCCTTTTATTAAAATAGCTTTTTGACATTGCTCTTGCTACTTAGCGTTACTTAAATAATAAAATTAAGCAAATTTAAAGTGCATTACTACTAAAGTGTAATTTTGGGATGTTATTATACTATTGCTCACAATAATGCACCTTTCCCTAATGAAGTATATTCTTCTTCTAGATAAAACATAGAATTATTAATGAAACACTGTGACAAACTATAAATCTTATATTTTGTACAATCGTTCCTAAAGAAATTTTTCATATTCGATCTATTAATTATCATATCAAATTTATTAATTTTAGTTTTATTTATATGGCATAGGTATTACCAGAAAATATTTAAGTAGATAGTAGGTGTATATTTGATTATTAGGTGTATATATGTATATGTATGTTAGATTATATATGGATACATATATATATATATATATATATATATATATATATATATATATATATATATATATATATATATATATATATATATATATATATATATATATATATATATATATATATATATATGTATATATATGTGTCTATTAATTCTATTATAAGTTTTAATCTAATAACTGTGCCTTTCTGTTCTAGTTAAGTCTACGTGATAATCCTCTCGTAGTGAGGTTTGTAAGGGACATGACGTTGCAGCCAGCTTCTCTCTTGGAACTAGCCGCCCGCGCCATTAAATTACACAGCATTCCTATTAACCCCGGCGATGTCCCAGCAACATTAATCAAATATTTAAAATCTGCGCAATGTTGTGTCAACCCTAAATGTAGAGGTAAAAATTTTATGCTTTTTCTAACATGAAGGAGCCTTTGGCTTTAAACTGTGCTTCTTGTCTCTTAAATGTTCACAGAGGAAGATAGTATATTATATAGATTGCAGTATTTGTTTTAAATAAAAGTGTATTGTAAAACTAATCTTAACTTTCTTTTTAAAAAAGTAAAAAGTATTATAATGTATTCTAGTCCAAAAAGTGATTACTTTGTTAAGCCAGTTTTGTCGTTTATTTTTAATTATTTATTAATAATCATCAAATTCTTTTGCAGGTGTATTTTTCGATAATCATGTTGAACATATAAAGTTTGTCGATTTCTGTGGAAGATACAGGATCCCACTTTTACAGTATCTATGCAGTTCTAAATGCATCACCGGTAGCTGGGAGAGTCGTGAAGCAGATAGCAATGCTCCTGCACAAATGATGAGAAAAGTTCTTTTAGGCTAATTGCCATTTAGTATGAACATGCCAAATTTAAAAAGTGTATTACATAATTTTTAAATATTTTAATTGTATACACAAAAAATATTATATTCAAATACGTTAATGACAACATGTCTTAAAGCTTGTCTTTTGACCAAATTACCCATCAGGAAAACAAACAAAAATAATTAATGTCAAATTTTCCATACTACTGCAGTAAAGTGAAAATATATATAACTTGTTTCTATGAAAGAAAACCATTGAACTAAATTGTAAATTTTGAGCTGTGCAATGACTAGTTTTGAAGTTATATCAATTTAAAATCTCTGTTGAATTGTTCAAATCTGAAAACCATGTATCAAACTATGTAGTAGACATATTAGTTGTGATATTTATAATGTATTTTATAAACTGCTATATTTAATCCAATATATAATAATTACATACATAACTATAATTTGCTATATTAATAAATCAACTTAGTTGTTTTTTGTCATTCTTTTTATATATTAATTACAATAACATAATATAACAAGGCTTAAATACTGTGTTTTTATTAGTACATATGTAATTGCAGTTATGTATAAAGGTGCCATAATGAAATTAAGTTGTGTTCTAAACATATCAAAATAAAACATAATTTGTTATTTTTATAATTTACTATGTATTGTTCTTGTTAATAAAAGAGTTTACCTATTGTACAGATTATACTTAATAAAATATTTTATCTAGTTATTATTTTGCAAAAATTTCATTCTTGCCTCTTTTCCTCTAAGAATAGCAGCTTTAAAGAGTTTGCAGTAAAGTTCAATTGCTACAGGAGTGTCATCATTTCCTGGGACAGGGTAAGTAATCAAATTAGGATTGCTGTTCGAATCTACTATTCCAATGGTTGGTATTAACATTTTAGCACTGTCTCTGACAGCTGTGTGTTGATTTAAAATATTGTTTTGAGTGTTCAAAAATATACAAAGATCAGGTAGCCGAGTAACTGCTCCAAACTGATGATTTGCATTTGTAAAGATACCTCCTCTCCAGAATCTAGTATGTGCATATTCACCACTTTCCTGAGCCATTTTCTCTACTAAACGAGCATTCAATGCATTCCTATTAAAAAAACAAATAATGCCTCCTCTATATGCTACATGTGCAGTAAAGTTTAAGGCTTTTCTTAAATGTTCAGCTGTTATATCTAAATCAAAAATTAAATGACCTTGTCTTGATCCATATATATATGGTGTCATGAATTCATTGAGAGATCCCTCTTTATGGCCATAGTGCACTCTTGAATCAAACAAATCTTTTACAGTGAAGAGATTATGTACTTGAAAATAATCTGAATGCTCAAGTGGATTACTTTGAATTGCTGCTTTAGCTGAAATTATATACAAAAATTATGTACTATGTTATTAATTATTATTCATAGATGAAATTTGTTCACAATATTAATTCTTATGCTTACATTCTTGTGAAGATTGTAATGATTCTGTCTTCGGTGCAGTTGAATTGTTGCGATAAATACATAGAGTATTTCTAACATATACGTATCCTTTAAAAATAAATAAAAATTTAATTTAATCTAAACAGAGGTTATAAAGTAAGAAGAATAACAATATCCATAGTTATAAATGTACATACGTATTATATGTCTGGGTATCATTTTATTTTTTGTTATTATTTATACTTTAAGAATTATCAAGAGCCACAGTTAATTATTAAAAAAATCTACAAGTTTAAAGTCATGTATGTACGCTATTGACGTACTTGAATTTTATTCGTTGACAACAATCAGCATAGATAATATTTAATTTATAAAATACGTAAAGAATTTATGTTATAGAATTTACTTTACTTAATATTTACTAATAATATTTACTTAATTAATATTTACTAATAGATTTTACAAAACTCTTTAATAATAATATGAATAAAATATTTATAATATTTATGGATATTGTTATTGATTGTTGAATTATTAGTATTGTGAGTAAATCTATAATTACTCACGAAGATGAGATGAGATCTGATATTGCATTAGCAAGACACATGAAGTGTAATATTTTACTGATCTTTTTTTTGAACAGGGATATAATATAAAGGCCCAGCCCAACCGAACCCAACTTCAATACCATCCAATAAATAATTTTGTACTGATCCTCCAATAGCCGTTGATGTTTAAGTTTGGTCGATTTCTTAGCTTAATAAGCCTGTGAGTGATATAAATAAACTTGCTGTATATGTCACGCTTTCTTAAAATAGTTAATTGTAAAGTAACCATGCCATATAAGGTATATTATTCTTCCTAAACTAATTATGAATCTAATTCATTTGTTACAATTAAAGATAATTTTAGGAATCTTATTATCATGTCCAGATAAGAATTCTAACAAGTACAAAATGATTGAGTGAGCAACAATATTTGGTGTATTTTTACAAAATCACATTTCATTTGATGATAAAAAGTATACTAGGAATGGAGAAAAAACATAATATAGTGTAGATAAAGTAAAAAAAATAATTTATAAAATATTTATAAAAATAATTTATAAATTCAGCTCTTATATAATCAAAAATTAATATATCGTCCACAAAGATATCAGTAAAAAATATCGAAATTTATATATAGTAATATCGATATTTTGTCTTGTCTGTACTAATGTGCTTCTGACTTGTATAATACAAGACTATAGATTATACACATATCATAGATGAAGTAGAAGTAGAGATGCGAAAGCTATTAACGCTGACAATGACAAGTGATAACTAACAACAACAATAGGTAAAGTAGATATTAGCTACATATCTGACTATGGTATTTGTTTTTTTATACAAAATTACACTTCGTTTTAGATAATATACAAATACATAAACTAAAAGAGGAAAAACATAATATAGTGTAAATAATACACAGTAGATTATGATGATACGATGTACGGTACGGTAGTACGATGATGTTATAGTTCATAATTGGCGAGAAAAACTTATTTAAAAAAAATCGAGTGGTGATATCTACATTTCAATATCAAAATATCATCCAAAAAAGTGTTAGTAATAAATATCGATATTTCTAAATAATAATATCGATATTTTATCAACAGTCCTACTTATATTATTCTGTGCATTTGACGTATTAAATTATTAACGTCATAAAATATAGTTACAAATAATAACATCTAATGTTATTAAATTGTAAGAAAATATAACTTTAAAGAGTACCAAAGGATCACATCAATTCTTCAATTAAATGAAAGAAAGATTTCACACTTACTGAAAAATGGCGAAAACAAATATAACAGATTTAGATTTATATGGGTTACTTGATATCTCAATAACATCTTCGGAATCTGAGGTAATAACCAAACATCATATGAAAATTAAAGTTTGGAATATAATTTTTTTTGTACTTGACACTTATCTATGTAAACAGCATTTTAAAGTTACCTTTATCTACAGATTAAGAAAGCATATCGGAAAAAAGCATTGCAATGCCATCCAGATAAGAACCCTGATGATCCAAAAGCTGCAGAAACATTTCATGAGCTATCACAAGCTTTAGAAATATTGACTGACAAAGCAGCTCGTGCTGCATATGACAGAGTATTACGAGCAAAAGCAGAGGCAAAACTTCGTCATCAACAGTTAGACAGTAAGAGGCAGAAGTTGAAGGAGGACTTGGAAAGGCGAGAACGTGAAGCCTCTGGTGGATTAACCACAAATTTGACTGATGAACAAAAACTGGCTGCTGAAATTCAACGATTGCAGAAAGAGGGGAACAGACTACTTCAAGAGGAACAACAAAGAATGAAAGAAGAAATTAAAAGTACATTAAATAATCTAAATTCACCCATATGGGACTCTAGTTTAAATAGAATTAAAATAAGTTGGAAAGCAGAAAAGAATGATCCAACAAATGGTGGATACAGTGAAGATAACCTTAATAGATTTCTTAAAAAATATGGTAGTATAGTAGCATTGATAATATCATCTAAAAAGAAAGGTAGTGCTTTGGTTGAATATTCCTCTAAAGAGGCCTCTGAAATGGCATTAGAATTTGAAAAAGGTATTACTGAATTTAATTTATTTTTTATCATAATAATATATTTTTAAATTGGCTTATTTGTGGATTATTTTTGTTGCTTAATTTTTCGAAAATTGTGGAATATGTTTGAGCTAAAATAAATACAATATGGAAACATTGTTATAACCTTTGTTACAGGTCTTCCAGAAAATCCACTTAAACTGAAATGGTTAAATGATAGACCAATATTAACGACAAAAAAAGCTGAACATATAAGTTCTTTAGTGTCAGATAGAGATTATGAATCAATAGTGTTAACTAAAATGCGACAAGCTGCTGAAAGACAAAGGTTAATAGAAGAAATGTTAAAAGCAGATCAAGAAACTAAATCACAATAAATATATTCAGGAACATCCAAATATGTTTTATTTTTTGCTTCAAATGAATGAAAAAGAAACACAAGTGTTCACTAATTCAATAGTACTATTTTATATTGTGTATATTATTGTATATAGTGAATGTATTTTCAAATTAATAACTAGTAAGGAAAGTTCATAAATGGTTTAATCTGTAAAATGTCTAACCCTATAGTTTTATTTACAGTATGTATATTAGTAAGACATTTTCTCAATTCTAAACTTTCATTGATTGCTCAAAAGGCTTCCAGTCTTTCATGAATTCAATTACTTTTTTTCTTTGTGCATCTCCATGTTCTTTTTGAGAATTTTTCCAAATTGTGTGATCTAAGTCCAACATTCCACCAATAATTTCCTGAAAGCAAAAAAGTAACTGTAAAATATAGAAATAAAAAAGGGCTTTGTATTTTTTTATTTATTTATTTAATATATGCCAAAATTTAATAAGCTTGACAGTGACAGTGTCTTATATGTCTAATAATTACCTCTGCAAAAGTTCTAGAAAATAGATTCAGATCTTCTATGACATGAGCAAAACCTGGTTCTATACCAAAGTCAACCCAAAAATATGGTAAGCCCTTAGGAATACACTTTCTAATATTTTTTCCTTTTAAGTCCACAACTTTTTTGTTCATTGCCCATTCACTTTCACATTCTAATAAGGCTTTTTTAAAATAAATTGATGCCATATCTCCAACATCTCTTGGTAAGGGTACACAATTGATGACCAAGTGAGGAAATCTACTTAATTTTACAGCAGTCTCATAAAATACCACATCTTTATGTTGGGAGTTGAAGAATTGTGTAATCAGTTTTCTATAATTCTATGAAGAGAAAAAAAAATCACAGTCATGTTAATTTTCTATAGAATTGTCTATAGCCTTAAATAATTTAAATACAATTTCTATACTCTTACCATTATTTCTTCCCATATATCTTCGTCTACATTTGTCACACATGTGGAATGCTGTATTGTGGTTATAATGCAATGTCCTCTTACTAGTGACTTCGTAGCTGGCAAAGCCATATAAACTCTGTTGCCACAACTTATCACAAGGTGTTTCAACATATTTCTAGAATCAAAGCAGTAATTGCAACCTTCTAGTGATCTTTCTAATTTAATGTTCTGTTTTATAGCTCTTTGTTTTTCTTTTTCATTTTCTCTAGCATCATTTTTATTCTTTGATATGTTGTCCAAAAATATATCTTCAAGATCATCATTTTGATTTTTGCTTTTACTTGCAGCCTTTGCTAATTCAGCATCCTCATTATAGTTTGAACCATATTTTTCTTCTTGAAACTGAAATGTCACATAGTACTATAAACAGGATCAGTTATTAATACATGATAAAATTATTAATAATTAGATATATAAGGAATATACTAATATTCTTCATTGAACTAATTTTTTTTTTATAAATGTTAGTGGCAAAGCAATTTCTGCCAGGCAACCGTGTATGTAGTAGTAAACTGGTAGGTAAACTAAAATAGTAGGTACTAATCATATTATATATATATATATATATATATATATATATATATATATATATATATATATATATATATATATATATATATATATATATATATATATATATATATATATATATATATATATATGTATATATGTATATGTATATGTATATATGTATATATGTATATATGTATATATGTATATATGTATATATGTATATATGTATATATGTATATATGTATATATGTATATATGTATATGTATATATGTATATGTGTATATATGTATATGTGTATATGAAGTGTATATATATATATATATATATATATATATATATATATATATATATATATATATACTAACTATATATGAGATATACTAACCATTTGAGCCAAATCATACTTATTGTCATTACCAAAGTACTTAATTCTTCCACTTCTATCATGAGTTTCTGCCTTTCGTTTGTTTTCTGTATTTTGAGATTTTTCAGAATGATTTACTAGAGGTCTATAATTTCCATTGCTCGAGGATGACATTAGCATTACTCTAATATTTTTTCTTTCTTTTCCAGCATCTGGATTTCTTTTCCTATATTCTCGAGCAGCTTCTAACTTAGCTTTCAATCCTTCAACCAATTTCATATCTCCACGTATTTCAGATTTTACAATTTTTGCACCCAGTTTATTCATCTTTTCATCTGACAAGTACAATCTGTTATTTTCTTTAAGTTTAGGTTTTTCACCTTTTATTTCACTTAAGTTTCGAGAAACTTTACTATCACTTTGAGAGGCTTCACAAATTGTCTGTGACATATTCTTTTCGAAATATTCTTTATTGTCGTTTGTATTTTTACGCCACTTGAATGATTTGTCAACACCTGATTCTTTATGTTTTGGTGTTTCTTGTTCAAAGCCTAGTCGGGTTGACGAATAGTAGTCATCATCATGAGATGGTTTCAAAAATTGTCTTGATTTTCTGTAAATCTCTGATGTCTCAGGAACACCAGAACCACCATCTTTCCAATAAGGATTAAGTTCTCTACTGCTTGTTGAAGGGTTATATGAATCAATATGATCTTTCTCTTTTATTTCTTTTTTTCGTCTTACATCATCTTTCGTGTAGGTTTTCATAATTCCTGTCATTGACATCCATTCATCTCGAGGTGTATTTGTTGGTTCTGATTTTTTTTCCACCCAGTCACCAGAATTAGAACTGTCTGAAGACTGAAAATTGGAAACAAGCATTATACAAAAGTATTTTAAGTTAGAAACAAAAAAATATTTTACAAGCTCACGTTTCTTCTTTATTGTGTTTTTTTTCTGAACCATGAGATTTTTATGTTTCTTTTCATGACGTTTTTCTTTCATTTTTAGTAGAAATGAAACGATACCAAATACTTTTTAACGCTTATGTAGATACTTCATTGAACAATGCCAAGGGGCCGTGACACTTCCTAAGTAATTGTTTTTAACATTTTGAAACGCCATCTATTATTTGAATCCAAACCAATTTTATTCTGGCATTTAGTGTTGGTAGGTAACAAGACCAAAAAAAATGTAGAAGAAAAATTATGCAAAATGGTGGCTTCTGGCTACTTTCTGTGTGTGTGCGTGCTTCTAAGTCCTGTAACTTTTCCAATTCTAGTTTGCATGTTTCCTTATAGAAAGTGCGTCGAATCACGCTTTACCCTACTCCGCGTTACTAGCGTAGTGTAACGTAGTGACTTCGTCCCGAAATAGTTTTGCACAATATTGCGAAAGGACGCTGTATTATGTATTGTTTAGTTACTTTGCGAAAGTATGTATGTTCGATGATTCAAAACTCGCCACTCAATTATATTATAAAAAAACACATAATATTATAAATTTAAAAAATGATAGTTATCTTTTACATTAAATAAATTTTTGCTCATAATTTTATTGTTGTATGACAGCAATACACTTTTAATTATAATTTTAATTTACAAAATTATCTCATGTATCAAAATCAAGAAAATTCACTTTTTGTTTTGGTTAACTATTTGGGCCAAACATATTTAATTAAATTTACCTAATTTTTTTTCATACTTCATAAATATTACAGATAAGGCAAGCAAAAGCACAGCGTTACTCTTTGGCACAGCGTCTTATGATCAATGTATAAATATTAAAAGTGTTGTGGTTCTGTGGATATGACGTATCATGGTGGAAATAGGGATGTCCATGGATGTCAATCTAAATATGTTTGGCCCAAATAGTTAACCAAACAAAAAGTGAATTTTCTTGATTTTGATACATGAGATAATTTTGTAAATAAATTATAATTAAAAGTGTATTGCTGTCATACAACAATAAAATTATGAGCAAAATTTATTTAATGTAAAGATAACTCGTCGATTTTTTGGTTGAAGTATTTGAATCGAAGGTAATATATAAAAATAAGTATATGTTTGTTAGTGTTTACTTGTATATTTAAAATGAAATAAGTGAGATTAATATCATTTTTTAAATTTATAATATTATGTGTTTTTTTATAATATAATTGAGTGGCGAGTTTTGAATCATCGAACATACATACTTTCGCAAAGTAACTAAACAATACATAATACAGCGTCCTTTCGCAATATTGTGCAAAACTATTTCGGGACGAAGTCACTACGTTACACTACGCTAGTAACGCGGAGTAGGGTAAAGCGTGATTCGACGCACTTTCTATAAGGAAACATGCAAACTAGAATTGGAAAAGTTACAGGACTTAGAAGCACGCACACACACAGAAAGTAGCCAGAAGCCACCATTTTGCATAATTTTTCTTCTACATTTTTTTTGGTCTTGTTACCTACCAACACTAAATTGCCAGAATAAAATTGGTTTGGATTCAAATAATAGATGGCGTTTCAAAATGTTAAAAACAATTACTTAGGAAGTGTCACGGCCCCTTGGCATTGTTCAATGAAGTATCAACATAAGCGTTAAAAAGTATTCGGTATCGTTTCATTTCTACTAAAAATGAAAGAAAAACGTCATGAAAAGAAACATAAAAAATCTCATGGTTCAGAAAAAAAACACAATAAAAGAAGAAACGTGAGCTTGTAAAATATTTTTTTGTTTCTAACTTAAAATACTTTTGTATAATGCTTGTTTTCAATTTTCAGTCTTCAGACAGTTCTAATTCTGGTGACTGGGTGGAAAAAAAATCAGAACCAACAAATACACCTCGTGATGAATGGATGTCAATGACAGGAATGATGAAAACCTACACGAAAGATGATGTAAGACGAAAAAAAGAAATAAAAGAGAAAGATCATATTGATTCATATAACCCTTCAACAAGCAGTAGAGAACTTAATCCTTATTGGAAAGATGGTGGTTCTGGTGTTCCTGAGACATCAGAGATTTACAGAAAATCAAGACAATTTTTGAAACCATCTCATGATGATGACTACTATTCGTCAACCCGACTAGGCTTTGAACAAGAAACACCAAAACATAAAGAATCAGGTGTTGACAAATCATTCAAGTGGCGTAAAAATACAAACGACAATAAAGAATATTTCGAAAAGAATATGTCACAGACAATTTGTGAAGCCTCTCAAAGTGATAGTAAAGTTTCTCGAAACTTAAGTGAAATAAAAGGTGAAAAACCTAATCTTAAAGAAAATAACACATTGTACTTGTCAGATGAAAAGATGAATAAACTGGGTGCAAAAATTGTAAAAGCTGAAATACTTGGAGATATGAAATTAGTTGAAGAATTGAAAGCTAAGTTAGAAGCTGCTCGAGAATATAGGAAAAGCAATCCAGATGCTGGAAATCAAGATAACGATATTAGAGTAATGCTAATGTCATCCTCGAGCAATGGAAATTATAGACCTCTAGTAAATCATTCTGAAAAATCTCAAAATACAGAAAACAAACGAAAGGCAGAAACTCATGATAGAAGTGGAAGAATTAAGTACTTTGGTAATGACAATAAGTATGATTTGGCTCAAATGGTTAGTATATCTCATATATAGTTAGTATATATATATATATATATATATATATATATATATATATATATATATATATATATATATATATATATATATATATATAATATGATTAGTACCTACTATTTTAGTTTACCTACCAGTTTACTACTACATACACGGTTGCCTGGCAGAAATTGCTTTGCCACTAACATTTATAAAAAAAAATTAGTTCAATGAAGAATATTAGTATATTCCTTATATATCTAATTATTAATAATTTTATCATGTATTAATAACTGATCCTGTTTATAGTACTATGTGACATTTCAGTTTCAAGAAGAAAAATATGGTTCAAACTATAATGAGGATGCTGAATTAGCAAAGGCTGCAAGTAAAAGCAAAAATCAAAATGATGATCTTGAAGATATATTTTTGGACAACATATCAAAGAATAAAAATGATGCTAGAGAAAATGAAAAAGAAAAACAAAGAGCTATAAAACAGAACATTAAATTAGAAAGATCACTAGAAGGTTGCAATTACTGCTTTGATTCTAGAAATATGTTGAAACACCTTGTGATAAGTTGTGGCAACAGAGTTTATATGGCTTTGCCAGCTACGAAGTCACTAGTAAGAGGACATTGCATTATAACCACAATACAGCATTCCACATGTGTGACAAATGTAGACGAAGATATATGGGAAGAAATAATGGTAAGAGTATAGAAATTGTATTTAAATTATTTAAGGCTATAGAATTGTCTATAGAAAATTAACATGATTGTGATTTTTTTTTCTCTTCATAGAATTATAGAAAACTGATTACACAATTCTTCAACTCCCAACATAAAGATGTGGTATTTTATGAGACTGCTGTAAAATTAAGTAGATTTCCTCACTTGGTCATCAATTGTGTACCCTTACCAAGAGATGTTGGAGATATGGCATCAATTTATTTTAAAAAAGCCTTATTAGAATGTGAAAGTGAATGGGCAATGAACAAAAAAGTTGTGGACTTAAAAGGAAAAAATATTAGAAAGTGTATTCCTAAGGGCTTACCATATTTTTGGGTTGACTTTGGTATAGAACCAGGTTTTGCTCATGTCATAGAAGATCTGAATCTATTTTCTAGAACTTTTGCAGAGGTAATTATTAGACATATAAGACACTGTCACTGTCAAGCTTATTAAATTTTGGCATATATTAAATAAATAAATAAAAAAATACAAAGCCCTTTTTTATTTCTATATTTTACAGTTACTTTTTTGCTTTCAGGAAATTATTGGTGGAATGTTGGACTTAGATCACACAATTTGGAAAAATTCTCAAAAAGAACATGGAGATGCACAAAGAAAAAAAGTAATTGAATTCATGAAAGACTGGAAGCCTTTTGAGCAATCAATGAAAGTTTAGAATGGAGAAAATGTCTTACTAATATACATACTGTAAATAAAACTATAGGGTTAGACATTTTACAGATTAAACCATTTATGAACTTTCCTTACTAGTTATTAATTTGAAAATACATTCACTATATACAATAATATACACAATATAAAATAGTACTATTGAATTAATGAACACTTGTGTTTCTTTTTCATTCATTTCAAGCAAAATATATATAGTTAGTATATATTATATATCGGTCGGACCGCGTAACGCCACCTTCATCTCCATCAAGTGAAGTTCCTGAGTATGCCGAGATGTAATGTTGGCCAACATTCGCTGCCGTATCAAAGAACCGGTCGGATAATGCTCTTGTATATCAGTCCCTTGAGCTTAGGCGGTATTCTGCCACACCAGTTGGGACCATACCAGTGACCTCCCGCCATATGGCCCAGGTGCGTTTATACGGGCATGGATGTCGTGGTCAATGCTTTACGGATCTAGACTCATGCATAACGGATCCAAGGTACCTGAACTTCTCCAACTTAACGGCTGGCTCAGGCCCGATATGGATGGTGCTCGAGTCCGGGTTCCCGCAGTTTAAGACCACCGTTCTCAAGCGCACCTTTCCAGGCGTTCACTTTACGCTCCAATATCAGTCGGTTCTCGTCGATGAGTACTATCTCATCGGCGTACATCATCTGTCACGGAGGCTGGCATTGGATGTGAGCCAAGATAGTATCCAATACTACATTGAATAAGAACGGACTAAGATTTGAGCGCTGGTGAACCCCTACTGTAATCGGGAAGGGCTTGGTGTCGCCAACAGCGGTCCTAACCACTGAAGCGGAGTCGTTGTACATATCTCTGATAACCTCAATATAGGCTTCAGGGATCCATTTGGATCGCAACGCCCACCAGATACACTGACGTGGCACACAATCAAACGCCTTCTGCAGGTCCAAAAAGGCCACATGCAGAGCTCCCTTTTTTCCCTGTAAGCCTCTATCAAAGCTCTGAGGGCAAAAATTGCGTCCATAGTACCTGATCCTAGTTTAAATCCATACTGAGACTCAGAGACAGTACACACTCGGCGGAGCTTGATGCCGATCATGCGCTCGAAGAGCTTCATGTTGTGGCTCATAATCTTAATGCCCCTATAACTACCGCAATCTTGAACACGCTTTATTATCCCTATTTACAGAGGAAGGGGCATTCCTCTGTAAATAGGGATGATAAAGCTCTACCGCCACTGATGTGGCATCTTTCCAGTATTCAAAATACGGTTAAACAGGTCAGTAAGTATAAGCACACCAAGAGAGCCCGAATCACCCCCTGAACCTGGTCATTCCACCACCATGTCTCTCTGTCGATGACACGTCAACCCTAAGTAACGCCGAGAACTCACTTGCCCACTGTAATGATTGCTGAATCAGCTCGATTCCAAACAGCCTGGTCTCGGTGTTAGTCAGTAGATTTTGTCTCTCCACCTCCGCCAAGAAGTCGGTCTGCATCGGCCTATTTAACAACCACCACTTGATCCTAGGCTTGCGTTTCTCAGCTACTTTCTTTTTTGGAGTAATATTATAGTCCATGACAAGGAGACGATGTTGGGCTGTCAGGATTTCACCAGGAATGACCTTACAGTTGGTCACCCTGCCTATATGACACCGTCTAGTCAGCAAATAATCAATTTGAGTTGAGTGAGACCCGCTCTTATACGTTATAAGGTGCTGAGGTTTCTTATGGAACAAAGTGTTCATAATGGCCAGATCAGACGCAATGCAGGTTCTTAGAATATTTTCTTCCTCTGTATTGCGAAGACCATATCCAAAACCCCCGTGAACACTTTCATACACCTCTGCAACCCTACCCACGTTACAATTCAATTCCCCCCCAACTAAGACTGCTTCGGTAGACGGTATAGCGAGTAGGACCTCTTCACACTGCTCCCAGAAAGTCTCCTTTTCAGCCGCGCTACAATCCTCTGGGGAGCATAAGCACTGAATAAATTTGTGGTAACGCCCTCAAGCACTCCGCATAAAGCGGTCAACTTCAAGAAGCTCATTCTGAAGCTCTTCAGAAAGCACTACCGCCTCACCGTTTTTGCCTGTAGGTTACTCTGCCCGACGTTACGAGACTTGTTGCCCTTCCAGCGAGTTTCCTGAATTAAAGCACACTGGATCCGACGTCTTATGAGTACATCTGCGAGTTCTCTGCATCGTCCGGTTAGAGATCCAATATTCCATGTTGCAAAGCGGAATTTCCGTCTTGGTACTAACGTCTTTAGCCGTGCCCGTGCCTGACACGGTAGCCCTTGCGCACTTGTCGCAGGTGTAGGGCGTTGTGCTTGCGCGTCGTTTAGCGGCGACGCCCTAGCCGTACCCAGCTTTTTCCTAAATCCGTCCATTTGAGTGGCGAATTGGATTTGAGTGAGCATTTCCATCTGACCTCCAAACCTATTACTGGGAGAAGTCAAGAAAGGAAAGGGAATCAGAGGCAAAAAGACTTGGAATATGGGGGAGGGACACCACTTCCATGGTTTGGATGGGGTTATGAAAGTGGTAACTCGAGGTCCCGGGGTCACGTAGCCGTATGCCGAAAAATAAATATCGCACAGATAATTGGCTAGACACCCTCTGGGACATTGTAATATTTAATATATTTACATAAAAATTGGTATAAAGAACTAAACACAAACATTAACAATCACTGAACATTAAGAGGCTGAGGGACTTCGAGAGGAAGGACAACATACAAAGGACAAATTAATTTAGGGCAGGAAAAAAGGACGTAGGAAAGGAAAGCGTCGTCCAAGCCATATTCTCACAATGAGTGGCCCCTGACTCTGATCTTAGCCAGATGAACTGGTTTACTTGCATGTTCAAGGTAGAACCGACCAATTGTTGATATAACCTTTTATAAGAGAAAAACCAAGGACGCTTTGGGATAGTAGGCAGGATAAATGCATAATACTTTCTCTTTTGGGATTTTGATAAATCCCAGTATTTAGAACAAAACTTATTCAAGTGAGTAGCTCTTGCAGACAACATATCCTGGGCCGAATTAGAAAAGTGATCTAGAGTGCCACACTGGACGGGTTGTTTAGCGCAAGGGTCTGCAGATTCATTCCCACTAATTCCAGAGTGACTTCGATCCTATGAATCTTATGGATTCGTAATCCATACAAGCCCTTTAGATGAGTATATTTAGGAATCGTTAAAACAATTGACAATCTTAATTCATTTTGAAATTGTTACCCTTAATAGCCATTAAGTAGCTTAGTGTGTCAGTAAATATAACTGTCGATTTTACATTGTGGGAGAATGTGAAGCAACAGCCGGACCTGTAACTACTGTGGGCTAAAGACGATATTTAAATTGTAAAATAATTTTGAAATTTGCTATCCAGCAAGCTGCACCAAAGCTTTGAAGCTGAAAGCTTTGAAGTTGCAAGCTTTGATGCTTTAGTAAATATGTAAAGATGTTTGACCAATTTTCAAGAACTACCTCTTGAAATTTTTTGCTGGTGTCTGGATCCTCCCTTGGCTAGACCAAGATCTGTTATAATAGACGGAGTGTGAACTAACAGCTTGTACGGTGTACAAAGTAATTGATTAGAAGGGAAGCGTGATGGGTGACGTAATAAACGGGTGAGGTATATGGGTGAATTTTACAAAACTTGAAGCAAGTTCGGTATTGCTTCAAGTTTATTATCGTGAGGGATAAGGTCAGCTAACTCAGTTAATTTAGACCATACCCACAAATCAGTTTGCAAGGAATTGTCTATAGACTCCACTTGAAGCGCATTAGTGAGAGTAGTCTTCAATTCCCCTAGGATAATACGCAGGCATTTGTGGCTACTTTATTAAAGGGGTCCAGAACAAATAAAGCATAACCAATATGACTACGGATAAGGCCACCGTACAGAACTTTTTAAGTATAAGGCAAACCACCACCGCTAACCGGTTAAGTTAGGTTACATACTATAACACAGCTCTTAAGCATTGATGCCCTTTTCAGCCCTTTCTGCTATATATTTAGCGTGAGCAACCGTTTATAAATAAATAAAAATATTTTTAAGAAATCGTAAAATACGTGTGATTTAAATTTAATTAATTCACAAACATTAATAAACATACTTCATTTAAGATAAAAAATATTTAGTTAGAAGATTATATTTAGTTAGAAGTATATATATTTAACTATAAACCTTGAATTTCATTAAATAATTTGAAGTTACTAATAGTCTTTAGGAGACTGGTAGCATTAATATCTATTATCTATGCTTAGTGTTTAATACCAATCTCAAAGAGTAGGTATTAGCTCAAACGCATTCGTAAGTTTTATGTGATGATGTGCTTGTAAAACAAAAGTTAATTAGAGCTAAACAAATCTATAATACTTTTATAATTTGTTGTAATGTAAATATTTATATTATAATTACATAACGGATATTTTGGTTGTTTCTAATATTTTATTAAAACAGAACTGGGCATGGCTACACATAGTTCCATAAGAGAGAAATTAAATTAATAAGGTGAATAGAGTTGGCACAAGGTACTAAATCAAAGATCTTGTTTAATTTTGTATATAAAACTTCCTATTGAGCGTTTAGTGCGTAGACTACTTGTATTCATAATTATTCAAACTACTTAGTTTTACATTCGCTTTCTATCGGATGTACTTGTCGCTTACTGTTTTAGCTTTTACCTTAACTTGTGATATACACTTTCTCAATTCACTAGAGATTATATTTTGTTATTCATTGCTTTGATAATTTAAATGTTTATTTTAGAAAATTCTCCCACATTATGTTTTCCAAGAAAAAAAAGAAACCTTTAATTTCTCCACCAAGTAATTTTGAACATAGAGTACATACTGGTTTTGATAAGAGAGAAGGAAAATTTGTTGGTTTACCACTACAATGGGCTTCACTTGTAGGAAATAATCAGGTAAAACAAATATGGTTAAACTTTGTTATAATTTTTATTTAAATTGCAATATAATGTTTTTTAACTTAATTTAATATTGCAATATAGGACTCAACAATAAGAACAATGTTTCATGTAAACTAATTTTACAGGTTTTAAAATCAACAAATAGGCCCCTGCCATTGGTAGATCCTTCGGAGATTACACCAACAGAAATATTGGACTTAAAAACAATAGTCAGGGGTGATCACAGAACTACTTCTATTGCTTCAGTGTCTAGACCAGTATCCACAAATCCAAGTTGTCAGCCAGTACAGAATGGAGTTATATTACCTAAAACTTCTAATGTAGCAAGATCAAATTCGCTTAGAAGTACAAGTCCACCAAGAATACGGAGAGATCTTCGAAATCAGCCCAACATTCCACCTTCAGTTCCTGAAGAGTCCCCTCCAGTTCCACCAGCTCCTCAACAATACCAAAGTTTAAGGCGAGAGCATAGTAATTATGCATTAAATAAGCCTATTTCAGATTCTCCTGTAGAATGGACACAGTCTCATGAAGCTACAGTGCGACCCATAACCGAAATAAATGATAATCAATTAGCAGCTATGACATATCAAAATATACACAATGCAAATACTAATATGCCATATCACAATCATCCACCTCAATCTGTTCTTCAGGGACATGGAATGAATGGGAATAATAATATAGGTGAGTTATATAATATATATAATTAATAATTCAATATTTTATACTAAACCACAAGTTTGCCCAGTTTTATTAAAATTACTTTTTATTTTTTATGATAATTATTATAAGAAAAGAAAAAGCTTCTTCTTTTTAGTCCTATTAATTTTTAAAAATTCAGTAAAATATTAAAATCACTAAATTTGTACATCAGGTGATATATATGCAGCAAGGCCGCAACCTGGTCCACCTGCGCCTCATGTGCCTATCACTGAAACCAAACATGAATTACGACTTACACATGAACAGGTACAAGCTATTTTATATTTTATTTTGGTATTGTATATTTATAAGCTATGGGGCTTTGCTCCGTGTACTTAATGATAAAAAAATGTAGACAATATTTTTTTATATAGTAATTTAATTTTTAGTGTACACATTAACAATACTTTGATAGTTACTATAAAATAAAAATGTTTTGTTCTATATAGAAAGTACATAGTATATGAATCATTTTAGCTTATTATTTTAAAAATTAGCACAAATTAGCGGTTTCTCCTCTGTAGGCAAATAGAAATGCCTAAGAGTTGTCACATTGACACTACTCAACAGAAATAATATTGAAGCAATAAATATGATGTTATATGACCTATGGCCTTCCTCGATAAATGGGATATCCAAAACAAAAATATTTTGTCAAATCAGGTACAAGCAAAGTACTCTTCAGCTTTATAGCATTTAGTCCTAAAAATAAATAATATTTGAATAATATATACATAACATTATGAATCATTGTGACATGACAAATTTTACTTTTTCCTACTTATATAGTATGCTGACTAAGAAGTGATCAAGATGATACATCATAAGTGTGTCATGTATAAAAATATTATCTCAATGACAATTATAAGGAACAACATATAACTTTAATATGTTTAGTGCCTCTTTGGTGTTGTAATTGAGAAGTATTAGACTATGAGTAAAAAGTAATTTAAGTTGTTTTGAATTCATTTTAATTGCTGATTAATTTAAATAATCAGAAAATAGTTTAAAAAATTAATAAAAACATGCTTGACGGATATTTCTTATCCAGGTCTTCCCAGATACAAACACAAATTCTGACCCACTAAATAACGTCCCTGCGATATTTTTTTACATATTGGTATTTGATAGATACAGGTGTAATAGTAAGAGCGTATTCAAAAGTTCACGTTATCTACGTGACAAGAGTTATATATGTAGCAAGCAAATAGCTATTTAGTTTACTCGCTTTGTGACACTGTCCTGGAAACCTTCTTAATGTGAATAGCTTGTAGCGATGGATGTAGCACACGACCGCGTTGATCTTTACCTCACCCTTTGATGACATGTACACTTAAGAGATTCATATTTTTTTTTAAATTAAAGGTTATTAAGGTTAAAATTTTAGCAATTGCTAAAATTAGCAAAACACGTATTATTGGAGTTCTTTTTTTTGGTGGAACCCCCAAATTGGCTATACCATGATTAATTTAAAATGAAGTAAGAAAAGCCAGAATAAATATTTAATTATTAAAGATAAAAGATTGAAAATGATTTAATGTCTTATTACCTCGTATTAGTCCCGTAAAATGACATTTTTTACATTAACACTTGACCTAAGAATTACTTCTATGGTCTCGTGCACATATTATTCACTTTTCCGAGACCGTTATAAGTTATTTTTTTTGAGTAAAATGTTTCACTCTTTAAAGTTTTTCGTAAAATTTTTAAGTTGCATACTGATATTACATTAAATTCTGAACGCATTGCAAAATGTTCATCTTATTTTATATATGTTTATTTAGTTCCGTGCCGCCTTACGTTTAGTAGTAAGTGAAGGCGATCCTCGAGAAACATTGACCGGGTTCAGCAAGATCGGTAACGGCAGTACAGGCGTGGTCTGCGCGGCCACCGACACGCGGACGCGGCGGCAGGTCGCCGTCAAGATGATGAACCTTAGGAAGCAGCATAGAAGAGAGTTGTTGTTTAATGAAGTCGTAAGTTTGTTTCATTTTATAAATTTTTTCATGAAAAATAGTGTGAAGGTTCTGTACTCCTCTTTATTTTTGCTCGAATTCGGGATATGGCCTCTTAAATGGCAGAATTTAACGTTTTGACTTACCGGACTTAACTTTGACATACACGGATAACTGAAGATAAATAAATTATAACCATCACACTTATACGTTTCTAATTGTGTATAATTTTTATTAATAGAATAATGTTTACAGGTTATAATGCGTGACTATCCTCACCCCAACATAGTTGAGATGCACGCGTCGTACCTGGTGGGCGACGAGCTGTGGGTGGTGATGGAGTACATGGCGGGCGCGTCGCTCACCCAAATCGTGACGCGCGCTCGCATGGACCCCGAACAGATAGCCACCGTGTGCAAACAGTGCTTGAAGGTGATATTTTTCTCGACCAATCTCTACCCTTTGTATCTGTCCTTTAAATCTTACCTCTCACTCACTTTTTCTTATTTACTCCTTATGTTGAATACATAAGCTTGAAGTTGAATACAGAAGGAGTTTTATAAGCTTGAAGTTGAATACAGAAGAAGTTTTATAAGCTTGAAGTTGAATACAGATTTTATAACCTTGAAGTTGAATACAGATTTTATAAGCTTGAAGTTGAATACAGAAGAAGTTTTATAAGCTTAAAGTTGAATAAGAAGTTGAATACAGAAGAAATTAAATACATAACATACATAACCCTTTTTTTTCTACGATATACCTATAAAATAATGGTCTAAACCTGAGTATGGTAAGACAAAGGTTCCGGGACCGCTCGCTCGCCGGGAGCAAAATTAGAACAAGTGAATGAACTATTACACCTGGGAAGTATGATAAGTAGTGTTGCCATATTTCTACAGCAATATATGAACGTATATGTAGCTTGCATATACCACACACTTGTATGTAAACCTTGTTTTGGCATTACAGATTTTGTTGCAGTAAATATAAACATTTTTTCTTTTATATTACCAAAAGTTTTCATTGTTCTCTTGTAACCGTTATAACTATTTATTGTATACTAAAAGCAAGGTTTTTGTTACAAGTAATTTATTAATATAATTATTTTAAAATCAAAATTTCTACACATAACTTGAATTAATTTGAAACATCAAATGGTAAATTCTGTAAATATTTTACTGGTGTATAAAGTAAATATCTTAAGTATATTTTATTACATTTAATATGTTAAATATTTTTCCAGGCATTAGCATACCTGCATGGCCAAGGTGTAATTCATCGAGATATAAAATCTGACTCAATACTCCTTACAGCAGATGGAAGAGTAAAACTATCTGACTTTGGATTTTGTGCTCAAGTGTCACAGGTTCGTTCATAAATTGTACAATATGAATAACTCTGTCTGTCATAATATTATACATTTCTGTGGCTGTATACATAACATGACGAAGGCATATATCATGAAAGCATAAAATACTTCACAACATAATTCAACTAAATAATTTCGTTTACACGTGGAAAATTATAATTACATGTAATAATAATACATTCCAGGAACTACCTAAACGCAAGTCTCTCGTAGGCACGCCATATTGGATGTCACCTGAAGTGGTGTCGCGGCTGCCCTACGGACCGGAAGTGGACATCTGGTCGCTTGGCATCATGCTCATAGAGATGGTTGACGGAGAACCACCATTCTTTAATGAACCACCATTGCAGGTATAAATTTTTTTTTGATAAATTACATTTTGGGTTTTGTAGGGTTAGAGAAAAGTACATAATAATATATATTTTTTAAATAATGAAGAACTTCCATTTAATACTGAAACATTGTGCGCTAGTTAATATCTAACTTAGTATACATTAATTTACAGGTTTAGAAATAACTGGACAGATGAGTTAGTTATATAATATTATGTGTAAAGATTATTTTTATTACCATTACTTATATTACGTTTGTAGTATAGTAGTTGGAGGGAATTCAGTTTTAAAACACTTCATGCGTTGTTTCTGTTTAATTTCTGTGCAAACATATCGAACCTACAGTTACGACTCGGCAGTGAGATTCTTACATACTCATGGTAGCGTCCGAACCGACTCACTCGCAATCTTGTGAATGGCATTTAAGCGTTTGTAAAGGTTCGGAGCTTGTGCACGCTTGCCGAGCCTTGTCAAGTATATCAATGAGAGTGCCCTATATATAATTCCGCCGATTCCCCGAGCAGGCGATGCGGCGCATCCGCGACATGCCGCCCCCGCGGCCGCGCGGCGCCGCGCGCTGCCCGCCCGACCTGCTCGCCTTCCTGGAGTGCGCGCTGGTGCGCGACCCCGCGCAGCGCTGTGCCGCCGCGCGCCTTCTGCACCACCCCTTCCTGCGCCGCGCCGGCCCGCCCGCGCTGCTCGTGCCGCTCATGTCCGCCGACCCGCAGTGACCGCGCCTCCCCCGCCTCCCCCCGCCTCGCCCCGCGGGAGAACCGGAACGAAGGCTGGTTTTTTAATTGTTTATTTATATTTTTTTAATGTATTTCTAGGATATCTATTGCTAATTTTTAATCAGTTCGAACTAGCACATGAAACATTACGGTTCCATGCTTTTTAAATTAAACTGAGCGCGTTATAATCGGGTTTCCATCGTTAAAAATAAAATATTCTTCGGTTGTGTACTTCTGATTCGTCGACTATATATACAAATGACAGTAGTTACAGTTTACGGAAAGCTACTATATCGAAAGCGAGATTGATCTATCCATCCATCTCTCTACTACAAGCTAAAACAAGACAGAACTAGAACAATTTTTATACTTTAGTCACGTGACACGAAGCAGAATTGGTCAAATCGAGAATGACATAACACTAACAGATATCCGACCTCTAATATTTTGGTGATTATATTTTGGAGAAGTTTATTGTTCCAAATATACAACGTAATAGTATTTTGTGCATTTGTATACTATACGTTATAGATATCTATGATAATGAATACTAATTTTGTGAAAAAGGACAACAGAAACTTGTCCAAACTAGACATATAAAAGATAAAAGTATTGTTCAAAATACTGATCGAGAAGAAGACATCACAGTTTCATAAAGAAAGAATATTGTTATATGTATAAAAAAAATATTATTTAAAATTAAATTTTGCTCACTCTAATTATTATTCTCTGACTTAAGCTTTTTTGTGCAAACTTTAGTGATAATTAGCTAGGACCAATAATATTACTATTTTATACTGAAGAAAAAAATAAAATAAAAGTCAATGTTTTAATTAGAATATTAGATCAAACTGAGCAACAAGAAACGTAAGTGCTATAACGAATTATATGATCAAATATCTAATAAAAAGAATATTAAAATTAATTTAGTTATGACAAGACTTCAACTCAGCCTCTTTTGAAAACGTTGCAGCCACTTAACATGCATTTTGTCTCTGTACCACATATAAATATTTGTTCTGGATTTTGTACATTGTCACTTTAGCCATTTGTAATTCATTTTATAACAGAAATCACTGCTAATATTTGACACCAATCCTAAAATGATAAATAACGTATACAAAAATTCACATACGACAGACATGTTACGTTGTAAAAATGTTTGCGACGCCATCTTGCATAGAGAAGCGTTTTCGCGGGATATTAAATTTATCGAATATTTAATTTGGATTATTGTGGTAAATACTTAACAGAATTTAAAATAAAAGCATTTATAGGTTCCACAGTCACTGATAAATAAAATGGTTTTTGAAATCTCAAATAGCCTATTGTGATAAAACTAAATTTTGTTATATTAAGAATTGATCATTATGAGGAAATATACATAATTTCTTGTTTCTGATCAAAAGTTATAGTGAAATCATTGAATAATTTTAAGTTCGCTCAATCGCCACTAACGGTCTTTTGTTGACGTCACATGACTCACCGCGAGCATTCTTTGAGCGTTTCAGTACATACACATACATACACGTACACATCAGTTTTTACTGTTATACAGATTATCGATGTCTTACAAGTATTGTAGTAGTCGTAAGTAGTCTTATAGATGCAAAAACAATATAAGAAATACTACACTTATATAGTTTTCTCTCTTGATCAGAGCGATGCGAAAGTATGAAAAGAATAGTGTAAGATGATTTAAAGAATAATGTATTTTTATAAAAGTATTGACTCACTAAGAAAAGAGAATACGTAGTCGGACTCAAACCCGCTTTTTTGGATGCACATACATACATAATATTAGTATAGATATTGTCCATTATAAATCAATTTTAATTGTGATAAAATAATATTTTTATTATTTCAGATCTTTTATTGGATAGAGTACTTGTCGTATGACTCAAAATGGATATTAACTGAAATAAAAATAGAGCTCCAGGTAAACTCCATTTGGTAGCAGAGAATCGGACCACTTGCATGACGCCCTCATTTTTTTCTTATGACAAGTATAAAATATACTTAAATAATGTACATAATTTAAATATGTATTCGTATTTAACTCTTACTTTAGAATACCTCTTTAAATCCAGTGAGAATCATTCCACCGCTATCATTCCTTTACTTTATACTTATAAATTATACCTCGATATAATCATGTAACTTGTTATTTAAATTCAATAATTGTGTCTTTCTACCCCGTCCATTTTCTTATTATCTTGTTATATAGACATATATATCTATTGTGAATAAGTTGAGTGAACTTTATCATTTTTGTACACATATTTGGATAGTATATTATTTTCTTTGCTTCAGTAATATTTTGTTTCGATTTTGTCGTGAATACATGTCGTTGTTATTTACATATATTTGTCATTTACAATTTTATTTTGATGATGAAAAACATGGCTATACATTATAATTATTCAGCTTATTCATTTGTAGAAATAGAAATTTATTTATTGTCTTTCGAATCTTTACAATGTTACTAATCTAATCAAATTAATGTAATCTATACAATGTTATTGTAATCGATTTTTTAACATAATTGTATTGGTTTATAAAATGTATCGCTAATTCATAGTGCCAGTAAAAGTGCCTTTAAAAAAAATATCAGTATTACTGTCGAAAATTACTAAAATTACTTATTTACTTGGATGTTTAACTAGAAACTATTTAATGATGTTGGATAATATTAACATTAAATGTATGAGTTATAAGAAAATATTTCCAATGTTACATTCCAAGAAATTAATACTAACTTTGATTATTCAAATGTAATTTAGAAAAAGTCACAAAAATCATGACTCTGTGTGTGTGGAAACAAAAATAAAAAAATCTATTGTTATTTTTAAAGACAAATAATATGATTTTTGTTGTTCTATAACGAGGCTTATTTATTCAAAAATGATACAAGCACATAGACTACATGTATTAAATATACGAGTTTGGGAAAGTCTAATTTTAACAGTAAGAAATGATTAAAGCTAATGAATTTGTAGTAGTTATGATAACTTATTACGTGCAGCTATTTAAGAAAAATTACTTTGATATTTAATTTCATTGAGCTTTTTAAAGTATATAAGGTTGAGGAGTCAGGTGGAGTGTTACCTGATTATACGGTACTTAATTAATATATCATGTGCTTTTACTACTAAACTCTAAACTTTCCTTACTAACAACGTTTATGAATAAGGATTATATGAACGTGGCTTTAAATCCCTTTGTGCATTCGAAATATTGACATTTATTATGATCTAAGAAAAATCGTTTTAAAAATTCCGCCTTAAATTAATCCATCCAAAGTAATAAATTACACACATTTTTCAATTTCAATGCACGAAATTATGAAATTTTACTTAACTTTTAGTATTTAATTAATAACGAATATAAATTTTTATAACACTTTAATGGGAACTCTCTATTTAATTTTTTTTCGAAATGAATATTTTTATTGTAGACTTAAGTGCCTTCGTGCGGCCTGAATAGTTTTAAGCATATATTGCACCTGTTGTTTGTTATTTATTAAAATAATTCACGCGTGATGTGTTAAATATAAATATAGTCATATAATGCACTGATTTTATAATATAAATGTTATAACATGAAACAAAAATAATTGAGTTTGAGATATTGATGGCCCAGCATATATTTTAGAAAACGGACACTACACATAACATTATTCATTATTATTATTTATATCAGCATTTAATTGTTAGTTTGATCTTAGATTATATTATGAATACATTGTATCCGTCATCAGATAATGAACGATTTTATGTGAAAACTACGTTTGTATAAACATTAAATTATTTATTCAAACTAAATATCTTATATAAAGGAGAACTTAAAAACGTATTCTTGATAATTATTTTGTTTATATTCTATGTTAAAACTAAAATAACTAAAATTTATTTAAAATAGTTTTAAGAAAATTTTATAAACTAGCAAAGTTGCCTTTTGAACTGCGTGTACAGTGTATTATGAAATGAATTAAATGTTATTATTTGATAACTTATACGCTTTTGGACTTGAAGTGAATAATAAACTATTTAACTTATCAGAAATTTCCATTTTAATGCATTTGTTATTAAATTTGACTTAATACGTTACTTAATCTAAATCGTTTATAATGGTGCGATGTCGTCATTAAGGCAATCAATATATCATATATCATGATTATTATTTAGATATTGAATAAATCAATGATCAATATATTTAAATGGTTATTTGAATGTATTCATATCTAATCCATAGAATAACATAGCATCGCGAACATCGGAATTTGTAAACAAAATAAATATGCGGCCTAATCTGGTTTTATGCAGTTTTATACTGAGTAATTCTTAATTCTCCATTATTTTATTTAAAAATTTATTATTTACTACCTACCATATGTTGTGAAATAGACTAAGCATTTATTTATAGATCAGTTGCTCCAATGTTTGTACATCACAAAAGTTTTCCGCCATTTCAGTGTAACAAATTAGTAAATTACTTATGTATATCATGTTCTTAAGATATGCCAAATATATTGTATTATCACATTGTTTAATAAGAACTGTTATGAAATATAGAAATTGATTAAAAATAAAGTTTATTTATTCCCTAGTACAAGAAATAATACAACACTTTCAATCATGTAATATTAAATTTTTATTCAAATTATTATGACAATAATTATAATTAAAAACTTTATTTGTAAAACTCGTATTCGCATTCGTCTTTCTTGATATTATTTTTGTAACCCTTTTCAAAGTCTTTTGGCAGCACAATGTACCTGTAACAATTTACAGACAGTATTTATTCATTAATTACTAAATAAAGTTTTCTTTGTAGAGAATATAAAACATTTTACTGTGACGCATCACCCGGTGTCCATCTTTGATAACCATAGGTAATTCCCAGAGACGGACGCCGGATAATACGTAGGAACTATGGAAAATATAAAACTAAAGTGGGATTATGGAATGGAGTTTGGATGTACCGGTAGCTGGGCTATTGGATGAGACTAACGGATGTTCGTAGGCAACATCGGCGAGGTCGGCGGCGGCCGTCGAGAGGTGTGTACTGGTTAACCATCACGAGGAGTTCGTGATGGTGTTTATCCCATTATTACACAGATTGAGCACTTTGAGCTCGATAGGGTGCTATCGAGCTTATAGCTCTTGCGCTCCACTCTGCCAGCCAATGAAGGCATTCCAGAGGCGGGGGTAAAATTATAATTCCCCTCTGGAGGTCTCAGGTCCGTGGGGTCACCACTCCCTAACTACTACACTACACCGCTCGCCACGGCCCGCAACTATTCACGACAGACACATAATCCGTATCGTTTGTCCACTAATTTTTAACATTTGTTTTATTAAAATTCCTTATTTTTTTTCTTTTTTCTTTGTAAAACCATACATAAGAATTTAATGTTTTAGGGTTTTTAAATATTAGGAAATAGAGAAGTAGATGGCTATATATAGTGGACTCTGTATTTTATGGCCAGGTAGTATATACTTGGATATTTGATATTAATTTCCACTTGAAAAAAATCTTCTCCAGACAGTATAATTTACCTGTTTTCCCTAACAGCGTGCATGCCGGCTTCTTGGCAAATAGCATTAATGTCGGCTCCGGAGACGCGCTCGGGGCGAGCCACGAATTCTTCTAAATCGACTTCCTCCGATAGGTTCATTTTAGCTGTTATCGTTGAGAAGATTAGACGTTTTTGACGCCTGGAAATATAATTGAGTTTTTAGTTTATTATTTTTATAGTAGAGTAGTAGGGAGACCTATGTCCAGCAGTGGGCGTAATAAAGGCCGATATGACGATGACGACGATACTAGGTTAATGTCAATTTATCAAAAAATAGTTAATAGTATGGTAGGCGATATTTTTATATTAAATATTGTATTGAATGTGTTGTATTAATGTAATAGCGAAGATGTTACAACGCAAGACAATTGTAATGGAAAATTGTATTCAATTTGTTTCCACCTTTACATTAACACATTATTTTAATGTTACATATTCGAATTTCATTTGAATGATATTAAAATTTCCCTGATGTTTATATATTAAAATATCAATAAAAATTAACCTGCTCAGACCTAACAGCTATATCTTAAAAAAAGTTTCATTCAAATTCATATTATATAGTAGATCCGAATATGTATATACACCCGTATAAAAAATGTCTGTTTGTACAAAACATTTAAAAAATTTTAAATCTAAAATTTTATTAATATTCTGTAAATGATTTTACATCTTGATACATAATTAATAAGAGTCGTAAAAATATTCAATGTACAGACACATTTTTTTACTGTTTTATTATAGTATGGATAGATTATGATAACAAAGTTTTACTGATAAGAGTATAATAACACATAGTTTCAGTAAAAACATGAAGAAATTATAAAAGTTACTTAATCACAATCTGATTATTAACAACTTATATGAATAATTTACCTATCAGGAAGTGGAAATTCAATCTTTCTGTCGAGACGTCCGGGCCGGAGCAGCGCCGGGTCCAACGTGTCAGCGCGGTTTGTGGCCATGATTACCTAAAACACATCGATAAATGATTTTAAATAGGACATTTATGCATATGTACATATATAGATCAACTATACAGATATTCCCATCCGGTGTCCCAATGGTATAGAAGAATTTTAACATGGATGCTTTAACATTCATCATAGTGTTTGTTAATTAAGTAATTACCATTTGTCCATATTATAGCTTTACATTTAGGATATCATTTTAACCTAGTTATAGTTTTCACAATATATGTATTTTACCAAGTTTTTATATTATTCTGTAAGACTAGTGTCAAATGTCAACAAATGTTTATTTAAAAAAAATCATCAATTTTGTACCATGATATCACCAGAAATATATTGTTTTTAGGTTTCAGTACTTACTTTGACGTTTGTTGTCTGGTCAAACCCATCCATCTGGTTAAGCAACTCTAATAAAATTCTTTGAACCTCTCTGTCTGCACCAGTTTGGGCGTCAAACCTAAAATTGAATAAAAAATTCAAAAAATAAATCATATAAAATATATATTTCAATGTAACTTTCACACAAAAACAATATATTTATAACTTTTATATATTGTATACATTCTTGCTTAAAAATAAAAAAAAACATGCTCTCGTCTAAAACCTAAATGAAATCTTTTATTTTTAGTAGTCATTAATAAATTTATATTAATACTACTATTTTAAAAGGTCTATCTCTTTTGTTTTCTTCATAGAATGTGACTCTGGTGAAGTGAATTGTGCTCCATAATTAATGAACTGAATATATAAAAACATGTTTTTTTAAAATTCTGTATAAAATCTATATTTATTTCTACCTTTTAGTAGCTATAGCGTCGATTTCATCAATAAATATAATAGCCGGACTGTTTTCTTTTGCAAGGCGGAAAACATCGCGGACCATGCGAGGGCCTTCCCCTAAGTATTTCTGCACGAACTCCGAACCCACCACACGTATGAATGCAGCTAAACAGATCATTAATTTATAGTTATAATATATTAATTACATTAATTAATTTATAGTTATAATATATTAAATTACATTAATTTATAGTCTTTTTTTAGGTTCACACTGTAATCTTGCACGTAGCAGACAAGGCAGAGAGAATCTAGTGTTAAGACACTCTGTTTTCACATTTTGAGACATTTATTTATTTATTAGGAAGCCAATGTTACATACTAAGACATAATTGTTGTACACAGTACAAGACATTTATTAAAAAAAACATTCTAATATAGTATGTCTCAATTATAACTTAACATGTAAATGAAATGTCTATCTAATAACTTACAATACACTTAAAATAATTATATAAAAGAAAATACTGCAAAAATAAGATATATTTAAATTTTAAACAAAAAATAACATCCTAACAAAACATAATTAAAAAAAATAAAAAGGTAATCCACAATAAAATGTTCAAGACAAAGAAAACAAAAAAAACAAATAACTTAATTTAAAATTTCCAATTTTGTTTGTAAATTATTTGTTCATAAAATAATTTTTCAATTTAATTTTATGAGATGAAATGAGATGTTTTTCCTAATTTATTACAACGAGTTCCACTTCTATTCATTGGTACTAGAGAAACTTGTTTTAATATTTTGCATATATAATCTAGCATTTGACCTAGGAGTAAAAATATTGAGTTCCTTTAAAACTTTTGGACATTCTATATTTCCTCTCATTAATTTATTTCAAAACTATAAATCTGTAATGTCTCTGCGGTGAGGTAATTTTAATACGCTACAATGCTTTAACAAATCATTATAATTTCTTAGATCATTAATTCGTTCTAATCTATTTTTGTGTGTTTCATGATATGGGTTACAGACTTTTGATCAATATTCTAATTGACTTCTTATTAATGAATTAAACAAAATGATAACTGTAGTAGATTTTTTAAAAGCTTTAGTCGATCGTATAATAAGCCCCAATGTTTTCAAGGATTCAATAATATTATCTAAGTGTAGAGTAAAATTCATTTTAGCACTTAAAGTGATGCCCAAATCCCGCAGTCGCATGACTTTTTTTATCATATGACCATTTATGTTATAATTAAAATTTATATAAATTGTCTTTCTACTAAATGTTATACTCTAGCATTTCTTGTTATTTAAAATCATACAATTCATAGAACACCACAAAGAAGATCTATCTAAATCTTGTTGCAAAAGATAACAATCATTTACTGATTCAATCTTTCTACAAATTTTTAAATCATCTGCATACATTAAAAAATCACTATGTTGTAAACTTGAACATTGTTAGACATTGTTTGTTGAGTTGCGGAACTCAATGCCGTGGTTTGTCTTGTTATCTACCCATGTTTAATGACAGCATCTTATGCTGTGCCATGATGGCCCCTTTTTTAAAAATATATTGTAAAACATGTTTACTTTAGAGTTCTTTCTTTTAAATATGAATTTATTATTTAATGTTACCAATTTTTATATTTCTAATACCAATTTTCAGGTAATTCTACCACCATAGAGGTGGTAGAATTACCTGAATCATAAAAAATTTAAAACATAGAAATAGTAAATATATATATATATATATATATATATATATATATATATATATATATATATATATATATATATATATATATATATATATATAATATATATATATATATATGTAATATATATATATAGATATATATATATATATATATATATATATATATAATATATATATATATATGTATAGTATATATATATATATATATATATATATATATATTATAATATATATATATATATATATAATATATATATATATATATATATATAGTATATATATATATATATATTATATATATATATATATATATATATATATATATATATATATAATATATATATATATATATATATATATATATATATATATATATATATATATATATATATATATATATATATATATATATATATATATATATATATATATATATATATATATATATATGTATATATATATATATATATAGTATATATATATATATATATATATATATATGTATATATATATATATATATATATATATATATATATATATATATATATATATATATTATATATATATATGTATATAATATATATATATATATAATATATATATATATATATATATATATATATATATATATATATATATATATAAAATAATATTAAAGATATAATTGTTTTATAAAATCACTTACAATGCAACAAAAGATATAATAGTAAAATATAACAATATAATTTACAAACCAGTAGTATGATGAGCAACAGCTTTAGCCAACATGGTTTTGCCACAACCCGGTGGACCATACATTAGTACACCTCTCGGAGGCTCAATACCAATCTGCCGATATAACTCCACATGTGTTAGTGGCAGTTCTACAGCTTCTCTTATCTCTTGTTTTTGTGTGTCCATACCTCCTATATCTGAGTATTGGACATCAGGTTTTTCATCTGAAAGCAATTTTATAAGATGAGTGACAAATTTCTACAAATATTTTAGCTGTTTGTGAAAGATTTAAAAGAAGTTCTAAAAATATTTTGTTATAATGTAATATTGAATAACAAAAAGTAATAATAGTAATTTCCTATTATATATACATATATAATAGTAATTTCCTATTATATAATAAAATAGTAATATCCTATTATATATACCTGCTTGTAACATGGATATTGAGCTATCAGCCTCAGGAGGTAACACATCAACCAATGCATTAGAATGCTTGTGTAAAGCAACAGATGCCGATGGCTTAAGCAACTCCCTGTCTATAGTAGACAAGATGCGCACATAGTAATTAGACCCTGTCGTACTGCCCACTGTAAATGTCAAATATATTTATATTTGGATATATAATTTAACATTATAAAGATTATATTTTGTAACATTGTAACTTTGATATTTGCTTTCTAAGTAAGAAAGCAAATATAAATCTAAAAATATTTTTAATGAAACACTTTTTTCTACCTATTCCTGTGTTCTGATCAACAGCTTCAAGGAATTGTCCAATAACAAGTGGTACTGATTGAATCCTTTTAACTTCTTCTTGTGCATGTAGGTATTCTTTTTTCAAATTTCTTTGTTCATCTTTGATATATTCCTCTTGTACTTCAAGAAATTCAAGCATTCTTTGTAATTTCTATAAATTGAGTTATATGGAGCATATTATTATTGTTATAATTAAGATGACTAAGCGTTAAATAAAATAAAAAAGTATAATTACTTACAGACAAGAGAAAAATGTAGCTATCTTACCTTATATTTTGTATAAAGATCTTCCGATTCCAATTCATCAAAAGTTTGTGGGCCTGCAAATGCAAGACCCTTGATGTCCGGGGCTTGATCGTCCTAAAATAAAAATTAAATTAATTTACGAAAACTTATTATATACGTTCTTCTAAATCAATTTCAAATTACCTTTTCAGGTAGAATAATTCCAATTTCTTCCATTATTAATACTTTTAACTTGAGAATCACTATACAACGAAATGTTTTAAACACAGATTAAAAAATGATTGTCAAAATATTACTCCGTCATGCTGTCAAATGTAGTTCTTTACACGAACTTTATAGTATGTACTGCAGCATATTATTTATGAAAATTCTATTCAGCTTAAGTTTACTATTTAAATAACTTATTTACTTATATTGACAGTATTATGCAAATAAGAATTTTTAGTTTTCTTAATTTCTATTAAAAAAAAAATCTTAAAATTTCATTAATTTTAATTTAAAAATTAAAATTAATCAGTTTTTATTAAATAGTGAGATAATCTTAAGCCTTTTACCAATCCTTTAGGATTTAATGTAGTTTTACAAAGGACTTTAATGGACTTTAATGTAGTTTTACAAATATACAGATTCAAGTGGAACGCGTAGTATATGTAGAATATTTGCATAGTTATAATAAAGAGTAAAACTGAGAATGTAACTGTATAACATCAATGACCACCCTCGCTGGTTTGGTGATACTTTTTTTTTTTTTTTTTGACGCTGGGAAAAAATGACATTACACATCCCCTCCCCGCAGGGGGGCGGGAGAGGGGTATGTGGGACTCCCCGGTAAAGTCGTTCCCGGTATACCCATTAAAAATACCCAGCGACACTCCGACCTCACCTGCGTGGAGAGGGCCTGGGAGTCCATAGCGTCCAAGCCCCCGCCGGTGACTGCCCGCCCTACGGCAGGCCCCTCACACCCCCCTAGTGGGGAGGGGTCTTTACAATGGCCGGAGTGCGCGGCCATTGTGGCCCGACGGGTGGGGATCCTTGAGATGCGGGCGGTGGCGCCCCCGCACCTGTCGCCCGCTGATCACCCCTTGAGGCGGACGAGGACGGACGTTGAGTCCGCCGTCTTCCACCCCTTCTTCGTCAGCGGAGCGGCGCTGCGAGAGGGTCATCCTCCCGCATGCGCTCCGCCGCCTCCTTCTGTGACATGACGTCCTCACAGAAGGAGGCTACCGCCACCCATGCCTCCTCCCTGCCGAGCATGGCGGCGATCACGCTGGGGAGCGTGAGGTCCTCCCTGACGGCTGCCACCAGGGCGCGGCGGGGTTCAGCTCACGATGGGCACACCACCAGGGTGTGCTCCGCCGTATCCACCGCGGCCCCGCAGTGGTGGCACGCTGGCGACTCCTTCCTCCCTATCCGGTGCAGGTACGATCCGAAGCATCCATGCTCGGACAGCACCTGCACAAGACGTAGGGAGAGGGAGCCATGTCGCCAATCGAGCCAGTCCCCCAGGAGTTGCCATTTCAGTCATTGCCAGTCTGGTTTGCCCATGATTGGCATGGGGAAATAACAGGGATGACGCAAGGGTAGGAATAGTTACTGAATGGACATCCAGCTTTGATCTTCGACTCTTAAACTGAGGGACAGAAAGTACATGTGTATGGTGGAATGAAGGAACCATCGTAGATCTTACTCGGGCAACTTCTGTCGCTATTCTTTTCCTGTTTAGTTGACGTGTAACAGAAGAATTAGTCATACTTTCTGATTACCGCCATATAATATCCGCCGCAACCCCAGTCGCTGTCGATCCTGAATAAAGTGGGCTAATTCTTCCTCAAAGTGAGCTCCATAAAGGAGCATGTTAGGATGGAAGAAGGATGGAGGAAGGAGCAAGGCTACGGATGCGGTTCAATCGATTTCCCGGGCCCTTCCGTTGAGTCGAGGATGGCAATCGCAGGGGTTTAAGAGGGTAAAAATCCCACATAAACCAGTTCTTTCAAATGGACTGGGTATCTTTAAAAGATTTCCCAACTTATTTGTATACTTCATTTGGTACAAAATGAGTGCATACGACCGAAAATTTAAGTCTGTCAACTTTTAGAATTGTATTTTTCGTTGACATATGTCATGAAATTTGTATAAAACTATTGGTTCGCGAGTATCACTCGCACTTGATTGATATTTATTTAAATTGACATATTAAACAAGCTTGAACGGTTGCTTAACACCTGCATATGTTTTATTTATAATCTTCGCAAACATGATCATATTTCACCTAGTAGTAAGCAGCTTGGATGGCTTGGCTTGGCTTGCTATATATTTTTATATATATTGATTATTTGTAATATATTATGTATATAAATAAATAATATATATTTAAATTGATTGTTGCACACCTCTACAAGTCTGTCCCACATGACAGGTTGGCTGGTATATAATGCTTTGTAGCATTATATTTGTTGTATTTCTTTTCCCGCCTTTTGTGCATGTATATTGTATTGTGTGCAATAAAGGATAAATAAATAAATAAATTACCTATATGTTGAATAAATAAATTACCTATATGTATACCTGAATACACACATATATTAGATACGTAGGTAAAAGGAATCTAATTTTATAAAATCTATTCATCTATATACATATAAATACATTTCAAGTGTATGCATGCATTTAGCTATTTACACGCTACTACAATACAAATAAAAATATATCAAAAAAATTGTCTCTATTTATTTGTCTACGAGTTATGGAGAAACTTATAATTTACATTACTATTATCCCGGAATTCTCGTGGGATTGGGAAGGGGTGTGGGAAGTGGGAAAAACCCCTTTTACATTAATTAAGAACCTTATTTAAGAACTTTTTTAAGGGTAGAATTTCGACGTACTGTAACAGCTGATAATGTAATTATACCAGTATAATACCATAGTCGATGACAAGGGGACGATGTTGGGTCGTCAGGCTTTCACCAGGAACGACCTTACAGTTGGTTACCCTGCCTATATGACACCGTCTAGTCAGCAAATAATCAATTTGAGTTGAGTGAGACCCGCTCTTATACGTTATAAAGTGCTGAGGTTTCTTCTGGAAGAAAGTGTTCACCATGGCCAGTTCAGATGCAAAGCAGGTTCTTAGAATATTTTCTCCCTCTGCATTGCGAAGGACAACTATCAACTATTAATTAACATTATAAATATGTTCCATTGACACATTATTAAAGAGGGTAATTCTGTTTTTCTGTAAATTTTAAAGAGTATAAAATAACGAGTAGCTGTTGAACGAGGCTCACAACTTTGTAAATCTTGAAGTATGGAGTATACAACCTCCGCTTTGTTTCACTATCCGACCATCCAAGACGACTTCGCCATCCACCTTCGTAACAATACATAGTTTTTGCTTAACTTCGGTTTCCGCTGCGCACGGAAATCAATTCCTCAAACTTTACCGTTTTTACAATATTTTTATTATTACACCATTACTATTCACTATATTATGTTGTAATATTTTATTATGAATATAATTAAAAGGTTATGTCGCACGCGCCACTTCAGCAGCGCACGCCGGCGGTACTCCGATGTGGTTTGCGACGCACGCACGCATAAACTATCAACTTTATTAATATGTTATATGCAGCAATTTTAATGTATATAAAGTGCACAACGCTTGTGATATGTATTTTTAGATAAGGAATGATACTGTATTGTTTAAAATAGCATCGTACATAAATAGTTCTTTACTTTTTTAGTAATTTGTAAAACATAAAAATGGTTACTGTCTGTTATTCTTAGGAGATACGCTCTGGTAGACTTTTTTCTGTTAGATCTTTTGAAGGGGAACAATTCCATCATTTATAGTTCTGAGCTAGGTAGCCCGTTTTTGCAATAAATGATAGATAGGAGTGAGCTATGCGCTACCCCGCCTGGGTACCCAACCCAGCCGAGTGAGACCCTCGGCAAACCGGGGGAGGCTCAGCTTAGGCGAACAGCGACCTTGGTAGCAGCTCAGGAATCAGTAGGGGGAAGTAAGTCTCGAGGTAGTCTTCGCTTGGGGGCATCTGGTGGTCGGGTGTGCCACGGAGCGATGTCCCGGATATGAGGATGATCCAAGGCATCAGCTCAGCGAAACATCCGTATTGCCAGTCCTGAGATGTGTTCGTCCAGGCTCTCGATGCGGAGGTCACCCTGGATAACAGCGTTCCTCACATACCGGGGTGCCCTGACTATCCGCCTCAGACTCGTGTTCTGTAACACCTGCAGCGATTCTCTTAGGCGCGGTCTGGTGAGAGAATACCAGGCCGGTGAAGCGTACATCAGTTGCGGCCTGACACAGGATTTGAATATTGCCAATTTTGTTCTGAGCGGGAGGTGGGACCGGAACACTTGCTGCGTTCCGGGCTTTTGTTACATGGGCGGACATCGTCAGTCGTCTGTCGATGATCACGCCCAGGTATGTAGCAGTAGAGTTCCAAGGAATCTCTAAGCCATGAAGGGTCAGCGGAGGAGGCAACCTTGTTTGGCCCCCAAAGACAAGGCCTGGGTCTTGGCCACGTTGAGCGATAGCCTTCACTTCGTTAACCAGTTCGGCAGGAGATCCAGCGCTCTCTGGAGCCTCAAAGCAGCTTGTTTGGCGTTCAATGATTTTGTCAGTAGCGCAATATCATCGGCATATAATGCCAATATTGCGCCCTGAGCCACTGGAATGTCGTCATTGAACGCCGCGTATAAGGTCGGGGAGAGGGTACTGCCCTGGGGCACCCCAGCCAGGATGGGATGGCTGGCTAATGTCGCGTCATTGATCCTCACCCGGAGACTCCTGCCACGAAGGAAGTCCTGGATGACTCTCGCCAGGTTGTGAGGGACACCTGAGCGGAGGACCTTGTGCAGCAGACTTGGATGCCACACTTGGTCAAAGGCCTTAGCTACGTCAAGAAAAGCCGCTGCTGCAACCTCTTTCCTATTTAACGCAGCAAATGTGAAATGGATCACCCTAGCCACTTGCAAGGTGGTGGAGTGTCCACTGCGGAACCCAAACTGTTCGGAGCGCGGTTCGAGGTGCGCCTGCAAGAGTGGAAGCAACAGCTTCTCGAACAGTTTGGATATAGAGCTCAGAAGGGTGATAGGTCTGTAACTCTCTGGTTTGCGCGGGTTCTTTCCCGGCTTGGGTAGCATTACTACCAGGCCCTCCTTCCACGTCTGTGGGAAGTGTCCCAGGCGCAGGATAGCGCTAAAGAGCCTGGTAAGTATGGCTATGGATCGCATTGGAAGATGGCGTAAAGCGGCGTTCGGTATGCTGTCACTCGCCCAGCTTTTCTCGGCTTAAAAGAGGAAATAGCCTTCCTCACGCTCGACGGGCAGAAGAATAGTGGCATCGTAGCAGGTTCAGCGGGACGACTTAGGATCTGGAGGACTTCTTCCTCCAGGCGTAGATGCTCTTTCTCTCTTTGGCTGGGGTTGGGGACAAACTGTGTTTGCAGATGGTGTCGTAAGGGTCTCACCGGGGGCTGTTTCTTCGTAATTGTGCGGCATTGTGCGGCGACGCCAGCGAAGATTGATTTTCGCTGGCGTCGCTGATGCGTACCTCCTATTTGTCCGCAGCCTCAGTTTCGAGCTCGGCGCGAATGCGCTCAACCAGGTCGTTGAGCTTGGTCTTGAGTGCGGGCTCTCGGGTCCTCTGCCACACAGTGCGCGTTCTCCTCTTACGCGCAATGAGGTCAGAGATTGAAAGGATTTTGTATTGGTATCCGGGATTTGTTGATGGACGATCGTGCGGCGGATGGCTATGAGGAGGCCTCTTCAGGCATTGTCTGGAGGTGCATCCAACCGCGTTGCCAGTGGATTTCGTTGCTGTGCAAGGAAGAGTGGCAGCCACTTCCTTGGTCTTCTTTTTCTTGCCCCCTTTGCTCCTCTTTTTACTCGGTCTACGGGAGCTGCCTCGCTCCGTAGGCGGGTTCGGAGGCGCCATGAGTGTCGGCGCCTGCGCCTCAGCAGCGACGGTGTTGGCAGTCACCGGCGCTGAGGATGAGGGTCTTGCGGGTGCGTCTCGTGTAAGAGCCACGGTGCCGGCTCTTTTGTTCCTCAACTCTTTCTTAAATTGCGGACAGGCGGAGTGGTTGGCCGGATGAGTGCCCCCACAGTTTGCGCAAGTGGCAGGAATTTCAAGAGGTCTCGGGCAGTCCCACGCGAAGTGCTCCTCACCGCACCTCACGCAGGCACGCATGCCTGGCATATACATGAGCTCTGAGACTCCGTGTATAGCCGGCAAAAATATGCAGCTTAGGCGACCCATCCTCGCCCTAATCGGCCGCACATATTCCGCCTGAAAACCGAGTTCGCCCAGGGCTTCTATTATCTCATCTGGAGTTGTGGTGGCGGGCAGACCCCGAATGGCCACCTTACGGCTCGTCTCCGCTGGGAGCGCGTAAGAAAACCACGAGAGTCGCTCCGTTTTCTCCAACTCACAGAGGTATCTCTGAATTATGCGAAATTCATCCTCCGAGCCCGGTGTGAAGCGTGCCCCTCTGTCAAAGGGGCGCGCATTCGGCGCATGACCTAGTTTTTCCTTGAGCGCCCGGAAGTGGGTCGCCCAGTTGGGAAACACTTCCACAATAAGGGGAGGGTATCGGGGCCTCTTAGGGGCTGCGGGGTTGGTGGTGGGTGTTGTGGCAGCTGACGTGCCCAGAGCGGGCGCCGGCCCTGCCTGCTCCGAGGGGCTCGAGCCAGCCCTCAAAGCGTCAGCGAACGTGGACGTTGTGGCGGCCCCCGTGGGATTGGTGGCAGTGGTGGTGGTGGAAGTCATTGAGGGCTCAATCGCAGGTCTGGCCACAGGGGCCGGAGCAGGAGCATCCCTGTAACGCAGACGAGGGTCTCGAGGGACTCCTGGTGCGATGGAACGCGCCTGCTTGCAGTGCCTCTTGGTAGAGGAGCTTGGATCTTCGGGGGCCTCAAGCGAAGAGGGCCTGGGGCGTCGGATGGCAGTGAGCGAAGGAGGTGGGATCACCATTTCCGCATCAACCTGGGCAACATCGGTGTCGCCGAGTTCCCTGTACCTGTCGTTTAGGAACATGGAAATATGCTCCAGAAGCGACTGGGACACGGTGCCCCGCTGCTGCAGCTCGGCCACTACAATCATGCCCGAGTGGAGACGGGACCTCGGTGACAACTCCAGGCGAGACGGTGCTGATGGTGATCTCTTGGGTCGCGCAATGTCCCTTGGTGTGTGAGTCTTGAGGACCTCAGCGGGGTGAGTACGGTGGTGTCGGTGTGCGGGGAGGGGCCCGAAGGGGCCCACATTGCCGACGGTGGGCCGGGTTCGCATGGGGGGGCACCAGGTGAGCGGCTATCACCACCGAAGGCCGGTCTGGTCAACGGGAGGCCAGCGGCATGGCCGGAACTCTCCGTACTCTCCGGGCCGCGTTGAAGTGCGCGGCCGGCATTCAAAGTGGCCGATACAGGTCTGACATCAGGTAGCCGGGGGGTGCGGGGGGAGGCGTGGGCCTCGACCCTCCGTTACCAGAGGCTGGAGCTCTCCTCGAGCGGGAGCGGGATTAATCCCGTGGCGCGTCACTGCGGCCGCTCATGATGAGACGGCGAAGGTGTGGAAGCCCGCTTCGGCAATCAATCAGTCACCATAGTGACCGAGTTCTCCGTGGTCAATCACGCGAGGAGTTCCAGGCGCTGCGCCGAAAGGCGCGGGCAAAACTCTGCAAGTATTTAGAAATAAATACTATAAAATTTTATTTTATTTATTCAATAGATTCGTGCCGATGGGACGACTATAACTAGACGTCCGTTCGGTGCGAGCTTGCGAATCCAATAATAAATAATTCAAATTGGTCCAGTAGTTTGGGAGCCTATTCCTGTCAAAAAATCAAACAAATCTTTTTTTTTTATAATATTACTAATAGATTGGAGACGTTCCGACCAGTTGGTGACTGACTAGTCGGTAACGCCAACTATTCCACCACTATCGCAGTCAGAAGCTAGTCACCGAATATTCGGCTTCTTAATTTGTTCCTATTTTGTAATAAAATGTATTAGGTCCTTAAATACAATTTTTTATTGCATATTTATATTTTTTTTTTAGTAACATACACATTTTCAAATAACACAAAGCAAGTTTTCCTTCAACAATCTCCTCAAAGAACAGTCACTTATTATAAACAGAGCTAGAAAGACAGTAAAGACTTGTCATCATGAATATTTTTTTGTTCTTCTAGATGCAAATATTTGGTAACATAGCCAAACATTTCGGATACACTCGGTGTGAATATTTCAGAAAAATATATAATTCCAGTATGATGGTTGTGAAATAATTTCGACACAGTATGGACATAAACATTAAGCACTATCTTCCAGAATTTCAGAATATTTTGTTGCAAATGTTTGGCTTGGCCAATTAGTTGGCAGGCTAGTCGGCTATATTTATATTACCTATATGCTGGACTAGTCTGCCGACTAATACACAGAAAGCTCAATTTTAACTACTCTTTATAAACATGATACAATTAGACTATAAGTGCTTTTTTAAATTAAATTAATAAAAAAACAATAACTGCACAATCAAAACCATTTGAAGTCGGCATGGTGGCATTCAGTATGTTATATTTAGAAATTTACATAGTATTCTGTCCTGTTATATATAAAAATGTTATATGTAGTAATATATAACAATATAATGCATCAATATGCATTATATAAAAAGAGAAAATGCTAACATTTAATATTTTCATTCATTCAGTTACTTTATTAAACTAGATCCACCCCACGAGGGTAAATTGCTGTAGAAGTGTCCTACATTTTTAACATCACAAGTTTCACGTGGTGGCACCATAGTTTTCTCAACGATATGCATGACAGGTACATTTTAATTAATTAGTAAATTTTTTGGAAACAATAAGGTCAAACTTACCTGTGTTCACCAGTTTTTGTATGCATCTTGCAATGATATTGAAATATAGTAGTAGTAATATGTAGTTTATGCGTCAGTACGCGTGAAAACAAACAAATCTTAGTACAATGTTCGATATTTTTGAATATTTACCCACTGCCAACCATTGGTTCTTTAATTTAGTAGTTGAATGATTTTATGGTCATATTAATTAGGTTCAAATACTATTTATCCGTGTAACTAATGATCTGAATAAATTCCATTACGAGTATAATATTTTATTAATTAGTTTGTTAAACGGATAACGGAATTTCTTAACACTAGGTTCCCTCTGCCTACCCTGTCATGTGCGGGATACAGCGTGAAGCTAATTTAATAATTTCTTTTTAGTTTGTTAAAACCTACGTATTTCTTTAAATAACCTCACTATGCGCGTGTATAACTGCTTTACGTAATCATTTTTCGTAAGCTCTTCGATAAAATCTTCGTCAAACGACCGACGATGGAGGTAGATTCGAATAGCTACTAATATTACTCCAAAATGTATATCACTAGGACTGCGACTGCCTTGTGGTACGTTATCTAGAATTGAAAAAATAATAATATAGAAATCTTACTCTATAAATCGTTAACACGTTAAATAAATAATAAGTAAAGAATAAATATTATAATTTATAATATAAAAAAATATTGAATCTTTTTAACAAAATGATAAAATCATTTCATTAAAATTTTGGAAGTATGACACAACCGGTAATTTACTTGTACATAGATTCTTGCGTAAATTGTAAATATGTATAACACAATTCTCAAACGTAATTCAATACAGACTTCTAAAAAAATGTAAAAGTAGTGCCCCAACTATCATGTGATTTATCTATCTGTTTTAGGTTTATAAATATATTTCGTCCCTTTTTAACATTTGTTTTGTTACTCAACATTCTAGGGCCTAGGGATGGGTACGGCCCACCCGACTCCCTAGATCATATTACAGACTCAATTTTTGACAAATTATTTGAAATATTTTCAAAAAATTGTCAATTTTTAAATTATTACTTTTGTAGTAAGAATTCTATTCAGAAAACAAATAAGGAAACTTAATGATAACTTTAATTTTTCTCTTTATCAGCATGAGACTTATAATATTCTACTTCTACCTGTATTATCAACTCATTAAATCTTTACGTTTCTAACTTAACAAAGTATATTAATTATATTAGGGTTTTAGGATTTCGTATTTTAAAAGGATAAAACAAAACCCTTTTAGGATCACTTTGTTGTCCGTCTGTAGTTTGCCTCCATTTTTGTCAAGATCGCGTTTAGGAATCAAGTTGAAGTTAATATCAAGTATTCAGGTATAGGGTGCTTTGAAGAACAGAAAAATACACAATTGTAAGGTAACGCAACCAAAAGCTAAATCAGGATTATTAAATTTGGTAGAGAGGTAGACAAATAAAGGAAACAACCCGAAAAATTCTAGAAAAAAATCTAGAATCTTAGAAAACAGAAATTACAAACTTATATGTACAGTTCATTTCAGAAATTACAAACTTATATGTACAGTTCATTTCAGAAATTACAAACTTATATGTACAGTTCATTTCATATATCGCTCACAACCTCGGTTCCGTAGGTTTCGTAATTCTTATTATTCTTTTTATTATGCAAAATGATTGACGTTAGAATTCAACAATTTCATTTCAGATTCCGAGAGATTCATTTCAGAATAATTTTGAATCTTAAACGTAAAATCGAATGTGAGATTGAATTTTGAATGAAAATGTGAGTTAATGCGTGTCATTACACGATCTGTCGATTTTGACATTTGGTCCGATAGCACAAACGATCTCAAAAGGCAATCCAAGACTTTTCGGAATTAACTTTGTCATATCTGCGGGTCACAATACTGCATTGATATTTTACATTGTAAAAGATGAAATATATCAGAGAAATGACATTTCACATAAATAACTATTTTTGAGGATGGATCTAAGTCACCTTTTTTATTTTTATATTTATTATCATAATAATATTCTGTTTTTTATAAGCTTAAGATCCGTATAATGTATAATATTGATAATATTATTGCAGTGTTTGATGCGTTGGTAGTCTATATTATAAGATTTATACATTTCATGAATTAGGTTCACCAGCATCCTGGTTTCTTCACTTGTTCATGGTTTATTTATACTTAACCGAACAGATATTAATATCATAATGAGTCGAAAAAAATATTTATTTTATATTGTTGTTTTTTTTTATTTTTATAAAAAATATAAAATATTGACAACATTATTAATAATGAAATATTATGTCAACGCTCAAACGAAAATATAGTCGTCTTTCGCTTCACATACATATTGCATATGTTCTACATATTGATTTAAAGTTTTAATATTCTTAAAATTTATTCTGTGTTAATATTTTATAAATAATATAAATTTAGCAGTTTATTATTTCATTAAAAGTGATTTTCAAAGTGATTTTGCGAGTAGAATAATAGTAGGATAAGTTTAACGCACTGATTAGGTTTTTATTTAAATAAAAATTCTTTGTAAAACAGAACTATCGGGAGGGCAAGGATTGCTCTGCAATCTATTGTCGAACCAAAGTTAACATTGCTAGGTTTGGTTATTGGCATGCAGATTAGAGATCGGTCTACAGATATATAGCAATCAAAGATTGATGTCAATCTAATATTGGAGATACATTATTAACATCGGGCGTAAGTGAAATCTAAGAACATGCCTAATTTTTACTTCTTGAGTAGTTCCAATGAATTAAAAAGTTGAACGGTTAAACAAATAAATACTTGTACGATTTTTAAACCATAAGTCAAATTTTAATAATATTTTTGTAAGTGAGTCTTGCCATTAATATTGTTGCAATTAAAAATAAACAAAATATTACTTATGAATTTGAAATCTGTAATTTTTATACATTCTTTCATTGTGTTTTCTTATTTTCACTCCAATAGTTTCACAATCATAGTGAGTCCCATCTTTATTATATACTTAAACAAAGTTGTTCAAATATTTTTTCGTAAAGCCTAATTGAAAATTGCCATTTAAAACAAAGTTTTACGTATATACTTTAATAATCAGCAAACATCTTAAAGATTTTGGTTAATGAAACTTATAAATGAGGAAATCCTGGCGAAGGCGGCAGGCAAGCCAGCTTCACAACCGCCACTGTCATTATCGGGTCCAAAAGAAGTAATACCAATCTGTAATTAAAAATAAGAATACTTAGATATTATAAATAGATAATTAGACATAGACAGCATACGTAACTATTCTAATACCAGCTGCAAAAATCATTTCATGACCGAGTTCGGACGGGTAAGCGTGTACGCAGGATGGTCGTAGCTTTGATTGTCATATCAGGAGCAACGTTTATCTCCACTACATACTTATGCAAATGTGACGTTTAGCTTTTTCACGTTTATGATAGCAAAGCAGCATAGAACAGCATATCAGAATCGGAATCAATAACGAGTAGATAGCGTGAAGGTAAAAAGGTAAGGAAATTAATATATTGACAGTTGCGTCTCAATATATCCTCGAAAATGTTTTATAATAAAAAAAATATTAATGATTTTACTAAAATTGGCGATGTACACAATATTAATACTACAAGTAAGTTGAAACTTACCCATGCGCGGTAAGTTAACTCGATTACATCGAGTCCGCAATTCTTTCATGGGACAGAGTGTACGCTTTCACAATAGGATCAGAAAACGTCAGAGAACGTTCTACATTACAATTAAAAAAAATTGTGAAAATTGTGAAAAGACGAGTGTTAAAGATTATTACCCAATTAATGATTTTGTAAATGATGACACATCTTGGGAATGAAATGCTTGCTCCAGTCTATTTCAAGCGTATCATTGTCAACAATGAATAATTGTATAATTGTAAATGACTGTATAAAAAAAATGTCCTGCTGAGTTTCTTGCGCCGGTTCTTCTCAGGTATGAGGCATTAACTTTAGTGAACCGGTGGCAATGTTTTTGACGTTCAAAAAATGAATCATGTATTCTTGCTTTGAATACATTACCAGCACAGGAGAGTTATTTCTCACGACGAAGAGTGGGCCACCAGAATCTCCGCTGCATGTACTAGCTTGTCTTGCGGTGTTTGTGCAAATGTTACTGGTTTGAACGATTGAGTAGACGCCTCGACATTGATTGTTGCTAATCACGTTCATACGTCCAAAGCGTAGAGATTGCGAATTTGTGACAGGGTTAGCTAAAACAAAAATATTAATTGATGTGTTACTTTAAAATGATGTTATTATATTCTGCCTTATATTGTCTCAGGTTGTGTATATATTATAACTACTAAACAAAACAATGATTTCAAGTGGAGAATAATAAGAAAAATCTCTTACATTAATATTTATATAGACTTACAGCGCCCTGTCATTCCAAATCCAGATGCAGTAGCTAGTTCATCAACGAAGTTTTGATTAAGTAAAGATCCAGAAGGTAAAGCAATGACGTTAATGTTATCTGAAATAAAAAAAAAATATATTAAATGAAACTAACACAAACAGAACGTGATTTGACCTTAGTGAAATTGTTTACTTATATACAATTACTTACTGGAAAGATTCACATTTGAAGGTAAACGGATCATGGCAATGTCGTTACGAGCCTGTGCTGGTAACCAGTTCGGATGCATAACAACATTGTTAGTATTTATTCTAGTGCCGCCGCTGTACAAGCGGATGGATCCCAGTACAACTGTAAATCTCGCTATTCGGGTCCGGCCATCAAACCAGCAGTGAGCAGCAGTGATAAGACGATTGCGACTAACTAAGACAGCTCCACATAGTGCCTGCCGAGACGTACCGCTGATAAGCCCCAGTAGGCCGGCCTGTTGAAAGGAAAAGCAAGATAATAATTATACTAGTTTTATTCATATATGAACAAATATGAGTTTGCCAGATAGTACCTGAAAGGGAAATTGTCCAAGAGAAGCTCCAGAACCATTAAAAATTCTGGAAACTGGATTATTCTTATACTGCTCTTCCTGCTCCTTAATTCTCCCAGCCTCCGGAATACCTATTTTTTCTATGTATCCATACGCATTATTATAATCAGGAATTGATTCAGCAGCGACAAACGCAGCTAAGGATAAAAAAACTAAAACAAGTTTCATAATAGTGCCGTAAAATGCTAATGTTGTAAAGTAAATGTAAACGTTTTATTTATTTTTATATATTGTAGACAGATAATTTGAGGGATTAAAATTGTGACTCAATTTATAAATATTGTCAATAACTATGGTATCGATATATTCATCAATCTTATTGTATCTAAATCTATATTTTATCAGGAATATTTGCTTTTTAAATCACGCAAAAATGATAACGATTAGCTGTTAATGAAACAGATTAGTATTTAATGCGGATACAATTTTTATCTCTTAAAGAATTCTACAATAGGAAGGAATATTTTAATTAGTTCTGCGCCACAAACATACATATATATATGACGATTACTCAATACTACTTACGATACTTGTTGCCACCTACAACTTCGTCAGTTCGTCATGTTGACCAACTTTTCATAAGATGCTATATTAATATCTCCCATAAATTAGATACAATGTCTATGGTTTTATATCAGGTATTCCCAAATTTATTGTTACTTTTTTTAAAATCTTTATTGTTACTTGGTAGTAGTATTTTACGTTAATTAGCAGGATTTTATTGTTTATACAAGATTTTTGATTAATTGATTTGATTTTTTAAATTTTGACGTCCAGCCCTCGTTTACGGAAGACACATATCGTATAGCCTTTCCTACAGATTTAGAAAATATAGAATTGCAAAAAGAGGTATGATGGCCTAATATATATATCAACATAAGTTGGATTCATGCAGTACGTCTTTGGGAGCGCCTCTTCTAGAGTGCCGTTGGCTCTCTGGATTTGCCATGAGCTCATGACTTCTGCTAACAGTGCCCCCACGAAAGATCAGAAGCCTAAGCAAAGTAAGGATAAAAGTAAGGGCAGAAAACAACGGTACAAAAACTGCCCATGTAGTGGGGACCTCTCTGCCACGGCCTCTGTCACCTACCCCGACGATATGTCTGAGGACTGGGCGGGCTGGAGCGTTGTCACAAAAAAGGTGGCAAGAAGAACGCAGCTACTCAACAATAGCCAAGAAAGAAGAAGACGCAGCGGAAGACGAATAAAACCACAAAGCTTCGGTCACCTCGTTCGGCTGCGATAGTGCTAAAGCTGCAACCTGCCATCACAGAGAATAATGTCACGCGTTCTCTAGTGCTTACCTTAGTTTAAAGAAAAGGTGAACCTTGCGGACTTGGGTATTTGATACCCAAGTCTGCAAGGTTTACCTTTTCTTTAGGAGTAATGATGTGAGGTTCAGAGTTGTGTTAAGTTTGCGGGCCTAATCATTTTATATACTCTGTAGTAATAAATATTAAATTCTTTATCCTTTATTTGTCACATAAGTTCTAACTTTCTAAAGTTCTAATTATTTCGTTTCTTTTGAGGTACAAAACCTAAAAAAATATATATTTTTTATTTAATAATAAACGTTAGAAGGCGATTAGGTCTAACTAGGACAGCTCCACATACAGCAGTTCTGAATGTACTGAGTGATATGACATTTTTTTTTTGAAGTTGAGTCTTACGTACATTTGTAGCTATATCGGCTTTGTTGAAATTAATACGACTAGTAATAAATAACAATTAATTATTAACTAAAACCTAAAAATAATAAAAATAGTACTTATTTTAATTTACGACACTTATTCATTTTAATTAAAATCAAACTCATAAAATTTCTTTCCCTTCTAAATATCGGAAATCTAAAGATTGGTATAATTATAAACGAGATATAAAATAACAGGTTGCCGAAGAAGTTTCACTTTCGTTTACTTTGTACGCACGTAATTTAGTCTAATATAGATATAAGTTATTGTTAAAAAAATATGAAGTAAATAACTTGTAAGTTTAAAATACACATTTCATTTTTAGATTTTTATTGCAAGGATTATCTTAGAAATCAGTTTTTATAGTAACATTTATGAAAAACTCATATGAAATAAAATTATAATTTGGGTCTAATTTAGTTTAATTGCCGTGTTGATGCGGGCTGAGAATAGCACCACCCCTTCTCGTCCCGTGGGTGTCGTAAAAGGCGACTAAGGGAATACAGCCAGCAGGAGAAGGACAGCAGCTTTTCCTGAAATCTAGGCCAAACTGCGATCGCCAACGAGCACGCCAAGCGTGGCGATTATGGCAAATACTCCTCATGAGGAATCACATGCAGAAACGGCCCCCAGTCCCCGGCAGCCCTGTTTTCTCTAGCTACGGTAGCGGCTACGGTAACGGCGGGGCAAGGGGTGTGAAGAATCACCGGGTACGATCTGGCTACTACCAACGACGACTCGACCTGGCAACATATAACACACGCACACTGAGTACTGACGCAAAGTTAGCAGAGTTGGAAGAAGCTGTTAGTAAGTTACATTGGGATATTATTGGACTATGTGGGCTATCTGAAGTTCGAAAAGAGGAGGGGGAACACGACTATTCTGAATTCCGGTAACTTGCTATACTACCGGGAGGGCGATCAACAGTCCCTAGGTGGTGTCGGGTATATCGTCCACAAGACCCTCGTCAACAACGTGGTTACTGTCGGAAGTGTGTAATAGGGTAGCGTACCTGATACTCAGATTATCGAAACAATATTTTATTGAATGTCATACAGGTTTATGCTCCGACCTCGGCATACCCAGATGACAAAATAGAGGCTATTTATGAAGATATTTCTAAAGCCATAGCTACAAAACTCACTATACAGTTGTGATGCCCGATCTTGGATACAATACGTACAGTAGGGTCAAAATTTTTCAAAATCCATCGTACCAAAATAAAAAAACTCTCAGACGAGACACTCCGACTTCTAGAATAAAGACGCGAGATAAAGCTACAGGACTCAGAAGATTCCAATCATTATAGGCTGCTAAATAGGCAGATCTCTAAGTCCTTAACACGCGACCTTTGCCGGCTTAATACAAATCATATTAAAGAGGCTATTGAGCGAAATCAGGGTTCTAAAGTGTTCGCAAAAGATCTGTCTATTAGGCAAAGCCCCCTGATGACGGTAGCATTGTTTCGAGTAGATCTGAAATCTTGAGGGAGATAGAGAGTTTCTATGAGAAATTGTACTCCACGCTAGCACCAGTTGATATCTTGGCTAAAGATCTCAGAGCTGAGCTAACCCGACACCAAGTCGAAAATATCCCGGACGTCAACCTGTCTGATATTAGTATGTCTCTCAAACAACTTAAAAACAACGTCACTACAGAACTTCTGAGAGCGGGCGGCAGGCCGATAATTAAAGTCCTCCAGAAACTCTTTAATTCCGTCATTTTTGTAGGTAAAAGCCGAAAGCATGGAGTTAAGGTGAGGATGTTATGTTTTTCAAAAAGGGTGATAAAATTCTTTTAAAGAACTATAGACCAATCTCACTTTTGGGTCATGTTTATAAGTTGTTGTTGGACAATGAGAAAGCCTTTGATTCGATCGAGACTTGGGCAGTGCTGCAGTCTCTCCAACGGTGCCTAGTAGACTACAGGTACATCGAAGTGTTAAGATATCTATACGAAAACGCCACTATGTCGATCCAATTACAGAACCAGAGCTCTAATCCTATCGAACTGCAGCGCGGTGTGAGACAGGGAGATGGTATTTCTCCGAAACTGTTCACTGCTGCATTGGAGGATATTTTTAAGCTTATGGTTTGGAAAAGATACGGAATAAATATAAACGGCGAAAACCTTGCACACCTTCGTTTTGCCGATGATATAGTATTACTGGCTGAGACTATGGAAGACCTAAACACAGTGCTTGAAGATCTCAATAGTGTTTCCCAAAAAGTAGGTCTTTAGATTAACATGGAAAAAACTAAAATTATGTGAAACACTCATGTTGTACCTGCTCCAGTCAATATTGGGAACACTACACTCGAAGTTGTTGACCACTACGTATACCTTGGACAACAGTCCAGCTAGGTAAGTCGAACTTCGAGAAAGAGATCTCTCGTCGAATCCAGCTTCATTCGGGAAACTAGAAAAAATCTTCGTATCCAAATTACCGCAATGTTTCAAGACGAAAGTCTTTGACCAGTGTGTGTTGCCCGTGATGACCTACGGAAGCGAGACGTGGCCGCTAACTGAGCTAAATGAGCCACATGGCTCATTAAAAGGCTCAAGGTCATGCAGCATGCAATGGAGAGAGCAATGCTTGGTAGTTCTCTACGTGATAGAATCAGAAATGATGACATCCGTAGGAGAACAAAAGTTACCAACATTAATCGAAGAATTGCGCAGCTGAAGTGGCAATGGGCAGGATACATAGCAAGGAGAACCGATTGGGGCGGAAAGGTTCTTGACTGGCGGCCACGAACTGGACAGGCCCCCTATTAGGTATACCGACGATTTGGTCAAGGTCGCCGGAAGCCACTGGATGCGGGTAGCGCGGTACCGATCGTCACGGAAATCCTTGGGGACGCCTATGTCCAGCAGTGGGCGGAACAATGGCTGTGATGATGATGATCACGAATTTAATAATAATAATAATACTTTATTACACAAAAACAAAATAGAACATCTCTTCCGGGCAACCATTTAATTAATATTTGATCAATAGTAGAAATGCAGAAAGGTGCAAAAAGTATTGCATTACAACTATATATACATTTGAGGTTATATTATTTATTATAAATAAATATATCAGACATACTTACATATATAATTATTTATATAGATATACGTATGTACATACAAACACATACATACATATACACATAGAAACCAAACATACATAAATATTTATAAATATACATAAGAGGCTAACATGTACATACAAACATATAAAGGTAAATATTATACACTTAAAGTTTTACTGTCTTAACAGTAAAAGAGTCATCAAAGCATTTCGTACGGCACAAAGGTATTTCTAGGAGGTTGTTAGTACGGGAGCGGAGTTGTTGGGAATGATTGGTGCTTGACCCTAAGAGCTTATAACGTTCCTTGAGATACATAGGAGTAACAGGATAGTAGAGGATAGTATGAAGTTGTATCGTCATCCACTTTAGCTGGTTGCAAAACTGCGACACATGGTCGTGCTTTCGCAGTCCAAAAATAAATCTTATTATAAGATTTTGCAGACGCTCGATCTTATTAAGTAGCTGTTGAGATAAGTCGAGATAGCAGGAATCAGCATAGTCTAGGATTGGAAGGAGAAGGGTGTGGGCCAAGGATGTTTTGGTTTTTAAAGGTAAAAGATTCTCCCATCTTCTCAATCTGCCTATGGCAGATAAAATTCTAAGACTAAGCTCAGAAACGTGGAGTGACCAGGAAAGTGCGTCATCTATCTTCACTCACAAATTCACAACACTCGTACTAGGCTCTAAGCAAACATTGTCTAATAAAATTGACAGTTAAGGAGAATGAATTTTAAGTAGTTGTTTAGAGGTACCAAATATAGACACCTGAGACTTACTTGGATTTATAGATAACCCAAAAGATTTACACCACATGCTTATTACATGTAGATCGAAATGAATCCGAACGACCGCATTAGTAATATCGTTAACGGCTACTGTGGTATAAATTTATAAGTCGTCTGCGTAAAGGTAAGAAGACGATATGTGTCGTATATCTTCACAGACTTTATTCACGTTGTAACTGTACTGTGTCCAGGGCGGTAAACGGATTGGAAAGTTGACAGGATATTATTAGTATGTAAAAATAGGTAAAGCTGGTCACAAACAATGCGTTCGAGGACCTTAAATAGAAAAGGAAGTATAGAAATTGATCGATAGTTGAAAAATGAAGTTGAATTGGATATTTTCGGAATTGGAATCACTAGCGCATATTGCCAGGGATCAGGCAATTGACAAGAGGAAAGGTAGAGGTTAAAAATGTGACGTAATACAGGAAGAATCCAATTAAGAGATAACATAATCTTATGGTGACTTATGTTGCCATAGCCAGTAACATCCGATTTAATAGCTAGCACATGCTTACGTACTTCTGCTGTTGTAATAGAGTTGAAAATAAAAGAGATGGTTGAAGGGTCAGGAAGAAGTGATAGTGATTGAAGGGTTTTTATCTTAATATTATCAGTCATCAGATTGACGTTCGTACAAAATTGTTAAGAGATTTTAAATCCGTGCAGTTGCTTAAGGTTGATATACGTGTGCGCCTACCTCTTATACTCATCGCGTTCAGGTATTTCCAAGGTTTTGCTGCATTGTTACGATCAATAGATGAAAAGATATATTTGCGTTGTGCATCTCTGCAAATTTTGTTACATCTGTACCGCAGTGTTTTGTACCTTTGCAGGCTTGCATTCGTAGGATTTTTCTTATACGTAGACTTTTCGGTATTACGTTTTGCCATAAGTTCCTTAATATTCTGAGTACCATGGAGCAGGAAAATGTTTTATTTTTATTGGCTGTAATGGTGCATGAGTGTCGAAAAGTTCAATGAGAATAGAATTAAATATATTTAATTTATCATCGACGGTTTCTGCACTAAATATACAATCCCAAATTTATTATATTTAATTAATTACTCCTAAATTAATACTTTAATTACACATAATCTGTATTAAAATTATATTGAAGTAAACAGCCAAACATGTCAAGTTTAACAATTAGATTAAGAGCTTAAAACTAATAATGAAATAATAGATCAGCTGACCTGGTAAGAGAACTGTCCAAGTGAAGCCGTCGTGACAGAGGATTGTTAAAATATTCTTCTTCACGTGCTCGAATTTTATCGGCTAAAGGAACACCAAATCTTGTGAGGTATCCATAGGCAGTATCAAACCTCGGTTCTTCGGCGGCAACAAATGCCGCCAATGAGAGAAGTACTATTGCTAGTTTCATACTGCTAATGTATAATTTCTGTCAATTAAACCTTACCTTATTAATATTCATAATTCTTTTTTCGATATACCTAATGTAGTTATGGTATACTAGGTCCTGTTACTTTCCTTTTCTTTACAAAAAAATATGAAAATTTATTTTTAATATCACGCATATAGCTAGAATAACGAAAAGAACTTAGTGCTCAAACAGTTTTACACATTATTAATGAAACAATTTCAACGCATTAAAACAACTGTCAGTTTATACAATTGTCATCATATTTCGGTAAACGGTTTCTGACTTGCCTCGCCTACTGCCTTTGATTCCTGCAGGAGGAGATGACTGTATCCTGTGTGGTCGGCATGAGATTTTAAAGCATTTTAAGTGGATCGCAGGTGGTAGAAAGTTTTCAACCGTCTTCTCTATTGGAGTTCGGATATTTTTGTATTTCAATAGCCTTGCGGATGGTCTGGGGATATATCTGTTTTCGTAACGAGTATATGAGAGTTTTCAATCCTGAAGTAATAGTTGCGCTTATCACAAGTAGGCTTGGACACAGGTGACTCTAAATCATCTACTTGTAATTAAAATACTTGATTGAATTATTCTATAGGCATATATTGTTTTCCTCCAGCTTTCGCTTGACAATTCTGATGTAGTCCTCTATGAGTATACTAGTAAACAGCAACTCAACATAAAAAAATGACCATGGTTTCATTGTTAGCTAACTTAAGGTCTTCGTCCAGTAACAAAATGGTAAGGATCCTTGACATAAAATGTTGAGTGGTCATTAAGTGGAGGAAGTACTTTCACGGCATGTTGAGTCAGTTTACACGTCGGCGTATTGATTTGGCTAACGATTGGACTAAGAGGATCTTTTTGGTGTATTTTCGGTAGCCCATATTAATTTAGAAGGTTTTATACAGGTGGTTGTATGGTTATTCTGGTGCGTGTATGGAGATTAAGTCGAATGTTTTTTTGAATATATGCTTTGTTAACAAGTTAAAAAGCTTTTCCATCCGATAGCAACAATGAAATCTTATTATTATATTCCTCGGTGTCTATTACCTTACCTTACGTTTATCGCCTTTGAGAACTGTTATTTCTTCGTTTTGCCGTAAAATTTAAGAACCCAAGATTCCTCACTAAAAAAATTGGTTTATTAAAGGAAGTATGACGGATATAAAATGACGAATAGTTTTCAAACCTTCCTACTTTCAAAATCTGGTTTTCATATAAACATGGGCTCTCCTGTGTTCCCGGTAATAGCATATATATACATTTGAGTTCTTTGAAGAAATGGCTATTAGCTCTGCACTCTTTTACCTAGGCTATATAAGTGGTACGTAGATGATACTTTTATAATTTTATCTACGAACAATATTAATGTATTCCTAAACTATCCGAATCCTATTCAATTTACAGGTAATTACAGACAGGATAGGCAACATCTTAAGAAGAGCTTCTATAAAGTTAATTATATCCAAATATTGCTTTAGCTATCCATGAAGTTATTTTTTAGTAAAAAAAGTTTTAGTTAAGAAATTCATCCCCGATATCAAAACAGGCATGTATGGAATACAAAAATATTTTTAATCGATCGAAAAGGCGGAAGTTCTACGTTCCATATGTATATTTTATTTGATGTATGTCTGACAACGTCTTCAGTAATTACATGAACAGGTCTAGTTTGATACATTATGTCTTAATTCTTGAATTTCTAAATGAATTTCAATAATGTTATAATTAAGTTGGAATGTCGAATTCGTTACCGAGAGAATCATCTCAGTAATAAGGACCTTTTTATTTATCTCTGTGTCTCTGTCTGTAATTTTATTATAGTTATATTTAATAGAATATATAATTAGTAATTACTTTAAATCTTAGCACCTACGAAGTTTTCAATAAAATTATCATCAAAATAATCAACCAACTTATTTCACATAGGTCTTAAATCTAGTCTTTTTGCGACTGTCTATTGGTCAATTTATTTTTATTAAAGAAGAAGAATTAATTGTTTTTATTAAAGACAGATAATTTGGTGGATTAAAATTGTAAGTCAATTAAAACAGTATTTTATGGAATATTTTCTTTTAAAATCATCAAAAAGTGATAACGATTAGCTGTTTATTTAACAGATTATTATTTTAATCTGATAAAAATTTGTCTGTATGTTGAAGAATTCAATAACACGAACGAATACTACTAGGTATATGACGATTACTCATTACTACTACTTACGATACTTGCCACCTACAACTTCGTCAGTTCTTAATGTTGACCAACTTTTCATAAGATGCTTTATTAATATCTCACATAAATTAGATACGATGTCTATGGTTTTATATCAGGTGTTCAATTCAAATTATAGGTTCTTAATCTATAATTTGAATGTCCATTACCAATTGGTCGTAGCAGGATTTAATTATTTTATGTTCACCATAATCTATCTTATTCTTGGTGGCATTACAATGGTCATTCCTTCCGGGACAAATATTTGAACGAACGAATTTAGATATGAATTAAAGATAAAATAAATTATAAAATTAGTAAAATGTTCATCAAGCCTGTATTATAATAAAGCATATTTAATTATATTTTTTATAGGAAATTATTTCTAGGAGTTTATCTTTGTTATTACTTGTAAGTATAGTATTTTACGTTACTTAGCAGCGTTTTAAATTTCGGTACACGAATTTCGGAAATAATGGAGGGTAGAGATAAATATTACATCACGTATGGAGATTATGTATCAAATTAAGGTTTCTGTAAGTCCTTTTCCCCTCGGACCACCGCAAGGTGCAAAAGTGTCTATACTCTGTGTTAATTCTACTTACATAGTAAATAAATAAATAAAAGTATTTTTCACAAATATAATCTTCTTAAAAAATAGGAGAGTATAAGTTCAAAGGAGCTTCATTTAAAAACTACATTGTTCTTGCTCGCCTGGTACTTCCAACTCCGCCCACGTGAGTCAACACACTTTATAATAACCAATCTGCGCAAGCGCACTTCCCGCCCCTTTCACCTGGCCAACTGGACTCGCCCTATTGCTTTAATGTAATTGGGTCCTCACCATCAGCCCCTCTAATGTAATTGGGTCATCACTAGGCAAAAGGATTACTTTGGCACAGTATCTGCTGACTTCTTTTTTAGTAGTTGCCACTGTAATTATACTAACCTAGTACTTCAAAATGGAAAACCCGTTAAATAAATCACTTTCGAACATAGAAATTAATATTTCGGGATATACTAACACTCTGCCTAACTTTGTTTCAACTAGAAATAAAAGAAAAAGGGATGACGGTAGAATTGTCTACATTTATAGAGGAAATAAAAAGTATGACTACGAACTAGTTTAAGAAAAACACAGCTATGTTGAAAGACATACAAACAACAAACAAAAATATAGAGAGTTCCATAGTATTTTTATCTGCGCAAAATGAAGAATTTCTAAGAAAAATTTGTGCTTTAGAAAATAAGATGAAAGATCAAAGTAAATATATAATCATCTTAGAGGATAAAATAGAAGAAATGCAGAGAGAAAATCGAAAAGTTAATTTTGAAATTAAAAACGTGCCAAAACAATTAAACGAAACCAAAGAAGTCTTAATTAATATAGTAACGACACTATCCGACACCATAAACTGTAACTTAAAGAAATCCCATATATAGAGTTCGCGCCAAGAAGGAATACAAACAAAATACCCCGATTATAGTAGTGGATTATAGTGGAAACCTCGTCGTCGCTACTGAGAAACCAAGTCATACAACTATGTAAAACATATAATACTAAACATCAAAGCAAACTGTGTGCCAAACATTTAGGTCTGCATTCTTCTGTGAATACACCAATTTTTGTTTTAGAACAGCTGACTGCCAAAGGATCACGTATATATTTTCTAGCACACGATCTTGTTAAGTCTAAAAGCTATAAATACTGCTGGACAGCCTACGGTAAAGTCTTCGTGAGAAAAGCCGACTCCGATTATACTAATAAAAAATGAAGCTCAAACTCACAAGGTTTTACTAAGCGATATGACTAGTACCAGAATTGTTTATTAGTATTATGTTTCGCTCTTCTCTCTTCTCAAATGGTGTCTCTTACAAATGGTGTATCCACAAAATTTTACCTATTTTTGTAATGTATTAGTAGTAATGTATTAGTAGTGCTGTGCTATGATTGTTTTTATTTTTATGTTTTATTGTATAAAATCTTATTATATTAGTTACACAAACCATTGGGCAAGCGAAATAATTACTGTAATCATCGTAAAACTCACCTTTTCTAAAATTGAGCAACGCACACCTAACAACACTCACGACCACTCACACACAGCCCTTACTGATTGACAACTCACAATTTCAACATTTATTGTAATTTTTCTCAAGGATAATATTATGGGCTCGATAACATCCATTCGTTTAACCCCGAATTTACAAGTACGCACTTAATTTTTCTAACTTTTAATGAATCATAACTCACTTATGATGTTGAACAAATTTGAATATAAACAGCTCCATAACCGATCATGCTACAATCTTCCTAAACTTTCTTTATTGAAGAACGTAAATCGCATTGATTTACCAAAGCAAAAATATATACTGATTTCAACAAGGTTCTTAGGGTTTAGTTGAAAAAAAATTACCTTGTCTATTATATTATGAAGATCCTAATTTGCTTATTGAACTTTTGATCAGTAAAGTCACCGACTAATTAAAAGAAAGCTCATATATTAAGTATCTTCCCAACAAAACACGTACCATAAAACCGTGGATGACACCAGGTATTCTGCGATGTATTAGGAATAGAAATAATATGCAAAAGAAAGTTAAAAATAACCCAGACAATGAAATTCTATTAATTGGCTATAAAAGATATCGTACTCACTGCAGTAACTTAATAAAAAAGATAAAACGCAAATATTATAGAGGACAATTACTTTCATCGACTAAAAATCTGAAGAGGCTTTGGAATAAAATTAGAACAATAGCCCCTTTGAAGCCCTCAAAAACTACCAATAATGGGCTACTCAGCATAAAATCGTCGCTTTTAGATTCTGTTAACTACATTAACTATTATTTTGCCAATATCGGAAAACATCTAGCCGAAAATTTACTTTTTAACTTCCCTCAGGCAGCTAAGCCTCTTTTATGAAATCTACATTATTTTCTTTTGCTCTGCTTGAGACAGATACTGAGGAAGTGGAATCTGTTATTATGAATTTAAAGTTTGACAGTGCCCCTGGATGGGATAACATTACAACAACTTTTTTAAAACTAGCTCGACATATGTTCATTCCAGCTATTTGTCACCTAGTGAATCTGTGCTTCAAAAAAGGAGTCTTCCCTTGCCCATTAAAACCGTCTACAATAACCCCAGTATATAAAGGAGGCGACAATAGTAATACAAGTAACTATAGACCTAAAATCATAGAAAAGATACTAAACTCCAGACTACTGAATTATATGGAAAAATTTAAAATTATTTCCAGCTCACAATACGGATTTAGACGCAACAAAAATGCAAAAGATGCTATTGTAGCACTGACTTCTCATATCACTGAAGTTCTTGAAAAAGGCACATGTTTAACTATCTTTTTAGATCTTAAAAAGGCTTTTGACACAGTATCCGTTCCAATTCTCTTAAAAAAGCTGGAAAGCATAGGCATTAGAGGCACTCCACTATTGATATTTAAAGACTACCTCAGCAATAGAAAACAGAGGGTTAAAATTGGGGATTACGTAAGCAGTGACTCTTTAGTAAGTTTTGGTGTCCCACAAGGAAGCGTCTTGGGGCCCACGCTATTTCTACTTTATATTAATGATTTATTGATTCTGAACATTGATAATGGTAGAATCTTTGCCTACGCAGATGATTCCGCAATTGTCTTCTCCGGTCCTTCATGGAATGCCGTAAAATTGTCTGCAGAAAAGGGACTTGCAAAAATATACTTCTGGCTCAATTGTAACTTACTTACTATTAACACAGATAAAACAAACTACATGTGCTTCACTATTAATAACAGAACTCAGCCTGAAAACAATTTTAATATCGAGCTGCATGGTATGCTGCTGTCTGTATGTCTGCTCTACTATTTGTGATCCATCGATTCTGAGTGGAGTATCTACTACCAAATATCTTGCTATTATGCTGGATCAACGATTATCTTGGCACCCACATATTGATTTTACCAGTTCTAGAATACGCAAGCTTATCTGGATATTTAAAATTCTAAGACACGTGACAAATAAAAAACTGTTAACTCAAATTTATATCATCCTAGCGCAATCAATACTAGGATATTGTATCCCTGTATGGGGTGGTGCATCTAAAATGAAATTCCTCCAATTAGAAAGAGCCCAGAGATCCTTGTTAAAGGTTATGTTTTTTCAGCCTTCCCTACAGATTCCCCACAGAGAGAATTTATAATTATTGCCAATTGTTAACCGTTCGAAAGCTATATATATTGCAAAGTATCTTAAAAGTGCATAGAATCACTGCTTTCTCAAATGATTCGCAAAAACATAATAAAAGAAGAAATTTAACAGCATATATTCCTCCTATGAGAGCTAAATTTGGCAATAACCAGCTACCCAATCAGTCGAGATTACTTTATAATAAAATAAATAAAATCTTAAACATTAATCCTATGAGCTCTTATCAGTCCAAAAAAATATTAACTGCCTGGCTACTAACGTTAAACTACGATGACATAGAAGCAATAATGGTACACTAATATACACACACACCACAAACATACAAATACATACACACACACACAATCACAATCACACACACACACACACACACACACACACACATATACACATAAATAAATACTCTCTTTTTGGCCATATCTTTCATAATTAAATTAAATTAAGTTAGGTTAGATATAAGATGCGTATTGAATGTATATGAAGACGTTCTACTCGCTATACCATCTACCGAGGTGATCATAGTTGGGGGAGACCTTAACGGTCACGTGGGTAAGGCTGCGGATACGTATGAACGTGTCCACGGTGATTTTGGTCACCAGAGGGCGAAAATATCCTAAGAACCTGTATTGCATCTGATCTGGCCATCGTGAATACGTTCTTCCAAAAGAGTCCGCAGCATCTTACTACGTACGCGAGTGGACTCCATTCAACCCAAATAGATTACCTATTGACCAGGCGATGTCATGTTGGCAAGGTAACTAACTGTAAAGTCATTCCTGGTGAAAGCCTCACGGCCCAACATCGTCTTCTTGTCATGGATTATGTCGTTACCCCGATAAAGAAATTAGCCGAGACGCGTAAATCTAAGATCAAGTGGTGGTTGCTGAATGGATCGATGCAGACCGACTTTCTGGCAGAGTTTAACAGTCAAAATTTAACAACTAACACCGAAACTGCTCAGGATGCTTGGGATCGAGCTCAGTCAGCAATTATTACGGCTGGTAAACATGTTCTTGGCGTTTCTAAGGGAGGACGTATTATGGACAGGGAGACATGGTGGTGGAATGACAAGGTACAAGAGGTGATTCATGATAAGAAGACTGCATTTAAGGAGTGGCAGCGTTCCAACTCTCCTGAAGACAGACTGGAGTACATAGCAGCGAAACGTGCCAGCAAAAGAGCTGTAGCCAGAGCCCGCAGTGAAAGTTTATTACCTCTATATGATAAACTTGAAACTGTGGAGGGGCAGAAGCTCATCTACAAATTGGCACGTGTTCGGGATAAAGCGACGCAAGATATCACAAAATGTCTTTGAAGTCTGTCTGTCTGTGAAGGAGAAGTGGATAAGTTACTTCTTGGAGCTGCTGAATACTCAGCACCCGGTTAGTATTCCGTCTGAACCACCTCCTAACCTGGGACTTATTGCTCCAATAACCCTTGATGAAACTCGGAATTGTCTTCGACGCATGAAGAACGGCAAGGCGGTGAGACCTGACGATATTCCGATCGAAGCGTGGAAATCGTTAGGCTCTCGTGGTGTGCTCATGCTTACTGATCTTTTTAACCGCATTTTGAACACTGGAACGATGCCACATCAATGGCGGCACAGTTTTATTACCCCTATTTACAAAGGAAGGGGCAGTGTTCAAGATTGAGGTAGTTATAGGGGCATTAAGATTATGAGTCACACCATGAAGCTCTTCGAGCGCGTGATTGCCCTCAGGCTCCGCCTAGAGTGTACTGTCTCTGAGTGTCAATATGGATTTCAGCCAGGATCAGGCACTACGGACGCCATTTTTGCCCTCAGAATTTTGATGGAGGCACACAGAGAAAAGAGGAGAGCTCTGCCTGTGGCATTCTTAGACCTGCAGAAGGCCTTTGACTGTGTGCCACGTCAGTGTATCTGGTGGGCACTGCGATCCAAAGGGATCCCTGAATCCTATGTTGCTATTATCAGAGACATGTACAACGACTCTGTTTTTACAGTTAGGACCGCTGTTGGCGATACCAAACCGTTCCCAATTACAGTAGGGGTTCACCAAGGCTCAGCTCTTAGTCCACTTATGTTTAATGTAGTGCTAGATACTGTCACGGCTCACATCCAGGACCAGCCGCCATTGCTGATGATGTATGCCGATGACATAGTACTCATTGACGAGAACCGACTGATGCTGGAGCGTAAAGTGAATGCCTGGAAGGGTGCGCTTGAGAACGGTGGTCTTAAACTGAATGTGTCAAAGACCGAGTACATGGCTTGCGGGAACCCAGACTCGAGCACCATCCACATCGGGCCTGAGCCAGCCGTTAAGTCGGAGAAGTTCAGGTACCTTGGATCCATTATGCACGAGTCCGGAGGCATCGACTACGATGTCCACGCCCGGGTTAGCGCTGCTTGGGCCAAATGGCGGGAGGTCACTGGTGTGGTCTGCGATCGCAGAATACCGCCCAAACTGAAGGGGCTGATACACAAGAGCATGATCCGACCAGTTCTTCTATACGGCAGCGAATGTTGGCCAGCATTATCTCAGCACACTCAGGAGCTTCACGTAACGGAGATGAAGATGCTGAAGTGGATGTGTGGCGTTACTCGGGCTGACCGCATACGCAACACAGTTTTGGGGTCCGTGACGTAGCGGATAAGCTCCAAGAGCGTCGTCTGAGATGGTATGGCCACGTTTTGCGCCGGCCTAAGAACTACGTCGGAAGAAAATGCCTTGATATGTCTGTCCCTGGAGTAAGACCCCCGGACGCCCAAGGAAGCGATGGCTGGACGTCGTGACGCACGACATGAGAGCCAATGGACTAACCACTGAGGATGCTCAAGACCGTGCAAAGTGGAGTAGACTAAGTAGGAAAGCAGACCCTGGCAATAGGCCGGGATAATGCTAAGTGTATTGTATAGATATTTATTTCCACAAATGTATGAAATTTTATGGAAGAGCGAAAGAAAGATATGCTATACTACTTACTGGGTTGGTCGCATTACTTCACATGTTAAAGAAAATGTTAATACTGAAATAAATATTTTTAATTTTTTTTTGTAAGAGTAACTAACAAATGTTTTCGAAAAATTACCAATTAAGGATACCAATCAAATCCCTTTGCTAAAGGAGCGCGGGAACGGGAAGATTGAAACACAGTTGTAAGATATGACTTGGTAGGAGTTACAAATGGAGTTTTGCAGTTTTGCACTTTGTAAACAGAAGAAAACATTTACTTAACAATATTATATGTATAAGAACGTTGGACAGACGGGTAACGTGAGAATGTCTCAATATATGAGATATACTTTTAAAACATTGTAAGTTGTATTACAAAATTCAGAACATCCTAGTCAGTTGTGTTATTCTTATTACATGCATCTTTGCTGGGATGTACACAAAGATGAATCTTATATCCCTACACACACTTATTTGTATATATATATATATATATATATATATATATATATATATATATATATATATATATATATATATAATATATATATATATATATATATATATATATATATATATATATATATATATATATATATATATATATATATATATATATATATATATATATATATATATATATATTATATATTAATATTAAAATTAAATTAAATTGTTGTCACTTTATACATATGTATTGATTATTACAAAATAAAGGTAATTTTGAATAAACGTAATAGAAATTTATTTGTAATTGACCAATAATAAATTTTTGAAATTTGAAAAAATACGCTTTTGTAGAAAAAATAACTCTCCAAGTTAATTTTATAGTGAGAATTATTGAATAGTTGATTATAAAAACCATTCATATATTATTTTTAAGCAATCAGTATTATCAATACATAAATATAAGAAGTATTTATTTGTGTAGCATCAAACAAATTTGTAATGTCTTTGCGATGAGATATTTGAAACTGGTTCTGTGCAACGGCCATATTATATTCCTACTACTTTATTCCAGGTAAGTTAAATTATGAGAAGAATACTAAACAAAAAATATATCAATATGAATAATATTTTATTTTAATACCAATTTTTAAATATTTTGGTTAATAAAGCTAATAAAGGATGAAACTCTTGCAAACACAGCAGCATAGCCAACTTCACAACCTCCCCTATCAGGGTGGAGCCCGAAAGAAGTAAGCCCAACCTAAAATTTAAAAAGAAAATATGAAGAAAATTAAATGCAAAATTCATGAAACATAATGGTGGTTTTAATTTTTTAGTAAGCAAATAAAAACATCTTACAAGTAAAGGAGCACCGTTCCTCTGAACAACGAGCGGACCACCAGAATCTCCTCCACATGTACTGGCTGGTCCTCGAGTGCAAATATTGCTAGACTGAATAAATCCTGGGAAACTTGACCAGCATGCCGCGTTAGAAATTATGTTCATGTTGGCAAAACTGAGGAATTGATTAGATGCAATCCCAACATCTGAAATAATGGATACAATTATTACTAGGAAAATTACAAAAAAAAGAAAAATATACAACAAAATGAAAGGGAAAATAAAACAGTAAAATAAGTTACACGATACCGAAGCTGTTTGTTTTGTCGTAATTTAAAGGATAATTGAACCGATAATTTTTATCAACGTTATTATTTGCTTATACATGTATTAATAGGATTTCGAATTAATTATGTAATTTATGCAAAAAGTCATCGTATTTTTATATGAAACACATAAAAGATAATGTGAGATCACATAATTTTACACAGTAATAGACTCAATGTTCAAACATGAAGTATATAGTATAAAATATTTTTAATATTCAACTATCATATTTACTTACATCATGACAAACTAGGTCTTATTTTTAATTCTAAATGTACTGTTGTTTAATAAGAGCATTAAAAATTTGAATATTGTTTGTGCTCGCTCCTTATTACATTAATATATTTTATATTTTTTTGTGTTAATATAATTTTTTTAAAATAATATTATTACATTAAATGTATGAAGTAAACATTATTTTTTAAGTAAAAAGCAAATAATAGTATAAACCAAACTTACTTCCTCTACCTCCAAAACCAGATGCAATACCGGTTTCACCAGCAAACAATTCATTAACTTGTGATCCACTAGGTAGGGCGATGGGGCTTATGTTGTCTGGAATAATAAAAAAATATTTTTTAAATTCTTATGTATTCTCATGTGTTTCAGCAAAAATTTCGTCAAGTGCGAATCAAACACGCATGCACACCTATGGTACAGTAACAATTTAATGATTGTTGCTCAAAGGCAAATACAACATTTGAAAATTGACGAATTTTAGTTTGTACCCAATATTTTTGTATGAAAATAACTGTTTATATAAGTCTTATGGTTTTCTGTAATTTTTTTTATAAATTATCTATTTTTCTTTTATATTTTCTTTATTTGTACCTATAGGTTCTGACTTCCTGCCAAATTCATAATTCCAGGTTCCAACGACGGGAGGTACCCTATAGGTTTTGAATCATTAATATGAGGTCAATCTCAACAATATGGGCTAAAAAATAATGTAAAACCTGGCATCTTTTGATTTCGTTGGCACAAAAGTTTAATTTCTTCTATGCTTTAACTGACTGTAAACTTGGATAGTTGAAATAAATTTCATCTTAATACCTCCACGCATTCTTGAGGAAAATGGGTTCCGTATCTAAAGAATTGAATATATCATTGATTTTTTAAAATAATAAACCTACTGGAAAGTTGGACAGACGAAGCCAATAAAATGACGCCAATATCATTAAGTACATTGGCAGGGTTCCAGTTTGGATGCATCACAATATTGCTGGTTACAACTCTGGTACCACCGGAGAATAGAGTGGCGGACCCTAGAACTACCGTGAATGAACGAGCTTGATTCTGGCCGTCAAACCAGCAGTGAGCAGCGGTTAGAAGGCGATTAGGTCTAACTAGGACAGCTCCACATACAGCAGTTCTGAATGCACTGAGTGATATGACTAGGCCAGCCTGAAAATAATACAATAAGCAATTATCATTAAAATATAAAATTAAGTGTAAAGTTCTTATTCTGTTTTTACTTCATTACAATTATATCTATACACATATTAATCTTTATTTTGAATCGTCTAGTAAGACTACACATATTGTTTTACGTTGAGCCTTACATACATATGTAGCTGTATAGTTTTTGATGAAATTAATATTAAATAATTAATTATTAACTAAAACCTAAAAATAAAAAATAGTATTTATTTTAATTTACGACACTTATTCATTTTAATTATAATCAAACTCATAAAAATTCTTTTTCCTTCCTAAATGTCGGAAACCTTAGAAGCTTTAGATTAGTATAATTAAAAACGAGATTTGAAAAAATAGGTTGTCATAGATTGTCCAGATATAAATTAATGTTAAAAAATAATTACTCCAAAATAATACTTAAATTACACGTAGTCTGTATTAAAATTATATTCAAAGTAAACAACCAAACATGTCAAGTTTAAACAATTAGATTAAGAGCTTAAAACTAATAATGAACTAATATACCAGCTCACCTGGTAAGGGAACTGTCCAAGTGAAGCCGGGGAGCCATTAAAGATTCGTGACAGAGGATTGTTAAAATATTCTTCTTCACGTGCTCGAATTTTGTCGGCTAAAGGAACACCAAATCTTGTGAGGTATCCATAGGCAGTATCAAGCCTCGGTTCTTCGGCGGCAACAAATGCCGCCAATGAGAGAAGTACTACTGCTAGTTTCATACTGCGAATGTATAATTTCTGTCAATTAAACCCTTTTTTTATATAAAATACGAAGATAAACAATACTGATTATGTTATCGGTCGCGGATATTCATTTTAAGGTTCGACTGCGTTATCTACCTTATTAATATTTTCAATTATAATTTCAATGTATCTAATGTAATTATGGTATACTAGCTCCTGTTACTTTACTTTTCTTTACAAAAAAATTATGAAAATTTATTTTTAATATCACGCACATAGCAAGTATGATCTGTTTTCCTAGCGAATATATGAGAGTTATTAATCCTGAAGTAATGGTTGGGCTTATCACCTATAGGCTTAGACACAGGTGACTTCACATCATCTACTTATTGTTGTTGTAAAATACTTGACTGAATTATTGTATAGGCACATTCTGTAGGTCTTCGTCCACTAACAAGAGGGTAAGGATCCTTGATATAAGATGTTGAGTGGGCATGTAGTGGAGGAAGTACTTTCGCGGCATGTTGCGGCAGTTTATACTTCGGCATAGCTTTTCCATCCGATAGCAACAATGAAATCTTATTGTTGGATTCCTCGGTGTCTATTATAATGTTTATCCGCTTTGAGAACTGTTATATATAAGCTTTGCATCCTTTTACCTAGGATATATAAGTGGTACGTAGATTATAATTTTATCTACGAACAATATTAATATATTACTGAATGATTTATTCGAATTCTATTTAATTTACAGGGAGTTAGAGATAAGATTGGCAACTTCTTAAGAAGAGCTTCTTTTAAATTAATTATAGACAAATAGTGCTTTAGGTTTCCTTGAAGTTCTTTTTTATTAGACACACTCATCTCAGATATCAAAACAGACATGTATACAAATATTTTTAATCGACCGAAAAGGAGGAAGTTCTATGTTCCATATGCATATTTTATTTTATGATTACCCTCGATTTCTGAGTCATTTGTGTACCAATTTAAATAACTCTTTGTTTATAAGAGCGTACTTCCGAGGTGGTACCTTCATATCAGGATCTAATAATGGAACCCCAATAACATCTAGGGAAATCTTCACATTTTATCGGTGTTTCATAAAATTTTATACAGACATATATGTGCATATTTGCCTCCTGTTATCATCAATAATATAATATATAATTAACAATTAGTTTGAATCTTAACACCTACGAAGTTTTCAATAAAATCATCGTCAAAATTATGAATGGACCTTTTTAACTGGGTACATTTATAAAAATCATCCTCTATGTCTTCTATTATAGGTCTTAAGTCTAGTATTTTTACGAATGTCTATTGGTTAATTTCTTTATATATATTAAAGACAGACAATTTGGTGGATTAAATATATGAGTTAATTGATAAATATTGTCTTGTCACCGATGTCTTCATTAATCATATTGTATCTAAAACTGTATTTTATAAGGATTAATTTGTTTTTAAATTATCAAAAAGTGATAACCATTAGCTGTTTATATAACAGATTAGTATTTTATTATGATTTTTTATCATATATCTCTGTCTGTTAAAAAAATCAATAACACGAACGAATACTTTAATTATTTCTGTGCCACAAACATACATAATATGTATATGACGAGTACTCAATACTACTAATTACGATACTACTTGCCACCCTTAATATTGGGTCCATCGTGTTGACCCACTTTTGAAAAGACTCTGTATTAATATCTCCCATAAATTAGATACGATGTCTATGGTCAATATCAGGTATTCAAAACCTTTAATTTGAATGTCATTACCAATTACTCATAGCAGGATTTAATTATTTAATGTTGGCATCACTATATTCTATATTATTCTTGTTGGCATTACAATTATCATTCCTTCCGGGACAAACATTTGAACGTAATGACATATACGAATTAAAGATACGATATAAATTTAGTAAAATGTTTACCAAGTCTGTATTATAATAAATTATATTTAATTATTTTTTTTATAGGAAATTATTTCTATAAGTTTATCTTTATTATTACTTTACTTAGCAGGATTTTAAATTTTCGTTCATGAATTCGGGCAATGGTGGAGGCTGGAGATATATATATATATATATATATATATATATATATATATATATATATATATATATATATATATATTATATATATATATATATATATATATATATATATATATTACATCACAGGTGGAGATTATGATAACAAATAAGGTTTCTGTAAGAGCAACTAAGAAATGTTTTCGAATTTCTGTTGTATTATCTATAATCTGCCCGATAGCAATTGGGAAGAAAAGAGGAAAAATTACCAATTAAGGATACCAGTCAAATCCTTTGGCCAAAAGAGCGCGGGAACGGGAAGATTGAAACACAGTTTACGATATGACTTTGGTATGTTAGCATAATTTAGTCTTAATTATATTAAATGTTATTTGACTTTAACGGCACTTATAGATGGCGTTGGAAAACTAAGAGTTGTTATTTGACTTGAATAGTTCCCATTTATGAATATAGAGGGCGCCGCGTCTTTCCGGTTGAATAATAATATAACCGCAAAAGACGCGGTACTCTGGATTCACTTTGGAAAAGCTTACAGACGAGGGAAGTCTGTCATTCGAGTGTAATACCCATCGATACATTCTACATACGTGATACATTCGAGTGTGGTATCTATGGATTGTATATAAAAGTAAGGAATAACAGTACATGAAGCCATTGTTAATTATAACTGGAAAGCTTAAATAAATCGATATTATAAAACTGGAGACCGTGTCTGATTTAGTAGCCTGCGCTTATAGATCAGAAGCGGGATTACGAAAGGATAAATAAAATTTCCTTTCCGCTCACAAAATGTAAGTAAAACATAATATTTACCCTATATCATTATTGCCTTTTTATTCTCCACCCTCATTTTAAGCCAATTGAATAATTTGAATATTATTTATAATTGTTGCAATCTATCTATTTACTATATCTTTTTTTCTCTTAATTTGCTTGCTGTCATTTTATCTACTTCTACATTATCATCAGTTGCATTTTGCTTTTATATTGTACTTGAAAAACAATCCTAAAACATGAAAGTAAAGAGTACTTCTAAATAAAAAAAAAAACTATACGTAATTAACTTAATTAATCGGACATAATTAAGCAATTACGTATGAAATTTTATTCTTATTTTCTATGCATATTCGTCACTAGCATTAGTTGACTTGAACAAATTTTCACAATGGAAATTATTTTTATTATGGGTTATAGGGTAATCATTTTATTATATAAATGATTTAAAGCCCAGCATATTGAAATTTATATTATAAGGTGTTTATAATATAGATAGCCCTAAAAGGAGATAATTAACAAATGCAGAACTAGCTGTAGGTTTTTTGCTAGGTCATCGTAAATATATGTATTGTTAAATATATTATTTAACAATATATCTGTTTATTAATAGTCGTTATTATATTAATTTACTTTCAATTACGACCGTATAACATTGCCTGATGTGAAAGAAGTTTTGTTATTTTTTTGTTACATGTATGAAGATTATAATGTTTACGGAAATTTTAAATATATAACATGTAAAATAGCTAGTTTATTTTATTAATATTTCAAGAAAGCAATTTTAATGAATGTAAATCAAAGCATCGTATAATTTGAGTTTCAGAAACATGGAAAATGTTAATGGCTGATGTCAATGTCAAGGGTCTGGGATGGACTCTCAAGGACGCGGGTCCAGGAATGTGGATCGTGATCCAGGCTGTCGAAATGAACAACGCAAGAGAATGAGAACGGCTTCGGAGCAAGATCCATTTGGTAACAATAAACAAACAAACAAAACATACACGTTTCGAGTACTTCTTCGGAATCGTCAGATGAGTCGTTTAAAGTTTATTTGAGGAGTTCACGTTTTCATAGTAAAATCCACAATTCTAACGCAATATTAGAAAAAAAATCTGTGTATAGTTAAATACATGAAAGGTAATGAGAAACCTAAATTATCGTATTATAATGTTATCCCCAACTTTGACCCTATGACCAAAGAATAAAACGTATTAACATGGATTAATAAAGTTGAAGAATGCGCAGGAAATTTATAATTGGGATGAAAAAGAATTAATCTATTATGCTTTACCTAAGTTAAATGGCATTGCTAAGTCATGGTATCAAAATCTTTCCATTTTTTTGTATAATTGGCCAGAGTGCAAGAAAAAGCTTCCGAAAAAACTTCAGAGTCCTTCCCAAGTCGGAAAGATCATGCTGATATTTTAACGGAAATGCTTAATTAACGTGTTGGATATAGTGAATCGTTAGAACTATATTATTATATTAATTTACTTTTTGAATCGGTGCAAATTATGGGCAGGGAAGCTTATTACATGGTATAGACGATCGCGCTGTAAAAGTAGGGGCACAAGCAGCCCAATTTACGGAACATAGGTCTTAAAGTATTTAAGATCGATCAAAGTAGCCAATAATAGGAAAAATAATAATAATAATTTTAAAAGAAACAGGTCACAAAAAATATTGTCATAAATAAACCAAATGTATCTAAAATTGTTCGTAATAATGGTAATATAAATTGCTTTAATTGTAACCAAATAGGTCATCCTAGTTTCAAATGTGACAGGCCGTTACTTAAATGCACGATTTGTAAAAGATCGAAGAAGAAGAAGAAGATAGGTCATAGGTCGTTAAATTGCTATCGACTTAATAGGACAGATGAAACTCAAACACCAGTAAATGAAAATGAGAAACAAGTGTCCGAAGTTATTACCAACGAAAAATTGAATGATAAATATATTATGGATATTAAAATAAACAATTTAGTTTTGAAAAACGTAGTCACGTAGACTTAGGTAGCCAGTGTTCACTTATAAAAGAAACTGACCCTAGTTTACTTAAATAAATTAATTAATAAATAAAAATGTAACTTTGCCCATGTTAAGAGGTATCAGCGCAAATATTGTACGTCCACTAGGTTTAATCACTGTCACAATAGAGATTCAGAATATCGAAGAAACGATTGAAATTTATGTGGTCGAAGATAATGTATTAAAATATTTAGTTTTATCGGGACATTCCTTTACGGAAAAGCCTCACTCAGTAAAAACGCAACATCAAGTGATATTCGAAAAGATTGAAGCAAATAATAAAGTTCATCTGGTTTCTTGTAATAGAACTGTAATACCAGTTGATAGGTTGATTACTAAAAAAATCAAATTTTGATTTGTTCAAAGGTTACAAATCCTTGGACGTCAGTAACGTCTATGTAGATGGTTCCGTAAGAGGCTCGGCTAATAAAGAATTTTATTTATTGCCAGGACAGTATAGTATTTCGAAAAGTGCGCCGTATTAATTCATAATTTATCGAGTTCAGAGATAATTATTAATAAAGATCGAGCGACGCAAATATGTATGTCATTACACGTATGCGAGGTATCAATCAGTACCACTGAGATAGACAATACCGTAGTGTGCGGTCCTAGCTTATCAATCGAACAACGTTTAGTACTTCAAAAGACACTGGCCGATTATAAAGATTGTTTCTCGAGTAGCCTTTATGATTTAGGATACACTCGTCTCACGGAAATGAAATAGAACTGCAAGATTCTGAACCTGTTGTATATGGACAGTACCGCATGCCTTATTCAGAAAGATGTCAAGTACGCGATATGGTTCAAGAGATGATCTATAGTGGTATTGTTGGAGAGTCTCGAAAAAAAAACTGGCGACAAGAGGTTGTGCGTAGATTATCATCGGGTGCTAAATTGAAACATGAAAAGAGACCGTTATCCCTTACCGCGTATCGAGGATAAATTAGATTTACTTGCGGGTAATAGCCTGTTTGTATCATTAGATTTAGCGTCTGGCTATTATCAGATTCGTATAGAGGAGAATTCACGATCCAAACGGCGTTTGTAACTCCTGACGGCCAATTTGAATATAATCGTATGCCATTCAGATTCGTTAACGCACCGTCAATCTTTCAAATAGAATTTTATCCGAAGCAAAAATGAAACATGCTCTTATTTATATGGTTGACATATAATACCATCTAAAGATTTTGAAGAAGGTTTAGATAGATTAAAAGAAGTACTTCACTTACTAAAACAGGGTGGTTTAACACTGAAAAGGAGCAAATGTCAGTTCTTTCTTGAAAATATTGATTTTCTCGGCTTTGAAGTGACGTCAAGTCGCAAACGTCCGGGATTGAAAAAGTGTGAAGCAGTCTCGAATTTCCCAAAACCAGCAAACCAACACGAACTTCGGCAATTCTCTTAGGTTTATCGGGTTTCTTTAGGAGATTCATTAAACATTACGCATTGCTAGCCGCGCCTTTGACCGATTTATTAAAGAAAGATAGGAATTGGAATCGGAGTAAGCCTCAAGAATAATGTTTTGTGTATTAAGCAATTATTATCAGAAAGGCCACTACTTGCTTTATATGATCCTCAAGCACAGCTGAGACACAGCGTCAAACTGGCGCCAGTAAAAATGGTCTAGCTGGTATTTTGCTTCATCGAAATATTAACGGTATTTTGCAACCGGTGTCGTATTTTAGCCGTAAAACAACTGAAGAAGAACAAAAATATCATTCGTTTGAGCTAGAGACGCTAGCCGTACTGGCTTCTTTGCATAGATTTCAGGTATATTTAATTGGCATACCATTTACAATACAAACTGATTGCAATGCTCTAAGGGTAACGCTAACGAAAACAGATCTAATCCTACGGATTGCTCGGTGGTGGATTCAACTTCAAGAATATGATTGTACTATTGAATATAGACCGGGCGCTAAAATGGCTCATGTAGACACCTTAAGTCGGAATCCTGTAGACCCGCCAACTAGTGAATCCCATATTCTTGACATTCTGTCAGTAGAATCGGAACAAGATTGGATCATCACTGTGCAATCGGCAGATAGCGAAATTGTTCGAATTCTTATTCAAATACTGAACAAGTGGCCGATATCCACAAAAACTTTAAATTAAAAAATGCTCAGGTATATCGCGTAGTAGGTGATGAAATAAAATGGGTGGTTCCTAGCGGTGCGCGATGGTAGATTTTAAAACGTAATCACGATGATATAGTTCATTATGGGTATGAAAAAACTTTGGATAGAATAAAAAAACACTATTGGTATAGATTTGTAAAAAAATCTTTCAGCGTGCTTGGAATGTGCTCATCACAAAGCTCCAGGTGGAACGCGTGAGGGTGAACTGCATCCAATTGAAAAAAGTACCATACCGTTACACACTGTTAACGCAGACCACCTAGGGCCTTTTGTGAAAAGTAAATCGGCTAATCGTTTTTTATTAGTTATAGTTGATAGTTTTACAAAATTTATTAATATAACAGCCGTTAAAACTACTAAGTCATCAACGACAATAAAAGAAATTAAGGATCACATTAGTTTTTTGGAGTTCCAGCTCGCATAATTACTGATAGAGGGTCAAGTTATACTGGTAAACTTTTAAAAGTTTTATTGCCGATTGTGGTATTAAACATTTGCTTAATGCGGTTGCAACGCCACGGGCTAATGTTCGAGCAGAGCGATTAAATAGGACCATTACTGAGGCGTTGGCCACTTTAAATCACAAAACTCAAGGTATTCTAAGTACAATAATAAATGAAACTTTAAATCCAGTTTATGGAAATGAGTTAGAAGCGGTAAGAGGAGAAGCTTCTACGCGTATTAAAATTCAACAACGTAAAGATGGGGAACGGTATAATAAACGTAGAAAACCGGGTAAAAAGTATTAAGTAGGCGACTTAGTTCGTATAGAAAAAAGTCCCACATGATGGGAAGTCGCAGAAGTCAGTGGTTAAGTACCAGGGTCCTTATCGCGTTATTAAAATTCTTGAACACGATAGATTCATTGTTGAAGATACGCCCTTGTCGCGTAAAAATGGTCGTAGATATGAAGGATCATAGGCAATTGATTAAATTCAACCTTGGATGTGCTTTGATCGAAACTTTGACAGTAGTTCTAGTGATAATGAATTAGATTCAAATACGGATGTGTATAGTAATGAACAAACAAAATGAAATAAAAATTGCATTGAAAAAGTGCATAATAAAGGATATTTTCATTTGGAATATTATGGATTAAGTCTGTGTTTAAAGATATCTTCATTTTCTATTTGTTTTATATAAATTTTAAGATTGTTATGTTTATTTTAAATTAAATATATTTTGTATACAATTATGTAAATAACTCTTAAGGATAATTACTTGTATGATTGTATTATGTAGGTAAGGTATAAGGATAAGAAAAAAAAATAGAAAAAATATATGTTCCTATGCTTACATAAAAATGTTGTAGTAGATATTACATTTGTAGTACATTATTTAAATTTGCGATTTATAATGATTATATGATGTTTATGTGTCGCGACGAGACTCGCGGTTAGCAGGAAGGCCTAACTGTTAGCATCATTTAGTCTTAATTATATTAAATGTTATTTGACTTTAACGGCATTTATAGATGGTGTTGGAGAACTAAGAGTTGCTATTTGACTTGAATAGTTCCCATTTATGGATATAGAGGGCGTTGTGTCTTTCCGGTTGAATATGAATATATCCGCAAAAGACGCAGCATTCGGGATTGACTTTGGAAAAGCTTACAGACGAGGAAAGTCTATCATTATACATATGTACATAGTACATATACCTATGTATCTATGGATTGTGTATAAAAGTAAGGAATAATAGTACATGAAGCCATTGTTACTTATAACTGGAAAGCTAAAATAAATCAATATTATAAAACTGGAGACCGTATCTGATTTAGTAGCCCGCGCTTATAGGTAGAAGTTACAGAATGTATATTTTGGGTTGATTTGGAGTATGTAAACAGACGAAGAAAACATTTATTTTACAATATATGTATAATAATGTTGGACAGACGGGTAACGTGAGGATGTCTCTATATACTAGAAACACTTTCAAAACAATGTAATTTGAAGGATTGTTGTATTATAAAATTCAGAACATCCTTGTCAGTTGCGTAATGCTTATTACCATACTACAAAGCACCACACTTAAACAATTGTCACATACATCATCACTATGGGACTGGGAACACCTGTAACATCTTGGCTTGGATGTACACAAAGATCTTATATTAATCTAGAAATACACAATACTATATATACGTCATAAAATGTAAATGTAACTTTGGCTACTGTAAAATTTAGATTAAATTTAATTGTTGTCCCTTTATACATATGTATTGATTATTACAAAATGAAGGTAATTTTGAATAGACGAAATAGAAGTTTATTTGAGCTTTTGTAGAAAAATTAACTAACAAGCAATATTAGCCAACGAAATTATTTTATAGTAAGAATTATTGGATATTTGATAATAAAAGCCATTCATATATTATTTTTGAGCAATCAGTATTATCAATACTTAAATATAAGAAGTATTTATTTGTGTTGCATCAAACAAATTTGTAATGTCTTTGCGATGAAATATTTGAAACTGGTTCTGTGCAAAGGCCATATTATATTCCTACTACTTTATTCTAGATAAGTTAAATTATGAGAAGAATACCAAACAAAAAATATATCAATATGAATAATATTTTATTTCAATACCATATTTTAAATATTTTGGTTAATAAAGCTCATAAAGGATGAAACTCTTGCAAACACAGCAGCATAGCCAACTTCACAACCTCCTCTATCAGGGTGGAGTCCGAAAGAAGTAAGTCCAACCTAAAATTTAAAAAGAAAATATGAAGAAAATTAAATGTAAAATTCACGAAACATAATGATGATTTTAATTTTTTAGTATGCAAATAAAAACATCTTACAAGTAAAGGAGCACCGTTCCTCTGAACAACGAGCGGACCACCAGAATCTCCTCCGCATGTACTGGCTGATCCCCGGGTGCAAATATTGCTAGACTGAATTAATCCTGGGAAACTTGACCAGCATGCCGCGTTGGAAATTATGTTCATGTTGGCAAAACTGAGGAATTGGTTAGATGGTATCCCAACATCTGAAATAATGGATACAATTATTACTAGGAAAATTACAAAAAAAGAAAAATATACAGCAAAATGAAAGGGAAAATAAAACAGTAAAACAAGTTACACGATACCGAAGCGGTTTGTTTTGTCGTAATCAAAAGGATAATTGAACCGATTATTTTTATCAACGTTATTATTTGCTTATACATGTATTAATAGGATTTCGAATAAATTATGTAATTTATGCAAAAAGTCATCGTATTTTTATATAAAACACATAAAAGATAATGTGAGATCACATAATTTTACACAGTAATAGACTCAATGTTCAAACATGAAGTATATAGTATAAAATATTTTTAATATTCAACTATCATATTTACTTACATCATGACAAACTAGGTCTTATTTTTAATTCTAAATGTACTGTTGTTTAATAAGAGCATTAAAAATTTGAATATTGTTTGTGCTCGCTCCTTATTACATTAATATATTTTATATTTTTTTGTGTTAATATAATTTTTTTAAAATAATATTATTACATTAAATGTATGAAGTAAACATTATTTTTTAAGTAAAAAGCAAATAATATTAGAAACCAAACTTACTTCCTCTACCTCCAAAACCAGATGCAATACCGGTTTCACCAGCAAACAATTCATTAACTTGTGATCCACTAGGTAGGGCGATGGGGCTTATGTTGTCTGGAATAATAAAAAATATTTTTTGAAATTCTTATGTGTTCTCATGTGTTTTAGCAAAAATTTCGTCAAGTGCGAATCAATCCTATGGTACAGTAACTATTTAATGATTGTTGCTCAAGGAGCAGTACAACTTGTCATAAGTGTTAAATTAAATTTGCGGGCCTAATCATTACCCTTTAGTAAGAAATATTTAATTGTTTTTCCTTTATTTGCTACATAAGCTCTAACTTTCTAAAGTTCTAATTATTTCGTTTGTTTTGAGGTACAAAATCTAAAATATCAATAATTTCTTTTTTAATAATAAACCTACTGGAAATTTGTACAGACGAACTCATTCGAGCGACGGCAATATCATTAAGTACATTGGCAGGTCTCCAGTTAGGATGCATCACAATATTGCTGGTTACAACTCTGGTACCGCCGGAGAATAGAGTGGTGGATCCTAGAACTATCGTGAATGAACGAGCTTGATTTTGGCCATCAAACCAGCAGTGAGCAGCGGTTAGAACGCGATTACGTGTAACTAGGACAGCTCCACATACAGCAGTTCCGGATGGGTTGAGCGATATGACTAGGCCAGCCTGAAAATAATACAATTCGCAATTATCATTAGAATAGAAAATAAGGTAGGTACCTACCACCGCCCAGATAAATTAGAGCATGTTTATATTTTCAATATTTTCTTAGACAGAGTGATTCGAAAGGAAGATTTATATATAATATACGTAAATAAAAAATAAATGATGTGATATCGTAAAAAAAAATCAAAACGAACGCAATTCAGCTTACTAGATAAATAAATATTTGTAGTAATTCCAACGGCCGAAGCCACTGGCGGGGTTGCTAGTCTAGGTCGATATTTTAATATACTTATATTTATAGTTTAAAATAATGTTTTTAAAAATCAGATTATCGTAGTGAAACTTCTTAAAATTAAAGTACTTATGAAATTAAATAATTATTTAATTTATTTTTCATTCATTTAGTCGGTAAAACTAAATGATTCATGAAACCTATAAATCTTTTTCTTATAAAATTTCAGCAGATTCAACTAGACTTTTATGTACAATTTAAGTAAAGACTTTATATGTTCTTGATTTATATGTTCATTTTAAAATCATATTTTACAGGCCTATAAGAACAACTCCCTTCATTTAATATGGCACACGAAAGAAGAGGTAACGTTGATCGGACCGTAGAAAACAAAAACAATAAAATTGCATTTACTTGCAATTTTTGTCGGTAATTATTGCTAAATATAATAACGTAATAACTTTACTTTATAACGTATAGGATAACGCAAGCTTGCCCCTCTCTCCCTAATTTCTTATTTTATGAATTTAAATTTCTTTAACTTATTCTTTCATTTATTTAAAACATAAAAGATTACGTTTTTTCTGTTCAATCACAGTAACGAATGATATGTTAAGTGGCGGAAACAAACGAAGAAAAAGAACTTATTATAAAATATTACTTGTAGCAAAATTTTCATTAATATAATAATATATCAGCTCACCTGGTAAGGGAACTGTCCAAGTGAAGCCGGGGAGCCATTAAAGATTCGTGACAGAGGATTGTTAAAATATTCTTCTTCACGTGCTCGAATTTTGTCGGCTAAAGGAACACCAAATCTTGTGAGGTATCCATAGGCAGTATCAAGCCTCGGTTCTTCGGCGGCAACAAATGCCGCCAACGAGAGAAGTACTACCGCTAATTTCATATTGCGAATATGTAATTTCTGTCAATTCAACCCTTCTTTTATATAAAATACGAAGATAAACAATATTAATTATGATATCGGTCGCTGATAAGATATTAATTAAGGTTCGACTGTACACATAATCTCATTATGGTATACTAGGTCCTGTTACTCTACTTTTCTTTAAAAAAATTATATAATTATGAAAGTTTTTTTTAATATCACGCATATAACAAGAATCTGATTTCCTAGCGACTATATGAGATTAATCAATCAATCAATCAAAAGTAATGGTTGGGCTTACCTGTAAGCTTAGACACAGGTGACTTCACATCATCTAATTGTAAATAAAATACTTGATTGAATTATTCTATAGGCATATATATTGTTTTCCTCTAACTTCCTCTTGACAATTGTGATGTAGTCCTTAATATACTGGTAAACAGCAACTCGACATAAAAACTGACCATGATTTCATTGTTAGCTAACTTAAGGTCTTCGTCCAGTAAGAAAATGGTAAGGATCCTTGACAGAAAATATTGAGTCCGATAGCAACAATGAAATCTTATTATTGTATTCCTCGAAGTCTATTATAACCTTAAACGGCTTTGAGAACTGTTATTTCTTTGGTTTGCATTTGAAGAACCCGATTCCTCACGAAAAAATGTGGTATATTAAATAAATGTATGACAGATATAAAATGATTTTATATTATATTTATTAATAATTTATTTATTATTAATATATTTATTATTAATATATTTATTATTATTATATTTATTATTATTATATTTATTATTATTATATTTATTGAGGTTTTCATATAAACATGGGTTCCCCTGTGTCCCCGGTAATGGCACATATATACATTTGAAGCCATTTGAGGAAATGGGCTCTGCACCCTGTTTAAAAGTCGGAAACATTGAACTCGGAAGCTTCACTCAGCATAGTCAAGAATAGGTACTAAAAGAGATTTCGTTAGCATAAATTTGTTGAGTATAGGTAGAACAGAACGTAATCTTCGCCATTATTTCAACGCCAAGAACGTTTTTTTGTTAATACGATTAATATGTGCTGACCGTAATAGGGTTTGGTCAAAATACACTGCAGGATTTCTCACGTTTCTACAGTAAGTTATGCAGACACCATTATACGTAACAGATGGTACAATTGGCCAATCAATCCTGCGTATAGTGCCTGGGCTACCTATAACAATAACTTGTGATTTGTTAAGGTTTACGTTTATGCCATAAGACTGACTCCATCTATGAATTGCATTAAGATTCACTTGAATCGCCAATTGCACTTGATAAGTCTTGTAGCTTACAATGTCGATAGGTTTGGTTATCATCTGCATACATATGGTAGAGAGTTCATAAAAATTGAAAACGGTAAAGTAGATAGCACGCCGCCTTGAGGAACTCCAGCAAAGACGTCACACCAAGATGAGAATTTCTCATCTAAACGAATGCGTTGAATTTTTTACTATCCATATTCCACCGACTATCGTCAGTAACCTTAACTAAAGCAGAGGTCAGTGACCTGTTCGGAAGCCTGATTGATAAGGACTAAGGAGGGAGTTTCTAATTAAGTAATAGCTAATGCTTAATCTTATCTGGTTTAATGGGACCATGCACATCGTATAGTTGCTCCAAGAGAGAATTAAAAGATTTCAACTTTACTATCAACTGTGTCTGCTAATATTACTGGACTCCAGTCGATTTTGTTACCATCGTCACATAGACGATTTTTATCCATACCACCAAAATTACGTAACAGAAGTATTCTTGATTTAAATTTAGGAGGACGAATTTTGTAAGAGAGATTCATAAGATCGTGAAAGGAACAAGCATCAGCAGGACATTGTCTATGATTTGTAAAGGATACTATGATAAGGTCCAGAAGCGAGGGAGTACAGGCCAGGAGAAATTACTAGATTTTTTAATTGCTGCTAGTTTTTTACAGCGTATGTCATTTTTTAATAAGCAAGTGTTGAAATCTCCCATAAGTGTGACTGTATTAATGTAACACTTTCTCTTTCAGGTTTTCTAAAGATGTCAAACCTTAAAAATTATTTGAAGGAGAAGGGCTATATAACACGCTTAAAAGATTTTCGAGTAGGAGGAGGTTGAGCAGACGAGCTCACAATATTAAAGGAAATATGAGATCGAAGGTAGATCGCTACTCCACTATTTAAGGATCTAATGATGGAATCCAAAGAATCCCGCGATGCGGGAAACCTTCACATCTTATAAGTGTTTCATAAAATTTTATAAAGTCATATATGTCCATATTTCCTTCTTGTAATCGTCATCAATAATGGTATTAATGAGCTGATGATGACAGGAGGTACAAATCGTATTTCACTTTTTTTTCTTTAAAATATACGCGAGAAGTTTTAAGTCCATGTTATAAATGCCTTTTATATTATTTCTATATTAAAAAGTTTCAAAGTAGGAGCTTCAGGAACATGTATTGCAGGTCAGTTAATTACATACAGCATTGAGTATCAATCCTTTCCAGATTTGTTTGATGCCTTGTCAGAGTCGCATTTCCAATTTTTACCTTACAGGGATGGTCTGGATTAAGTATATAATTTCTTTTATTATTCTGTCGAGATATTTTGTCAAAACATGTTCTTGTAATTGACTCCATTCACTCCTCCATGTATTAAATTGGAATTGTTGCAGCAAAACGTCTTCAGTAATTAAAGGAACAGGAGTGCATGATATTGCATTTTCAGTATAGGTTATTAGTTTGGTGATACACTGGTAGTTTATGTATTGAAGAACTTCCTCGTTGCAGAGAAAACTCGCTTTGTCGATCTAATAATTTAGTTTACGATGCTTTCGCTATAAGCTAAGGGTATTTCGTGACAATTATGAAGGTGGAATCACGGGGAAAATTAATTTATAAGAGATATACGTGTGTGCCATCTTTAATTATAAGTATTTCCAAAAGGTAAGTAATGTTGCGATTACGAACATTACAAATGCATACGATTGCATGCATGCATGCATACGATTATGCATTAATTTCCTTTGAGATATGCTTTAAAAGACATAGTTTGTTCTAACTTGATTAAATTGTCTTTTGTAACTTATTTATATTTGGTAATGTGTGTAAAAGAAGGTAAGAATTTATAATCGATTGATGTAGGATTCCTAATCTATTTAACACAAAGCTAGTTTCTATTTTGTTTAGTTGTACATAAATACTTTGAAAGTTATGTATTAACAAATTCTACGTACTAATAATTTGAGTTTCAATATGATTAAAATCATCTTTTTTAACAGTATCTGACAGATTATGTCTTAATTCTTGAATTTCTGAATTAATTTTAATAATGTTATAATTAAGTTGGAATGTCGAATTCGTTATCGAGAGCATCATTTCAGTATTAAGGGTCATATTATTTTTATATTGTTTAATTTTAAATTCATTTCATTAATATATTGTTCTATTTTGTAGTTAATAGCATCATTATTATCTAGATTTCTAGTAATTATTGTAATTATTGATGCTATAAGGTTGATTAAGCCTCATTTAATTCTAACAGTTGGAGAAGTCTGTTGTAAATTCATTACAGTTATATTTAATATTATATATAATTAATAATATATAATTAATAATAATACATAATTGAATATTAACACCTGAGAAGTTTTCTATAAAATATCATCAAATTATCAATTAACTTATTTAATTGGGTATATAAATAAAAATCATTCTTTATGTCGTCTATTATAAGTCTTAAATCTTGTATTTTTACCGGTGTCTATTGATTAATTTGTTTTTATATATTAAAGACAGACAATTTGGGGGATTAAAATTGTAACTCAATTGATAAATATTGTCTTGTCATCGATGTCTTCATCAATCATTTTCTATCTAAAACTGTATTTTATAAGGAATATTTTCTTTTAAAATCATCAAAAAGTGATAACGATTAGCTGTTAATGAAACAGATTAGTATTTTATTCTGATAAAAAAATTGTCTGTCTGTTAAATAATTCAATAACACGAACGAATACTTTAATTAGTTCTGCGCCACAAATATACATAATATGTATATGACGATTACTCAATACTACTACTTACGAAACTAGTTGCCACCCCTAATATGGTGTTCGTCATGTTGAATAACTTTTCATTAAACGCTATATTAATATCTCCCATAAATTAGATACAATATCTATGGTTTTATATCAGGTATCCAAATCCTTTAATTTGAATGTCATTATCAATTGCTCATAGCAGGATTTAATTATTTAATGTTGGCATCACCATATTCTTATTCTTGTTGGAATTACAAAGGTTATACTTTCCTGGGCAAATATTTGAACGTAATGACAGATACGAATTAAAGATATGATATAAAATTAGTAAAATGTTTACCAAGCCTGTATTATAATAAACTATATTTAATTATTTTTTATAGGAAATTATTTCTAGAAGTTTATCTTTATTAATAATTGTAAGTATAGTATTTTACGTTACTTAGTAGTAGTATTTTAAATTTTCGTACACGAATTTGGGCAATGGTGGAGGGTAGAGATAGATATCACATCACAAATTCATCTTAGCCACCGAAATATTCTTTACGGTAAAAATTATTGGATAATTGATAATAAAAGTAACTCATATATTATATTTAAGCAATCAGTATTATTTTTATTGTCAGCTAGTATTGTCAGTTCAGTTTTGAAGGTAGCGTATAATTTGATGTCATCCATGTACATTAAATATGAAACAGTATGACGTGTGTTATTATCTTTTAGTTGAAAGTCGATTTAGTCTTATTAAGTAATTCATAAGGAGTTTTTATTGCCAGACAGAACTACAATGGACTGAGCCCATTTCCTAGGAAAATTCCTCGCTGTATTTTATACGGATAAGTAGTTAATGTGTAATTTTAGTTAATTAATTGTAATTTAGTGCTCCGGAGGAGCATAAAATAACTTAAAAGTGGTACAAAAGTAAGGGAAGTATGGGGAACTGAATCAAAAACTATTCTGTAGTCTATATACATTACTGATTGTATGAATATTTTTATATTGTGCTTTTTGAAATAACTATTGCGATTTGGGACAACGGAACTCCTCCTTAAGATCGAGTTTTCCGGTGAAGTAGGAGAACTTCGAGCACGCATTTTAAATATAAATCTACGGTTTTTGACGGACTATACGGATATAACAACTATGATATTATACAGTCCAACTGTCCATTCACTATTTTATTCACTATTTTATGATTTTCACCATTTTCACATATTTAACTTTTCTTTTTAGTTTTTAGTGTTCTTTTCAGTTCAGTGAAAAGTTAAGTCCATGAGATCAATGTATTTTATACTAATTAGTTTCAAAGTAGGATTTTCAGGAACATGTATTGCGGGTAAGGTTATTACAGGTAGCATTGAGTGAGTAAAATTTTCCAGAATTGTTTGATGCCTTGTAAGTCGCATTTATAATTTTCAACTTACAGGGATCATCTGGAGTAAGTATATCACGGGAAGAATTCATTTATAAGAGATATACGTGTACGTGTAAATCTTTAATTATAGATATTTCCAAAAGCTAAGTAATGTAATTTCCTTTAAGATATGCTTTAAAAGACAGTTTGTTCTAACTTGATTAAATTGTCTTTTATAACTTACTTGTAAAAGAAGGTAAGAATTTATAATCGATTGATGTAGGATTCCTAATCTACTTAACGGAAAGCTAGTTTCTATTTCGTTTAATTGTACATAAATACTTTGAAAGTTATGTATTAATAAATTCTATGTACTAATAATTTGAGTTTCAGTATGATTAAGAGCATCCTTTTTAACAGTATCTGACAGATTATGTCTTAATTCTTGAATTCGACATTCCGTATTGTATTCAATTTGCGTAAATAAAATATTAAAAACCTATTTAAGATATTTTCGCTATACATACAAATATAAATAAATAAATAAAAACTCATCTCTCACTCATCACGGGACTCATCGAACCCGACACTACCTACTAAAACCCAGCGGAAACCCTCTCCACCTATATGAGATGCTGCAGGATCGCTTGCGCATGCCACTACAGCACCTCGGTGGGAGGCCCACCTAACGTGAGCCACTATCGCCTTCGGGGAGCCCCAGTGTATCTTCCAGGGCGCCCGCAGCCTCGATGACTTGCGGGAAGATCTTCATGACCTTCCTGCAGTAGCTCCTCTAGGGTTAGGGAAGTTGGAGATGCGCGTACCGCCTTCTCCTACCTCCTACGACGGCGGAGCAGATCTGCATCCTAAGCTCGCGCGCACGCTCCGCGGCCTCCTTCTGTGCGATAACAGATTCACAGAAGGAGACTGCTACAGACCAGTTCCTCTCACTCTCCAGCATGGCTTCAACGGAGGGATGCCTCGATCTGTGCCCTTCCTAGAATTCGTCGGGCGCCATAAGTTAAGGGATTCTGGGAGGGATTCTCCAGCACTGGCGATGCTGGTACCATCCTGTGGTAAAATCTTTCAGTGCCGCTGTAATACTCTAGAAAGGATTTGAGGTTGGATTCCGGAGTTAGGCATCGATTAATGTGAAACATTAATGGCAGAGAAAACCACTACGTAACGCCGGTTTTAAATGCCAAGGGTAGTAAATATCCTGCCGAGTCTGCTAAAGAGTTGCCATCGGTGATATGATTCTCCCCCCAGAAAAAATTAAGTAGTACTCTTTAAAATCATGGTCTTATCAATATTATCATTTGTTTTTATTTTAACAATAAATTAGTATGTACTGCTTCATCTAAAAAGAGTTTTTCAAAATTAAAATCTATCATCTAAGATAAATTACGAATCAATCATTAAGAAATTCAGTAAAACTAAAGGTACATAATTGGTGATTCTTTAACCCTTTACTTGGCAAGAACTAAAAATATGAAAAAAAAGGAAATTATTGATAAATTTTGTTTAATTTATGAATGGACAACTTGAGAAAAATAAAAATAAAAATCTAGGTACCGTAGGTTTCGAGAAAACTTAAGTACATCATAATGTACACTGCCAATTTTACAGAAATATTATAAATAAATTGTTTGTACATTTTGGTGTACACTACCAAGGACATAATGAATTACATTATTCAGGTTATTATAAATTTATTTCAAAAAAAGGAGGAAATATTTAAATTATTCTTTATTATTTTAGGTGAAAATTACGAAAGCAATTACGTTTTATTTTTCCCACAATAAAACACAAATGTACGTTACATTTTATACAGTAGACAGATGTTCTTCCACTCTTACAATATTTGCAACGCATTGTTTCATTACCTGCTTCTGGAAGATGACCTGTGTTATCAAATCTGACGCTATCAGTTGGTCGGACTGAGACTGGTTTATGGATTTTCAGATTCTCGCCTATATCGTCTGTAACGTTTTGGTTTGTTCCTATTCTATTAGACTTAGACAACCCATCAAACAATTCAAATCTGAAATCTTTCAATGAAGTCTTCTTCCCATCTCTTCTATGTAGGAGCCAAGCGTTATTTATACACATATCAACAAGTTGTGAAAATATTCCCAAGTACCAACGGTGACTTTTGAAGGGAGTTCTATATAACGATATCAACATATCTGCTAAATCGACCCCTCCCATATGTTTGTTGTAATGTTTGACCACTTGAGGACATTCTACATCTACTTTCTTTTTCTCATCCTTATCGTATCGTTTGATTGTTTCTAAGGGGTACGAGTCTATGTAGGTGCTAATAAGTGTAACCACTTTATTGTCGTTCCACTTTACGACTGCCAACTTATTCTTATTGCAAACCACCTGGGCGCTAGAACCGCGTTTCTTCTTTTTTAATTGTTTGTCAGTTGGCAATAACTCTTGACAGCCTCTGAGACGATTAGTCCTTATTGTTCCTAGACTAAGGATCCCGTATTCTTCCCGCAGAATATATGTTAGTTCAGGCGACATAAAAAAGTTATCAGCATACACAATGGCCGGCTTTTTCTTTATAGTTTGACACAATGCAAGCACTACCATACCTCCTAAACCAATTGTAGCTTCTTTCTCTGAAAAAGTCAGTCCACGAAAGGTATCGTCGCCACCATACAGAATAAAATCGTAGATGATACCCGAAACACCCGCACGGACAAAATTCTTAAACCCCCATTTCTTAGGTTTCATTTTTACGTACTGCTTTCGTTTACCTGCTTTACGACCTTTATAAGGTATCATCATCTCGTCAATGGAATATTTTCCTTTTTCTTCAATTTTCAGAAAATTTTTGCGTATTTTCTCCATTAGGGGGCGAATCTTGAAATAACGGTCTGAATCTTTCAAAGTATTATCAACAAAATGAATATATCGACGTATTTGTTGATACTTTTTGAGAGGCATAAGATCAGCAATGAGAGGGTATCTTGTTTTTCTTGCCCAATAGTCAGTATAAGCTGGCATCTGTACTATACCCATCATGATTTGAATGGCCAGGAAGCTTTTAATCTCATCTTCTGTCAGCTGAATAGATCGACCTAGTTGTTCAACTGCATATAAATTTGTATTATAAACAATGTCAGTAATTAAGTCAGGAGAAAAAAAGAAATAAAAATAATCCAGTACTGTCTCTATTTGTGTTTGATGGAGATTGTATAAGTTTTCTTCAAGAGATACATTGTGACGAAATACTGCTTTTGACCATTGATAATTTAGGGCGAATTTCTGAACCTTTACTTTTTTGGTCACTACAGTCTTTGTTGTCTTTTTACGCTTGGACCTGGTAAGTAGTAACTGCTGTCCGCTGGTGCTAGGCTGGGGAGATGATAGTTCAACAGAAGGAGATGGCAAAGATTGGATGGAGTTCAATGTGGGTATAACATTGTAGTTACTTGTATTCGGCGATGGAAAAACTTCATCAAATGTTGGTGTGAGTGGTAAAGTAATGGGTATATCATGCTGTTCGTTGTTGGAGTCAGTTGAAGTATCAAGCAAATTAAGGGCTTCTAGTGATGATGCTATTGAAGGTGGATCAGAGGTATCTGGTGAAGGCGGTATATAGGCATTTGCTTCCTCATCAGATGTGGAACTATCGTCAGAGCATGCGTTTTGAGCGGGTACCAAAGCCAAGATCTTATGGGCGCGAGTTAGTTGTAAGTTCTGCAGGCGGAAAAAGAAAAAAAAAAGTTCAAAGCAGACAGTTTTTATGAGAAGGTAAAAAAATAAATAAACAAAAACTGCCGATTCGTTGAAAAACAAAAACTGTGTAAACTTAGCAATGTACAGCGTGGTTACCATAGTTCATTTTTAGTATTTTAGCGCGTTATTGGCAACGTGCAGTGCAGTGTACATACATTTGTTTCAACCAAAATCGGCCATAAAAATTGAGACAGTAACGCATAAAACCACTTTTTGAGTAATACATAGTTTTTAGATCAAATAACACACCATTTTTTATTAGTTTTTGAGCTAAAAAGTAATTTATAACGCAAAAACTTACCCGGGTCCCGCCAACACTTTGTTGTTTTGAAGCCATTTTGAATTTGACATGTGTTGTTCAGTGTTGCAACAACGAAAATATTTTTCTACTAATTCTAAATTATTTAGTAATATTTTTAATAAAACAAAACAAAAAAATATTATTATTTAACCAGTAAATTTTTTTTGAAATGTATGTACAGTCTAATGTACCTTACCAAGTTAAGGTTTAATTTTGTTTTTTCATTTCGTTTAATGCTCCAAAGAAGTATAAATAAAAATATAGGTTTAATTTTTTATATTACTTTATAAACCCTTTTGTATGCATAATCACTCCTTACTCACATTAAATTTAGGTCTTGCACCGACACTGGGGAGGAGAATTTGGACTAAACAGAACACAATAGAGAAGATGAAGTATATGAGTATCCCTGCAAAGACGGATTGAAAGCCACTTGAGTTTTTTCATCAGAATTTGGCATCAATGACTGAATAAAAAGCAACAAATTTGACAGATGCCACCAAAACAACATGGCCGCATCTGTCAACATTGTCGCACAACTGTCATCATCGACTCGCCCTATTTGTAATACCTTTTAATTATGTTCCTGTAAAAATGTTTTTCATCGTTAGTGAATATATTATTTTGTTGTTTTCGTTTTGTGCATGTTAAATATCTGTATAAGTCTGTTTGAAGTTGCATGTAATTTTTGTTTTAGCGTGTCTAAGAAATGTTGTAGTTCTGCATTAGTTCTTCGTGATGTGAATCAGCAACGTAATTAATTTAAATTTCTTTAGATATTAACGTCGCGGTCCACCCTGGTGGCTTTCAGGCACTGACCAGAGTATTTAGAATCTACGAGGCGGCGCAGCGAGGCGTATCCAAACATTAATACATCGAAGAAGACCAGATTTGATTGTAAGTACATTAGAATCTTTCTAGTGATTACTTACCCGTAGTTTCAGGTCCTTTTATTTTTATCCATTTCCAAGATTTTCTTAAGACGTAATCGAAGACCCCTAGGTATAGTAATTATAGTGGTAGAGCGCTTTCTCAAGACGCTCATCCTAACATAAATTTAGAAGATAATATTATAGTCTCTAAAAAAATAAAAACATAAAAAATGGCTGATTTAGATAACGTTTTAAGAGCTTTACGATTATTACCTGAATTCGACGGAAATCCAAATATTTTACCCAGATTTATTAAATTAGGTGATCAAATACTTAAAAAATTTATGTTTAACAATTCAGACAATAATTTGCATAATATTGTCGTCGTAAATGGTATTTCAAAAATAAAGTAATAGGTTCAGCAGCCCGTTTAATCAACACAAATGTAATATAAGTCGCTTATTAATAATTTCTCGGACCAACGAGATGAAACCGCATTGTACAATGATCTCTCTCTCTTAACACAAGGATCAAATAGCCCACAAGAATTTTATGAACGCTGTCAAAATTTATTTTGCACAATAATGACATACGTTACATTACATGAAGAAATTTTGACTACCATAGAAGTTAAAAGCGTTTTATATTAAAAATTAACCCTACATGCCTTTTTAAGAGGGTTGAAAGATCCCTTACGCTCACGCATACGATGTATGAAACCTGAAACAGTAGATAAAGCTTTAGAATAAACCCGAAAAGACTAGGCACACCCAAGTATTTTCATCTCATCCTTTTAAGGTAAATCATAATTTTAATTTTAATACACCACAATTTAGACCATCTATTCAAAGTCACAGTCAAACTCGTAACTATTTTGTGACAAGCCCACAACAGTTTACACCTAGACAACAGCTAGGCCCAGGTCCTTCACGTACACAACAAATATTTAGGGCTCCACCTCCAAATTGTAGTCCCCATAACGCCTTTAGAATGCCCCAGCGTAACGTCATTCCGATACTTAATTCGATATCTCAATCAGCTCACTCTATGAGTGGCATTGACTAATGCCTGACTTTGTTCCTCGAAATTTTCCACCCACAGGAAACAGGAAATAAGAGGTGTGTTCAAAAAGTATCGCGAATTTTGAAATTTTGCAGATTACATATACTCGAATTTAGATTTTTTTGTGGCGTTATGTTAGTACATACGAGGTGTATCCAAAAAGTATCGTTAATTTTGTGTATTTTTAAAAATATTTTTTTTCCAATCTTCGAAGCACTTCAAAAAATAATTTTTTCGTATCTTGTTCAGCTCCTCCTTCGATGCCGTCTTTATCTCGTCATTCGTGCCGTAGCGTCGTCCTTTCATGGGCCTCTTCGGTTTCGTTTCTTCGCTTTACTATTATTCCCAACTTTGCTAGAATTACAAAACCAGTAACTCAATGTTTGTAAAAAGCCTATAAAATTACTTTAAATCAAGAATATACAGACTGTTTCGAAAAGTGTAAAAAATTATTAGTTAATGACCCCCATTAACCTCCAATATCCCGAATTTTCAAAAGAATTTATATGTACTACAGACGCATCTAATTGAGCTATAGGAGCTGTACTTTCACAGGGACCCATTGGCTCTGAAAACCAATAGCATATACCTCTAGAACTTTAAATATTAGTGAAATCAATTATAGCGCTATCGAAAAGGAATTATTAGCGATAGTTCGGTCTACGAAATATTTTCGTAATAATAAATATTATTTGGTCGAAAGTTCAAAATGATTACCGACCACAGAATGAGTGAATATGATTTTACTGTGTTTTATAAGCAGGTAAAATACAATAGTTATGCCGATACGTTATCCCGTATAGAAGTTCATTATGAGGAAGTATATTCAACCGCTGTAAATCACTAGGAAAAATCCTCTTTTAATTCATAAACAGCAACTGTACATACAGACTTAGAAAAACCCATTTTAGAAATCTCAATAACAGACGACTCCCTAAACAAATTCCATAGGTAAATTATTTTTAACATAGCAGGTGACATCAAAAGTAGGCCCGTAGTATCAAAATTGAGATATTGAAATATCCCCTGTAGTGAATTCATCGAAGGGTAAGTTAACTGAACGGCATAATAAATCGTATAGGGATGTGTTAATTGCAGAAGTTGAAATTCATTCTAAGTCAAAATCTCATTCAGTCCGGGACACAATGGATTCAGAAAAAAGTGATACTGACTCCCAAACACAAAATACGAAGGTTCGACATATTAGTAAGAAAAAGAATTTTTCGAAAAAAGCTGAGCCTATCAACAATCCTATTGAACTTATTTTTGATACATCCAATAAAAATAATAATAACACTAATAGAGATGAGGCTATTAAAAAAAGTCGAAGGTTTGAAAAGTTTTTAGAAAAAATTAAAAAGATAATTTTATCAAAAAAACAGATTAAGGAGAAATTTGTTGATGCTGTTTGTTTAATTGTAGGAGAAATTGGTGACTTTCTTTCAACATTTGTCAAAAGTAGCGAGATGCTTAATAAAATATTGTATTTTTTCAATGGTTAGTACAGATTCTAGAAAATGTCTCCTAAATATTATACAGTGAATTATATCGTGAATTCACGAAGTCTTAGACCTAAGTTGGCAAATTTTAAATTACTGTTGAATAGGGAAGAAGTTTTTATTGATATTACTAATGAATCATGGCTGCAGTCTGGATCTATGTTGAATATAAGGCAATATAACGTGTACAGGAAGGACAAGGTAGATTCATATGGTGGCGTGGCCATTATAACGCATAAATCACTTAAAACGGTATTAGGGTCAATTAATGTCCCCAAGTTGTTCACGTAAAGATTGTGAATTGTAAAATTTTGAAAAATGTTATCTCTGTTTATAACTCTGCTAGCATTAATACATGCCAATCTCAGTGGGATTACCTAATTTCTTTATATTTGAAAAATACGATTATTGCAGGAGACTTAAATGGTCAGCATAATTGTTGGTCTAACAAGGTAGATACTAGAGAAAATCAACTTCCCCCTTCCCCCTTCCCCTCCGACCGCCAGTGCGCACGGACGTGTTAACCTATTTAGTAGTGTGTTATTAAATTTAAATTTTATTAAAAATCAACCAGTTTAATTCTGAACAAGTACCAGGCGCGCAAAGTGTTGCAAGAGCTCGAGTCCTACGGCGAGCGAGACCGAGAAGTACCCCATCTCTGTCGACTACACGTGAGTCATCACCATTAGACTGTACTCACTATATCATTAACAAAAAGCGCCTGACAAATTACACGGAACAACGCATTCCAAAGCGATCTTTAACATAATTGTCAGGTATAATCAGCAGGAGATTATTTTATCTTTCCGTAATGATAAAACATACACCACCTAAAAGAAGTGGTGATCTTTTGCCTCACCATAGCTTCGAGCCCGATCTAACCTCACCCATATCGGAGCAAACATTGGATAGAATCACTTTACGGCAAAAGCGTAAACATGACTCGGAACAATCTTCTGACCTACGTTCTCTCCGTGAAGACATTATGCCATCAATTGCAGCTCTGAGAAAAGAACAGCATGAAAAATTTACTATCATGCAAAGTAATCTAGACCAAATAAAAGCACAAAATATAGAACTGAAAAGTACGGTTGAGTTCTTGAGTGTTAAACATGACGAAATATTAGTTAAATTGGCCCACTTAGAGAGCGAAAAGAAGGAAACATCTGAGTACATCAGATTCCTAGAGGATAAAGTCGAGAATATGGAAAGAAACTTAAAAGCATCTAGTCTAGAAATTCGCAATGTCCACATAATTCCCCATGAGTCTAAAAATGACCTTATCAATGTAGTCCAAAATCTAGGAACCACCGTGAACGCCGAAATACAAGCCAACGACCTTAGAGACGTCTATCGCTTAAATAGCAGAAAATCACAAAGCAATGGTCCTATAATCGTTGAGTTTACGTCGACGATAACGAAGGATAAATTCCTCACTTCCTCACTTCCTCACAGCCTCACTTCTAAAGCAAGAAAGCTATTTTACCAGGCTAGAGAATTTGCAAGGACAAACGAATATGCTTATCATTGGACATCACATGGTAAAATATACATAAAAAAGAAAGACGGAGCGCCGGCAAAACGAATATCACAAGAATCTGACTTTGAAGGTCTCAAACAGCAAGGAAAATGACTAGTCTCATTGAGTAACTTTCGACAATATATCCTAGCTGAAAACTTGTTGTTGATGTTTCAAAAGAAAATTGTTAGCCTCATATTTTTCTCAGTATTCACCTTTATTTTAAGATTACTCTTTCTGTTTCGTATATTATTGTACGTCCATGCTTACATTGCCCACACTCTACATCTCAAATACATTAGCTCACTATTTAAACAATACACACAACCATTACACAGAATGGTAAAAAACAATCACAACAGACTATTATATCAGTATATTAATATAAACATTTACATATATTTATTTATACTTTCTACATCAAGCACGTTAATACAGGCTATTATCAATTCATATTCATATTTTCTGCATAGCATGCCTAATCATTTTGTCATTGATACCGCCACTTTTCCAATAATACATGATTTAAATTCGATCGTAATATTACTATAAATATAACACAAGAAGTAGACTCAGTTGATCCCATTGAACGTTTATCCCTAAGTGAAACCAGTCTTTGCTCAGAATTGTTTGACTACAATGTTCAAACTCACGGTGCAATAGCCATTATAAGTGCTAACATTAGAAGTATTAATTGTAATTTTGATATGATGATAGCTTTTATCTCCACCCTAAATTTGCGTATTGATATTATTGTTTTGTCTGAGTGTTGGACAAATTCTAATAATCCTCCACCGGATATGAACGATTACAGCAAATATTGGACTAAAACTACCCTTAACAAGAATGATGGTGTGGTAGTATATGTACGTAGTGATATTGTGGCATGTGCTTATGAGCCCAAAATTGCTGAAGGAAATTGTTTAGTTGTCACTATTAAGCCTGACTACACAGTAATTTGCTCATATAGGCCACCAAGTTTTACAAATCCTAATCTTTACCTAGAATCACTTGACAATGTTCTAAATAAATGCCGAACAAAACACATTATTTTTACCGGTGACATAAACATTGATATTTTACCTGAAAGCCTGTCAAAAGCGTCCCAAGAATACCTAAACCTAATGGCCATGCACGGTTTACGATCGGGTATTGACAAACCAACACGCATCAAGACATGTATCGACCATTTTATGGTTAAATGCTCAAACCCCTGGAAAACAGGTGTTTTTGAGCAGCCATTAACAGATCACTGTCCGATACTTTTATATATTTACTGCTCTAAATTACATTAAATTAAATTAAAAAAAATTAAAAATCTTTATTGTCTTTCAAACAAAACTTAAACTAGGTTGCGCACTGACACCCACACTAGGATTCCCTGTGTTGTGGGTAATCAGCCTCTTCCCTTAAGATCTATCTTAATGTAATTTAAAAATTATAGCAGGTGAGTAGCGATTTACATTGATTAAACATAAAACTTAGACTATATACTAAAATTAACTCTTACATAAATTTACATGGGTATGTGTGTGTGTGTGTGTGTGTGTGTGTGTGTGTGTATGTGTGTATGGGTGTGTAGTTGATTTATTAATTCTTTATTTTAAGCAAACCTTTCTTTTTCTTTTTTTTTTTTAATTAATAGAGATAATGTTTTCTGTATCCATGTAGCTTAGATGGAGAAGCCATGCCTTAATAGTTTTCTTACACATTGATCTAGTTTTGTAAACTATATCTAATTTTGAATTGATTCTGCTATATAAAAAGGGCCCTGTAAAATTAAAGGATCTATGTGCAAAGGTGGATCTGGTTGGTTCAGCTTTCCATTTTAATGAACGAGCTGATCTGGTAGAGACTTCAATGGATTGTAACGATTTTTTATGAAATCTCAAAGCCACAGCTAGGATGTAAAGTTGCCGCACAGTGAGGGTTTGACATTCTTTATAAAGAAGGCTGGTAGAGTAACGACGCGGTTTTTTGTATGCCACTTTGAGTACTGCTCTTTGCACTCGTTCTAGCTTGAAAAGGTGTGTCTTGAGTGCAGCTCCCCAAATAACCACACAATAGCTAAGGACAGATTGGCACAGGGAAGTGTAAACTAATTTTATAAGATTTGTGTCAGCTACCTGCCTAAGCTTATATAGTACATGGAGAAGCTTTCTTGTTCTCGCGGTGGTAGCATCTATGTGTGGAGACCAGGATAGTTTCGCATCAATTGTTACGCCTAGGTATTTTATGAAGTCTACTTCTTCAATTATGGTGCATGTGCAGAAGTTCCATTTTCTATCATCACATTTGTGAATTTTAATTGTGATGAGATCATCTGGAGCAGAGTGTTCTGTGATCCTAAAGGCAACGTACTTGGTTTTGTTCTCATTTAAGGTGAGTAGATTGAGTTGCAGCCATTTGGCAACTAGGTGAAGTCCTTCTTCTGCAGTGTCCTTAGTTTCTTTCCAGCTACTACCATGAAACACAATGGCAGTGTCATCTGCATACGTGAAAACACTTGCATTTTTCAGCTTTATATTGCAGAGGTCGTTAATGTATACTAGAAAGAGAGTAGGACCAAGCACGCTGCCCTGAGGAACACCGAAGTCTATAGCTCGCGATTCACTAAGCTGATTGCCAATTTTAACTTTCTGCGTTCTGTCTGATAAATAAGACTTGAACCAGGACAGTACGAGACCTCTTACACCTATAGCTTGTAACTTTCTGATTAGTATTGTTCAAGAGACCGTATCAAATGCTTTCGCGAGATCGAGAAACACTCCAATGCAACACTGTTTATTATCCAGTTTATTAATAACTCGGTTGACTAATGATATTGTCGCGTCTTCTGTGGAAATTTCCGATCTAAAACCAAACTGATTATTGGATAAAATGTTTTTTGACTCAAGGAAGTTAAGGAGTCTCATGTTTATGACTTTCTCAAGTATTTTGGATAGTGATGGCAAAAGTGAGATGGGTCTGTAGTTTGAAACTTGTTTCTTGTCTGCTCCTTTGTAGATGGGACATACACAGGCAGTTTTGAAAAGGCTCGGAACTACTCCCTCAGTCATACTTAAGTTACAAATGTGTGAAATGGGTTCAGCAAGTGCAAACTTGTTACATTTTAAGATACGGTTACTTATACTATCCTCCCCTGGAGCTGAGCTAGTTTTAAGGCAATCAATAATTTTAGCAATTTCTTTGGCATTCGTGGGGACAAAGAACATAGAATCAGTTAAATTGCTATCAGTGGTTTTATATTTGTTAGCTAACTCTGATTCTGTCGTACCCATGTTGCGTAAAATATTATTTGCAAGTTTTTCTCCTACTGTTGTGAAGTATTCATTGACAATATTCAATGACTCCATCTCATTTTGGTTGATATTTATTAGCTCATAGTTTGTACTTCTTTGTGGCTTTATATTACAAACCTCTGTTACAACTCTCCAAGTCTCACGTGTATTTCCTGTGGATTCTATTAAGCGTTTTTTATCATACTCATTTTTTACATTTTGGATGATATTATTGCAATAATTTCTGTATTTATTATACTTTACTTTTAATTCTTCGTTTGTAGGGTATTTACGGCAAAATATATGCAGCTTGTCTCTTTTCCTTTGACATTTCAGTAATCCAGAAGTCATCCAGGGTTTTATTATACTTGTAGCGTTAGAAAATGATTTTGTGGTTTTGAATTTGTTTATTTTGCTTTGGAGGGTGTCAGTTAACATTGTAGCAGCTTTTTCGGCATTGTTACAAGAAAGTATATCCTGCCAGTTAGTGTCGGCCAGGTTTTTACTTAGCCCTTCATATTCAATTTTAGTGACCAAACGCCTTTTATTTAGGTCAGAATCAGGGATGTTTGTAGAATTGAGGGCACAGATTACAGTGTCATGGTCTGTTATATCAGTACAGCAGACAAGTGTCTTGGCGTGGGTATTGGCTTTAATAAACATGTGGTCAATACAAGTTTTGTCATGAGTGGGAAAACTATGACCGCAGATGAAGCCAAAATGCGCAAGTACGTTTAAATATTCTTCCACCTTGGATGTTTTTGTTATAAGGTCAATGTTTAAATCGCCAGTAAGTATAGTATTGTCATGTGAGTTGCATTGAAGAATCTGTTCGAGCGATACTAGAAAATTATCTATATTACTAATTGACGGGGATCTGTAAATGGAGATGATATGAAACTTATTATTAATATCAATAATAAAACAATTAGCATCACAGAAGTTTGGTTCAGAAACTTGAACATTCAGTCCAGTTTTAGTAAAAATTGCAATCCCATCATTCTGGTTTAGATAGGTTTTTGAACAATGGTATTCGTAATTATTTATAAGGTAAGTGGGAGAAAATTCATTTAGGCGACATTCGTAGTAAGAATAGTTACGTCGGGAAGGAGACACATTCTGAAATAATAACGTCAAAACTATTGACAATCATTACAAACAATACCAGTATTATAAAAAAATCTAATAGATATAGGCCACTTAAACCATGGATAACCAAAGGGATAGTCAAATGCATAAGAAAGAGGGATAGATTTCACAAAGCCACAGTAAAAACACCTGACAACATATTACTACAAAACAAATACCATAAATATAGAAATACGTGTAATTTTATAATAAAAAACTTAAAAAAACTATACTACCAAGATAAGCTAAACAAAAACAAAGGAAACTTGAAAAAAACCTGGGAAGTTATAAAAGAAGTGTGTAACATGAAGAAAAACTCACAACCCGTTGTTGAACTATTGCATATTGACGCCTCACCCACAAAGTCACTGGATAAAATCAATACCTATTTTACTGGAGTTGGAGAAGGATTAGCGAATGCATTGATGAAAAGGATGAATAAATGTGAACAGGAATTAGCAAGAGAAGCTGCCGATGATAACTCGCCACCAAATTCAATGTCTTTCATGCCTACAGATCCTTACGAAGTTAGGGATATTATACTTGGACTAAGATCACATAGCGCTCCTGGATGGGATAAGGTTTCAGAGGAAATTTTGAAACAAAACATCCTTTCTCTAACATCACCCATTACACACATGTGCAATCTTAGCTTGGCAACCGGTACATTTCCATCTATTTTCAAAAAAGCAATTGTCTGCCCAATTTTTAAGTCCGGGAACAAAGATGAGCCAAGTAACTATCGCCCTATCTCGCTTTTATCAACTTTATCCAAGATCTTAGAAAAAATTGTCAACAAGAGAGTTACTAAATATCTGGAAAAGAATAAATTGCTTAGTGTGTCTCAATTCGGATTTAGAGAAGGAAAATCAACCGAGGATGCAGTTTTGACACTTACCTCAAACCTGGTATCATATCTAGATAAAGGGGACAAATGTTTGGGAGTCTTTTTAGACCTTCAAAAGGCATTTGATACCGAATCAGTTCAAATACTTATAACACGTTTGGAGAACGCTGGTATAAGAGGTGTGGCTCTGGACTGGTTTAAAGACTACCTAACCAATAGGTCTCAGTGCGTAAGATTAGCTGGCTTTGAAAGTACTGAAGGTATATGTAGATATGGCGTTCCTCAGGGTAGCACGATAGGACCCACATTATTCCTCATATACATTAATTCTCTTTGTAAGATAGCTGATAACCTGCCTCACTTGGATCTGTTAATGTTTGCTGATGACACAGTGCTGATTTTTCATGAACAAACCTGGGATATGGTATTTAGTCGTGCTGAGACGGGTCTAGCTAAAGTGACTTCCTGGCTAGAGAACAGTCTGCTATCACTTAACACCACTAAGACGAAATATGTCACGTTCGGCAAAACACCTTTAGGAAAACCAACTGCATCGCACATACTTAAAATACATACCTTCCCTTGCAATAGAACAGAGAGCCATGTAAGTTGTAACTGCACAGCGCTCTCACGAGTCACCTCGATTAGGTATTTAGGTGTAACGCTAGACGACCAACTGAACTGGACTACGCATCTCACGACAACAACAGCTAGATTAAGAAAACTAGTATACATTTTTAAGAACCTGCGCACAGTGGCGAATTTTACTCTTCTCGTACAAACATACCGAGCTTTGTGTGAATGCATTATTAGATACTGTATTTGCGCTTGGGGAGGTGCGGCAAAAAGCCATATGATTGCAGTCGAGCAAGCACAGCGTATGGTCCTCAAAGTACTTTTTTGCTTACCGTATCGTCATCCTACATCTTCAGTGTATGAACTGGCAGGAGTGCTGACTGCTAGAAAGTTATTTGTGTACGAAATGCTGCGTAGATACCACAAGCGAGTTATCCCTATTTTACCCATAGTTCAAAAACGCGTAGAATGTTGCCCTGTCCCTCGCACTAGAACAACATTTGCAAAGAGACACTACAATTTTCTAGCTCCACGTACATATAATAAGCTTAATAAAATCCAGAAGAAGAAGTTAAGAAATTCAATAGTAATAAATTTAAAGTAGCTATATTTACCTGGCTTAAGCCGATGGAATATATTGATGTAGAAAATCTTATAACACCTTAATTACACCACTAAACACACTCTTACACACACTCACTCACACATTCACACACACACACTCACTCACACATTCACACACACAGCATGACGTAATATCCATAAAATGATGAATAGCAAGATATCTTTTTTTTTATTTTATTTTATTCTTAATTTTTTTCTTCAATATTTTGTTGATGTAAGATTAGATGTGTCATTTATTTAAGGGGAAGACACTAACACCCGCAACACAGTTTTTACTAGCGCAGGTGTTAGAGAATCCTACATTGTAACTGTATTCACTTATGCCAATAAAATATTATTATTATTATTATTATTATTAACTATTCGATAGTTCTCTTGAATATGGGTTTATTTCAATTAACAATGGCAGTCCTACCAGAATTAAATTGGTTAACGGATCTTTACAACAGTTGTCACCAGACATTACTTTTTATTCTACCGATATCGCTTCCAGCTTGGACTGGAGAGTTACTAATGAAAGCCTTGGTAGCGATCACTTGATAATTAAAATTGCTGTTAATTACGAAGAGATTTTTCATTTCACTGACAGACGTAATTATAATAAGGCTAACTGGAATGAATACAAAAATGTCTTAACAAATATTTTTGAAAATCCTACACTTTAATCAAGCAATTTACAAGAACGATATGATTGGTTTATTGATAAACGGACATGTGGAGTAAAATGCAATGGATGAAGGACGTGAGAAGGGCTAGGACAGGTATATCCGACGAGAAAGAGCAACAATTATTATGTAATTTGTCACCTGATTATGTGTCTGTGAGCAAACCTTATTTTTATTCAAGTAATGATTCTTTACAGCTAGATTTAAATTTCAAATCTATATTACATTTTTGTACGCTCTCCTTAAGTAATGATTTATCGAGGGTTGAAGAAAGAATTTATCAAAAATACATGCAATTTCTTCATCACAGCTAGTAAGACCATTGTCAACTTTTAATTTAAATTCGTTGTTGCGATTCTTATCCTATCCAGTCTCACAATTTATTATATTCCATGTTATTTTAATTTTATTTTATTATTAATATGTAAAGATTTTGCAATGGAACATACTTTTTTAAATAATTTAGAATAAATTCCAACATAATAAATAAATGACTCATTGTGGTTAAATGTTTCTTCACTATAGAGATATAACCTTTGTCTACTCTTATGATTTCCTACAGGCGCCCAATCATTAAATGGCAAGAAACCCCGGAAATTAATTGTTTTAGAAGTAAATACATTGAATTAATTTTTAATGATATCGAAAAACTTCCCATATAACAAGTTGGGTTTACTATTATTATATTTTAAGTAATTAAGTTTTGCCATTATTTTACTTCTAAATCTTTCTATACGACCAGTTGTCATCGGTATACAAACATTTTCATGTCTCTTATTGATTTTATTTTTCCCAAAGTTAAATGAAATCAACCGTCCACAATGATCTGATGTTAACATATTAATTATAGACTTATGTCTCGGTACAACATCTGTAAAAATATTATCATGCAACTGGCTGTTCTAGTTGGTTCTAGAAATATGTTATCTAGGCTATATGAATTTATTAACGACCTAGGCTTGAGATAGACCTGATTTGTTTGTTTGTAACTTCGTATAAGTATGATCGAATGGTCTAAAATAAAGATATATTTTTATTATTATTAATTTTTGAATTTCTTCATTCTCCCATTTCTGGGGACTTATTCCCAAACGCGGAATTTTAGTCAGACATTTAGGAAGTTCTGAGGATAATTTTATTGTAATGTTAAAAATTTTCTAACAATGCGACAAGTGTTTAGAATAACTACTTTTTGTAACTGACGATAAAGGAGTGGGTGAATGTTGAGTTGTTTGAGACTAGAGTATAAGGTGACCTCTATAGAAGAAAGTATTATTGGAATAGTTCTGACGGTGTTGATTTGCCATTGTGCTTTAGGTTCTATGGAAAGATCTGTGTATTTAGTGATTTTGTCCGAATATGTTGTAGAGAGGTTATGTGTATTAGGTATTCCCACATCAATTATGAAAACTAATTAATGTTTTTTGTCGTGTAAGGTTATATCAGACCTGTTGTGATGGATTGTTCTGTCAGTAATTATTGTCCTATCCCAATAAAGTTTAAAATCTTTTGAATCTATTACAGCTTGAGGTTTGTATTTGTAATATGGCATAGTTTCACTGATAAGATTTAATTTTTTTGCTAAGTATTGGTGTATAATGGATGCTACTTGATCGTGTCGATGCTTGTAATCCGTTTGTGTTATTGATTTACAAGCTACGGTGATGTGCTGAATGGTTTCGCTAGCACAATGTCAATGTCTGCGCAGATCTATTTGGGTAAAATGTATTATATGTTTTTCATAATTACGAGTCTCAATGGTTTGGTCTTGTATGGCTTGCATAAACCCTTCCGTCTCAGGAAATAATTCCCCAACCAGGCGTTTGACGCTTTCTTGTCGACGACATGACTGAGTAAGTCACGTCTGTGCCTTCCATGAAGGGATTTTGCCAACCATGCCTCCAGTTTTTGTTGTGGCTCTATTATTTTTTCATTTAGTTGTATTGAATGACTGCTTAAGTTAAGAGGTGTTAATTTATTGTCTAATACTGTAACTAGAACTGTAACCATGAAGTGATGATTGTTCTGTACGAGTTGGAAAAAATAATCTAAGTAAATGTATCTGCTTATTATGAAGATTTTTAATATCTATTATTCCTCTTCCCTTCGTACCTAGGAAGTGTAAGCCTTTGGACGCAGGAACGTGGGTGGTGTTTTCTATATATAGTCATAAGTGTGTTTATAATACGCTGATACTTATTTAAATCTGTTTGTGACCACTTCATAATGCCAAAAGAGTAGGTGAGTCCTGGTATTACGTATGTGTTAATTGCTTTTGTAGTGTTATATGCGCTTAAATTGGAATTTAAAATTTTTTGTAATCTCTTTTTAAATTTATTATTAATATCTATTTTTATTTCTTTATGATGAATTTGTCTCGACTGTTGATACCCTAAATATTTATATCCATGTTCATCGTCTATTGGAATGATATATTCACCGGAATTTAATTCATAACTATTTTTCTCTACCTGTCCCTTTCGGAGGGATTGTAACTTACACTTGTCAATGCCAAATTTCATTTGTATATCAGTTGGAAACATCTGTGTTAAGTCTGCAAGTTTATACAAATTACTAAGGCTGGACGCGTAAAGTTTAATGTCATCCGTATACATCAGATGCGATATAATGTTCTGAACGTTGTCCTGGGTAATTTCGTATCCTTTTTCACTATTATTTAATATTACCCATAGAGGATTTAAGGCGAGGCAAAACCAGAGAGGATTGAATGAATCTCCCCGAAAAATACCTCGTCTAATATGTATTGGTTCTGTTTTTACTGTTTTTATTAAATTAGTAATCTTTAATTGTGTTGTCCAATTTTTCATGTTTCCTTTTAAAAATCCTATAATATTGGGATGTACTTTATGTAGTTGTAAAACGGCTAGAAGCCATGTGTGTGGTATCGAATCAAATGCTTTCTGATAATCAATGTACATGGTATATATATCTGCCTTTTTGCGGAGTGTATGTTTTGATAAGACGGAATCTATAACGAGCTGTTCTTTACATCCTTGGCTTAGACGACGACAGTCTTTTTGCTGTTCTGTAAGGATATTGTTGGCATCTAAATGTTTATAAACAAGATCAGTGGTTCAAGAAGATATGATTTTGTAAATGGTTTGCAGGCATGTTAATGGCCTATATTTAGCGGGGTCTCGTATATTTGTTAAATTTTTAGGTAGCATATAAGTTACACCCTGTGTTACAAATGATGGTAATGTGTTTGGCAATTTTATAAAATTATTTATATGAAAAAGCAAATACTTATGTACACTAGTCAGTTTTTTGTACCAAAAATTATGAATTTTATCGGTTCCTGTAGCTTTCCAGTTGTGAATTTTTGAAATAACAGATTTTAATAATTCTATAGTTACTGTTTCGAATTGCATTTCAGCTGCTTATCTAAATATTGTTCCTGATCTTCAATCCATTCTTATTGGTTATGCTCAACCGGAAGAGACCTGACCAGAAACTATGTAGTTCTTCAATTGTAGGTAAATCAACTGTATTAGTCTGATTATTATTATTACTGGCTGCTTGAGTCAAATTGCGGTAGAATAATTTTTCGTTTGTATAATTTATTGAATAATTTATTTTGTGACTTTCTCAATGTTGTCTGTTTATATCGACGTAAGCGGTTAGCTAATGCGCTGAGCTTTTGTTTTAAAGTATCCAAAAATTCTCTGAGTGTAACATTTTCTGCCTCGTGCTGTGTATGTATTTTATAATTATTTTTAATTTTATTAATATTATTTTGTAAAATTTCTCTTCTATTTCCATGAATGTAATCGGTTAGTCTACCTATCTTAATTCTTAAGTCCGCTGTTCTGTTTTCTAATCTCTTTTGCCATTTCGGAATACTTTTTGCTGGAATATTTCTGTTTTGGGGTATGTGATATTTTGGATCCATTCAATAATGCTGCTGACATTGCTGCGCAATATATAAGTGTGTGAAGTGTTCGAAAATCACATTCAGAGGTGAGATATTTGTGCAATACTACTGAATCAATATACTGAATTGGTATTGCAAATGTATTAATAGCCTTTATAGTATTTTTAGAGTAGAGATGGGATTTTAATATAAGATTTAATCTTTGTCTAAATTTCTGCATTAGCTCTACCTTTGTTTCTGTTTGTTTTATTCTTCTACACTGGTTAAAACCTAAATATTTATAAATTTCACCATCATCCATTGACTCTATTGTTTCATTATTTTTTAGTGTGTAACTATGCCTCTCTATTTTACCTTTATTTATTGATAATATTTTACATTCGTCTACTCCAAATTGCATACTTATATCATTTGAAAATTGATGAGTTATGTCTGCTAACTTAAAGAGGTTATTCTTATTATTAGAAAATAGTTTTATGTCATCCATATATAGCAAATGTGATAGAATATATTCACTATCAGTAGTTTTTAAGTTATATCCTATTCCAGGCTTGTTTAGTAAGCTTGACATTGGATTCAAAGCCAAACAAAACCATAAGGGACTCAGGGTATCTCCTTGAAATATTCCACGTAATATACGAATGGGCTCAGTTGTAATTGTGGAAGTTGAGATTTTGAGTTTTATTATCGTTGTCCAATGTTCCATAACAGTTTTTAAAAATGATATGATTTTAGGGTGAATTTTATATAGTTGCAAGATGTATAGCAGCCAGCTATGAGGTACAGAATCGAATGCTTTGCGGTAATCTATAAACATGCTATAAATATTGTGCTTCTTCTTTAATGTGTTAACTGCTCTTTACATCCTTGACTGTTCTTTCTGCATCCCTTTTGTTGCTCTGCAAGTACATTATACTTATACTAAAAATACTAAAAATTATGAATGTAGTCAGTTCCAGGAGCCTTCCAATTATGCGATCGATTAATCACCTGTGTTAATGTTTCTATTGATATTTGTTGGAATTCCATATCAGGGATATCTATAGTTGCATTCTCAATACTCTGAATCCAGTCAGCTTCTATGTTATGTACAATTGGCACTTCCCATATATCTGCCCAAAATGTTAGTAAACTTTCTTTTGTCGGTGTATTTTTATTTTCTACGAATGGTGTTTGATTTGTAATAATTCTATAAAACCCTTTTTCGTTTTTAATGAAGTGTGAATCTTGTTTTTTCCTAATTGTACAATTTAAGTATCTTTTCAATCTGCTAGATGCTGTGTTTAATTTGATCCAAGAAATGATTAATTTCTATATTTAAATCTTCGTGTTGGGCGTGTTTCTGATATTTACTTTTAATTATTTCGAGATGTGTGATTATTTTTTTACTCCTGTTTCCATTCATATATTGTGTCAATCGTGCTATTTCACGTCGATACTTATCTATTTTGTTTTCTAATCTTATTTGCCATTTCGGTTTGTAATTATGTCTTGGTTCATTATCTTTGTCTGTTCTAATTTTTGCACCATTGCTAATGATTGCAGTATAGGCTGCTAAATATATTATTGTTTGGAAAGTTATGAAATCTTGTTCTTCTGATTAATTGAATCTTGAATTACATTTTTATTTAAATAATCTACTATTGTTGCAAATTTTCTAGACGTTTTTTGTTTTGGAAGATGAGGCCTTGAAACCGGGTCAGTGTTTTTAAATCTTTCCATTATTAAGCAAAATTGTTGTTCTATCTCTTTATAGTTTAACTTATAAGGATGAAGATCATTACTTTGTTCAATAGATTCGGTGCATGCTGGGGTAGCAAAATCTGTATTTTATATATTGTTCGGCAAAATCTGTATTTAATATATTGTTCGGCATATGAGTGGTCCGCCTATTACATATTGAATTAATTTGTGACTTGTTCTGAATTTCAAATTCTACTTGATTTTTGATTTCTTGTATTCTATCATCAGACACCATTATGTCATTTAAAATTACTCTACGTTGATCTGCTAGTCTTTGTTCTGATATATGGGCAAGATGGGGAAGTGATTCAACGAAGGAATTGTGTAATTTTTTACGGTATGCTGTTTTGTTAGTTTCTAAATCAGTTATTTAAAAGTAAATACGTACTATAGCTTCATAATATTATTTGACCAACTCATCCTACCTTCAGCCTGTTTTAAATTTGGGATTTGAAAATCTGATGCTTGGGTTGAGTTTGTGCTAAAATTTAGTATTATGGAAACTTCTTTTCTTATGTTAGATAAAATATCTTCAGAAAGTAATTTATTGTTCACTATTACTCTACGCTGATCACTAATTCTCTGTTTCGTAGCTTGCATTTCTGGGTATTTTTGGATAAAAGATTGATGCAATGAATTTAAATAACCTCGTGAAATAGTTTCTAATTTACTTACGATGAGGTAAGTGCGTCATATGAACGTATTCATTTCATTTGTCCATTGTTTTCTCGCACAAACTTTAGCGATAGTGGGTCTAATATTTTTGGCTTTTGCCCCTTGGACAACATCTATTGCCATAACAACATAATGTGATTCAGATGATTATGAATATGAGGATGAATAATGACTATTTGGTGATGATGCAGGATGACTGATGATTTCGGCTGTAACATCTTTCGGAGTCAGCCTGCTCAACTCCATACCGCCGATGGTTCGCATTCTGGAGCGTCCAGAATCGGCTCCAGATGCGCCCCGGCAATCCCCGGGCGGCGGCCCGCAAATTGTATACTTTTTTATCCATTGTAACTCCATAAAATTAAAGGGTTTGGGAATTGTTTGTTTAGGGAGTGTATGCCTAGATGTTATTGGCATAGTAGTAGCATATAATTATGATTACAGACCTGATGAATGGTCTAAAAATATTGTATCTCCTCCCCGTAAGCTCCACCACCACGACAAGGTTAATTCCCGTGGGGGGTATTATTATTATTATTATTAATATTATTATTATATCAATCTAGGACTAGTGGTGGAATTATTAAATTTATGTTAAAATAACCACATATAACTGTAAATTTCTTAGATTTAAATAATTATACAAGCACTTGATCTAAGATACTTTCAAAATATTCATATAACCCAATGGCAGGTCTGTACACACTTACAACAATGAAATGCTTAAGCTCAACACAGCCCATTAAATAGTCTGCTCAATAAAGAGGCTCACAATATCCTTACGTTCTATACTTGTATATATTACTATATTTGTAACACTTTTTCAAAATGATTAAAGAGCTACCGCGAATTGCTTTTTCTTTGTTGAACATACTAGCAACTTGGTGATTATTGAAATTAAAAATAGCCTACGAGTATCGAAGCCAATGCTCTGTGATACAAAGTACATTATCGTCTTTTCATACTATGGAAGACAGATGCGGATGATGGTCGATACAAATGAACACATTCATCATACGAACCTATTTTATCATCACCAAATTAGAAACAGTAAATATTAGAGCTCACCTTACACCACTGCATGTTAAAGAGTTGGAGTATAACGTAGGGCAAATTAAAAGACATTAATATATAATATTTAAGCGACCAGTATTATCCATACATAAATATAAGAGGTATTTATTTGTGTTACATCAAAGAGATTTGTAATGTCTTTTCGGTGAGATATTTGAAACTGGTTTGTGCAAAGGCCATGTCATTTTCCGACCCCTTTATTCTAGACAAGTTCAACTGTGCGATGAAATAACAAGTTAGGATAAGAGTACCAAATAAAAAATATATCTATAAAATAATATTTTATTGCCAATATGCCATGTTTTAAATGTATTGGTTAATAAAGCTCATAAAGGATGAAACTCTTGCAAAGACAGCAGCATAGCCAACTTCACAACCTCCAAAATCAGGGTGAAGCCCGAAAGAAGTAAGTCCAACCTAAAATTAAGAAAAAAAATTTGAAATGAACTGTAAAATTTTTGAACCATAATGGTGATTTAAATGTTTTCGTATACAAAAAACTTACAAGTAAAGGAGCATTATTCCTCTGGACAACAAGTGGACCACCAGAATCCCCTCCGCATGTACTGGTAGATCCTTGAGTGCAAATATTGCTAGACTGAACAAATCCTGGGAAACTGAACCAGCATGCTGCGTTAGAAATTATGTTCACGTTGGCAAAACTGAGGAATTGATTAGATGATATCCCAACATCTGAAATAATAGATACAGTTGTAATTAGGAAAATTACAAAAAAAAAGGAAAAATTACAGCAAGATAATATACAAAAAATAGAGTAGAAATAACATACAAAATATCTAAGCTGTTCATTTGGTAAGCTTTTAATCCTAATATTCTTAAATCAATGATGACGCTGTTTCACACTATATCATTTACTTACGTCAGAAAAACTATTGTTTTTTGTAGTGGCAATCTATTTCTAGCTTATCAATTCTAAATGAGCTCATGTTAAATTAGAGCATTCAAAGTTAGAATATCATTTATCACATTAAACGTATGAAGGTAACATTATGTTTTAAGTAAGAAGAAAATAATAGCATAAGTTATACTTACTTCCTTGAGCGCCAAAACCGGATGCAATGCCTGTTTCACCAGCAAACAACTCATTAATTTGTGATCCACTAGGTAGGGCGACGGGGTTAATGAAATCTGCAATAATATAATATAATTTAAAAGTACCCAATAAGTTTTGGCTACGCGGCCAATTTCATACGATATGCGATCAATAATTGTTAAAACTAAAAAATATCTGTCAAGTGCGAGAAGTACTCGGGCACCGAAGGTTCGTACCGAACCTTGATTTCAAGATTGTAGGTAAAAGATTAATCAAACGGGTAGGTTGCTGAGTAAAATACTACTAAACAAACTACTATTACTAAAAATAAATTCATTAAATTGACAAACTGAAATTTTCCTGTGGTTATACTATAAGTTCTAACTAATAGCCCAATTTTATAACTCTAGGACGACGGGAAGTACTCTGTAGGTTTTAATTCCTCGACGATTTTCATACAAAATGCTAAAATATTAAGCATCATATATTTTGATTGTGTTGACTAAGACGTTTGATATTTACTGTTCTTGATATTAATTTCAGCTTGATTCTGTCACGTGATTTGGGGAAAATGATCTTGACAGACGAACAGACAGACAGACGGGCGACAAAGTGATCCTATAATGCTACAGTTTTTTTCTTTTGAGCTAAATTATTGATTTCTTTAATAAATTATAAACCTACTGGAAAGTTGGACAGATAAAAGCAGTCGAATGACGGCAATATCATTAAGTACATTGTCAGGATCCCAGTTAGGATGCATCACAATATCGTTGGTTGCAACTCTGGTACCACCGGAGAATAGAGTGGTGGATCCTAGAACTACTGTGAATGACAGAGCTTGATTCTCGCCATCGGACCAGCAGTGAGCAGCGGTAAGAAGGCGATTAGGACTAACTAGGACAGCTCCACATACAGCAGTTCCGAATGGGTTGAGCGATATGACTAGGCCAGCCTGAAAACGATACCATAAACAATTATCGTTAGAATGTAAAGCTTAAAGTTCTTATTATATTTTTACACTATTATAATTAAATACGTATGTATTTACCTATGTATGTCTTCGTATATATTTTATAATTTTTATTTTGAATTGTCTAGTTTAAAAAAATATTATTTTTTTATTATTATTATAAATACTACTGTAATTAATTAATAACACATAATTAAAACATTTTTGTCTAGCTTTAAATAGTGATATAGCTAAAAGAATGGAAATTAACAAATAGTAAGTTTGAAAAGGAGAACTTTTTTAGTTGATTTTTATTGTAATATTTATCATAAGAAATCAGTATTTGTAGTTAAATTGAGGAGAATCTCTTATGAAACAAAATTATTATTTAGTTTTATACCTTGGATATTAAATAATACATACATTTATACATTTTGTAACAGTGAAATATTTTATTACTTTTTTATGAATTGCTGCCGAATGACATGTTAAGTGGCGGCAGCTAACGCAGAACTTTAGTTATAGTTGTTACAATGTTTAATTGTCCAACTAAAATTCCAATTTTCAACCAAGCAAATTGGAACAAGTAGGACTATGTCACAATGGTGTGTAATTTTTATTTGACTTATAACAAAACTTTATTTAAAAAAAAAATCAAAACGGGGAAATCCATAAAAAGCAGTGAAAGAAGCATCTTATGTTTTTTACTATTAATATATAATTATTAATAGCAAATATGAAAGGATTCGGAAGACGTCATTAATAACTTTAAGTTAATTTGAGATTTACAGTTAACAAAGAAACATGTCAAGATGAAGACATTAGGTTAAGAGCTTCTGTAAAAACTAATAATGAAAAATAATATATCATCTGACCTGGTACGGGAATTGTCCAAGTGAAGCTGGGGAGCCATTAAAAATTCGTGACAGAGGATTGTTTAAATATTCTTCTTCACGTGCGCGAATTTTATCGGCTAAAGGAACACCAATTCTTGTGAGGTAACCATAGGCAGTATCAAGCCTCGGTTCTTCGGCGGCAGCAAATGCCGCTAACGAGAGAAGCACTATTGCCAGCTTCATATTGCCAATGTTAGAATACCAATGTATAATTTTTATCTATGAGACAGTTCTTTTATATAAAGTACGAAGATAAACAAAATTGATTTTATGATATCAGTCACGGAGATTGAGGTTTGTGATTTACATTGTAATAACCTATCTCAGAATAATTGTACGACTGCGTCATCTACTTTATATCATTTAATTCTTTTTCAATGTAGCTAATATACCTAGTCAAATAATGCTATACTAGGTACTATAACACAACTTTTATTACAATACATTTCACAGTAGATCATTTCACATTTCACATCTGCACGCTTACGCTTGTATTTAGCAGACGGACGGATTTTGTTATTGAGATACTTCTGTCTATCATTTCCGCCAAATTTTTATGATATAGCATGTTGAGTGGTGAAACTCAGCGTCGCGCTTTGTCTACCAGAGCGAAGAAGTAAAAATATTTATTCCCTTTTGAGTGGACCGTCATCTCTCCTTTCCGTGGGTTAAAACCCACAACCATCAAGTTTACGGTGTTAGTGTGTATTACGATTCAATGATTCAATTCTGAACGATTTCATTCTGTTAATGCAGTAATAATAATTAGTATTAACATACAGAGACCTTTGTAAGGGTTTTGTACATATATGTTCTCGTTAATATATGATAGGTATGTTTGATTAAAATAACGGGAATCCCAACCCATTAATCACTATAACAAATAATTGATAAGAGCGCTTCGCCTACATGATTTCTACATGAAAATTAGAATCTGCAAATTTAACATTTTGTTTCTTGACTTAGTCAAGATTCGATGTTCTCCAATATTTATAAGGAGATATACCAACTACAAAAGTATATTTGTTCGGATCATATTGCAATATAAATATTGGGGGGTTGTGAGTTTTTCATATCTCTTTTGTTTCTTCACCGCAGACTTTTGGCATCCGTGCCATTGTATTTCTGATTTTCTAACCTTTGTTTGATTATGATTGGGAGTTTTTCGATAATACAGATGTTTTTTTACATTAGATCTCTTTGTATATGTATAATGTAACACTCATATTGGTTCTGCTCCGATTAGCCGACGGTTGTCGCCGACAAAGTCTTCATCTGTTGTGTTTCATGTACCTTGTTAAAGGGACTGATTGCATGATTGCATTACTGATTGTCTATCGCAAGAAATAGCAGTTTTGATATTTTATTATATTCTATTATATCAGTTATGAAACTTCCATTTGCCGAATAAATAAATGAACCTGCCAATTTCGTCTTCTTTCGCGTGTGATATGTAGTTGGGATTAAATTCTACAGTTGATGGGTTTTAAATCAGGGTTTTTCTTGAAAAGCATGGAGGTTCGATTGTATTGTAATGTCGCGGTACCAAGATTAACGTGAAAATATTTCTTAATTTTATTTCGAGAATTATATTGGTGCATAAAGTTTACCTCTTCTTATACAATACTTACAACATTTTCAAGAGACGTACTATCCTTAATAAATCTTTAGGCAAATTATGTAGACAAATATTGAACGCAGTTAACCGAAACGTAGGTCAAGGGTAGATTTAAGGCTATCCCATGTGTTTTTGAAAGATGAGATCTTGTCGCTTATTATAAATATATATATATATATATATATATATATATATATATATATATATATATATATATATATATATATATATATATATATATATATATATATATATATATATATTATAATATATATATATATATATATATATAACATATATATATATATATATATATATATATATATAATATATATATATATATATATAATATATATATTATATATATATATATAATATATATATATATCTATATATATATATATATAATATATATATATATATATATATATATATATATATATACATATATATATACATTTGCCTAAAGATTTATTAAGGATAGTACGTCTCTTGAAAATGTTGTAAGTATTGTATAAGAAGAGGTAAACTTTATGCACCAATATAATTCTCGAAATAAAATTAAGAAATATTTTCACGTTAATCTTGGTACCGCGACATTACAATACAATCGAACCTCCATGCTTTTCAAGAAAAACCCTGATTTAAAACCCATCAACTGTAGAATTTAATCCCAACTACATATCACACGCGAAAGAAGACGAAATTGGCAGGTTCATTTATTTATTCGGCAAATGGAAGTTTCATAACTGATATAATAGAATATAATAAAATATCAAAACTGCTATTTCTTGCGATAGACAATCAGTAATGCAATCATGCAATCAGTTCTTTAACAAGGTACATGAAAACACAACAGATGAAGACTTTGTCGGCGACAACCGTCGGCTAATCGGAGCAGAACCAAATATGAGTGTTACATTATACATATACAAAGAGATCTAATGTAAAAAACATCTGTATTATCGAAAAACTCCAATCATAATCAAACAAAGGTTAGAAAATCAGAAATACAATGGCACGGATGCCAAAAGTCTGCGGTGAAGAAACAAAAGAGATATGAAAACTCACAACCCCCCAATATTTATATTGCAATATGATCCGAACAAATATACTTTTGTAGTTGGTATATCTCCTTATAAATATTGGAGAACATCGAATCTTGACTAAGTCAAGAAACAAAATGTTAAATTTGCAGATTCTAATTTTCATGTAGAAAATCATGTAGGCGAAGCGCTCTTATCAATTATTTGTTATAGTGATTAATGGGTTGGGATTCCCGTTATTTTAATCAAACATACCTATTATATATAACGAGAACATATATGTACAAAACCCTTACAAGGTCTCTGTATGTTCATACTAATTATTATTACTGCATTAACAGAATTAAATCGTTCAGAATTGAATCATTGAATCGTAATACACACTAACACCGTAAACTTGAAAATGATCTACTGTGAAATGTATTGTAAATAAAAGTTGTGTTATAGTACCTAGTATAGCATTATTTGACTAGGTATATTAGCTACATTGAAAAAGAATTTAGGCAAGGCTTTAGGCAAATTATGTAGACAATATTGAACGCAGTTAACCGAAACGTAGGTCAAGGGTAGATTTAAGGCTATCCCATGTGTTTTTGAAAGATGAGATCTTGTTTTTCGCTTATTAGGGAAGCCTATTTTCCGCTTATTATAAATATATATATATATATATCTATATATTATATATATATATATATATATATATATATATATATATATATATATATATATATATATATATATATATATATATATATATATATATATACATATATATATATATATATATATATATATATATCTATATACATATCTATATACATTTGCCTAAAGATTTATTAAGGATAGTACGTCTCTTGAAAATGTTGTAAGTATTGTATAAGAAGAGGTAAACTTTATGCACCAATATAATTCTCGAAATAAAATTAAGAAATATTTTCACGTTAATCTTGGTACCGCGACATTACAATACAATCGAACCTCCATGCTTTTCAAGAAAAATCCTGATTTAAACCATCAACTGTAGAATTTAATCCCAACTACATATCACACGCGAAAGAAGACGAAATTGGCAGGTTCATTTATTTATTCGGCAAATGGAAGTTTCATAACTGATATAATAGAATATAATAAAATATTAAAACTGCTATTTCTTGCGATAGACAATCAGTAATGCAATCATGCAATCAGTTCTTAACAAGGTACATGAAAACACAACAGATGAAGACTTTGTCGGCGACAACCGTCGGCTAATCGGAGCAGAACCAAATATGAGTGTTACATTATACATATACAAAGAGATCTAATGTAAAAAACATCTGTATTATCGAAAAACTCCAATCATAATCAAACAAAGGTTAGAAAATCAGAAATACAATGGCACGGATGCCAAAAGTCTGCGGTGAAGAAACAAAAGAGATATGAAAACTCACAACCCCCCAATATTTATATTGCAATATGATCCGAACAAATATACTTTTGTAGTTGGTATATCTCCTTATAAATATTGGAGAACATCGAATCTTGACTAAGTCAAGAAACAAAATGTTAAATTTGCAGATTCTAATTTTCATGTAGAAAATCATGTAGGCGAAGCGCTCTTATCAATTATTTGTTATAGTGATTAATGGGTTGGGATTCCCGTTATTTTAATCAAACATACCTATTATATATTAACGAGAACATATATGTACAAAACCCTTACAAAGGTCTCTGTATGTTAATACTAATTATTACTACTGCATTAACAGAATGGAAACGTTCAGAATTGAATCATTGAATCGTAATACACACTAACACCGTAAACTTGAAAATGATCTACTGTGAAATGTATTGTAAATAAAAGTGTGTTATAGTACCTAGTATAGCATTATTTGACTAGGTATATTAGCTACATTGAAAAAGAATTTAGGCAAGGCTTTAGGCAAATTATGTAGACAAATATTGAACGCAAGTTAACCGAAACGTAGGTCAAGGGTAGATTTAAGGCTATCCCATGTGTTTTTGAAAGATGAGATCTTGTTTTTCGCTTATTAGGGAAGCCTATTTTCGCTTATTATAAATATATATATATATATATATATATCTATATATATATATATATATATATATATATATATATATATATGTATATATATATATATATATATATATATATATATATATATATATATATATATATATATATATATATATATATATATATATATATATATATATATATATATATATATATATATATATATATATATATATATATATATATATGTATGTATGTATATATATATATATATATATATATATATATATATATATATATATATATATATATATTATATATATATATATATATATATATATATATATATATATATATATATATATATATATATATATATATAGATATATATATATATATATATTTATAATAAGCGAAAATAGGCTTCCCTAATAAGCGAAAAACAAGATCTCATCTTTCAAAAACACATGGGATAGCCTTAAATCTACCCTTGACCTACGTTTCGGTTAACTGCGTTCAATATTTGTCTACATAATTTGCCTAAAGCCTTGCCTAAATTCTTTTTCAATGTAGCTAATATACCTAGTCAAATAATGCTATACTAGGTACTATAACACAACTTTTATTTACAATACATTTCACAGTAGATCATTTTCACATTTACGGTGTTAGTGTGTATTACGATTCAATGATTCAATTCTGAACGATTTCATTCTGTTAATGCAGTAATAATAATTAGTATTAACATACAGAGACCTTTGTAAGGGTTTTGTACATATATGTTCTCGTTAATATATAATAGGTATGTTTGATTAAAATAACGGGAATCCCAACCCATTAATCACTATAACAAATAATTGATAAGAGCGCTTCGCCTACATGATTTTCTACATGAAAATTAGAATCTGCAAATTTAACATTTTGTTTCTTGACTTAGTCAAGATTCGATGTTCTCCAATATTTATAAGGAGATATACCAACTACAAAAGTATATTTGTTCGGATCATATTGCAATATAAATATTGGGGGGTTGTGAGTTTTCATATCTCTTTTGTTTCTTCACCGCAGACTTTTGGCATCCGTGCCATTGTATTTCTGATTTTCTAACCTTTGTTTGATTATGATTGGAGTTTTTCGATAATACAGATGTTTTTTACATTAGATCTCTTTGTATATGTATAATGTAACACTCATATTTGGTTCTGCTCCGATTAGCCGACGGTTGTCGCCGACAAAGTCTTCATCTGTTGTGTTTTCATGTACCTTGTTAAAGAACTGATTGCATGATTGCATTACTGATTGTCTATCGCAAGAAATAGCAGTTTTGATATTTTATTATATTCTATTATATCAGTTATGAAACTTCCATTTGCCGAATAAATAAATGAACCTGCCAATTTCGTCTTCTTTCGCGTGTGATATGTAGTTGGGATTAAATTCTACAGTTGATGGGTTTTAAATCAGGGTTTTTCTTGAAAAGCATGGAGGTTCGATTGTATTGTAATGTCGCGGTACCAAGATTAACGTGAAAATATTTCTTAATTTTATTTCGAGAATTATATTGGTGCATAAAGTTTACCTCTTCTTATACAATACTTACAACATTTTCAAGAGACGTACTATCCTTAATAAATCTTTAGGCAAATTATGTAGACAAATTATGTAGACAAATATTGAACGCAGTTAACCGAAACGTAGGTCAAGGTAGATTTAAGGCTATCCCATGTGTTTTGAAAGATGAGATCTTGTTTTTCGCTTATTAGGGAAGCCTATTTTCGCTTATTATAATATATTATATATATATATCTATATATATATATATATATATATATATATATATATATATATATATATATATATATATATATATATATATATGTATATATATATATATATATATATATATATATATATATATATATATATATGTATGTATATATATATATATATATATATATATATATATATATATATATATATATATATAGATATATATATATATATATATATATATATATATATATATATATATATATATATATATATATATATATACCAGAGCCTTGTTAGCTGTGTAATTTTGTAAGCTGTTTTCCCTTGAATGGACCCTCATCCCTCCCTTCCCTCATTTAACCCAAATCACAGCCATCAAGTTTATGGGGTTACAGTGTATATTACGATTAAACATACTACAACCCCATAATATAATATACTGAAAAAAAATTACACTTTGTTAATGTAGTAATATTTATAAACACTAACATACAGAAACCTATTTTAACCTTTGTAGATATGTATATGTAGACGATAATATATAATAGATTTTTTTGATTAATCAAGTGACGAAATAATGGGAATTCCAATTCAGTAATCACTATAACAAATAATTGATAAATGCAGCTCGCGTAGATAAGGTTCTTTAAGTTGAAATTAGAATCTGTAAATTTATCATTATGTTTCTAGAGTAATGCGTTCTTAAATATTTAAAAAAATATATATTTACCAACAAAAAAATTATATTAGCGCATCACATCATAGTGATAGTCAATATAAGAGGGTTGTGGGCTTTTTATATTTCTTTTGTTTTTTCACCATAGATTTCAGATGGCATCCGTGCCTTTGTATTTCTACTTTTCTTATATTTGTTTGATTATGTTTAGCGTTTTTCGATAATACAGATTTTTAATCATTATGTCTGTTTGTGAATGTATAATTCATCATAGTATATTCATATTCAAGTCATATTTAGTTCTGTTCTGGGTGACCGACGGTTGTCGCCGAGAAAGTCTTCATCTATTGTGTTTCCATGAATGTGTTAGATACCTTATTGCGTCTTCGTTTCTCGTAAGAAATATCAGTTATGGAACTTTACGACGAATTTGTTCAACAAATGAACCTGCCGATTGTGTCTTCTTCGGCGTCAGAGTAGTTAAGACATCCTTTGGTATGCCTTGTTATTGCGACGACAGCGTGTGATATGATATCGTGTATGGCACTCTTGGTGGTCTTTGTTTGGTTGATGGATGCGTGAGCTTTCCCACCTTCCGTATTCTATCCTAGTAAGATCCACTTTCTCTGCTTGCGTATGAACCAGGTACAGGATGTTGGGAGAGTCTGTTGGAATAGCAGCACCCATATATCTCGATCTTTTCAGGGAGCGAGTTATGAGTCGGGACGAATAGATTCCGTTATCAAATTCATTGCGAGTAAGTCATAGTATAGTGCATTTGGAAGAAGCTTAACCCATCGATGAAGGGTAGTTGGTTCATGTTGCTGGCGAGCGTTGTAGTAGTTGTAGTTGCTACTAAATTACAGTCAGGGATAAAATGCTTGGTCCAGGTGGTTTTTCCGCTTCCAGGTACGACATTAACTCATTGTATAACTGGTGCCTTCCATTGCTCTAAGATATAGGTTGGGCCTTTAGAGTTATATATGGTCTGTGCCATTTACGTAACGTTAAACAACTATGTAGAAGACGACACTATCTACAAGCTACCGCTATTATTGTATCTTGTCCCGTATAAGCCAACGTAGCAGTACCTGATTCTGTGAAAGAACTAGTTTGCTGAATGAACTTGGAAAGTAATTTGGGAGGGTCATTGCTAATCGCCTGATTAAGCACTTGTTGAATGATGGCCCGAATTTATTTGACAACCAGTTTGGCTTCCGACTTAGACATTCGCGATAGATGCGATTATGCGAACCCATTCCCTGTCAGATATCTTTACAAGGAGGAATGACGTTAACAGTAAGCATAGATATAGTCCGCCTTTAATTCATTTCCCTAGGATGCAATTTAGAGTGCACTAGTATATCATCAACTTCCTCAATTGTGGGTGATTACTTGTTTGCTAGATGTATAACCTATTTTGAATATGAGGGAGTAGAGTATAAAGGAAAGTATACTTTGGGGTTCCTCAAGAATCTGTTTTGAAATTGCTATTTTGGAACATCGTATGCAGATGCAGTATTGCTGAACTTTCTCACGGTATCAGTATTGTATGCTATGTAGTATGTCAAAAATGTCATCACTTTAGTTCTGGCCTTTGGACATAACTTCGAGGAGATTCATCGAATTAGGAGTAAATATCGTTTTAAAATTGATTCATTACATAGGCAAGTGGCCGCCCATAAAACCGAGGCGCTTTGGTACCAAAAACTGCTGAGAACCAAAGAACAACTCGATTTGCTTATGAAGTGACTACCAGATTCTGGCTAGACAGTACAGGTAATACTGTAAAAAGAAGCTACAGAACGGAATCGAAATAGAGCAGGTCCCACATGTCAAACTGAACGTCTTTATGGACATTTTGTGAACGCTAGAAGGGGTTTACTCAGTACTGAATAGTTTCAGTTTTAGTTCTAAAGCTGTAGTGATTTTGTTTGTACTAATCTGCAGTAGGATTCATGGCTGCGCAGTGAATGCAGTTCATCCGGATTCTGGTTGCCTTTTTGTCGTATTAAGAACCGAAAACGAAAGAGGACGAAAAATCTCACATAAACAAAAGACTTCTTTTGAAGACGTTAAAAAAAGTTCAAAATATACTGAAGTATATTAAAATTGTACAAATTCACGTTGTCCTCCGAAATAATTTTTAAAGTGTTACTTTATTAGGTAATTGATATAATATAATGTTTAGCTGTGTTCAGTGGAACATTTTAACCAAATTATGTTTCCGACAACATTAATAAAACATTTTGAAATTTTTACATTTAATTAAAATATTAAATTTGAGCAATCAATACTTTCAAAACAAACCTACCTACCGTACATATATTTTAAAATCTTTACTTTGAATCGTCTAGCTATAACAAACATCAAAACTTACACAACTAATATGTTTTTGTTTAGTTTAAAATAGGAATCTACTATAGAAAACTCTTGTGAGGTATCCATAGGCAGTATCAAGCTTCATATTGCCAATGTTGAATATAAATATTTTATATAAAATACGAAGATAAACAATATTGATCATAATATTAGTCATAGCGACTAAGAGTAACTAATTTTATTTATAATAACCGGTCTTAAATGTTTTACAATCATTGTACTCCATCCGATTAAAACACGTTGGTGTTATCTACTGTGTACCATTTAATTATTTCTCTAATTTAACTGGATCAAATATGCTATTGTTTACAATAAAATGATGAATTTTGTACCTATTATGATACTAATACTAATATCCACCTAATTTTCGTCACATAGACTTGAGAGGTTCGATCCCACAACCATCACTTTTACGGTTAGGTTAGTTCATGTTATGATTAAATTTACTGAAAGATATTTTTGTTCCGAAACTGCAGCAATAATTAATATTAACATACTAAAACTTTTCGACTTGTACGTATACGTAGTATAATAACGATAATATATAATAGGTATTGTAGATTAATTCAAATAATTAAACAATCTGTCGTCCGTTAATAATCCGTTCTTATTTCTAGATTGTAGGTATTCTGCTGAGGATAATACTACTTATAAAAATTGACAGACTTCAATTTGGAGTCGTATCCATTCATTTTGTATGAAATTAACTACAAATATAAGTTTGTAATGGTTTCTTTCTGCGTTAAACTTATAAATTATCAAATTTGAGATTATATCCTTCATATACACTGTAAATTCTTAATATCAGGCAAATTTCATAAGTTTAGGTCAATAAAATACATCCAGTAAGAGTCGACAAATTTAAGTTTGCGGTTACTCATTTTGTATGGAATGAACTACTGTATAAATTTGTAATGATTACACTGCGATTTGCATACAAAATTCATAAAAATGAAGCATAAGACATCACGACATAGAAGTTTGATTTTTTCTGTGCTTCAAGATGTCATTGACTTGGATCTTCTTCTGCCTGGCTTTAGTCCCGGCTTCGTTTGCCAGGATCTGCCTTCCGACTAAGCTTACTCCATTCTTCCAGTCTTTAATATCCTCAGTGGATAATCTATTGGCTCTCATGTCCTGCGTCACGACATACAGCCATCGCTACCTTGGGCGTCTGGGTGGTCTAATGTCATTGACTTGGATATTTGATACTAATTTCACGAGAGAAAATAGTCTTGAAAACGGACAGACATACAGACAGAGGGACAAGAAAGTGATCCTACAGGGGTTTTGTTTTGTTTTCAGGTACGAAACCCTAAAACGGATATTCCAATTATGAACTACTATAAAAGTAATACTATTAAAGTAATAAAAGTAATATAAATTACTCGCTTATATAGAGTTCTGTAAATATATTATTGAAACAGCTAAAGTTACTCTAAATCTCACCAATTTATTGTTAAATATGAAAAGTTTTGAATCTTCAAATTTAACGATGTGTATACAAATATTTATACATCTATGATACTAAAAAAATGTTATTAGTCATTTCGAAGCCGTTAAGCATGTGCATAGTTATGAGGACCGACTGAAACATTTTAAAATGCTCTCTTTATCTGATCGAAGATATGCTCGTCTCCTGGCTCATATCTCATGGCTCCTATCCCAAATAGATTTTGCTACGCCATCCAGACTACCTAGGTCTTATAATGTAATATTATTTCACCAAAAATTATCTAAAACAAACCTTGGTCAGAATGCGCCTCTTAATAGAATCATAAGATCTTATTAAGAATTAGGTACAAATTATGATGTTGATATTTTCTTTGATTATCTGTTTACATTTAAGAAATCCATAAAACTTAAACCAGCTTGTAAGTAGGTATTGCATTTTAGTTTTTTCATTTTATCTGAAATATATATATATATATATATATATATATATATATATATATATATATATATATATATATATATATATATATATATATATATATATATATAATGTGTTAACATTTAATGTTGTCCTTTAAGAATGCAGTCTTACTTATAATTAGGGCTTCATTTAGTTTATGTTTGTAATTTTTTTGTTTTAGCTATTTAATGTTAGAATGTAGCGACCTGTTAGCGACCTTTTTGATAAATAAATAAAATAAATAAATAATTAAAAAATTAAATATTCAAATTAAATACACTAGGTAATGATGTCTTTGATGAGAAATATCAATTAGTCGCAGCCCAAACTGTTTTCAATATTTCTAAAATAATTACTACATTTGTGAAAATATTGTAAGTTATTATTAAACTTGGTCTTACCCTCCGATATATTTTGTTATACCAAGTTATAGAAAACAAATCAAGTCCATTTCTACTTAGGTCGTCAAAGAAAAACCTATATCCATTATCCATATAAAGGTAAAAAATATATATTTAGTAATATTTGATTTTTTTCTAATATGTAAATTTATGTAACAAGAGGAGCAACTTAAAAAAATACAGAATTCGACGCCATCTCTCATCTTCTTGTTTGGAAATAATATCAGAAAAAGTACTGAGGAGTCTACACGAAACTTTCTAAACGTAGTTTATTCTATTGATTACAGATGGCGCTTTTATGATTTTACTACATTAAGTGCATACTACATGTGCATGTGTGCAACTTTTTAAACAAATCAGTCTACAAAATGTCAAAATAATTTGATAATCAAATTGAAATATACATATATATATATATATATATATATATATATATATATATATATATATATATATATATATATATATATATATATATATATATATATATATATATATATATATATAAAAAAATTATATAATTATTTTAAGTATTCTGTTCTATTCTAAGATAATGGCTTTTCGAGCATTGTAAAAATTGAATACTTTAACATTAAATTAACACACATATCTTTTTATGATATATTTTATCAATTACTTTATTAAACATATTCAAATATGAAGCTGTAAAATAGCCGGCACTCAGTTCATTGATAAGATTCGATGTTAGGATTAAACTGACTGACATGCTTAGCAGAATAATGTTTGTGATATATATATATATATATATATATATATATATATATATATATATATATATATATATATATATATATATATATATATATATATATATATATATATATATTGATTGTTTAAGAATTCCGTAATAAGATTGATTAGAATTCAGGTTCCAATAAAGAATATATTATTATTATATATTTTCTTGATAATTGTATTTTATTACCGTCATAACGATGGGTTGACCAATGACAAACTTGCGTGTCATTGTGGGAATCTGATCACATATTATTTTGTGTTGGTAAATAATTTACAGTTAGTTAGTCACCTTTAAACACTCTTTGTGTGTATTGTTATAACTTGTATTAGCATGTTAAAAACTATAAATACTACATATGATGTTTTTTTCTTTTTTAAGGATATTAGTGTTAAGTATACTATGTATGGCAATTACAATAACAATAGCATGTTGTGTTAACCTTTATATAGTTGTACATTTATTTCTAAACCTTGTTGCATGTATTAATTATAAGAGCATTATTGTAACAACTGCTGGTGAACCTTATATAAATAAATAAATTAAAAAAAAAAAATAAATACCGTGGAGCGGCGTTCATTTCGAAACTAGATGATCTATACGTAGTGTTGATTTGGTAGTTGTAATTTTGATTGTACAATAAAAGGTGATTTTTAAAGCTTTTGAGAGTATTAAGCTTTAAGTAATATAAATTATATAAATGACACTGTCACATATTTTGTCTATTCATGATGACAATTTATATCAAAGGTATATTATTTGACGTAATAGGTAGACTTTTATATGATCGTCAGTTAACAATATTCTATTATATCATAAAATTTCCCTTTCTAATCTATAAGTTCTTAAATAGTTCAGTTCTCTTTTTATGAATAATTAAATTTCCTTTATTATCCATTTATCCTTTTTCGTTTTTCTTTCAGTATAGTTGTCGTTTACTAGACGAGAATTTTTTAAGAGTTAAAATTGACCTATTTTTATATGTAACACAACTACTTTAAGGTCAGCTGCATGCAAAGAAAACTCTTTTACTGTACCTATCTTATTATAAATACACTTTAATAATCCCATTTTAGTAAAAACTGATAAGCATGTTAATAATAAAAGACTAAATTTTAATGCGAGTTTCTTATAATTTAGAAATGTTATTTTACAAAATGTGGTGAAATTTTAAAACTTTATAGATTCTGGTTTATGAATCCGATGAATGATGACACTCTGACGAAGGCAGCTGGGAAGCCGATGCTGCACCAACGTAAACCAAACGATGTGAGACCAACCTGAAATTTAATTAGAAAATTAAGAAATGTTTTCAAAATAAATCCGTCGTCGTGGTTCAGCGTATCAGCGTGACTGTAAACGCGACGATTGTGATTGTGGATGATTCTATATCACTCGGGGAGAATAAATTATAGTCACTCTGCTAGCTATGATAATAAGACAAGGCACGGCATTTAGTTCCGCCACTCAACATGTAATGTCTCGAAAGGTGGAAAGCAGAGAACGGAGTGTCTTAACACTAGGCTTCCTCTGTCTAACCTGCTTTTCCATCTTAATCATAACGTTTAGTACAACACGACTGTATTGTACATATGTGCGGTTGTTGTAGGCTTTAAATAGTGACACAGCAGTGTTTGTTTTAGTTCAGACATTATTGTATAATTGGTATTGAAAAAAGTAATATTTAAAAATATACGTAAAAATAAAAACATACAAGGAGGGGTTCTCCATTTCTTTCTACAACGAGTGGTCCCCCAGAGTCTCCACCGCAAGTGCTGGAACTGAAAATTGTTCTTGTGCACAAGTTAGAGTTTTGGAATACTAATTCCGGGAAGAAGTTTAAGCAATACGAATTTTCTAGAATAGTCATGCGACCGTGGCTTAAGAATTGATCATCTGCAAGGCCGACACCTGAAAAATAAAGGTTTATTGTAATTTAAATTTATAAATTAACTACTAGCTACTTTGCTACTACAAACAACATCTTGTTAATAACTTACGGTCACCAATGACTCCGAAACCAGAGGCAATAGCTTGTTCACCAGCAAAATTATCTAATAGTTGAAGTCCACTAGGTAAACGAATAGGTTCAATGACAGCTGGAAAAAAATTAAACAATTTAAGGACAATTCGATTCGAAACGATTTTATCGACATTCATTACTACCCTGTTTTACAATACATATCTAATTTTTTCCGATGTAAGAACAAAAATAGTAAGATAAACTGTTAAATGTGTAGAAAAATAACAAGGAACTAAAGTAATCTATCTCAAATATAGAATTTAAGTTCTAAAGAAATTTGCAAAACTTCCAGCATATAAATTGCTGTCATAATAAACTCGAGAAGAGTTTGACTTATCATAGGCTTCAAATACCGTTCATATAAATATTTTTTAAGTTCATGAAATAGTACGCTTCAGTATTGAGACCCATCTGGTTGGTATCCGGTTGTTAAAAATAGTTAGAACTATTTTTAACAACCGGATTTGTATTCTAGTAATTAAATCTATAAACTGAATTTGTAAATAAATAAAATATGTGAATAGTTACATACATGATTTTGGTACAGCACCATCATTTACGCGAACAACAGCAATGTCATTACGGATGAGCAAAGGGAACCAAAGAGGATGTACAACGACGTCATCTGTTTGAATCCTGACGCCACCACTGAATAACAGAATTGATCCCAGTACGACGGTGTACCTGGAGACCTGGTTCTGACCATCTGTCCAGCAATGAGCGGCAGTAAGTAGACGTGTGTCACTAATTAGAACAGCTCCACATACAGTTCTGTTTGTACTTCCATCGAATTCTCCAATCAAGCCAGCCTGGAATAAATGAAATATTCTAATCATAAATAAGAGTACTCTTTCAAAGCGACGAAAGTTTTTTAATATCACAATATTAGTGAAATCTTGAAAAAAATCATGCGATTTAAGACATGGTTTTATTATTATTTATATTTTTTTGTGTAAGACAAATTTAAATAGATAATATACAATGATATTTTAGTAAAAAAATTAAAAAAAGCTTTGGTTTTCTATTTTACGCTTTGGTCATGAAATTTTTCATTTTTACGTATCTGTTTTGATTTAAAGAACTCCTAGAAACTATACCTAATAGCTTGGTATCATACACACAATTTACTTCGTAGAACTACCAGACAGGGAAAGCATTTATACAAGCAAATACAAGCACAGAAGTAAAACAGCGTCATCAGTCACAATAATGAGGCCACCACGAAATAGTTTTAACAAATTTTTGTTTAATATAAATTAGTTACTTGATATTTGAATTGTCCGAGTTCAGCAGGAGAACCATTAAATATTCTAGAATTTGGATTACTCAGAAGTTCTTTCTCTGCCTTTTCAATCCTTTCGGCCGCTGGAATACCGAATCTTTCTATATATCCATAGGCGGTGTTGTACTCTGGGACTTCTATTTTGGGTTGAATAACGTTAGCTGCGGCAAACGCCAGAAAAGACAGAAGAATCACTGCTACCTGCTTCATGGTGGTAGTGCTAGCTATGTATTGAGTAATTACAGTAACAATCAATCTTTTTATACAAGACTGTCTGATATCTTGCTGATTCTAATATCTGAGATTTTGATCAACAATGAAGTAAATATGAACATAACCGAGCAATGTACTCTTTAGTATTTGCTTTAGTGAAGGGTCTGAAGGGATGAAGCTATATGCTGTTTGTTGCTATTAGGTTATTATTTATTAGATAGATTTGACTATTTTATAAATTTGTACAAAATAGGTAACAAAACTATAAAAAAATGTATATATGTATAAAGTTATCTTAGTTATCTACCTAGGTAATAACGTTTAAATTTAGTAAATAATATTTTATATGTATATGTGATTAAACTAGTTTATTCTCAGATTTTTTAATAATATTTATAAATTAAATCATGTAAAGATAAACGTCGAAATAAATACCTACTTGCGTCATTTATGTGTAATAATTAATGGTAATGCTAATCCGGATGATGTTATCAGTGCTACTTTTATCTTATTTATTAATACGTGACAATCACTATGATAAACTGTACGATTCAAAATCGAGCTGAATTCAGATTATCGCATTTCTTTTAAACAACTACAATTATATTATTATTTTTGTTGCTTTTACATAAGAGGCATATTTTTTCTAGGCAATAGGCATATTCTGAAAATTCTATAAAATTTTTAATATAACAAACAAAATTTTAAAATTTATAGAAATTATACTTTACAATTATACTTTTAAAGTAATATGTTTATACGAGTTGTACCAAGGGAATATCATTCATACGTCCATTTAGAACGCACTCTACTGTCTCTATAGAAAAATTTCGGTTGCGTTATAAGGTCGTAGCAAACATACAATTGTTATATGAACTTTATAGTGAAATAAAATATAACCACAAATAATCATTTAATAATTATTTTAGGACCTATACTAAATTATTTAAAAAAAGTATGTTCCATGGCAATATTGAATGAATTAAAATGACATGGAAGATAATAAGTTGTGAGACTGGAAAGGCTAAGAATAGTAACCATGAATTTGAATAAAAAATTGACGATGGGCTTATTTGCCTTTACTAGCTAGAAAAAGTTGCAAATGCGTTTTGAAAAAAAATTATAATAACACTTATATATCTTCTACAACCGTCGCAGAATCATTACTTAAGGAAGGCGTACAAAAATGTAATATAGATTTTTAATATAAATCAATTAACTCAAGAAACATTGTTAAGACATTTAAGTCCCTAGATATCAAGAAATCAACAGACTTTTTATCTATAATATAATAGACGCTATTACTCCTCACCTCGCGACTATATTTAATAATTGTATAGAGTATGGTGATTCCTGAAATAATGAAATTACTAATTATTAACTATATGTAAATCGGACAGTACATCAGATCCCAATAATTTTCGACCTCTATCAGTGCTACCCGCAATAAGTAAAAATATTTTTACTTAATCTCATGCATGAGAAATAATATGGCTTTACTAAGGGTCGCTCTTCTACTGATGCTGGAATAGCTCTCATAAAGAGTATCTATGAGACTTGGGAGGAATCGCAGGATGCCCTTGGCATGTTCAGTTCAGGGTTCAAAGTGTTGATGTGAATGGCAAGAAATCTCTTGAGTCAGTAGTCAGTATAAGAGTCCCACAGGAGTCTATTCTTGGTCTCAATATATCCTTGAGAATGTAATTCATGTAAAAAAAATATTTAAATTTTTACTAAAATTGGTGATGTGCACAATATTAATACTAGAAATAGGCTGAAACTTACCGTTCCTGTAACTCCATTGCATCGAGTCGGAAACACCAGAAAACGTCCGAGAATGTTCTACATCTATTTCAAAGATATCATTGTCAAAAGCCATGTTAAAGGAGACAAAATATGTCCCGCTGAGTTTCTAACCTCAGTTCTTCTCAGGTGTGAGGCATTTACTTTAGTGTACCAGTGGTAAAGTTTTTGACGTTCAAAAAATTTATCATGTATTCTTATTTTGAATAAAGTTATTTAAATTTGAATTGGACTTGCCAAAGTGAGGAGATGAAAATAATTAATTAACTGGGGAGGATATTGAACCCTAAACCAGTAAAAGTTATCAGAATAGTTTCGCTTACTTCAAAAAGGCTTCAAAAACAACATGTTACAATTCATTTATTTATTTAATTCCATAGATTGAGTGCACTTCATAACATATTGTGTATAATAGATACTGCTGAATTGTGTTTGGACTTTACTCGTGTATATAAAGATAAGTTTAGATTTATAAATATATGCACAAGCTGTAGACGGCAATTTAATTTTCACGTTTCGTATTAAATTTTTTTATAAAACGTGACATCTCACATTTCCTGTTGAAATTTGGAAATTTCCTCTTTATTGTGCTCGTTTACACTCCTCAAGGATACCAAATTTAGGTTTTAATGCTTAGTAACTTTGGCTGTACTGTCAGTCATTTAGAAGAGTTTTATGTACATATATATAATAAACTTATATCAGAAAAAATATAAAGTCTATTTAATTATTTTCAAGTCTATGGCGAAAATAAGTAAATTTACTAGGTATATAAACCTATTTATTTACAAATATTAATCAACCCATTCCAAAACCAGAAACCAGGGAATTAATCTACGCTTCAGTATATCCATAGTTCTGGAGTATCCCTCGTCTAGTTCCCAAATACATAATGTTTAGACGGCCGCATGTACTATATCTGAATGACAGAAACACAATAAGCCTTGATTGGCCAAAGCTCAGACTATCTTATAACAGGCATGTTAGCGAGCTGCAGCTTGTATAGAAGTTATGCAAGCGTCGACTCTGTTATACACAGATACGATCATGACATCCGGCGGGGCGCAATTTGAACTTTATCAATTTTGATATCGATCGACACTGAACTAATTTGTTGACATTAATTGCATTATTTACATTGATGTGCAATACTTTATAAATTATCTATTTGTAATTTGATGATAAGTAGTCATGTGACAGCGTTAATTCAAATGCTAAATTAGTTAGTAAAATAATTCAATTAAATCAAATGAGTTTAAAATACGTATGCAATAATATATGGACATCCTTTTTTATGTACGACAAGAAAGAAAATCATTTATAACTCTTCATTTAACACTATAAATATTATAATAATAATTAAAATATACCAAATTAAACATATAATATTTATTTATACTTCAGTTGTACACAAAATTGACAACTGAAATGAACTACGATCATAAGTTATCATAGATTTTCTGTAATAGACTTATAAATTAATTATTTGATTTTTTCTTTATTCATGCTGTAAGTTCTCACTTCTTGTTAAATTTTAGAATGCTAGGTCAACGAAGTGCATCTTATAAGCGGTGACAAACTTAACTTTGCAGGCGAATGCACTCATTTTGTATGCCATATACTACATACGTAAGTAGCTAATGGATTTTTTTCTGAGATATACCTAGAAATATTCATAATTTGTACTTTAGTTACTTCCTCTTCTTCTTATCTTTATTTATAGCGTTTCGAGCATGTCAGATGAACACAATTCTCTTCGCCAATGTCACGTTGAATGGAGAATACACAGACTTTATTTATACTGTAAGTTTTAGCTCCTTGTCAAATTTCATAATACTAGGTATCTCATAGATTTTTATTGCGCAGTGAATTTCAAACAAAATGCGGCAAAAACAAAGAAATTATTCTTAACTATTTTATAATATATCTAATTTATAACATTTTAACTTTATAGTTTCACTAGGTTTTTATTATTATAATGGATTCGCGCTGTATCCCGCAAGTAGCAGGGCAGGCAGAGGGAACCATAGGAAGGAACGTAGTGTTAAGACACTTCGTTTTCTACTATCTGCTATTCGAGGCATTGTGTGTTGAGTGGTGGAACTAAACACCGCGCTTTGCCTTGATACCAGAGCGAAGAAAATGAAAATAGTTCATTCCCGAGTGGCAATAAAACACACAAACCATCGCGTTTACAGGCAGACGCTGATGCTCTGCGCCACGAAGGTCCTCGAGCTTCACTAGGTAGGTAAATTAGTCTTGAAACAACGGACAAACAGACATACAGATTTATACAGAGGGCCAACAAAGTAATTAAAATAAATAATTTATAATCTATTTACAAATATTTACAAAGCAGTGGATAACTAACTTTATCAATTATTGTTACCAACTTTAATATTATAAGCGTATTGCCAGTGGACCGGTGGCCCTATATGAGTTATATAGATTGGCCGTTACGAAATGCATGCAGCAAGAGTGCAGAGCCGTGTATCAATGATTTTTTAAAGAGCGACCAGCACCGTTCACTGCTTTTGCTTAGTCGATAATTCGAGCTGAATATATAATTTTATTTTAAAATATTCGTTGGTTAAAATTTTTAAATAACGGCAAGTAAATTTATTATGATTTAGAAATAGCTAATTGGAATTCGTTACTAGTAAAACATTATTTATAGATTTTTTTGATATGAAATTGTATCTTTTCAAATTTTAAAATCACTATTTTCAATATTCATATTACTTGTATTAATTATTTTAAAATACTCTATGAAGATTAGGTTAGGAGGAACTTGATATCAAATCATCAAACATTTATTTAATGAGATAATGATATTTATTATTATATTGTAGTTAAATCGGTCGTCAACTAAAGAATTTACTATACTCAGCCGAGATTTTTAATAGGACTTCAGTAATGCTCTACTCGGTGATTAAAACGAGCCCTGTGCGCCAATTATCGCGCTAATTAAATTTACGCTCTGGTATGACTAATTTATCCGATAAAAAATTTAGCTTTCCTCCAGCTGGGCTAAAATGCTGCAGAACAACTTGTTATTTAACTAAGAAATTTAACTGTAATACATACAAGGTTTTTATAGCCTCAAATGATATTTGGATATATTTGTGTGATTTGACTCATTTAGAGTCACTTATCGCCCGCTGCTCGCCAAAGACCACCGGTCGTTACGGGTCCTGCGCTACTGGCATTCAGCCGTTTATGGCGACCTAGTTACATTTGTATAAAATATGAAATTCTTGCTTTACAGACTGACTGACGCACAGCAAAAACTACCAACCAAATAAGAAAGCTGAAAGTTGGTACGCATGGAGTATAAGGAGGTATCAAGAGAATATTTCCCGAAATTCCAACCGAAACAGAACAGGCGGGATTTTACATTAGTAAGTCTGCGCAAATAAATTTACAAGCTGTAAATTATTATTAAACAATTTTACAGTATCAGGCACTAGAATGAGGACAGTGAATTATTTTAAATTAATTTTTTTTTCAGAGATAGAAATATAAGTTACTTGGTGATTTTGAAATATTATGTTGTATATTAAAAAATATATGAGGACAACAAAATAAACACGACGGTTTGTGGATTCGATCCCCACTCGGGGAGAATGAATTATTTCCATTTTCTTCACTCTGATAACAAGGCAAAGCGTACTAGGTTCCTTCAATCTACGGTTCCTTCTGCATACCCTGCTATGTGGATACAGCGTGAGGCTAAATAAATATTATTGTTGTTAAAAATATTTTTCTACCGACATCAATTTCTCTAAGCAAGCTTATCTTATAATGTAATTATCCCTATGATTAGGCATCTAATCAATAATTAATTTTTCAAAGATACTTAACACATATATTAATACAATTATTTCAGTTTAGGTACTTTGTATTTGGCAATGTTAATTATATTTTTTAAAAACGTCGTTTTAAGCGTCAGCGTTGGTAATGTGGCAATGATGACGCCAGGTTACGTGCCGATTCTAATTGGCGTCTCTGTTCGACGGCGTCGGCCCGTATGGCGCGATTACCAACCCTAGTGTTAACTAGTGCGCTCAGAACCGTTTTGTTTACCTACTACATTTCCATTGCTTGTTTATGGCGAAAAATGATCATTTGGTAAAAATATTAAACATATTTCATGCCTTGTAATCTAGTAGCGATATAACTTCGTGTTTCAAGTTTTCGTTGTCAAATATTCTTCATTGATGTACATATATGTGTTATGTATGCACAATACGATAGTAAAGTCTGATTGGATTACTAGCTATACACTCGAGGTCGAGTCAAAGTAATTGAGATTAGGCATTAATCGAATTTCGCTCGCCCAAATATGTGTTCACATTGCAGGAGTTTAGATTTCTACTCGATGCTTACAGATTACTTGAGAGAGATTTGGCTAAAGGACTCAGCTGCATGATGTCAAGAGGCTGTGAGAATCAACGCAATGCAATAGATACATGTTTAGTAGTGCTTCCAGTACTTCATTCGTTGCACACATTTGTAGGTTTTGCGGTTTAGATCAACAGACCTCAATTTTCGCAAATTCTAAAATAGCAACTAATATTTGAGCGTCACTTCCGACTTACAAATACAAACATAATTTATTGCACAACAGAAAATGTGTATATATATATATATATATATATATATATATATATATATATATATATATATATATATATATATATATATATATATATATATATATATATATATATATATATATATATATATATATATATATATATATATATATATATCTTCTTCTTCTTGGCATTAGTTCCGGCTTTTGCCAGGATCTGCCTTCCGACTGAGCCTACTCCACTTTGCACGGTCTTTAACATCCTCAGTGGACAATTTATTGGCTCTCATGTCTTTTGTCACGACATCCAGCCATCGCTTCTTTGGGCGTCCGGGTGGTCTAACTCCAGGGACAGACATGTCAAGGCACTTCCTTCCGACATAGTTCTCAGATCGGCGCATAACATGGCCATACCATCTCAGGCGACGCTCTTGGAGCTTATCCACTACGTCACGGACCCCAAGACTACCTCGAATGAATGTGTTGCGTATGCGGTCGGACCGCGTCACGCCACACATCCATCTCAGCATCTTCATCTCCGTGACGTGAAGCTCCTGAGTGTGCCGAGATAATGTTGGCCAACATTCGCTGCCGTATATAAGAACAGGTCGTATAATGCTCTTGTATATCAGTCCCTTGAGCTTGGGCGGTATTCTGCTATCGCAGACCACACCTGTGACCTCCCACCATTTGGCCCAGGCAGCGTTTATACGGGCATGGATGTCGTGGTCGATGCCTCCAGACTCATGCATAATGGCTCCAAGGTACCTGAACTTCTCCGACTTAACGGCTGGCTCAGGCCCGACATGGATGGTGCTCGAGTCCGGGTTCCCGCAAGCCATGTACTCGGTCTTCGACACATTCAGTTTAAGACCACCGTTCTCAAGCGCACCCTTCCAGGCGTTCACTTTACGCTCCAGCATCAGTCGGTTCTCATCAATGAGTACTATGTCATCGGCATACATCATCAGCCACGGAGGCTGGCATTGGATGTGAGCCGTGACAGTATCCAGCACTACATTGAATAAGAACGGACTAAGAGCTGAGCCCTGGTGAACCCCTACTGTAATCGGGAAGGGCTTGGTGTCGCCAACAGCGGTCCTAACCACTGAAGCGGAGTCGTTGTACATATCTCTGATAACCTCAATATAGGCTTCAGGGATCCCCTTGGATCGCAATGCCCACCAGATACACTGACGTGGCGCACAGTCAAAGGCCTTCTGCAGGTCCAAAAAGGCCACATGCAGAGCTCTCCTTTTTTCCCTGTAAGCCTCCATCAAAGTTCTGAGGGCAAAAATGGCATCCATAGTGCCTGATCCTGGTTGAAACCCATACTGAGACTCAGAGACAGTACATTCTTGGCGGAGCCTGAGGCCGATCATGCGCTCGAAGAGCTCCATGGTGTGGCTCATAATCTTAATGCCCCTATAACTACCGCAATCTTGAACACTGCCCCTTCCTTTGTAAATAGGGATAATAAAGCTTTGCCGCCACTGATGTGGCGTGTGTGTGTGTGTGTGGTGTGGTGGTGTGTGTGTGGTGATGTGGTGGTGTGGTGGATGTGTTCCAGTACTCAAGATACGGTTAAACAGGTCAGTAAGTATAAGCACACCAAGAGAGCCCAACGATTTCCACGCCTTGATTGGGATGTCGTCAGGTCCTACCGCTTTTCCGTTCTTCATGCGTCGAAGACAATTACGAGTTTCGTCACGGGTTATTGGAGCAACAAGTCCGAGGTTAGGAGATAATTCAGGAGGAAGACTACAAGACTGCTTAGTGTTCAACAGCTCCTTAAAGTAGCTTCTCCATCTCTCCTTCACAGAGGCATGACTACAAAGCAACGTGCCCCGAGAATCTCTGACGCAAAGACATTTTGTAATATCCTGCGTCGCTTTATCTCGAGCACGAGCCAGTTTGTATATGAGCTTCTGCCCCTCCACAGTTTCAAGTTTATCGTACAATGGTAACAAACTTTCTCTGCGGGCTCTGGCCAGCAAAAGAGCTGTTCTTTTGCTGGCCCGTTTCGCTGCTATGTACTCCAGTCTGTCTTCAGGAGAGTTGGAATGCTGCCACTCTTTAAACGCAGTCTTCTTTTCCTGAATCACCACCTGCACCTGGTCATTCCACCACCATGTCTCCCTGTCGATGACACGCCCACCCTTAGTAACACTAAGAACTCGCTTGCCCGCCGCAATGATTGCTGAATGAGCTCGATCCCATGCAGTCTGAGCGGTCTCGGTGTTAGTCAGTAGATTTTGACTCTCCACCTCCGCCAAGAACTCGGTCTGCATCGGCCCTTTCAACAACCACCACTTAATTCTAGGCTTGCGTTTCTCAGCTACTTTCTTTTTCGGAGTAACATTACAGTCCATGACAAGGAGACGATGTTGGGCCGTCAGGCTTTCGCCGGGAATGACCTTACAGTTGGTCACCCTGCCTATATGACACCGTCTAGTCAGCAAATAATCAATTTGAGTTAAGTAGGACCCGTTCTTATACGTTATAAGGTGCTGAGTTTTCTTCTGGAAGAAAGTGTTCACGATATCCAGATCAGATGCAATGCAGGTTCTTAGAATATTTTCTCCCTCTGCATTGCGAAGACCATATCCAAAACCCCCGTGAACACGTTCATACACCTCAGCGACCCTACCCACGTGGCCGTTCAAGTCCCCCCCCAACTAAAACTGATTCGGTAGACGGTATAGCGAGTAGTACCTCTTCATACTGCTCCCAGAAGGTCTTCTTTTCAGCCGCGCTACAACCTGCCTGGGGAGTATAAGCACTGATTAAGTTTGTGATAACGCCCTCGATCAGTACCTTTATCCGCATCAAGCGGTCGCAGCGACGGTCAACTTCAAGAAGCCCATTCTGAAGCTCTTCAGAAAGCGCTACCGCCACACCGTTTTTGCCTGTAGGTGACCCAGTGTATATAAGGCGGTAACCCTTTTTTTTTTTTTTTTTTTTTTTTTTTTTTTTTTTTTTTTTTTTTTTTTTTTTTGACGCTGGGAAAAAATGACATTACGCATACCCTCCCCGCCGGGGGGCGGGAGAGGGGTATGTGGGACTCCCCGGTAAAGTCGTTCCCGGTATACCCACTAAAAATACCCAGCGACACTCCGACCTCACCTAAGTGGAGAGGGCCTGGGAGTCCATAGCGTCCAGGCCCTCGCCGGTGACTGCCCGCCCTACGGCAGGCCCTTCACACCCCTCCCGCGTGGGAAGGGGTCTTTACAATGGCCGGAGTGCACGGCCATTGTGGTCCGACGAGTGGGGTGATCCTTGAGGTGCGGGCGGTGGCGCCCCCGCGCCAGTCGTCCGCTGATCACCCCCTGGGGCGGACGAGGACGGACGTTGAGCCCGCCGCCTTCCACCCCTTCTTCTTCTGCGGAGCGGCGCTGCGAGAGGGTCGTCCTCCCGCATGCGCTCCGCCGCCTCCTTCTGTGACATGACGTCCTCACAGAAGGAGGCTACCGCCGCCCATGCCTCCTCCCTCCTGAGCATGGCGGCGATCACGCTGGGGAGCGTGAGGTCCTCCCCGACGGCTGCCACCAGGGCGCGGCGGGGTTCGGCCCACGAGGGGCACACCACCAGGGTGTGCTCCGCCGTATCCACTGCGGCCCCGCAGTGGTGGCACGCTGGCGACTCCTCCCTCCCGATCCGGTGCAGGTACGATCCGAAGCACCCATGCCCGGACAGCACCTGCACAAGACGTAGGGAGAGGGAGCCATGTCGCCGATCGAGCCAGTCCCCAAGGACGGGCCCGATGGCGTCCAGCAGCCGTCGCCCGAACGGCGCGGAGACGAGGTCCTCAGCCCAATGCTGAGTGGCGGCGTCCCTGATCTCCCGGCGGATTGCCTCACGCTCTCCAGGGTCCGGGCGCTGGTTCAGCGCCCTCTGACCCGCCTTCCACTCGTACGCTCTGGCGAGAACCCAAGCCTCGAGCTCCCAAGGATGAGTTCTCGCCAGAACGCACGCCGCCGCAAAACTCACTGTGCGATACGCCCGTGCCACCCGCTGTGCAATGGCCCTTTGTGGCCTGCGGATGGCAGCGGCGTTCTCCCCGTCGGCACAGTGAGTCCGCCCATATCGGAGCCCCGTAGAGGGCCATACTCTTTAGTATGCCGGCGTACAGGCGCCGGCATTGATCGCCGGGGCTCCCGATATTCGGGAGGAGCCACGAGAGGGCACCCGCTGTCTTCAGCAAGCGCGTCGACAGGACACTGAAGTGTGCGCTGAAGCGCCACTTGCTGTCGAGCACTAGGCCCAGATACTTCATCTGGGCCTTCACCTCGATGCGGGCACCCTCCACGTGGAAATGGGCGTCCGGCGGTTGGCGCTGCCGAGGTCCGTGGAAGAAAACGGCCTCGGTCTTGTGCAGCGCCACTCTTAGCCCTAGGCGGGAGATTCGATGCACCACAAGTGAACCTCCCGCCGAGGCCAAGCTGGCCGCCTCTTCGAAATTTCTCCCCCGGGCAGTCAGGAGTGTGTCATCTGCATAGCAGATGACAGACGTGCCACGGGGGAGATTGCCCCGCAAGAGCCAGTCAAATCCGATGTTCCACAGGAGCGGTCCTAGAACCGAACCCTGCGGGACACCGGACTCGACGCTGTATCTGCGGAGCTCGCCCGACTTGTTGGCTAGGCGGACTATGCGACCCCTCAGATAGTCCGCCATTAGCCTCCGCAGATACTGAGGCACTCCGTGGAAGCGAAGCGCCTCAAGTACGGTGGTGTGGGGAATGGAATTGAAGGCGTTGACTATGTCAAACGACACAGCCAACAGTCCATCCCCCGCAGCCATCGCCTCCCTCACCTGTCCCTTGAGACGGGACAGGGCATCCACCGTCGAACGCCCAGCTCGAAAACCGAACTGAGCGTCCGCTAGGTCCGGGCCAATCGTGCACAAGTGCTTATTGACACGGGCGGCGAGGATCCTCTCGAACATTTTACCGACCTCATCGAGCAATACGATGGGTCGGTATGCCGAGGGGGAGTCCGCCGGCCGCCCTTCCTTCCGCAGAAGGCACAATTGGCCCTCCTTCCACGGTTTCGGGAACCTCTCGCACGTCAGACACGCACTGAAGAGGTCCCGAAACCTTTCTCCCATCTGGGATGCGGCGATGGCCACCACCTTGGCGGGGACGCCGTCCGGACCTGGGGCCGTCCTCTTCGTCTGGAGATGGAGAGCCGCCATCTCCACCTCGTCGTCCGTCACCGGGGGGACCTCCTCGGCCAATGGAGCCGCACAGCGCGGGACGGTCATCGCTGGAGGGGCGAAGTTGTCCCTGCGCGGAAACAGGGACTGGACCACCCCATCCAGGAACGTCGGCTCGAGGGTCTCAGCAATTGGGGGACCGCACGGGCGCAGCTTGTTGCGCGCTGCCTTGTACGGCCTCCCAAATGGGTCTTTGTTGAGACCCTCCGACATCTCCGCCCTCGCGCTGACCTTGGCCTCGGCCATTCGCGCCGTCAGGGAAGACTTCGCCTCTATGTAAGCTGCATAGAGGCGGCCCTCGTTCTCTTCGTCACGACGGCGCCGCCGCCGGCTCCTTGTGTAAGCCCTCCTTGTCGCTACACATGCGGCCCGGAGATCCCCCAACTCCTCCGACCACCAATAAAGGCGGTAACCCTGCCCGATGTTACGAGACTTATTGCCCTTCCAGCGAGTTTCCTGAAGGAAAGCACACTGGACCCGACGTCTCATGAGTACATCTGCGAGTTCTCTGCATCGTCCGGTTAGAGAGCCAATATTCCATGTTGCAAAGCGGAGTTTCCGTCTGGGTACTGACGTCGTTAGCCGTGCCCGTACTTGAAACGGTAGCCCTTGCCACTATTCGCAGTATAGGGCGATGTGCCTGCGCGTCGTTAACGGCGACGCCCTAGCCATACCCAGTTTTTTTCCAAATCGGTCCATACTAGTGGCGAAGTGGTTTTGAGTGGAGCGATTGCCATCTGACCTCCAAACCCATTACTGGGAAAGGGAATAGAGGCAGAAAGACTTGGAGTATAGGGAGGGAGACCACTTACATGATTGGATAGGGTTTATGAAAGTGGTGGCTCGAGGTCCCGGGGTCGCGTACCCGTATGCCGAAAACCAAATATCGACAGATAATTGGCTAGACACCCTCTGAGAACTATTATAGTATAATATATATTATATATAATTATATATATTGTTATATATATATATATATTATATTATATATATATATTATATATAGTATATATATATATATGATATTATATATATATATTATTATAATATAATGTATAAATATACATTACATAAAACTGAGAAAAAAGAACAGAATTACAATAAGGTTGCCTTAGCTTAAAGCGATCTCTTCTAGGCAATCTTTGGATGTTTGAGTTGTATAGACATGGGTGGTGCATGTGCAAATATGACATATACATAAACATACAAAAAGTATAAATAAATAATATACATATAAATAAATGCAATTCATACACACTATACATCATAAGTACCTTTAAAATAATTAGACATAATATTCTAGATTTTAATATTATTATTAAATTCAATTCTGAGATAATGTCAAAGTGTTCGATAATATTACTGTAAAGCCTCGATATATAATATTGATTGAATTGATTTGGTTTTTCCAACAATGGCTTAAATATTTTATGATTGTATTCAAAAATATATGAAAAAGTGTTTATATATAAATCAGTCAGAAAAGAACCGCTTCTAAAAGCGTCTAGTCAAAATTGTTATCAAATAATAAAAAAATATATTGGGAAAACTATGTGAACGGTTAAACTTTTGTTTAAAACTCGCATAAAAACCTACATACGTATGGTCGAACAGATTTCAGATCAAATTCGCTTTTGGCAAGGGGTTCGAAATATTTTCTGAATTAATGCTGCTAGCCGCCATCGCCACTTTGCGAAAATTTAAACGTGTTAATGTGTTAAAAGGATGTCCATTAGCGGATTAAATTCTTTTGCCTCCTACATTATATCTATTGTAAGGTGCATCTAAAAGCATTTTACCTTTAATTTTTATAACGAAATATAGCGTCAGTAAGACAATTTTCTAAATACAAGCTTAGTTACAGTTGAAATTACAAATTCATTACAAATAAATAATGATTTTTGAAAGTAAATACATTGTTTTGGCCAGGTCCCATAGAAAACGTCTTAAGCGGGTTCTACTATATTTAATTAAGAACATAAGTTAGGAGGTACATATCTCTTCTGAATTTGAAAAATATGATAGATGGTGGTAAATAAAATGCATAAGAAAAATTGTTTATAATAATATTGGCTTAAAAGTCTACGCAAACAAAATTGCGTAAAATTTATGATAAAACTCTCCAATAGCCCCAATATGCCTCTATGATTAAGTTAATCATATTTAAGTTTACAATGTATGTACCTTAAATGTGTTAGCAATAATTTTAAACGTTTACAGACAACTTTAGAACCATACTAATATAGTCAAGGATACATTGACTTAACATTTTATTTTAAAATATATATTTTATTAGAAAATTTTTGCATCTTGTTAAATATATATTGAAAGATAGTAAATTAAATTTAAAAAGATAACATGAACCTTAGCTTAATTTAGTGAATGAAAATATTATAGAGATGTGATGAGAGTTATCCTGTGCGTGCTAGCGTTGTCGTTGCAAAGATTATCGCGCTACGAGCGATGGCTTACTCGTAGTTTACACATAACTGTATCGATCACAGCTTGTGACTGACGGCTCATGGGATAATTGAGTCACAATATGTCGTTGACGATTTTGACACTACCTACACGTTAGCGGTTATTGTATTATAGCGTAAATATTTCCTTGTCAAACTGCGCATAGTAAAAATAATGCTTGCTGATAAAGTCAACTTATACTTAATTCATCAATAATTTTGTAAATTACATTAATGTGTAACAAGATTATTGATACGATAATTAAAAGGAAAAACAATAGGGACTTAACAATAATCCTATAACGCTACAAAATAATGTTATTATTTTTTTCTTTGGAAAAACCATACTCACTTGGCTTATCAGATAAGAGATTTCCTTAATGAAGGATTGAACATATTTTTAATTAAATACAACGTATATGTCGGCCGGACGTTAATGTCACGATACTAAATAACGTTAGAGCACCCTTGTTACTGCAATTACTCCCCTAGTAGGTAAGGCTTGCCGCAGACTATGAATATTTTTAAGAAAATAGACATATTTAAAAAATAAGCAAGCATATAAATCAAATTCAGTATAACTAATATCTATAGAAAAAACGTTCAACTAGACAAGCGGAAAGAATGTAGCTACAAATATAATAACAATGATATTTGAATATCTTTTATTTAAGTGTTACAACGGTATCCAACGTTGTACTCTGTCTAATCAGACGTAAGAAACATTTATATAATAAAAATAATGTAAAATTTTAAGCCACAATTATCTAACTCAGTGAGGTACCTTGTAATCACACCTGACGTTGTAGAAGAAATTATTAATTATAATATACTCGTATATGTAGCTATAAAATTTTGTATATTTTGAACACATGCAGACAAGCTTATCTAAACTGTGCGGATCGTGTGTTACTTATTATAATGATAATAATAATAAATCATTTATTTAAACAAGTTTCTTACAATCCACTAGTGATTGGAGCCTCCTTTTAAACATGATATTGCCTGTACCAGGAGACTCCGCTCTTCCATTACCATAAAAATAACAGAAACCTTAATCTTAGATCTATATATATATATATATATATATATATATATATATATATATAGTAATAATTTAATAATCTATATATATATATATATATATATACATTTTTCATTTTTTTTATATATTATAGATTGATTATGAATATGTATAATTAAGGCTATTTAAAATGCTGAATAAGCGCTTCAGTTTCCTCATAACCTAGTGGAGCCAGCCATTGTTTTTCTTCTTTTTCTTACATTCATAGTATAGCATGGGGTATAAAGTTAGTATTTTATTTATTTTATTATACAAGAAACAAGACCGTGACTCATACTGAATGCTAGCAAATAAGGTTTTAGTTCCTGAGGTACGGGCAGTTATATAATTTCTTCTTTTATTTAATAAATGTGGATCATAGCGTAGAGATTTGTGTTTTTTCAAAATTGTATACAATACGTAGAGTTTACGTAGAGTTATTATATTATACGATAGTGTTTTATATTATAACGAGCTGAAGCCCTCGTATCACATTTAGGTGGACTATAAAATATAAACTCCCGCTTTTTTCCTGTTCTCGTTGAAATTTCGGGAAATCCTTTCTTAGTTTTCCACTGCTTTTACATGCCAAATTTCAGCTTCCTATGTTACTTAGTTACTTGCTTACTTACTTAGTTACTTACTAGGCTTTGTTTTGTCTGTCATTCACTCCGTAACGGAAGTATTTCTTATATAGTGTAGAGTGAACGTACCTTGAAATCGTTAATTATATATTTTAATGTACAGAATAAATTATATTTCATGTGGATAGTCAGCCTAAACGTCTAGTCTGTGATGTTTTCATTCGGATTCGGATCGGAGCTCGTGACAATTTTGAATATCAAACCAATGGTCGACGTCCTTTCCGTTATTTTTAGTATATCAATATAAAACATTTTGTAAATTTAAAGTTTAACCTAACCTAACGATTCTGTTTAAATATACTAGTACTATTACATATGTGGTTTTTGAACAAAGAATAACCTAATTAAAAGAGTATTTATATCTTCACACATATTTTGCTTTAGCCGTATATTTCAGAAGAGCAAAAGGACTGAAAAGTAATATATCATTATTTTTCAGTTTCATTCCCTTAATTCAAAAATAGTATTTTTATATTACTACTATAATTTTTACTACACAAACAAATATACAGTTAATAATTAATTTTGTTATAATGTAGGCAAATCAGTTCTGAGAGAGAACTATGTCGCTGGTCGTCCGTGAGTGCTTCTACTTGTCTCGACAACTTAGTTGCGACGACAACTAAATTAAATAGTTTCCATAGGAAACTAGGTTGTCGTAAACAATTTGCTTCACATTATACAAAGCATGGAATAAACGCAGGTAGCATGCTAAAATATTTACTTGTAGATCTCTTGAATTAATTTTATGCTCTTTTGATTTCTTACAAGTATGTATTGTATAAACAAAAATTTTAAAAATAAAATGTTGCTTTTGTTTTTATACAACCGGTACGGTTTTACAATAACTTTTGTCAGGTAAATAGAGGTAATATTTTTATTCCGCCTTTATATTCCCAGTATTAAATCGATTTATTACACGTTTTTATATTATTTGAAAGAGCACATTCCGTGCTGGTGCGATACTCCCATTTTTTTATCCATTTACAATAGTGAAATACTTATGTCGTAAATATAAGATGTTCACTGAATAATATATTCATATTTACTATAGAAACTTACGGTACTTGCCAACTAATCACACTGCTTGAGGATTCATAAGAGGAGATAATTTAGAATAGTAAAGCAAAAAAATTAAAGTTATTTATAAATAATATAGATCAAACGAGTCATACTCGCACGTCGAGAGTTCTGTACATTTTCATGATTGTACGAGTGGATCATGGAAAGTCTAACATTAACAAGTTGACAAACATAAACTTCATGATCCAAAGGACTATAGATCTGGATATTTCATATTAATTTCAGCTTGATACCTCCACGTGATCTTATGAAAAAAAGCCTTGACGAATAAGCATACAGAGATAGACGGACAAGGAAATCATACTATAAGTATTTTTGTTTTGCTCCTGCATACTTTTTCTACAGGAACCCTAAAAATGGCTTTATAAACTAATTTCAAATTAATATACATAAGTCTAATCTATGAACATTGTACATGTAGAAAAGCGTTGACAATAACTTCTGAATCGATTTTTATGAAATTTGGACTATTTCCTACGTTGGAATATTTAAATATAAAAAGGGTCGTCTCGATTTTGACTTCTAGTTATCAAGAAATGATTTATAACATACATAAGTTCATTTAAGCACGCGTGCCTGCTCTAATAAATATGCCAAGCTGAAAACTACCTGTTGTTAATTCGGTTAAAAAATATTAAAAGATACCTTAAAATTTAAAAAAAACTAAATGAAGACATACTAGTTACTTAGTCTATATAAAAAGCCCTATATAAAATTCTTTCTATATCAAAATCCCATCTGTTGTAAATTATGATAGCTTTTCAAGTTAAAGAGAATATAGAATTGTAGCTCTCATTTTCAGGTTAACAAATATCCGACAACAATTATATTCTTCGACAGACCCCATGCCCGAGGGAGTAGCGTTCCTTGACTGATCTATAATGATTCTAAGCCAAAACCATTAGCGAAGTTAAACTTAAGGCATATCGACTAGCGTGCTCGGTGTTGCCACTGCCACGCGATTAATAAATTATTTATGAACTCATAATTATGTATGAAATGCACAAGAAATTCTACTTTCTACTCTACTAGTGAACATGCATAGGATTAATTTCTTTAAAAAATGTATATACTATTTCACTTAATTAGCAATTGACATGACTTTGAATATAAAAATATTTGCATGAAAAAGCTCGCGAACTTCCTATATTTGTGAAAGAGCTTTGTGAAATATATGTTCTTTTAGTCAATGCAATCTTATTTTTTCAACAATTTATTTTTTTTCATATTCATATTTGTTGTGAAAACAAAAGAGAATTTGTTAATCATTTTACAAATCTTTGCAGGTCGTTAGAGGAAATAATAAATATGAATAATATGTTATTTTATAATTTTTAGTTTTTAGCTTGACGCCGTTATATAAGTTTAGGAGGGAGGCTGTTTCTCACTTTCCGCCCAATTTTCATCGGTTATTTAAACATACTAAATAATATTTTAATACGTAGCATACTTGTAGTGGCTTTTAGAGTCGGCGATTTAAATCTGTTACCATATTGGCGTCATTGATATTAATCTTTATGTGACTTAATGTTTGTAGAATTATCTATATAGCATATTATCTTAAAAAGTTTACAATGTCTGTGATGCCACTGAATTTAACCCTTTGTAAATCCGACCACAGGAGACACGCGCTGATATATCGGAGGGTAACTAATGAATGATGATAAATTGTTTTGGCGTTCTATGTCGCTCGGAGGAACTAACTTAGTTCACGTGGTCGTTTAGTTAGGCAATATACTCTAGGGCATAAATGCCTATTTTAATTTATCGGAGTTGTATCGGTTATAATCAATATCGGTTGTTCATATTTTTATAAATATATGGATAATTATTTACTTTATATAAGTTTATCGATAGAACAGAGATGTGTATATATTTTTCATTTACTAATGTTAAATACAATATGCGATATTCGTAAATTACATCTAGTTTTTTAAAATTATTTAGAAGTCTATGAAATATTCATTTCCTTAGTTACTAGTTAATAATCAAATTTAAAAATAATAAAATTCACGCATAATAATTGAAATTTGTACAGATTATATTTTATTTATAGCTAGTATGATATTTGTGTAGTATCATCACAACTTTGCATTTTGTTCATGTGAAAACAAGTTCTGACGATCAAAATGTCCCTCCCCGTACATTTTCCGCATTTTGGTGCAGTGTATTCGCATGAGTGGGCTCTGCTACGAACCACTTCGTAAGAAAATGTTTTAATCAGCATTAATAAATATCTTTATAGAATTTATCTCTTAAATGAATGAGTAACACAGTACACTATTTTCAAACAAAAAAAACTATTTTATAAATATTATATTTTATAAAAGTTTATTTTTCAATATATATAATATCTTGTAAAAGATTTGAATATGTCTTTACGGTATATAAATATATTATATTTCAATTTGACGTCTGTAATAAATAAGTAAATTTATTAAATAATATCCTAGGAATATGATACCAACAGAATAACAACAGATTGTCGCGTCATTTCCTTTCTCTACAACAGTTTATCTGATCAAGCGTGGACAGCGTCATCGCGATGTTTACTAAAGAGATAACCATGGCCAATCTACGCATCGGAAGTGACAAGGGGATTGAAGCATTGAACGTTACTTCAAACGGACGCACACTGGACAAACGTTAGATTTGTAGTTTTTTTTTATGTCAATGCTGCTTTTCATAGACAATAATAAGTATGTTTAATATACAGAGTTATTCACATAAAAATACATTTAGTATTTTTTTCACTATAACATCGAATTTTGTATACACTTAAAGGAAAATTCACGGCGCATCAACCTGTAATGTACAGAGCTGTACTGGAAAGCCTGGCTCATGTTTGTACATGCTACTACTAGTCGCTGCTCCTAATCTTTTCTGTGTCATACTTTGGTTTAAGTTATACGAGTTAAATAACGGCGTTTCATATAAACATTGCTATAGTACAATTTAGAGAAAATGTATTTTTAGGTAAATAGTTTATATACCCTACATATATTACATTTTTAAAGAAAAAATTTTGATTGGTATAAATGATATACAGAAATATTGATTTACAATGTTTAGTTTTGTTCACTTTTTTATATTTCATACAGCTTATTATTATTATTTTGGAAATAGACGAAAATAACAGATATTTTATTAATAACTTGAAATGGTACCAATAAAATTATTATTTACGCACGTATCTTCAGATATTTTCCAAGAGAGACCTCATCTCCAACCGTCTTTTAGTATCCATCATAATATCGAAGTTACTGTATCAAGTGATAATATTCACATCAATTAATTTACTGTGTAGCGCAATACTAAAGGTGTTTTAACGTCAGAACTTTGAGGTAAAATGCTGCTGTTTTAAAAAAAACCGGTCAACTTTGAGTATACACTCGTGCACAGAAGGTTCCGTACCAATTTCATGATTGTAGACCAGTGGACACATAATCTTATAAAAATTGACTATTTCTTTCTGTGTTCAACATATAAATATATCCACATGGACTAATTTTGTACCAAATTTTTTTTAATGTTTTTTTCTGTGAAGACCTAATTTTCGGATTTATTCCTTTACTTGTACTATACGGTCTAGCTTCTTGTGTAGTAGAACATTATTCGAATATGGGATAATGTTACGAAAAAGTTTTCATAACTTAGACTGAACAACAACATTAACGTAAACACAGTACTCACGCGCCGCGTTTGTTCTTTTCTGCCGAGAATTAGCAAACATTTCCAAATGCTTTTTAATACCGCACTCAAAATGTAGCGAATGCAAGGAGCTTTTAATGTTATGTGTGTGGGTAGGGTACAATAATTTTGCTTTGTTTCTCGCAACTTCACTGCTATCGTATTCATATCTAACCTGAATTCTACTGAATTATATTTTTAATGCTCGTCATACAATATTCCAAGAATGCTTTATGTCGTTTATTTCTTTATTTTTTAGCTTTAAGTTTTTTACCGCGTTATAAATATTATAGCAGATAGCGGGAACTTCATATTAAGACATTTCATTTTCCACTATCTGTCCTAATTCGATACATTGGGAATGAACTCAACACGTGCGTGTAAAGAATTTGTTGTCACGAGCGGAGATTCTTTCTTCTCTTTTTAAAACTTATTTTACCTTGGTTATATTACGTTTGTATGCTGTGACTCAAGAGGCGGTGGTAGCCGTGCGAATCTGCTAATGGTATTCGATTTGGACGTGGTCTCAAGCAAATAGCAGTTTACAGCTTGTGACGATTGGAATACGATTTTGCTAAATGTTCCACATTTTGATTTAAATTAAGCTGTCCTGAGATTATAAATATTTGTTAACATATAAACAAACAATATTTGTATACATTTTTTTAAACAAATAAAATCACATTTCGCAATAATGTATTTTTCATAAAATGCCATATTTAATACTTTTTATAATATTATACTATTATACTATTATAAAAGTATTGGTTGGGATTATTTTTTGTTATGTTGTTGTAAAATTGATTTTTATCTGTCATATCATAATAATCTATCTGTAATCTGTATGAAAAACTATATAAAAGGTAAAGTTTTAAATGATCCTTGAAAACAAATGTTCCTGGTGATAATCTCTTGTTTGCATTTAAATTTTAAACAATCACCTAACTACATATACTGCCATAAACAAAGAGTATTTTTGTCGATGTTGTTAATTTATTCGGCTAGACGAAGTCATTTTTACTTTTTCTAGAAACAATAACAAAATATTTACTCAAATACGATTCGCTAATTGGGTAAATCCATATTCGGCTACTGCCTAAAAAATTTTATACACTGTGTCTTCTTGTCTTGTCTATCTTGTCTTGTCTATCTTTTCGTATCGTATTCCTCTATAACAATATTGTATAGAGTACTAAATGACGTGTGGTTAGTGCGGAACATCGCTCGCTGACCACAATCGTAACCAAACACCTGTCTGAAGCGCATCCTAAGCATGCCTGCTTCTGCCACCGTTGGAATGCTGGCAATATGGATGTAATTATGCGGAGCTTAGCTAGTCTAGAGGTATAACAGAGTTAACGATAAGCAACATTTGTTTATTAATTGACAAAATAAAATAGAAATTGAATTTCTTTTTTTCTAAAATTGGCTTGCCTTTTATTTATTTACGATTTTTTTTTACAATAAAATTTATGTAGCAGACGTGACGGTTGGTGGTTTTTTCCCACTCGGAGAGAATTTCCCTCTCTCTGCTAACAAGACAAAGCGCGGCGTCGAGTTCCGCTACTCAACACTCAATGTCTCGAAAGGGGGAAACTGGAGAACGGAGTATCTTAACACTAGGCTCTGCATCTGCCTACACTGCTGTATGGGGATAGAGCGTATAATATAATATAATAATAATATCCTATAGATTTAATGATAATTGTATAAACTTGATAATAACAATCTTACTAACATAACATTATTATGGTGATATATCTTTATGATATGATTATGATTTATTAGCTAAGCACGCGATCATTACTAACTTATCAGTATATTTTACTCTTTACGATTTATTCCGCATATATACGTCACACTTTATCTTAGCATTGGGGGAAATAACCAGTAGCTGTCTTATTACACCACGGTGGCCTCATGTAGTTTTACTTTCCATTATAATTTTAATTATACTTCCAAAAGATATTTAAAAAAAATAAACTTTGCATAAATGATAAGTAAAGATTGTTCACAGATTTATATAAATATCTTTTGATATTATTTAGAATGAAATTTGTAACTTATATTCTTTTATATGAATTAATTATTTTAATATATATTGAGTTTGGTTACTATACAATAGTGATTTATACATATATTTAGTAAAGACTGCGCTGTCCCCAGCTTACATTGCTATTGCATTGAGTAACTTATTTAATATATTGTACTAATATTTGATTATTCGAAATGAGAGCGTTCCTTTTGGTCCTCACTAAATCTGTGTTGAACACAACGTAACCCTCCGCCCTCCACTGATTAACGAACTATACAAGATATACAATGTACGATAATCGAATTACGTGCACCAATTCGCTTCTTGTTTTGTAGTATTTTTTCTATTTACTTGTGTTGTTGGTGCTATTTTTGGAGAGCCTTATTGTTGTTGATGATTTTAGATACAAGTTTTCTTAGAAGAATATTACTTTTAAAGCACTGGTAATATATACATGTAAACATGTATAAACCTTTTCCCACAAGAGTTTAAATGGACACAACGTAAAGTATGGTATTGTATGTTACTATATAGTTTCTGCCAACCATATAAATGGAGCGTAAATAAAAATAATAAAAAAAATAAGCCACTCAACACGCAATGTCTCAAGTTTGCGCAGAAAGTGGAGGAGTGATCCTACCAATAGGTTCGTCCTGCCTACCCTGCTACCTATAGAAAGCTATCTATATATAAAGCTCCACATTTAAGTTTAGCATAAACTCTGAACAACTGCATGGAGATTTTACGACGTATACTTTCTAATGTATTTCTCCCGCAAATACTACGAACAGTAGTAAACGTTAGCTTAGAAGTATAATCGTAACAATTTTATACTACCACGCAAAATTTGACGGCGTACAAGACAGCGCATACTATATTCATAAGGATACGTTTTATGATTTGACATAAGAGGGAAGTTAAGGTTTCCATTTGAATAATCTATAAAACGTTGGAAAGATACTGAGTGTTTGGTGGAAAATCACATTCTCGACAAGCTACTTAAGTATAAAGAGAAAAGTCTCATATGAAGGTTACTTGACATGAAAAAGACTTACTTTTACAAAAGAAATACGACAATAGCTAGATGCAAGTGCTACGATATGGACTTTACTGCAAGTCACAATAGGCGTAACCTCCATGTGCTACGCTGTTTTGAAATATTAAATTTATGAAAGTTTAAATAAAATAATAATAAATTGAATTAATAATATTGACGATGTCTATATATACTGTTAACACCATTAGTTGCTTGTAATTAATATAATATGAAATCACTTTAAGTGCACTCTAAAAGCCGTAGCTTCAAATTTATTCAGTCGAACGATATGACGTCAAACTTTGTATCCGATTGGAGGTGTTGTACCTTAATAGCATACATTAATGCGTAATGCGTACTAAATGTAAATACAAACTTAATGTCAGTTAGCTTAAAGCTCCATTACTATATAAAATATTTATACATTTTCCTTATAACATATTGTAGTTACTAATTTGCTACCTAAAATGCTTGTCTTTTTGCTAACTGGCTGATTAAAATGCTTTGTTTCCGATTTGTAGTTCTGGATTATATCCCCACTGAATTATTTTAATTTCACATCTCCAAATTCAACATCTCCAATTAGGGCGTAAAGTAGAGTGTCTTGAATTCTTGACACTAGTTTCTCTCTGTCTTTACTGCTATATGTAAGAAAAAACTTGTTTTAGTCAGCTACTTAAAAAATAATACTTTAAAATTACGTAAAACAGATTAAGATTACAAGCTCATACAATAACGAATATTATAATGTCTTATAAATATTGTAGTTAGTATGCTACTAATGTTGTTTCTAATGCTGATTAAATGCTTTGTTTCGAGTAGTTCTATTATATAAATATTTTAATTTACATTCCAAATTAACATCTATTAGGGCGTAAAGTAATGTTTGAATTCTTGAACTAGTATTTCTTTCTTTATGCTATATGTATAAAAAATTGTTTTAGTCAGTACTTAAAAATAATACTTAAAAACGTCCAATCACGTTGAACAACGTCTCGAACGATACGAATTAATAGAAATATGTAGGTAGCACAGTTCAGTACATATGGTAGCTACACCTGTGTTGCGTTTATCTAAAGTGTTAGCAATTATCTTCGATATTTGTTTAGATATAGACCGAATCGAGCCACATTTCATATACATAATCTATTAATGTGTCTCTATATTCCAAGTTTTCTGCCTCTTATTCCCTTTCCTTTCTGGTTTCTCCCATAATGTTTTTAGGTCAATGTAGTCGTCACAAAAACTATTGCCACTCTTTTATGACCGATTTCTTATCGAAGTCAGAATCCAGGCAAAAATGCCGATAATAGGAAAAATAAGAAGAAGAAGATAGATATATATATATATATATATATATATATATATATATATATATATATATATATATATATATATATTATATATATATATATATATATATATATATATATATATATTCGTCCTATAAAATATTTAATCAAAAAGCAGATTTAAAAAAAATATATCGGTCAAGTGCGAGTAGTGCGAGTAGTACTCGGGCAGAGGGTTCCGTACCTATTTTATGATTGTAGGAAGCTGAGGAAATACACTATATATCCACTTATTTTTTACGAAATGAACAAAAAATATTAGTTTTTGATGATTTCTTTCCGTGTTAAACATATAAAGTTTTAATTTAGACATTTCTCTCTTTATATATACTGTAAGTTTAGGACGAAATTAAGTACAAATAATCGATAAAATTTAATTTGCGGTCGTATGCACTCATTATATGTTTTTTTCTGGGATCTATCTATAAATTTTCGTTTAAGAATATTTCGCTCATCTTTTGATTGCGTTGAATAGGAAACTAGATTTTTTGTGTGCTTGAAGTGTTTGTGCTATAAAAATGTAAAAATATATAAATGTACAAAAAAAATTGTGAAAATATACAAAAAAGAAACGAATGAATATGGTAAGCAGTTTCCAATGATACATAAAATTCAAGGATCTAGAACACGTGATATAGAACCACAGTAGAATATTTAAACTATACGATACCAGAAAATGGCTTCTTAGTAAAAGCTGTTGAGCATGATGAGTATTTTTCGTTGAAATATGAAAATCCAAGATCTGGGACATCTTATAAGGAACCATAATGTCTAGGTAAACTATATGAAATTCGGAAATGACACCTTAACAAAAATCATTTAACGTGATGGACATTTTCCATTGGCATTTTGATATATAACCTAGAACACCTAATGTACCAAAATAAATAAGCGAAACAAAAAAATAAGAGCTAATAATTAATGAGCAGTTTTCGGTGTCATGTAAAAATCTATCTTATGGAATTATCTCATGAATCTCAATGAATAAAAGATATCAGTCAATAGGATCGCAAGGATCAGAAAGTCCACGCCAACTGAGTTGAAAAATATCTGTTTGGAAAACAAAAGTTAAATTTAAAGGATAATTTATTAAATAAAATAAATATGCAGATTTTTTCAATAACACAGGTCGAGTCGTTAGTTACGGTAAAAATCTTATGATTTTCATTGACAGAAAGCGTCTGAGTATGTCAATAAAGTGGCGAGTTGAGTACGTTGAGTTCAAGCAGTGTCAAGCAGTCTTATTAACATTTGGAACTACAGTACCAAATCTGAAGATGATATATAAATTAAAATAATTATAGAAGTAGATTTGACATTTGATGTTCTTTGTATTTAATACTTTATATTTTATTAATGATATTTATATATGTTAATAATACTTTAAATACTGATATTAGAATATGTATAATCTGTTACATTAAACCGATTACACAATTATAATTTTCACTTTATCACCGCTGATATTTTAAAAAAACCCTACGATATGATTAAGAATGTATTCATATTTTTAATACCGACCTATTTATTTAATACATTGATTGTAATTAGTTTATTAGTATTGATTTACTAAAATTATATCGTCAAATATAATTTTTAAATGTAATTCGATAGTAATAACAACGTATACGTATAAGGTATACGTATGTATCACAAAATTCCACAAGGGATATCAGACCCTCCAATTGAACAATTTAAAGTTAAAATTAAAAATGTTTTATTAAATAAAGCGTGCTATTCTGCCCAAGAATATTGTAATAATAGTTGCGCGTGGAATTAAATGCTGCTGATACTCCTTCTGGAAGTCTGTGTTTGTTATAAATCATTTGTAAATTATATTTCATAAGAGCAACTGACGAGTTTCTCACCTGTTCTTTTTAGCAGAACCTGCCTCCCGCGTCGGTGGTACTGACATTTCAATGTAAATTGACGATTCAAAAGTGCTTGTAATGGTCTAATTGAATAAAGAATATTAAGACTTAGATTTTGAATGAAAGCAACTAATTTATAACCAACATATATCTATAGTTAGAATATTCATATATACGAGTATAAGCGCGTCGCGGACGCGGTCGCGGGGTCGTCATTAGCCGGTCGCCAGCAAGCGTGACTGTTTATGGTCCGTGACTCGTTCACCCCTTCAATCTAAACGCAGACACGTGTAGGATTAATACTGATTTTCTATGTATCCCTTGCTTTTGTACTGCTGAATGTTCAATGATTTAATTTTTGTACCAATTATTAATATTATAGTTATAATGCTAACTACATATGGCGGGAGATTGTGTATTTTTGTAATAAATTTAGCAAAGGAGGTAAATTAAAAATTATACTAGGCTATTTAACAAGACTTCAATAATCATTTAAGATTATCTATTAGTGACTATGAAACTTATACTTGTTTTATTTTGAATTCTGGTAAGTATTTGTCTCAATAATTCAAATTAAATAATTAATATAGAATTTTAATATTTCACGAAGACACTTCTCTAGGCACTAGTCGTCACTAGTGTAACATAACATCATTCTCAACGTAAATAAACGTCAAATTGTGTACCACTTATTTAGCATTTTATAAGTTGTGACAAGTTTTAAGTTATTTCTGAAAATGAGTTAAAAATTGCCAAAATGTACAAATCAATCAAAACTCCGGAATAAATATTTGTGTTCCAAAGAATGTTAAAATACATCTAAAATAATTGCTAATCTATTTCTCATACAAATATTTCTTAAATATTGTTCTCAAATATGAAAACCACTCGACAGTTCAATACATTTCGGCACTTGTTTTTAATTTAATCAATCAATCAATTTAAGTTAACTTATCTTTTTAATATGCTTTACGCTGTAAGATATGGTCATAAATTTACGTTTAAGCCAAAAAAATATCATGGTACTAATATGCAATAGAAGTATAGTAAGTATATATGCTTAATAAGATAGTAAAATAACATTCGTCGAAACTAAAATAAACTGAAATGTAACGTCATCATGTTGTACATTATAGACTATTTACAAGTTATTTACTTTATAAGGCCTTTTAAGCTCATAATGTATACAGACCATTAATCCTTTATTTCTCATACTGTCAAATAGTCTATTGTATTCTGAATATGTTGTTTAAATGATTCAAGTCAATTAAAATTTACATAATATTGCATGATTATAGAAACAAGATACATTTTTAACTTCGAGCTTCCTCAAACAAGACAACTCTTTTTAACAGAAACGGGCATAAAAGTTCACCAATGTGAATTTGTTAAACATCATATGAGTGAATTAAACGAGCTTTGCTCACCGTCCGTGATTCATAATTGTAAAGTACCATGATTTCTCTCATGGCGGCCACAACTTGTTTCAGCGTTTTGACGAGTCACCATCCTTCATTACTCTAGAGTATGGCTAACAGGTTTTATTACCGACAATACATGTTTATAAAATTTGCATACCTTCATTCGCACTCTTCCGCGACCATTACCTTTCCATTTGGTAAATAATTTAGAAGCCCTCTAGGACGACGGCCAGATATTAAAAGTGATGGGTCCCCGAGGTTTAATATTAGACTCCCCTCGTATTAAATTCTCTGTCACGCGAAATTCCCAAATGCATACGCGAGATATTTTTTGCACATGTTCATATTCGCACTTTTGTACTCACATTCGATACAGAATGTCACTCCTGTCGCGATTCCGATTTGTTCTTCTCAATTGAAGCCCGTGCGCGAGCTTACTATCGGTAAAGTAAATTTTAAAATTATTGAGCAATTTGTAAAATATGTCATGTTTATTATAGTTTGTGACTTGAGGTGTTATCATATAAAAAAAATATACAAATTATATTAAATATTTTTATTTTAAGTTTATATTTTATCATATTATTAGAAACCTCATGAAATAAATATAAATCACAATTTTCAAGCAAATTGAAGAGTCATATGGCATTTCAAATTCATATTACAATACTAAGCAAGTTGCGCGGGGCGTTGAATAATCGAGCTCATTGTATATGCATCAAACTCAGAACAAAACTAATCTAGAGCTCGGGGGCAATAAAAATGTCCCACTTGCAGCCGCTGCATTAAAAATAGATGAGATCAAGGTGTAATCTCGGCTATCCTTATTATAAAACCTTGCATCTTAAATATTTCACATTTTTCACCACTTAGCTTCGCGCTGCGAGAATAATGTTGCTATCATTTTATATAAAGGAGAGGCAAATTACCCATCATGTTGTATCTGCCTTTGTAGAAGATACCTTGGTTCGTTTCAGTGACTTCGGGTTGGAAAAAATTTCGTCTTAACATTTCAAATGGTTGAGCTTATAAATAATAGTAGCTGACCCTTTTGAATATTTCGCATATTATCACGATAACACACTGAATGGTCACATGATAACACTCAGTATTGTACCTACGTAATACGTATATAATGTAAAAAAATATATATTATTATATAAGATATATATCTATATATATAAATGACAAACCAAAATGAATATAAGTCAATACTTATATAGTTGATATAGCACAGCCAAAAGTACTGTACCTAGAAACTTGAAATTTGTTGAGCGCTACTGGATTTTTAAAAATTCAAAGGGGGTGAAATAGGGGTGTAAAGTTTATATGGTTTTTTTTTCATTTATTTAGACTTAGAAGTATAAAAATAGGTATATAAGCTTTGATGAAAAGGATAAATTCTACCCTAAAGGGGTAAAATTTCTAAGGAACATTTCTCATTTCTGGATATAAAATCATCTGTTTTGGTGAAATGGACAAAACTCTCCCCTAAAGTATACGTGGACGAAGTCTCGGCTATATTACATAAATTTATACACGTATTGTATATTTTACTTTATTAATACAACACGTATTAATTTATTTTTAATAGTTATGATTGTTATTATTAACTAATGTGCAAAATTTATTACAATTTTCATGATCTAGAATCTAGATCAGAATGATAACACTTAAGGAAGAAATTTTCTTTTTATTTATCAATTGTACGAAATGTAAAATTTACTTCGAGAAACAAGAGAACAGATGATGCGATATCCATTTCATCATAATTACACTTAAATTAACTATTTTTATTTTTGTTTGTATGCAAAATGAAGGGTGACAAATAAACATAGAAATCTCTATAACAATAAACGTTGATTTATCAAAATGAAATCTCTTTGTCAAGAGGTATAATCAAATTTATCAGTGATTAAAATCTTCGTTTGATTTGAAAGGGTCTTTAAAACGTCTCTATATTCTTTATTAGTTAGTTTTAACTATTAACATATAAATGAAGGGCTTTTGTTTGTCATTTCTAAATATAAAAAAAAATTGTGTGTATATGTACATTAAAATATTATGATATACTATATTATATATTTTAATTAGCAATGACGAATGTTATTGTACATATGTTTAATAATACACACGCTTTGCAATCAAAGCTACCGCATAGTAATCTAGCACACACAAGAGGTCCACGTAAGTAAATCCCATATCCGATCTCTAGTTCAACGTATAGTGCAATACAACGTAAGTATGCCAGCAACTGCAATATTGGTTTAAGATTTGCGGAGAAAATGACATTGTCCCTTACCTGAGTTTCTTTTCTTAAAAATAAATTTAAGGGTCCCCTTTGATGCATTGCGAGCGGGCAAATACGGTCCGACGTCCCCCATCTTGAGATACAAGGTACATTGTTTGTTCTTCCTATTTTTATACAGCTCGGCAATAAAACGTTTGTATTTTACATTTTTTGGGGGTCATAAATAAAAGTGCTCTTGTAAAATTGCATTTTAAGTATTTCTTAATATGAAACCGATTTCACATATTGTTGTAGTCTGAATTATCTTAAATATTTTCATATAAGATTTTACGTGTAGGTATATTGTAAAATTTGTGACTTGTATGTACATACCAAAATAACAAATCTGTTTAGATATTGCAGACTATAAACTAAAATGTACGTATTAAGATACTATTATTTAAGTTATTTTAAGTTTTAAGTCCAGTTCTAGCGATGAAGCTGAATGATAACTTTTAGGGTGTTCAATGAAATTAAATTACGCGATGACACAAAATGAATTACGCCCTTTCAGTGAATTAACAAACAAAAACTGATAGTGTGAAGGGGTCACAGCGTAATATTGTTAGAGGCAAATGACTCTATTCTTCGTTGTGTCGGTCGTTCACAATTCTACAATTTAAACAGTGTATTGTTCTTGTTCATTCAGTTTTCGGTTTAGTTTTGAGCTTTTATCGAGGTCCATTTATATGATGCGACGCTCGCTAAAACTCGTTCCACTAATTCTACGAGTATTCCATATATATAACGCGTTGGTTCGATATTGAATGCTTTGATAATGGATTTTTAACTTAATTAAAACTATAGTTTTAGTAAGTGCTAACAACGTACGAAATTCTATATTTGTTTTTATCAAATCATCTATTAAATTTATAATTATAACCTGCTGTAGAAGCTTAATTTAAAATTTCATAACGGACACAATACGTTTCTACGTATTTCACATAAATATGTTAGAGATAATTTGAGAAACCGTCGTGGCGCAATGGCGTCTGGCTGTAAGCTATTATGGATTCAATCCACACTTGGAAGAATGAATTATTTTCGTTTCCATTGAGACTCAACTCAAGTGGACTCTCGGTTTCCTCTGCCTACCCTGCTATGTACAGAATACAGCGTGAAGCTATACAAAAATATAAATAATTGAAACATCAAATATTTTATGTCCATAACGTAAACTATTGTTATTTGAATGTGAACCTGCCACCAATACTTATCAATTATATAATATTAATAATAATTTAAATCCAATTATAAAATAATTATGTGTTAATAACAGAAATCTAACAAAGTTTAAAATGTTAACAAAATACAATCTGACGTGTGGTTTCGTTCCAAATTAAACTTCTGTAATGTTTTTTTATCACTTTTTTGCTTATAAAATAAACAATAACGACAATTTGTCATATTTTCCAGTTTTACGCCAAAACAGTAATTTCGCGGGTTTTCGAACTGACCACGAAATTATGGAGCACAGCGAGGGGAATACAAATTTCCTACGGTTCGCAATCCAATTAATTTTAAAAATCGCCATAACGAAAGGGCTTTATTGTTATGTAAATTTGTGCAAACTTCGGCAGACGTAGGCATGACTAATTGTTAATTCGGATAATGCGCTTACGAGAGTGGGACACCACAGCCGTGGTACACGCCGCGTCGTAATAAAGGATTACACGCCTGACCTGACCGCACTGCAGTCTACGCCTTCTGTTTGCTCCTTAGGGCTGTGACAACAGATTTGCCGAGATTCAAGAAGCCCTCTTTTGTACATACAAATTAAAATGCAAGATCTACATTCGTAAATATACCTGGTTGCAACTGTCTGGCTCTTTTCATATTTATTGCAAACAATACGGACTATGCAGTTAGTCTACGATTTGAAATGAAGTAACGAAATAAAACCCATTTACAGAATAAAAATAATATAACATATATAATTATATGTCATATATACATGTATGTATATATGACATATTATTATATATGTTATTATTACAGAAAAAACGGAATTACGTAAAGTATAATTGGTATCGTTGTCTATGTACATTACTTAAAGAAAGTTGTTAAGTCCTTCATCATGTCGAATGTGTCTATACGACAAGAACCCTTGTCTGGCGACATATTGGCCGGAAGTAATTCCCAATAAAGACCTCTATGCCCTCGCCGGCAAAATGATATAAGAACAAATTTCGTAATTGCCTTCACTTTTAATCTGGCAGTTGAATACTTGTTTTAATATTTTATACATTTATAATACTTATATAGAAGCGTATGACACCATTTTATTCTGTAAATAGTATATAATAGTTTATATTGCTAAGGTATTGTTATTTATAATAGCTGTGTTGTATTTTACCGCGTATAAAACCACTATTTTGATTACTTTTATTGTATTATCCATTCCTATAATATAGTTCAGTCAAGTGCAATCCCAAATCTATCGGCAAATAGTGTTCTGACCTTTTTTATGAAATATAATTTCCTTTAATTAAGAGTAAATTTATATTTTCTGGATTCTTATTTACAAGGAACCTCGTATATGTGTTTGTTTATAAAACATATGTATTAAAATGTTTTGGTTAACAAGTATTTCAAGTAACTCGGTTAAAGTAAAGTATTAGAAAAATCAAATGGTATCTTTATTATAAACAAATGTATCGATTTGCCCTTTAATACATAAAATATTAAGCGCTAAGTCACCAGTTGTAAGTTCTCGCTTAGGTTCTAATGCCAGTAGTTATTATTCAATGAGTATGAAGTCCGCAAAGGAACGCCGTAAAATGAGCGATTACGCGGTCCGCACCCATACAAAACCACAATTAGATATGCTATATGAAATTGATACATTTTTGCACTATGTAGAATTGATATGTTTAATATTAAAATTTAAAAATACTATTCATAACAGGTTTAACCATATATTTATTTAAATCAATGGTAGTGCAATCGTATATATTTGTGTATTAAAAATATATGTACTTGAAGCGTGGTGTACTGCGACTTACAGCATCTGATTCAATGCTGTGGTTGTGGGTTTGATCCCCACGGGTGATCCCCACATGGTTACGAATTAATTTCCATTTCTATATTTCTTTCACTTTCTATATAAGACCATAGAGTGGGGCTCTATGGTCTTATATAGAATATGAGAATATTCTATTTCGGCTTTCCCGGCTAAATTCAGAATAAAGAGCGATGAAAAGAAAATATATACTTTACAGATGCACTAATACGCTGACTGGACTTAATAAAATTTAAATATACGAAAATAAATAGATTCCAGGCGGCGCAGCGACGTACATTGTGAATATAATAGAAAACTAAAGCAAAGTGGATTATTAAAAATTCGACCATTAGTAATCAATACCGATTTCATAACCGCTCAAATTTTATATACAAATATTACAATAATTAAAATTCAACGAGCGCAAAACTATAGTTTCCTCCCTACATAAAACTTTCTTATAGCTGTTGATAAAATAGATAATTAATTAAACCTTAAAAATGAATTTGATAGTGTCAACTTTGTTCCAAACATAGTTACGTATTTAAATGTAATTATATGGAGAAGCACTAAACACAACTTTATATTCATACTTGCAAATAAGTTACTTAAATATATGAACGTCGCCGTAAAAACAACACACCGCGTAATCGCTTGCTTCATATTAATAATCCGCTTACATTATTTAACACCTAAAAGAACACACATGAAGTAATATAAGTTACGGCGTGGGACTCGAGGCAATATGCAGTTTGTTACGTGTAGTCGTACGTTAGTTAAAGTTACAAGTTGTAGGTAGTGTTTGACAAATTCGCTAACTTTCCTCCGGTTATGACGCGATCTGCAATCTAATCTTCGGACTGCAATCTGTGACTAACTTGTTACTTACTTACGTATAGTGTATTGTCTTAGGACTTGTATTTGTATGTATGATTTATTAACTAACCATGAGAAGGTGCCTTCGTGGAAGGTGAAGGTGTTGTACTGTTTATATTATATTATGACAGTTCAGTAATCTAATTGTGGTAACTTTAGATCCAAGCTGAGGTGGAGATTTGTTAATGAATTGATGTACTCTTAAATGAAAAAGCCCAGAGTTGGTAATTATTAGCAAACTTTTTTCTTTGTTTACAGAAACGTCATTATATTTAAAATATTTTTAAAATAAAAAATATTTCATAGAAATAAATACATTGTTCAATAATAATTTGTCAAATATATCTTAAATACCTAATCATAAATTAAATGAAATGTTTTAGCGCTTTAATGAAACACACATTACCTATGTAAGAATAAAAATTGACGTACGTATTTATTAATATTTCAGAAAGGTTATTTGCTACAGAACTATTTTTCCTTAGCCATAAATAACTAAATAACAGTAATAACCGACACGCCGCCATCGTGAGTAATTTGCGTAAACATCTAGTGCGATATTAGTAATTCATATGAAAATGGCATATAACAATAGTAATCAGGTTTGGAAGGCGAAATCACATTTAGTGGGCGAGGCGGTGCCAAGCACAGATTTCGTAGGCAATGTATCGTGAAATTAGTTTAGTGGCACTATATAATTATGAGGCCCTCTTTTTTATAGACCCCCGGCCTGGGGTTCGCCCCCACCTTTGTTATGACGAAAATGTCAACCCGGTATGCGACTTGATGAATTGACACTATTTTAAACACATCCTTAGCCCGGGAGTATCGATAACGTGAAAATATAAGCTCTATTTGACATTAAGAATCCATTTGAAAAATATGGTACGTGTAGCAGTTTTTGCCAGGAGCAATGAATCTACCAAATATACCATTTTATTAGTTCGTATTATATTATTTTTTCACTGACTAAGCTAAACTTTCTTTTTTAAATGAAGTAACTGAAAAAAAATAACATAATAAAAATAAATTTGTATGTGCCGCCAGGAATAGAGTGTATAAGATAACCAATGGCGGAGAAACGGATGTAATTCTTACCCCGAGTGGGGATCGAAATACTAATCGTCGTGTTTACAATCAGACGTTGTCTCACTGCGCCACGATGACCTCATTATTCAATGCACCTTGAAGGCTTTTGAAGTTGACTAACGTGTCTTAACAAGCAAATATATCCAGATAGCTTAATAATGGGTTCAATAAATAAAACTCGATCAAGATGCAAGATACATTTCATAGATTTATTATATAAAATCTTAACTCTACTTTGAATTTTAACTTATATAGTATAGTAACATGTGAAATTTACAGAGCTATTCCAATAGTACAGACAATAGTTAGTTAGCTATAATTATTGCGTAGGACCTGCCCCGAGTTGGGAGATCCGTTCATTTATAACCACTAAAGTACTCAAGTCTTATGTAATACATATTTTATCAATAAACGACGAAGCTCAGATATTTACTTCTATTTATATCCAATCATGTATTTACATCATGATATGATAGAAAATATACGTATTTGCGGAAAACAATCGTAATTACAAGCACTTAATTATATAATTACACTAATATGGCGGAATAAATATGAAAATGATTATTTCATTAGTTGAGCTTTTCAATTTCATGTATAGAATACGCAATTTAAAATAATAGGTACATCGACATAACATTAGTATAAAATGGCCGGTTTTGGTTTCATTTTTCTATATTCAGAATTTAGTTAATGAGTTTTAGTTTACGTGAAATAAAATAATTGTGCTACAGTAAAAGATTCGCTATGGTTTTTTATAATAAAATACTAGAAAATATATTTATATAATTTTGTAATATGCACTTCGTTTGTAAATTTAAATCGACTGCGCTATAAATAGAGATATTGGTGACGTTAGTACAATATTATACAAGCTCTTACGTAGTATAAATGATATGGAGTGAAATGGCTCCGTTTACACTTTTGCGGTTTTTGTGTTTCATAATTGTATGTTTTCAGTTATGCTTACTAGTTTTTGTTAAAGCTCATTAAAATTTTACCATAAATAATTATTAATGACGATGACATTATTATTGTATGTTTCGGGACTCGAATATTTGATATATATTTATATTTTTTTTTTATATCGATAATACCAAAAATAAAGAGTAATTCATATTTTCGTCACAAATAATTGCTTAAATAACTTAAATAACTATATTATAAAGTATGTTTATTTAAAACATACATAATACAAGCAACATATCAAACAATCACAAAACGCTCAAGTGTAAACGTTACAATTACTTTTAATAAGGTACCAATGAGAATGATACGTGACAAAAATCACTTACGTACTAATTATCTAGACACATTTAGATTAAATTTTTTGTACAAAAATATGCTGATTATTTCCTAAACACTGGTTACGATATATTTCCTTCACATATATATATATATATATATATATATATATATATATATATATATATATATATATATATATATATATATATATATGTATATATATATATATATATATATATATATATATATATATATATATATATATATATATATATATATATATATATATATATATATATATATATATATATATATATATATATATATATATATTTTGAGTCAGTATGTACGCAGACAGGAAGTAAGTGATCTATCACTTTCAATAATTTAATATTATTTTTTCTTTATTAAAAGATAAATAAGAAATTTAGATTTAGTTACTATAGTTTATTACTGTGTTATTGATTTTGATAGTCTTAAAATTGTTATAATAGGCCATTATTCCGTACGTCTACGCATACATACTATACTCACGTGAGCAATATTTACTAAAACCGAATATTTATAATAAATATTATTGCTGTTTCGTTTCTAATAAATACGGTTGTACCGTAAACGTCCATTTTACATGTAGATCAGAAAAAAGGTTATATGTGTAAAGTGGTGTAGCCCTTAAATAATATTTTTTAGGGTTAATCCTTCACCTTAAATTATTTCAAGCTAAACATATCAAGAGAATAAAATTCCTCATAACAGTTTATTAATTAAACTTTAGTTACTAAAGTAATCAGGATGTCTAATTATAGATTTATTTAGGTATGCAAAAATAGCTTAAGTTGGATTTCTTAATAAAAAAGCGTCTTTCATATAGAAAGGTTAGATCACTTTTTCAGCGTACAATTTATTTATAATCTTAATATTTCATTTACTTAAAAGATACAACACATAACCAGTCAAGTATAATTCTATGTTACGGCAGTGGCAAAGGAAATGTGATTTATATTATACTATAATAATTATATAATTACACTAATACTACAATCTGTGATTATATTTAAAATGTATGACAATTCTGTAGAAACTTCGTAATTGATAAGGATTTATAATAAATTTCGATATAATTATATGTTAGAAGCAATAACTTTAAACCAGTGTTCGAACATACACTTAATAAAATTATATCTCCTAAACAAATTTCTTATGTATCACAGGCTTAAATTATACTCATTACGTTTAGGGACGTGCATTCTATAGTACACTTATATTAGAAAAGAATTAAGTAACTATTTACACGAAAAGGGGAAAAATAATGAGGCCACAACCCTCGGAGATCCGAAATACGAAATACGAAATACAAACCGAATAACGATACGTATTATCCACTCATTATAGAGAGAGAGAGCGCCTTGATCACTCTCGCTAACAAACTTAATTACATCTCTGATTAAGATACGTGGCTTCTAAATTTCGTTTAATTTAAATTGGTTATTGTACTGGATTTTTATTATAAAAATTTCGTTTTACATAATTATGATGCATGATTGTGTTTTATCATTAAATAAATAACGTTGGATATATACGTATAATATTTCAATGATGTTATCAAAATGGTCAAGTGATTGGATATAATATGACAAATAAATTTATCTGCCACATTAATCGAAAACGTTAATAATAATATGAAAATGCCTACCAGAATATACTGAATAAATACAATAATTATTATGATATATCACTCGCACTACAATTGCTTATAGGCAATTTAAATGCAACGATCATAATGTATGAGTGTCTAACTGCTAAAACTATCGATTCCATACGGTGGCTATGGGTTCAATTCCAATTCCACTTTGGATACTAAAATGAAAACAATAAAATTTCAGTACTAACACTAGTTACTTGAAGCATACTTATATATATATATATATATATATATATATATATATATATATATATATATATATATATATATATATATATCATAGATGAAATCTTTTTACATACATAATGTTTAACAAAGCAACGCACAACGCTATAGTCCTTAAGATTACAATGTCCATTAGTGTCTATCACCTTCTCATGTTCCGGTGTACCTAGAGATATTTGTTAAAACGTGCAGTTTTTCGGATAGGATCTTTTTCTTTTGAATATATAATATATTGCTTTCTTTTGTTATATTTTTAATAATAAATGTTTATTTTTATATTATTTAAAATCACTTTGGCTATATATTGGTTTACGTAACTTCACTAATTTCATATAGAATAACGGGGTTCACTTGTTTTTATTGGTTTAGTCTATGATTTACGACACTATATTGTTTTAACGGGGCACTAAATTCACTATTGAGGTGTTCAAAATGGAGGGCTTATTCACGAGAATATATTGAAGTATTTGAGGGCATTTGAGACATACGGCACAGGAATGGACCCGGCGTAATAGTTGACGGATTGAAACATGAGATAGGCGATGTTCAGAAGCTATCACACAATCTCGTTCGGGTGCGTGTTTTGATTTGAATCGTTCTGTCTCGCACATTGCTGGAAAAGAAAATATTGTTATAAATTATTTTATATCAAATACAAATATAACAGTTGTCGTTACAATAGAAAGATAGATAGATAGATATTAAGAAGAATAGTTGTAGTAAATAGGTTCAAGTTCATTATAAACCGCATTCTTAACGCATCTTTCCATTCTAATTGCAAATCGAAATAAAAGTGTACATTACAATCTTTATACATGCTCAATAAATTTGAAAATTTTATAATATTTAAACTAAGAAGTTAAAGGTTATTTAACTTTAGTTCTAATGTTAAATGAACTTTTTTTGCAGCCGCTTCCTGACACGACTCGGCGATTCTACAAAGGATCTTTTGTTTGTGTAGACTAAGTGAAGTTACCTCTTGTTTTCTTTCCCAACTTTTCATGGCGGTCTTATATTTTTCGAACTCGTGACACCAATTTGAGTATATCTTTTGGTATTCATTGCTTTTCTCTGGCGGCGAACATCTAGAAGAAGATTTGTTTTAGTATCTGCTTTTTTATCGTGAACTTATATAAGTATATCATTATTTATATATGTAGGTATATGTAATGCCAACGATATAACTAGTTTCCATATATAAATTTACTGTAAGATACTAAAATGATCTTTTAAACATATTTAAAATAATGTAAATTATAATTAATTTTAATAGTCTCACCTATGTGTATCAACAGTGATATTGTAGGAACAGAGCAACGAGCCTCCGAGCCAACAGTCGTATCTCCCGGCGTCGGCGTCGTTGACAGATATTATAAGTAAGCCATGTTCTGATGTTTCTATATACTTTTCTGGTTTGCTGCAAATATTTTTTTTAACAAAATATTTATATCATTAATTCAACTTCATAATTTCAGATTAAAATAAAATTAAAAATTTTATACATTTTATATTATATATAGGTATAATGTATTTTTTTTTATATTAGATACATTAAATAAAGTATTGAGGTCGTTGTGCCACAGTTAGAATTTGTACGATAGTACTTATTGGTTGTGACTTTCGATTCTATTTGGACTAATAAAAAAAGCAAGCATAGCAGGTGTTTACGCCTAGGGAACTTAGTGTTAAGATACACCGTTTCCCACTCTTCACCCCATTTTGAAGACATTTCATGTTGAGTGGTGAAACTTAACGCCGTAGAAGTGAAAATAAATTTAGCTGGAAAATGAAAATTATTTAAATATAATAATTTCCTCTAGTGGAGATCGAACCCACAACTGTCGCGTTTACAATATTCCCCTCCGCCACAGTTGCCTAATATTTATATTTACAAAATAAAAACATAGTAACTCAATTAGTATTCTGATACAAATAAAAAATCTATTGCTATTGAAGTTTCTGTTTCGGGCGAATAATATTTTACTACCGAATATTTTTAATTGTTACTGCTGTCTATTCGAACGACATTTAAAAATAACCCCTTTTCCATTTAACCGCACTAAATTTGATACCCCATTATCTGTATTTTAAGAAATAATTATGGTAAAGCGAATAAACCCTCGTTTAAAAACGTAGGATAGAACGTGGATGAAACGGAATCTCGAGTTTCCCTTTGCATTTTAATTACGAAGGAAGTGCGATAATGGTAGATTTGGAAACACTTTAATTAATGTTGTTACACGCGTGTTCAGTTTGTGTGAGCAATGAATAATTACTGTTTGCCACTTTTTGGCCTTCTTGTGGAATTATTTGACAATATTAGTCATATTGCAATACAGTTTCAAACATTTAGCTTTATGTTCTGAAACAGTTATAATTGCAATAGGTTGCGACCTATGTTCATGTTCTTTCTTAAGTGTATTTAAATTCTATTCAAGTCATTCAATTTGATAATTGAATTTGATATATATATATATATATATATATATATATATATATATATATATATATATATATATATATATATATATATATATATATATATATATATATATATATATATATATATATATATATATATATCAATATGATGTGTTATATTGATATTATAAAGAGAACTAACAACTTTCATAGAATTAGTGTCACTATCAACATACTTGAAAGTGATTGGATGTCTTCCCTTTTCTCTTGAATAATGGTACCATGTAACTGCTCTAGGTTGAAGCACTTCTGGCATTTTGACGAAACTACCAAGATGTAAACTTTGACCCCAAGTAGCTGATACACTTTTCCTTGAAATTGACGAATCACATATATCCGCTGTTTCGTTTGCCACGTCTTGTATCAATCTGTAAAGTTAATTGGAATTAGTTGATTGCATTTTTTGTAAACATTTATTAAATAATAGGATTTGCGTGAGGCTTGATAAACCCAAAAAAATTTAACCATAAAATTTGTTAGTTATCAGACGAAAGTATAGACACTATCATGAAAACTTGGTGAATAAAGAAAAAGTTAAACGTACGTTTGACATAATAGTATGTCTAAGAATTGAAAAGTATTTAAATTAAAAAAAAATATTTCGAATATAAAATTTAGAAATAGGTGTCCCATTGCATATCAAGGTAGTAATGTTCTACATTAAGTAGCTAAAAGCAGCAGTTAAATTTAACTATTGTACAGTTATTTGTAGATTACAGTATTACTATGTCAGTTACATTACTAAATACATAATGTGTTTATAATAGATGTCGACTAGCTACACACATCCCATGTACACGGGTGAGTGCCGGCTGATTAGCTAATAGAATGTATCGTGTTATTAAATTTCACGTTGCGGTATAGGAACTCTACAGTACGTAGAGTGAATTGAATACGGTTTATCGATGCTCGTTATTTTATGCGCATATTAATTGACGTTTAGTGTGATATCTCGAACGTTTTTGGAAAATTATACAATTTGAATTCAAATAGCTATTTATAGGTGTTTTTAGATACGATATTAATAATTATTGATTATTTTTACAGGAATATATCACAATTTGGATAAATTTTATTTTGTTTTGTAAGAAAATGATTTAGAAAAGTAATGACAATTAAGTACAAGGGCAAAATAATAAGTATTATTTCCATTATAAATTGTTTGGAGGCAATTTACTACAAATGCCGTACGTTTCACTGGTCCGTTTATCTAGATGAGTATTTAACGATTCATCAATTAACTTAATAGCTAATGTTTATGAACATAAAAAATTTGAACGTAATTAACACAAATTTCAAAATCTATGTTCTACATAAAAAAAATAACTTACCCAGCATTATTAGAGTACTCTTTACACATGCCAGTATCTCGGTCCCACCCGCAGTAAGGGTCGCGGGCGCATCGTACGCACGCGTCGTAGCGGCGAGTGCACAGCGCCAGCCGTAGCTGTAGGACTCGTCTGTCCGACGCTGCGTACAACGATCCATGCTCACGAGATAAAGCCATTGCCTGTATACATGCAGTTTTTTAAGAATGTCTAATTTAATATATTTCATTTTGTGTTAAAAAAAATGGATAAATGGAAATTCAAAATTGGGCAACAGTGTGAAGTTAACATAAGTCTTGATACAAAATTTGAACTCATTTTAAAATAATTATGAATGAAATGTTAATAAGGTTACTTCGCTAGCTAGCTGTGCTATACTTTACTAGGTTAAAAAATGTTGAGACACTGTAATAGTAGAATTGTAGCTAAATGGTTTCAATGTTGCAAGCTCTGAAAGTTTTTTAATTATTATATGGAATTGTCCTTTGTAGGTTATGAAAAGGTTGATAAGGCTGGGTTGAAACTGTATGTGTTAACTAATAATAAAGTAATCATTTGAATTTATAATGTTGATCTTTTATAGAACTTTCATACAAGCACTTCATAAATATATGTATATACATATCTTCAAATATTTTTAGTGCAGTGCAGTCAAAATAGCTCAATCAAAAAAGTCAATGTAATCACAAAAATTCAAGCGCTCGTTTGAGTAGCAGCACTTGAAAATATTTTCGTCATCAATGTTAAAATTTCTGCTTCCATTTTTATCACGTTCATACATGAAAAGCGGGTGTTAAAATGCAATTTATTCCTCACATACCTGAATTGGTTCGCCGGGAGTAACGTCGAAGATGTCAAGTAAAGCTGACTGGCTGTCGCCGTTCCGAGTCCACTGTACGATTTTATGAATTTTTCCTTCATCTGTAACAATCATAAATACATTGGACTCAGGAATGTTTTCTTCAAGAAAATATTGTGACAATTTCTGTGTACAATCTCGCAACTGCAAGTACGGTAGAGCTCGCTACCAATCTGTAATTATTATTTGAATACGACGAATGGAAAATTAAACCTTCTGACATACAAAGAAACATGTAAACGTTCATACGGATCCATTCATTAGTAACTTTAGCTTCAAATTAGTTATTTACTTATTTCTGTTTTATCCCTTCTACCATTTCGTTTTCTTCGTAGTAATTAGGTTTTGTGTAATTGTGAAGGCAGCTTCTAGTCATAAGAGAAATAACAATGGTTCGTTACATCGGGGATCAATTAACGAGGTCTGCAAGGCGGCTGTTTATTGTATATATTATGCCTTTTGTCCGTTCTACGTTTACTTTCGAAGTACATTTTCGGAGCGAATTAATTTGATCATACATTTTGTCGTTGCCTCTCACAATTTTTGAACCCCTGAAATGAAATGCCCGAATAGATATAAAATCTACAATAAATCGATACGTACCCGAAAGTTACTTAATCTATAATAATATGACTTAAGAACCTTACAGGTTTTTGGACAGTGGGCCGTATACATTTTTCTTTTATTTTACTAAGTACCGAGCAAATTATAATTCATACGAATATGTATGCTATACTCTATAAGATTTTTTGGAAATATATATTTACGATTGGACGCTTTCGACGTCTACTTAATTAGATAAGCGCAGGTTTATGAAAAGCGCATAAGCGCATGAAAAGAAAAATTGTAAATTCTGCGTATAATATGAATTTTCAACCGTTTAATACAAAACCATTCGTTGAAACTCATAACAGATCACCACTAAGCGGGTTCTTTTAGTTTATTAATTTATCAAAACAAGAACGATTAGTTGGTAACTATTGTCAGTACTAAATTTAGTGCTACAAAATCAGTAAAAATATGCATTTATTATATTATTATGTTATGACTCGACGCGTTACATGTTCCACTTACATACATACGCCAACTTAGTTCATACTTTCATACGAAGATATTTACCTCATTACGTTAATAATAAAGCTATCTATTAACATATATTGTATTATTAATAATATTAGTATTATTTAATTAACGTTATAAAATTACGCTAACTGTATATATCAAATATTACTTAAGTAACATTAAGTTCAAATGCAATATGCCGTCCAATTGTATATTTGTACGTGATCAGAGTAAGTGGGAGCTGTATTGTTAACATAAGGTCGCAGAATTGCAGCCTCCTTACAAAATAGCCATCAAATTAATATTCGGGCCACGAATCATAATAGCTAATTGGATTATACATGTACCGAAATTACCTAACTGAATTACATACAGTAGCATAGAGGGCACGTGTCGTCCTCAGGGTTAGCAGCAAAGGTCTTGATTTAGTTAAGGTATTAATTTGTATTACCTACGAGATAGGTTTTCTTACGATTTTTCTGTGTACATATATTTTGTATTAAGTGACGTTGGTAACGGACCAAAATTATTCAGAAGTATTTTTTATATAGTAAAATTATTTATTTAATAAGATCTTAAGATGTGAACATATTTTTTTCTTTAATTAGACCCCACTGTATGACGTTAAATATAAAGCTCATATTTTGTTTGTCAGATTAAGTTATTAAATGGGAAAGTGTGACAGTCACCAAAAATTTATTGGATATACGTGTTCAAAAGTACTGCACGAAATCCCTGTATTAAATTATTTATTTTTAATAAAAGAGAAAGATTGAAAATGCTTGTTATAAAAATAACAATATATATCAAAGGTACCATTTACCATTGCTACTATTTGAACCATTTGAATTACATACAAATAAATTTGGGGAAATTAATTAAGAAAATTCATAAAAACATTCATAATAGCAGCTCAGATCAAACACAGGTCTTATACCTACTGCATATCTGGCTGACTGACGTACAATTCTGGATATACATTAATACAAGATTCACCCCTGAACAACATGTCATACTTCACACCGAATAGCAAAGCCTTATTGTTATTGTGTTCGTTAAGTTGTAGTTGCTGCGCTATAAATCAGTAATTGTATTACGTTGTTCATAATGAAGCATAATACGCAGATTGTGTGTCGAGCATGCGCGTCTCAGTATAGTTAGATCAATATTGTATTATATATAGAACTGTTTATTTTTGTATATATATATATATATATATATATATATATATATATATATATATATATATATATATATATATATATATATATATATATATATATATATATATATATATTATATATATATATATATATATATATATATATATATATGTAATGGTTGTCAAAATGTTTAATATGCGAAGTCGAATTGGTATCCTTTGAAAGAAACTTTCAGGACAATGAAAGCTTTGTAGACATGAGAACTATTAATTGTGGCATATTAATAAAGACACTGCTGTAGTGTTTGAAAATACAGGGTGTAACTTTTTAAATGAGCTCTAATGACATGTCCAGTAAAATGATCTTAGTTACACGTTACCTATATATAGTACATATAGCTTTTATGAAACGCGCAAAACGTATATATATATATATATATATATATATATATATATATATATACATATATATATATATATATATATATATATATATATATATATATATATATATATATATATAATATATATATATATATATATATATATATATATATATATATATATATATATATATATATATATATATATGTGATTTACATATTCATTTAAAAAATATTACTATATTCAATATACATATTTGGGACACGAAAGGTCGAAAGGTTATATTGGTTTGATGTATTCTCTACCACCTAACAACGGTGCTGTCGCATTTTTATAATGAACTATCTTTTATCTGCGGCTTAACCTGCGAGGTCAACTGGAAACAACTTAGAGTTGTATATAACACATGACATAAATTTTTATTATGCAAGAGGTACTCGCCACTCTGATATCTCTCTCGCCATAGGTACAGTGGTACGGGCTACGACGAAATAGTTAACGAGATATGATATAGCCTATATCACCTTTCTAGACGAATGTTTAACACAAAAATAAAATTTGTATTTGAAAAAGCTAATACCTATATTATTTTAGCAAAAAAAATTGTGAACGCAAAGAGCGTATGTAGAAGTAATTTCATTTCCAAATAAAATCGACAACAGAAAATAAACATTACTTTCACCAAACTGTGAGAGTGATCGACATAAACATGCTCTGGTAATTATTTCTTGAATACTATATGAAGTTAGTTAACATATAGAAATTGCCCTCGCATGATCTTTGACAGGTGGAATTACTTTTATACGACTTAAATTGTTAGAATATAATGGCATCTAAAATGTTAACGGTGTAGCTTCTAATTTAATATTTTGTCTAAATTTGAACTAGCATAAATATTTATTTAAGGATCTATTTTAAATCTATTACGTATATACTCTCCAAATATACCCTTAACTTCGATCATAATAAGCTTTATATAGCGCTTTTTAATCATTACGATGTAATTTATGTTGATACGGGCTCTTACCTGCACCTGAACCCCTGTGTAATAGTGCAAATAGTAATAGCTAAGACTTGTGAGACACTGGTACAGTAGGTACCGATTAACTTGATGTTATAGAATAGTTCCTGTGATATAAATACATTTTTTTAAATTACTATTTTTTATTTAAATTACTATTTTTTATTTAAATTACTATTTTATAAAAAAAATCAAAATTATAAAATTACTAAATGCCTAAAGGATTGTTTTAAAATCAATTTAGTGTGTTCATTGCTCAAAAACAAACAAATCAACATGATGATTTTCGCAACGGGGAGATAATCAAATCTCCGGATTATCATAACAGAGCCCAGTCTGGCATCGGCTAAATCATTTTGTAGAGGGAATATTTAATGACGTGTCGTCGAGTATGGCCATACAGATAACTGACCGACGCTTTAGGAAATCGTTACTGTCGTTACTATTGATTTATATAAAACTATTTTAGTAATTATATTATGAAATACACAAATAAGTTGTTGTAATCATTTTAGATGATTTCCTTAATTATATAACATTACGTTACAATACAATTACAAACGTATGCTATTACCTATGAGCAAGCACATGCAATATAGATTTGTTCACAGTCAAAACACGTCTACGTTTCAATTCATGTCATTTCAGACACAATTGAGTCGATATGATTAGTATCAAAGGTATAATAAAGGATAATGAGAAACATATTTGGGGCAATTGTGCCAGCATAAACGTGCCATAGAAGGTAATTACCCGATACCTTAATATTTGGCCTTCGCTACTCGCTATATAGATCTTAATCATAGCAACCCTAATCACCGCCATAACTGCGGAAAAAGCTTGAAATTAATATTAAATGAGCTTGTTTTAGTGTTTTTAAACGACTATTAAAGAGCCATATGAAAGGATTGTATTACACTATTTTGAATGGAATAAAGATAGAAAGATACCGTAAACACAATGCGCAAATCTCAAATATGCTCAAATATTTAAGTATAAATAAAATTCCACGCATCGATGTACGATATTGTATAACCTTCTTGATTACGTAGCAGTTTTACTTCATAAAAAAAAATATAGTGGAGTACGGAATATCTTATAACTAAATTCTTTCAAAGGCCTTTCGAAAGGAATAGAAACAAAATTGGACAAACATTATAAACTTATATACAATATACATTATTGTAACATATATATTGATAGAATAAATTTGATTCTTATTTAGTATAAAAGCCTGTTAAAACTATAACTCAAATATAAGAAAGTTAAAGTTACTTAATGCGGAAGTTGTATATTATACTTCACAATAACCTACCTATCCCACTCACAGAGACTTCTAAATTAAGTTGTTAGTTCATTAAGTACCGTACCTACTTTACATATAGGGTACTTCCATTGATGTTTCTCGCATAATGTATTAGACTTGTTCAATGCGAACATCAAGTTGATGCGATAATAGAGTACAAGGGAAAGCATTCAGCGTATTTGTTTGTTGTCAGGCGTAAGGGGCCGATGGAATCTGTTCACAGCAACCTATGACACGTTAGCGCGTTAAGACGTGACACCTTGTGAAATGGGGACGCTCTAAGAGATTACTTGCTTATAAACCAATTGTGTTACAAGTTTTAATGACTGTGGTATAATTTAAGCTTAAGAGTATTTAAATATTATTTATTAATTATAATATTCTCGGGGCGTTGAGTTCCGCCACTCAACATGCAATACCTCGAGAGGCGGAAAGCGGGGAACGGAGTGTCTTAACAAGTTCCTACGGTTCCCTCTGCCTACTCTGCCATGCACGGGACACAGCGTGATCTTAAATAAATAATTAAAAAATAAAAAATAGTCTCATAATATTTTCGATATCAAATAATTATTTTTGATATAATAATTATAAGGGGTCGAAAGTGTCTAACTACAATTAATGTAAATTGCGTAAAGGCATCTTTAAGAAAATTTTTAAAAGCAAAAACGCGTAATTGTATAATTACATCATGAAAAATCTAATAGGATTATTATTCAAAAGATCGAGGCGTTAATTTAATATTCTCTTCACGGCGTGTGCCACGTAAAGGAAATTAATTACATTCAAACATCGATATTGTATGAATGTAATCTATCTAACGTTCGGGCTTATAAATTCCCTCACTTACAGTCATTAATTCCGATCACAGCCGACTCTAGCAAAATAATTAAACAATCCCACATTGGTTGTGATCGGGGATTCCCTCTGGATCCGCTTTAGTAACGAATTAGGTACATAAGATAATATACGAAGCACGTTTTGCCGTAAACTCTTTTAGAGCCTGGTGCTGCTCACACTGGAATTAATTTATTTTACTTCTCATGAAACCCTACCAGATGGTATGAAACTTTGTTGTACATATATGTATAAAACAATAACATTTATACCAGTAACATATTTGAAAAAGAAATATAAGAACATACTCTTTGTTTAAGCATTACAGAAAGGCAATTTGAAGATTTCTTCAACGTTTATTTCTCGTAAATTCTATTCAATATAACATTCCGGGTCGAATGAAATTAGAACCGTCAAAGCAAGGTAAGGGTTGGTGCAGGGCGTAATTATGTTTTCATATTTTCCTAGCCAATGATCACGGAACCTTCAATAGAGGTTCAAAGAAATAATCCAGCAATCCAATAAAGATTTTGCTCCGATAGGCCTTAAGTGAAAACTTTTTTCGATCCCTCGAATAATATAAGTTTTATTCGTCGAAGTGGTGGTATAAATTCCCAAACACAAAGTAGCTCTAACATCTTTATTGGTTTTCATAAAAACGTCCCCGTTTAACCTATAGATTCGGGAGTAGCCAATTGGGTAGATTTTCACTAAATTCACCTCTCACGCGCTGATGTTACTACCTATCGACATTTTCACGTTTCAATGCGGGCCGTCCTCATATATTTTTATCATCCTACATCAGCTGTAATGAAAGTTTGTAAAATATCTTAATGTAATCGTACATATTGGATAAATATTTACGGTGAATGAAACGTTTTTCTTTCCAGTACTTTGTCGTAGTCGAGGCGTGCTATTAAGTATAAAGACAACTAATATAGAACTAATTTACTTTATAGCAATTTCAAATAAATATATACGATCAATAGCAAGAAATTCGTGCGGGCTTTTATCACGAATCGCAATATGTATTTTATAGGCGCCGTAAATCGAGGAACGAGGCTTCTAACGTTTGCCTACGAGTTTTCCACCGACTTTTACGAGATTCGTCGTTAGAAATTTTATGTGATCGAGTGAGCCCTTTGACCGATTTCATAATATTTATGTTTTGATCAATATGAATAATTTGATGTTCCAAATCAAAAGTTGCACTGTACCTATTAACGTTAGTAGCTTTTTACGATCCCATTATGCTTACGGAAGTATGAAAGCTTACCATTGTAATGGATCATGTGTATTGTAAAAAATATCGGTTCTCTTTAATATTCAGATTTTGGAATATCTTCGAATTGTTACTCTATTAAATTCAATAATAAAAATACTTGAAAAGGGCGAAAGCTCTTATTATTCCAGATTCAGATTTTATAATAAACCAACGATTATTCCAAACACGTCCAAAAGGTGTATTTTTAAAGACGGCTTTCGGCCGCCAGCATTAGGGATGCCGCGACCGCGCCACCCCAAAACTTTCTCGCCCGTACACCTTTTGATATTCAATATACTGCGGGACCTAAGCAATCCTTTGATGAGATGTTTTATGCAAAAAACGTTGAGCGCCTTTAGCAGGGCGCGAATAAGCGTTCAAAAGTGAACGCATTAGTATTCCTGATCCCGGCCACCGCGAACTCCCTTTCAGTTTTGGGGAAAAAAAATCAATGTTTATTCCCACTGGACGAGATTTGAATACTGATTATGAAAATACTAATTGTTTGTGTTTACGTTTAGGTGTTATAGTTATTTAAATTGTTTATTTCAAAATAAATCTGGCGATGTTATGTGTAACATATAGAAGTATATGTATATATATATGTATATATATATATATATATATATATATATATATATATATATATATATATATATATATATATATATATATATATATATATATATATATATATATATATATATACTTTTTTTTTCTTTTTTTTTATTGATACAATAATTAATAGGAACAGTTTTACTCCACAAGAAACTGCTCAGCACTCCGTGGATCCTAAGCAAACGCCGAGCCAATTGCAAGTAAAGAACTCGTTCAAGTGCTTAAGGGTTAGATTAAGGGATTGCTTCACAATGCATTAACACTAGCCTACACTGTCTAAGCTCCTCTATCTACCTTAGCAAATTCCACCAGAATACGTGAGACACGCGCGGCTTCGATTGCATCCGTCTGTCACACTAACTGTCGAACTAAAACCACCTCCTCGAAACTCAGGAATATGTATATTGTTATACATATAGTGTATTGTTATATACCCTGTATGTATATAACAATATACATATAGTGGGAAACTATCTCCAGTAACGCCAACAGATATCAATGTGAATTCTTATTAGATATTAGAATATTAATACTTACAGAGTCAACCATTAAAATCACCCACTATGTCGAGCCACCGTCATATGTAATTATATTATTAGAAAACAAATAAATACTAAATAGTTTTTTATGTGGCTGGAATTGTATACAGCTAATATATTATTAAGTTAACTTTAGAAATTTAGTACATCTAGTACATCGTATGGCAAGTCATCTATAAATTGTGTCTCACTCTCGTCCTACGGGCAACGTAAGTCTTAGATGTCTGTACCGTAGCGATACTATGTCAGAATAACTCCAAGACGCTCTGGAAAGAATATTTTCTCGATTACGACCGACGATCGCAATATATGGCGTCAGAGAATACGATAATTTAACCACCTTCACATATCATTTTACTGAAATCGCATTTCATGTTTATGGCAAAACTTGGACTTCGTGCACTCAACAAAATGGCTTTCCAATACTTATAAAGGCGATATCGTATCGTACATCACTAAATATAATGTACTCGTATATGGTAAGTAGATTGCAAATTACCGTTCTCAGTATACACTTTGAACGTTAAATTATTAAGTGCCGTCACGAAGATCGTATCTTTGCTAAAATCGCGCCTTAAACTTTTCAATTTATGGGCATTTTTCCTAAATGAATTCTGTAGAGTCAAAGAACGAACGTTTGCGACTGCAAGAGTAATGGTGTTATCAAATAGCTATCATATTTCCAGTGGCGACTCGCCCGGTAAGCCGACTGTGAATTTTAAATCGTTTTTAATAGCCCCGTATCCCCCACATGACGTCAAAGCTAGCTTAGGGGAGTTGCATACTATTTGATTTCCCAGTTTTTGGTAGACTAAATCGCAGCACTTTGGATGTTGTATATGTTATAGGAGCAACTCTTTTTTGTTTCACAGCGGTGTAATTAAGTTTGAAGTTTGTTATTATGCGAGGTGCTGTCTGCGCGCGATATGTTAACATAAATATTGCGTTTGGATGGATACAAAGGCGCCCTTGATACTAAAGAGCCTCAGTGTTGACGTCAACTCAAGAAATTTAATTAACTTTGTTAACTACTAAATACTCTTAACGTATTTGATACCTTTTCATTGACAAACAGGGGGTTATGTACATGACAGTCGCTGTCAAACTTTCATTCGGCCCGCGGAACGTCTCTGAGTTTCGTGGCAACAACGACTAGGGCGCGATAAAACAAATGAAATAAAGCGAGGCGGCCCGCATTGCGGGGTATCATAGACTCATTTCTCATTGTCTGCCGCCACCTCGAGCGGCTACAACTTTGAAACGATACCGCGCCGATTTCAGTGCAGTTTAATGCATATTATAGCACGGTGAGCTCTCGAAACGGACCAAGCGGCAAGTAATATTGCGGCAGACGGCACGGACGAACTCTTTATTGAAAGAGTAAACTGTCCTTTTTCACGAAACGCCTCAGGCTCTTTTTGATGCTGGAATTTTACTCAACTTATTTGATGCTCGAGTGTAAATAATAGCGAACTAAGAGACAAGAGTTACAGATTTTCGGACGGTGTCTATTTTTTCTTTTTGTGTAGTTTTAAAACTCGTAACCGTTTACACATCCCTATTGTTTATGACATAAACTGGCCAGAGCATTTAGAAACTGCTTGGTGACCTAGTTTGTTTCAATAAGCAATCAACCATAATATGCTAGTGGTCGAGGGAAGCTTCGCTCAACTATCGAACATTGAAGCAAAGTTACATTATGCAGATTAAGTTGAAGTAATTATTACAGTACGTGGCAAAAGTACTACGAGAGAACGTCAAAGGTAACGCTTAAACAATTTAATATTCCGCACACAAGCATTTCAAACGCCAACTCAAACGTACGTCTCCTTACGTAAAAGTTGTTCCGTAAACGAACTCCCCCTTCGTTAGATATCTACGTGAGTTTAATCCATTCTGTAGCCTCACGGCGGGGTCGGGTCGAAAACGATTTTCGTGGAAAATTGGCGAAAATTGCAACAACATACACGAAAATTACCTCTTGTAGGTGTTGTTTGGACCAGCGGTACAAATTTATGTGGCGGTGAACATGTGACGTGAGGTTCGTGTGGTCTGTGACTGTGACTCCTCTATTTGCGTTAAACAACTGAACATATATAGTTACGTTTACCGAAATACTATACCGGAAATTTATTGAAACTAGATTAATTTCTTCTGCATATAAGTAATTACTGTTTGAATATAATTTTAGAGCTTAAACGTTACATGTTGGTATATACTAAATGTTTCATTTTTTATGTACACATTTTAGTATAAAAAAATTATGGTAAGACAAATTAAGCAAAAAACATCATATTTATTCAAACGTTAGTTTTTATTAAATATTAATCCCACCAGAGGAACAGTGTAATAAAAATAAAATTAGAATATTCAGAAAAAAATTATAAATTCAGAGGAATACTCCTCTGACGCAGCACAGAAAAGATGGTATTGTATAATACAAGACTAGAAACTTAATTTTCCAAGCACCAAAAGTAAAGTTCTCTTTGTTATGCTACGAAATAGCCAAACGGAATGTTGTACAGGCTTACAGCTTAAAAGCTTTAGTGCAAGCTTTTAAAAGTTAATAAATTGAGAGTTGACAAAAAATGTTAAAGAGTAGGTGTTCCGCACGCTATTTGGCTACATACAATGAACGTATAATCGGTTTTTCGTGTTTTGAATGGAATCCCCTGTTTCGGCGAAGGTAACGTGTTGATGGCATTCGTACGGGAGTCTGAATGTCCAGCCGTCGGGGCGACACGAGTTATGGCCTTTGTGCCACTTTCACTCACTCGCGGCTATTTTTTAATTTTCCTCACGAAGGAATTTTTTAATTCGTGTGCTTTTATGAAATTTTATGTCCTCCCGTGATTGTTCCCGGTGTCACCCTAGTTTGGGTCTCGCTTATTGTTCTCGAAATCTGGGTCGATAATATATTTTTACTAAACTGACATTTTTATTTTAAAAATGAAATACGGTTTCACAGAATTTTATTAAAGGGCGTTGTGGAATTTTTGGTTATTATATACATATTTCTTATCATTTGAACAAGTGTTTTTTTTATATACCAAATATACAACAATATTAGCACTATTTGAGATGCACGGCTTCATCTGAACCCTTATCTATCAATAATATTAAATTACGCCAGTCAAAATCAGGCCGTGTTCGATGTTTGATCAGTATTGATGTCTATTACGACTTATATAGTACAAGTAACATGGAGTATCTACCAGGTAGATAGGCACGAGATCGTTGAATTTATGTTCATATTCTGAATAAATAATGCACCTTATACGTGAAATGAGAGACGTGTAACGTGGTTATCAGTTTACATAGACAGCAGTACTCTGGGGATTAAATAATTAGATTAATCCATTAAGATAAATGTATAATAATATTCACTAGGGACTAAGCTCACTCACCGACTCTATGGTTTTACAACCGTTTGGTTTTGTGGACTTTTAACTAATACTATAAAATTTTATTTTATGCAATATACTTTGCAAAAGGTAAGGCAACATTATGTTACTAAAGTAACTTTAATTTTGAAAACCATAAAAAATATAAAAATTAGCACTTACTTGTTCCAGCATAATAAACAGTATAGTCCAGTTGATGACCTAGCATGTCCACTTTCACTCTATCTACTACAAGTCGAGTGAAAAATAAATCTCTCTTGTAGTAAATCGGCTTTTCATGTTCGTGAGATACGGCACTATCCATCAATGGATGTGATCTGTTAAAAAAATATTAAAATTATATGAAATAAATAACTAAACTAACTAACTAAAAAAACAACATAAAAATTTGGACGCAGTGTGATTTTAATGTTTTCTTTAAGTATTTTTTCTATCCTTAGTGTGGATTAACACTTTCAAAAACAATAAAATAGTAAACTAAATTTACTATTTATTTTTTATATATATACCTATATATATATATATATATATATATATATATATATATATATATATATATATATATATATATATACCTATAGATATATACCTATATATATATATATATATATATATATATATATATATATATATATATAAACATTATCATTAAATAATTATTTTAGAATATTATTATTAAATAAGCTATTGAAAGACAATATGCCGTGGTGTTAGATGAACAGTGTTACCAACACCAGTCCTCCATTTAATTAAAAAAATTCAATCTAGCACGGGAAAAATTCTATGTATTATTTTCACCCGACTGGTTCAGGTGAAGTACTAAAATCTCAACGTTTCAACGTGAGGATTGTGTAAAAAGTGGGAAAAAAAATAATTGAACACTCTCCGAGCGAGAGCGTTGGATAATTAACAGGACGTGTCGCTAGATAAAAGTGCCTGCGGATTTCAATGAGGGCGGAACCCTGCAAAGACTAGCTCGTATATGTGTATAAGTAACTATTTTTATTTTCGACATTCTAATTCTAAGCTGTATACAAAATATTTTTTTAAAACGATTGTTATTATTTCCACTTCTGACATTTTCTTACATATACCATGTTATTTGTATATATAATAATTATTGTTATCATTATTAATATAAAACTTACCTTATAAAATTCAGGACCGTGTCGGGCAAAGAGGATGTGTCATTGACACACGTTCCTGGCCTCGGTTCTGGAACCCTGCTGCTTATAACTGGAAGCCAAGCGGAACTCGACGTAGCTTGCTCCTTAAATTTTCCTTCAAAAGCTTTCTGTATGTCTCTGATTGTAAAGGTACAAATGGCAGACCCCATGAGGCCGGTTGAAGCGGTGGTGAAAACTCCATAAAAACGACTATCGTCGCCAGGTACTTTGAAAATACTTTCTGTAGAAAAAGATGAAAACAATATCAACTCATTTTAATCAATATAATAAAAAAGTCAATGTAATTTAATTAAGAATATTTTATTCTCAATTATTCTCTTTGCATTATTTCTTTTGTATAGAATTAAAATAAATAGTATCATATTTGAGTAAATAGCTGTAAAATTTTACTTAACCGAAACCTTAGCAATACTTTACTTTATCATCTCATATTGCATTAAGGATGAAACATGTAAGTTAATATTTCATTTACAGCAGTACACATTTCGCTTTTAACGCTTCCCTAGAGATTATAACTGAATTCCGTCCGATAAGTTGCCGTCGTTATGTTATAAGAGTATTATTTACCAGGGGTATCTATAGATTTTGATTCGAAGTATCATTATATATTACGTTTTGGACCATCTTTTGCTTTATATAATAAACAATAGTATTGAAAAGTATTATATAATTCAACTATTATCATAATAAAGATATAGTAACAATAATATTGTATGTTAGAATTATTCTTAGTAATATATACGAGTATATTTCAACAAAGTTTGAAGTTTTAATTTTATTATTTGCAACATTAATTGATGATACATTGTACATTTACAAACTTGTACAATAATCCATTGAAATGATTCAAATTATATCAGTACGAACACAAATTCTAATCAGCACAATGTACATAGTTGTCAAAACTTTCATGAGTTCGCTTAAATTACTGTTGTGGCTTTGAACTTTATATCTCCATGTCACCAGACGTTACCATAACATTAAACTATGTTGTAGAAACAAATATAAACGTCAATCCATTAAGTCATACTCAATTGAATACATTCTGTATTATGTAATGTATGCATGTATATAGCATCCTACTTACAAAGAAAATGTTAAAAAGAAATACTTTAAGTTGTGGAATTTGTGAGATCATAAATAAAGCTTATATTAAATTTGAGAAAGGCGTAAAACGATGTTTTGGGGAAAAGCAAGCACATAATTTACAAACACAACACGAAACAGTTGTCAAACGAAAGCTCGACGCGTGCCGCCTATAAATATATTACTCTTGGTCTTATTATTTAAATACGCGACTTACCTAACACATGTTTGGTCAATGTTGTAGTGCTTTCCTTTTTTTTTAATTGGACCACAAATAATTATAGCTAATAATTACGATGCGTGCGCAATATTGTATGAGACCTTGAGTTTCGAAATAGCTCGGCTATAATTGTTAATTTAGATGGTAATGAACAATATATAAGCTTAAATTGGTGGAAGTTTAATGAACGAGGAAGCCAGATTACAGTTTGCTTACGAATCTAATCATGCTTAAACGTAAATGTAAACAGCACACTTGAACTATTACGTCCTCATGAGAAATGCAGGAGTGCAATGGGGGCGCGTGAAAAACGGTGGTACAGCCGGGGCGGTAAACGTTAATATTGTATGAAGGCAGTCGCGAGCGCGGATCTACAGTCTCGGAGAGGAATTGGCTAGACTTTTGTCGTTTTAAATCTTCCTATGCACTATTGAATCGAAGTGAAATGTTTGCTCGAGATTGACGGTGACTGTTTGCATGTTTGGGATTAGGGTGCTGCTACAAAGTTAGTTGGCGAAGCTCGGTAAGTCAGTCTGGATATACTGAGTTTTACTTTGAAGAGGCACAGAAAATGGCTACAATATTTAGTCTTTTGTGTGTATTACGAAACTGCCGAGTGGATAACGCGTTTGCTTTGTCTGAAAACTTTGATATATTAAAGAAAGAAAGAGCACAGAACATAAATATAATGTATTTAAATAAAATAATATTGTTATTTACTTACGTATTTCATTGAAGTAGAATGGAAACTCGCCGGGAATGCTACAATTTAGACGCGCCTTTAAATAAGTTGCCCAGTTTTGGCTGAGAATGTTCTTGCCACCAGTGTCCCTTTTGCATACTCGTGCTACCCGCGAGTAGACCGCTTTGCCACAGTTTATATACTCCACCGCAGTCTCACGAAAGAAAAATAGGACGTATTCACCCACGTCGAATGACCCGACGAAATTTGGCTCTAAAACAAATATAATTCTTGTAAACAAATAAAATATCTGGAAATCGGGCAGGAAATTGGAAAAACCAGTGTTTTGACACTAAGTTTCCTCTGCCAACTCTGCTGCATATGGTTAAAGCTAAAAAAACATGCAATGATAAGCATTCAGTCATTAAGAAAAATAAAAGTTACATCGTATCTTTCTAATAAACATACATACATCTATTTGTTAGTTATAATTTATCTGAAAGGAATTATATTTTCTCTAGAGGTTATTACAATGTTAATATCGTAATTGCTATGTGTATATTATTTAAAATTATTACTACAAATAAATTTTTATAAATATAACCATGTAGACCGAAAGATTTGTCAGCGCCATTACATTACGTTTAACTGCTAACGCCATATTACACTTTAATTACAAACATAAATTTTATATATTCGCAATGGAGCGTAGCACGCGTTCCCATGTTAATACCTTAGTATCAAATTGCTGTTATTCTGTGTGATATGCAATAAATATTAGATGAAGCCGTGTGTCAATTATGTCATATACAGGGTGTTTCAGCTAGTATTAATACGCGCTCATTTGTTGCAAGCCAAAATGAAATAGCCGCGTGTTAAGGATTAAAGCCACACGACACCAACGTCGTGTCGTTCATATACGAACGTATCTACTCAATTCATATTATTGTTGCCATAGGTGAGATTATCTTCAGCTTCATAGTATTAAAGGCATTAAAATTTAATAAAGCCTCGAGCCTTGGAAATTTATGCTGCAATAAATTATTTGATCGCAATTAATGGCCGATAAACCAGGGTATTTATTGATGAATAGATTTCCAGATATTAATATGTAAGATTGGACAGCATTAAATATGTTAATTCACGTATATAAAATAGTAATTTATATTGCAATTTAAGTTAAATGAAATACATACTATAAATGCCATATAAATAAAAATATCAATTGTTGTTTTCAAACGGTTTTCCTATTAAGGTCTGGTGACTAACAAAATATTACAGATAATAGTTCAAAGAATAACCGCCAAAACAATAGCCCTAAATTAGGCTAGGTGAATTCTATTCGCTTGATCAGAGCTCAGAATAGCTTTAATATACAATAGTGCGTTACCACAAATACTGAACTAAAATCAGTCACACGTATTATTTAGCTGGGCGATGTTGTTGCGAACTATTTGCGATTACACAATTGTTTTAGATAAAATAGTGTGTTGTTATAACTCAAATAAATGTTAATGTTTAAGTACAAAATTTAGTCCAAATCTATTCCTATTATACATTTGATAGCTGTTATCTTTTGCGAAATCAGCGCCGATTGAAGGAAGAAGGTATTGATAATTGACAAACAGTTCCAGAAACAACATTTTGTGTAATAGAAATATATTTAAAATTTACTGATTATATTTACAATGTAACTTCTTCAGTTCGATAGCAGCGTGAACCTATTACAAAGGGTTAAGTCAGGGAATTTGTCAGAGTATTTCTATTTTGGTTACCGGCGCACAAATTAACGAGTAAAGATTGGGGGCCCATTACAGCTCGTTAGAGCGAAAACAGTTTAATTTCCATTGTTTAGTCGCAAACAGGGCAATTCCAGTCTAATTCGTATAAGCACCGATAATTTGTAACAATTGTTCTAATCATTACCAACCTACAGCTGATTGCAGATCACTGATGTAGCGATTCACTGATTAACGAATTCATTCATCAAGCTTTCTAGGACAATGATTACGCCTAACATATATTGTTAGTTTAATAATTTCATGAGCAATGCCGACTTTACCTAGATCAGTAATATGTTTCGATGATTTTGTAAGCGATTACAACAAAATCTAATTTACAAATACACTCTGGAATCTAGTAGGTAAATTAACAACTTACTGTCCAGCCATTTCGAATCATATTTCAGAGTCCGTTTGAAGGAGAATTCTCGACGGCCTGTCGTCAAGTTATGCAGGTCAGTCCTAAAGATCACAGTATCTGCTTTAGTGAACTCTGCGTTGGTTCCCGAGTACAAAGCGGGTAGGAAGCCTGGGTTGCCCTTTTCCACCCACAGAGCAGTGGAGTTGTCGGCCGGGTCGTAGGGACACTTAGCAACGCCCATGCCAATGCCCGGCACGTACTCGTGACGGGGCAGGTGCGTCAGGTTGGACTGCAAAAAAAACAATATCATCTATTTTTATTTTGACCCAAAACACTTAATTTCAGGAAGCAGGTGCTAAAAACTAAACAAATCTTTGATTTATGTGATTAAATTTTGTAGCTCATTCTATTAAGGTATGACGGACGAAGGACAATGTGCAAGGGCAAATAAATTTTTAACACCCGGGCACTTCGATTTCACGTGCAATTAATCAAATGCATAAAAAAAAACAAAACCGGTAGATTTATGGGTCTAGCGCACTGCCCTCCTCGGTCAGCCGTACTCGAAAACACATCTGCGACTAATTTTTTCAAAAAAACGCACGTCCGTTTCACGCTTAGAGCGATTTATTGTCTGAAGCTTATTATTAGAAGAGAGCTTGAATATTTTCAGTATTCCAGTAAACTCCTCTATTAGTATAATGCAATGGGTGGCAGTACGGTTTTCGAAATTATCATAAAATTACTAAATGTAGCATAAACGTGGGGTGGGCAGCGAGGCCCGCCGCAGTGGATTGAGACTTTATGTAAATTTTAACGACACTGCGACCATCGAAGGCACCTGTGACCCACCTTCCCCTCCGCTAGCCCGCGGCACCTGTCGAAACCTATGTCGTTTTTATTTCAATAAGCCGAGGATTAAATTAGGCGTGCAAGGACGAGTCCGCGACGAGTGCCTTAGGCCAAGGGGTCTGTACTTTTCAAGAATAGGTCATTATTTTGTAGGTAAAGGTTAACATATAAGTTATATATATATATATATATATATATATATATATATATATATATATATATATATATATATATATATATATTATATATATTATAAAATATTTTTCCAATTTTCTATGATTTTATTGATATATTCATCACCATGAGTGAAATCCTATTTATTCGGTACTAAAGATAATAATAATATGAAATAAATAATATTACTCCAGTCAACGTAAAAAAACTAATCAAATCATAAAAAAACATTCACGAAAATCTAGAATTTTTAAATTAAAATGATAAAGCACCCAGAAATATATTGACCATTCATTGATTTTAAGTAATTTTCCGTTTGAAAACTCAACATCATCAACAAGGTAGAGAAGTTTCATTATATAAAAATTTCAAGTCAAAAACAAAACAAATAACAAAAATCACAAATAAAACGAAATATTGTTGTTCTATTTACATCACGGGTATTATTATTTCAATGGCTAAGTGAATATCAGTCCGAAGTAAACAACTCAATGAATCGGACGGAAGAGCTCGCGGCCTTCTCTCGCAGAATAAGAAAGTTGTGGACAGACCCGCAACCTTCATTAGGCCGTCGCTTTGTTTGTTTACAGAATTAGCATTTTCAAGCTCTTAGAAAGGAATCGCCCGTTGCGGCAATTATTAGACATAAATTGAAACTTTATAAAGGAAATTTGCAAGTGACAAATTTTTATACTCAACTTTTCCTTTGCAAATAAGTCAAAGAAAATGCCAGTGGGCTTGTTTAAAATACACATTATATGAATTAAAAGTTGCAAAAGGAATACATTATACTTTATTAACTTTTTCATGTTTTTGTATCACTAAATGTATTTAAAAGAGCGATAAGATATTGCTCCTCTCTTGCTTTTAATACTGTATCAATATTTTATCGAATATTTGTACTAGAGACAAATATACGTTGCGCTATATTTAGACGAAGTCTAGAATTTGGCAATAATAATAAATTTCGCAGTAGCTGTTATTTCTTTAATTTAGGTTTAGGACATTAATTATAAAAGTTATTATACAATAACAATGTGTAATAACCAAACATTTTTAATTTATTCAAAGAGATACGATTACGATTACGATTGTACTGAAATATACAAAACTTATAATTAAGTACCGCTTGTTAGACTAAATCTCATTTCTATGCCAATATTGGACTTAGCTAAGAACTAATACCATATATGTAGGTGAATGTAAAACGATCCTACAGAAAAGGCATGGATATTTTTATTATAATTATGTTATGTATAGGTACTGTAAATTTAGTTATGAATATTTTGTTTACTAACGTTAGATTCAGCTTTCCGTTTTTACTAAATCTACCTAGTATTGTAATCTCATGTATATGAGATGCTAAACGTAGATTGTAAAGAGAAACGTACAATAAAATATTTCAAGTAAAAACTTTAGAACGGTCGTATAAAGTAAAACAAGCGAACTCAGGTGTAGTGATCCCGCATTGGATCCTGCACGTCAAGTCGCGTACGTATTCGCGATATATTGATATTGAGGTTGCAGGGAGGAGGGAGGAGGTACATTTTGAGACACTATAAGTGAATGACCTACCTTATTGTAAGTGAAATTGTTTGTGCAATAATGAAAAAACTTAGACGACGCGGTATTCTAAATATTTCAATATATATACAATAAATTAGATTAGAAGTTTTATAACTTATGAGTGAAATCAAGTCATGATTTTGTTTATTTATACTATATATTTTAAGATTCAAATAATACTGTTTGTGTACTTCAGCAATATCAATATCACTTCATGTTTTTCATGTTTTCTATGTTTTGTTCAAGCAATCCAAATCGAGCATATATTATTTCGTCATGGTTCATGGTTGTGAAGACTTTCAAGCACGAAGGATCTTTAAATTGCAAGTTGCCGCGGGTGAAGTTTCGGCAACTGTGTCACTATCAGATAATGAGATCGACATAAACTTTGCTGTGATATATATGATATATACATATTTTACAATAAATGAATATATGCTGAATTAAAATAACATTCAACTGGAAAATCGTGTTAAAAATGGAAATTTATCATAAAATCTCCGAAGTTTTGCTGAAAATGGAGTTTATTTGATAAAAACAATGTTATATAGAAGCTATGCAACATAATATTATTTTATTGCCCAATAAATTTTATTTTAAGAGCATTACAGCGTTTACAATAGCGCCATGACGCTATCACAAAACAATGTGCAATGAATGTAACAGCACGATATTGGCTTCTAATTCCAAATAGGATAGATACTGCACCTGTGTACCAGGTAGTGTGACGTATGAGTTTGAAATATGCCTGCTAACTATTAAAGTAAATGGGTGACTAATATAGTTGAACAATATTTTTTTAAAAGGATAGGGCTTCTGTATACATTGATTCTATATAATTTAGATCGCTGCGCCGTTGTACCTATCTATCGCTAGAACAAGACGAGTTCCTCATTTCTTTTCATTATTCTTATTAAATAATTAATTAATCTTTCAATTCTATAGTATGTAATGAGGAAAATATTAAGATAATATATGTTTAATGGAAAATGTATTCTCAAAATTTGTCCAAATTGCTTAGTTTAAAAGTGAACATTAGGTTTGTCATAACCGATGTTCACAAAACTTCAATTTCCTGAGCTCCCGCAGAAAGTTTACCGTGTGTTTCGCATATCAACGTTGCTTTACTGAACGAAGCATTCGCAGCTGAAAACAACTGTACAAGGAGAAGCAAGTTTCCTTCATAAAGTCTTGTTTGCTATCCACCTACTAGAATCTTAATGACAAGAGCGATAAAAATGTTCGAATATAACGTCTGAATGCTAATGTTTTAGACGTAGTTTGTATTAAGTTTAATGGTGAACGTAAACCTTGGTACAAAATGTTTATACGAGATCATCCGTGTGGGAGTTGAATATGCTATTCGGCTTATAAAGTGATTTTACCGAGTGCACTCGACTCGGAGCGGCGCGGCGCGGCGGTGTCGCGGCCTGCACTCGTTATAATTGCGGTAATGACAGAAACGTATGACACTAAGCTAGCGGATAACGACAGCTAATTGAGAAAAATATTATACATTTAATTTTAATATAAAAATAAAACATGTAAATTGCAATGCTGGAAGCATTGCACACAGTAAGTTCCTATCACATATTAAAGTAAAAAAGTGATCAGAAACTACGAAGTAATTTTTAGCATTTAGTATGTGTGTGTGTCATACACACGCATACTAAATACTCGTCGTAACTGTGACCAAACTCGTCGAAACGATTGGGTACAGGCGTAATATAGCGTTCCAAAACAAAAAGGTCAAGTGTTAGTACTACTCGCGCACCGGTTCCATATCTATTTCATGATTATAGGTACTCCGCCAACGATTTTTTTTATTAGTATTAGTATTTGTTGTTATAGCGGCAACGGAAATACATAATTTGTGAAAATTTCAGCTTTCTAGCTATCAAGGCTTATAAGATACAGCCTGGTGACAGATAGACAGAAAAACAGACGGACTGACAAATAGCAGAGGCTCAGTAATAGGGTCTCGTTTTTACCTTTTAGGTACGGTACCCTAAAAATCCATTCAAGCAAGTATTTCCTAAGATGAGCGCAATCAACCAAACAATTGCTTCATCTTTATAATATGAGTACAGATATACACACACCTTTATTACTTTTATTTGGCTGCTGTGACGCGCTACAGATTTAACGTTTTCAATTTAAATTGCAACAATCAATAAGTGGAGCTTATCGCATTTTATTCGAACAAGATGAATGCGATGTGTTTTAAATCTGCTAGCTATACAAATTCTCGTATTGTTATGCAGGGTAAGAGCGCGTTTACATTTGCTCGATTAGTTTTCCTCAGATAAGCCTACATAAAAATCAACTGAAATTCTTTTTCATATTTTTTATTAACATTTACATTTTGATATGTGTACATTTAATAAAAATTTAATTGATTTCTGCCTATACATGATAGATAGATATATAAAAGAATACTTTTATTTGGGGCATTTATAAATGTAATAGAACCCGAAACATTGATTCTTAAGTTTAGTCGGTGCGTTTGTACACGCTAATCTCAGCAACGGCTCTCCGATTCAAATGCAGTTTTCAACATTGTATTATGATAAACTTCACTTAATATTTAGAGTATGTTTTGATTTCAATCGGTTTTAACACTAAAAAAGTTATATAAATTTAAAGAAATATTTACGTCGAAACTGCTGCAAAATAAAATAATTGTGAAATTTCAAACTAGTTAGTAGTTTCAAACTAGTTGGTAGTACTATTCCCACGTAGAATTTGTCTACGTAGGCGTATTTTAGGCGTATTTTACATATTCTAGAATAGAATATCATGTTCATCACAGTTTATCAAAATTCATAGATATTCATAGATATATTTACGTCTAAATATATAATGGAAGTTGTCTCGGGTACAATAAAATAGATTAAAGAAAATATCACCTAATAGATTTTTTCTACTACAAAGACACGTTTCTTTGTTTCAAATAACTTTCATTTTATTGCTCGTTCTGAATAATCTATCAGCATTGCGATCTCATTCTTTTTTATACTTTTACCAGCGAGACTCTTTTAGTACCTTTTTTTTGAATAGCCACATTCAAATAAATAACTGATCTATTACTAAACTACAAAGATATATAGATTATATATATAACAAGTTTTTTTTATTGAATTAAATATTATAATACAAAGTGTAACAAAGTTTTATCAGTTTGAACACACCAAGTACAATAAAAATCAAGCGGTTGGAATGCAATCGCTTTCGTCATTTGTTTCGAATGCCCCTCGATCGCAAACCGCCATTTGTAACAGAATAGATATAAATTGATGACTGCAGTAAGGCCCTGCGCACACGTTGCAAGTCCATCTCATTTGATATAATGTTGTTTCAAGAGTATCAAAAGTGTTTTTAAATGGCCGCCCCGCCTGCGTTTTATAGTCAAACTAAATTTACATAAAATATTTATTCGGTCAGATAATTTAAATTAGTTATAGGTATATAATGTGTGCAATTTATTGGGTACGAGTTGCTGCTCACAACTTCGCTTAGGTGTACTGTAATACGCAAAATGCCATTTTTCTCCGGTCCTGTAGAAATTTTCAGAAACTACGTATACTTAGAAGAAAACCAAATGCTTTATTTTTTATCTTGTTCATATTAATATATAAAATATCTATTTGTAGTTACCGGACTTACAAGGTTGTATGGCTAGTGCGTAAAATCTACTGCCCTATCAATTGCGTACATGTGATTTCACTCAATTTTTGAAACTGACGCGCCCTTACCCTCATGAGGGAGTGAACGCATTACTCAGACCACAGATTATACTGCAATATTTTTGTGTTCTTGTTTCTAATATGTCATCTGAGCATAAATAAAATATATCACGATTTAATACCTAAAACTGTCTATGAAATAGAGAAGCAAATTCTAGTACATACATTTAATTGGCGCTATACAAAATTAATAATTCTCATATGTTTTTCGTTGTTTCTTGAGTAGCTAATATAAATATGAAGTATTTATTCGTACATATAGATATATAATAAATACATATGTTTGTCTTGTATATTTTTCAAATTTACATAACGGGCTAACCTCTTTAATGTATGCCGTTATCAATGATTGCATTCAAAGATTCTTACCCGGTAAACCTAATATATTTTAAATTTTCTGCCCACATGGGGTTTCGATGCTTAATAGGATATATCTTGTTTAATAGACTAATAAAACGTATTTAGTTAATTTATAAATAAAGCTTTAAAATGATCTTTATATTCGCACAATTTAAAGAATTTCAAATATTAAAAAAGATTTTATTTTGACAAACGTTAGTACGTATATGAATAAATTAGGTATATAGGTATAGTTAATGTTCTGCCGGTATCATTTACAATATTTTCGAGTCGGTGAAGGGGGATATATAACGAAAATATCCATTTTGGTTGATACCATTCTATCCATACCTTAAAAGTGAAAATTTGCAAAATAGTCATAAAAACCGCAATCCATTCGGCCTGAAACGCGATAAAACGTGTGAAGGGTCAAAACGACCGACGATACATCATAAAATTATATGAAAGTCAAGAGCAGGGAAAGTGAGAAGTGAACAGAGTTCAGAAAATTTATTGCTGCCTGCTTTCGATACCTATTGTGAAAACCTTTTTTATGACTTAAAAAAATAATTTTATAAAAAACATCTAGAGGTGGCGAGGTACGCGCCACACCCGGACACGGCTCGAGTGGTCATGTGGTGTTAATATATTTGAAATGTCGACATAAATATTATATGAAATGGAAATTTTCAGTTGAAAACGTTTACAGCAGACACGTTTGCACCTAAAATTGTCATTGGATGCTAGCTTTACAAAGTCGTTCGGTTAGAAATTTCAACGAGGAAAACCTTCTCCCATCTTACGGCATCATTTGAAGTCAGTATCCGTGAAATTTTTCGCGGTTGCCGTTGCGAAGCTACTGTGTTATGCGAATGCATTTGCACGAGAAATGGGAGCTTAAGTATGAGTCGTGTAAAAACGTGCAATAAATGGGAATAGTTTCGTGTGTTTTATTTATGGAACACATGTGCGGTGATCGTAGTAACTGTTGCATTGCTGGCGTCCGGCCAAGCCTCGTGTAGGCATCTCCTGTAGTGACTCTAAAGATAATAATATCTACTTATACTGAGCCGCAAAGATACTAAGCTCTATGGGCAACCATTACTTAATATAAAAACTATCTTTAGTTAACGGCTATATATTGCAGTTTCCAGTTTCACGTATTTCCGTACTCGTGCAATTAAATCGGATTTTTTTGCATAAATTAAGTTAATTCGTTCGAATAATCAGCTTAATAGTGTATAAAAGCATTTACAGAATGTCTCTTATATTGAAATTTAACATACAGTAAATATGGAGACATGTTTTTCATTAATTGATTTTTGTAACGACGACACCTCGTAACGTAGACGAAAATACTGTATTAATTATATAAACCATACGCTTGTATTTAATTCCATATTATATGTAAGGCTTACTTAAGATAAAATCTTCATAGAATATAAGAAAACATTCTATTCTATTATTATTATTAGCTATTTTATATATTTTTCTTAAATTCTTAATTTCATTGTTACAAAGCATTATACACAGGTAGATATGACTAATAGTGGACAGTATCTAGCTTATATTGGTATTAAAATTTTCATATTAATTAATACTCACGTAAAGCACCCAGTCTTTAGGGCTGTGCGCGTTGGTCCCACATACATAGAGTCTGGATCCATCGCCCATAGGCTGGATCACTCTGACGTGGTTTCGACAGTCGAAGTGCTGAAACATGTTTGTATTGTTAGCATAACAGGTAGTACATTAATATATAAATATAAAACTATAAAATATAAAAATATAAAACTTATAAAAACATTAAATTAATGCACATATGGTTAAGTTAGTGGGATTATATCAGGTAAGTTTAATTTTCTGTTTACTACGTAGAGGTGAAATATATATTCTGTTTTGAACTAGAAAGAAAAATATTATTTAAAAAGTTTACAGCTTTACCGCAGTCCATTTAGTTGAAGAGTCATTGAAGTTCAATGCATAAATCAGAATCAAGCCTAATTACTACAGTAAATTCACTCATTCTCTTACATTTCAATCAAAATTGGCGCAATACGGATAATTGGTTAGCCGATACGATAAATAAATGAACTGCAGTCTACAATGAAGGAATACATATTGGGTGCATCGAAAATTTTATCGAAATAATAGTAATTCGGGCAAGTGTGGGTGGGTGAGTGTCCGCTGGCTGTGATTATGCAAATTTGCGTCCAACATAAATATTGAACGGGACATTAATATTCCGTGCGACAGGAATATGCGATGACCGCTTTAGTGAATAAAACGCGGTCCATGAACGATTGCTCCATGTTTGTGTTTATTAGGTTTTGTAATCACTGGACACCATTTTTTACTAATTTTGATGATATAAAATCCTATATTATGTTGATTAAAAAACCACATAGTTGGGTGTTCGCTGCTGAATAATATACGTGTGGTCGTTATTTCTGAGCTGGCAATAAGTAATGAATCTCCTACATACGTGTACAATGTAATTGTTTAACTTTTGCTAAATGAAATGGAGATGAATGTATAAAAGAAACGAAATATCGTACGACTACGAATCGTCAGTTGTTTCGTTATATTTTCAAAAGCAATATACTAACTTGCGGGTACAGCCGGGTTTGTGGTAGCCGTGGCGGGACGGGAGACTGAAACTAATTTTCTCTACGTCACGACGAGAGCCGTCCGGGAACGACTATTGTGCGGATATTCTGTCAGATTTTGAAATTTGCGAAATACACGACGGAAAGGAATATCACAAATGCTTTTTGTCCGGTCGGGTTGTCACGTTGCTTGATTTAAGTGTTATCACTGGAGCTATTTTTGTCATTTTTAATTATACCATATAGCACTTTTAAATTTTCTTGTCGTTTTAAACATAATTTAGAGGCTAAATAGATACTTTATAAACTATTTTATCAAGTTTAAAGTAAGATAATTTGATTATTTCGTACAGGAAGTTATTAGAAGACATTATGTGGATTACCGTAGGCGCGTAAAATAAGTAAGAAAGTAGAAGTTATGTTGCCTCCCAAAAACTTGTGCCACATGCTCACTTGTCCAGCCTCGTAATGGTAACTTTGCTAGAGATTGTTCTAAAGTAATTAACGGATTAATATACTTAGAACGCGTTTTACCCGTTGTACTGACGCGAACAGAAGTGTTTTGCGCTCGGAAACAATCAGAATTAAGCAGGAGAACAATCAAGCTCACGTCTAAGTTTCTTTTAACGGCACTTAGCCGGGCTCTCGCATAAGTTCACTTGGAACTAATGCTTTCGATTGGTCCATTTCGTTAATTATTCGCCACTTTGTACGTAAGTAGATTTACGACCAGCTTTACTTTTCCTCGCATTTTGTTGAACGAATGGTCTCAACGTGGACACGAATTCGTATTTGGTTTTTTAAATTCCTAATATCTTTTTTGTGCAGATCGATGAACTTTTCATTAGGATATATATATATATATATATATATATATATATATATATATATATATATATATATATATATATATATACATATATATTTATATATATATATATATATATATATATATATATATATATATATATATATATATATATATATATACATACCTATTATTACTCTGTCCTAAATATGTAATGTATGTATGCGAGTGTGAAAAATGCTTATCTTAACCAAACAAAAAGCTATGAACTTTAAACGGCATGGCTACTCGACCCTGCGGCTGTCTTATAGAAATGGCTGTGAGAGTTTCCAACCTTTTTCGTGTAACGACACCGTGTTTAGACAAAGGAAAACCTGCCTACAGTGAGAAACTTTGATTATAGCTTTCACGATTACTCGTTCTTTCCGTGATCAGGGTGATAGACGCCGGGATATTTCTTTTTTTATTACCTCTTCTAATACTAATAAAACAAATTTATTTTTCTTCACAGTGAGAGCTTTATGGCATATGCCAAATAGCTTTTTTGTACTCGTGTCCTTTACTTTTTTAATGTTTTGTTTCTAAGTATAGCTATATAAATCATTTTACTAGCAGTTATATCTTTTTTATTAACATCTCGAATGATGATAATTCGTTATAATGAGTAAATGTATGAAAATAACCAAATTTTGACATTGTACACACACACTATATCAATTGAAAAACACCGATTGAATTTAATTGGGCATGGCCATGAATAATTAAAGCCTAAAGTGTGAAATTCTAGCCCTAGCTAGATTTATAATTAATAATTACACATTTGATAAATATGTTTCGTATGTTATTGAACACGATGTTTGGTTTTTTCTAACGTCAATTTTAATATTTAATGAAGACCTAACTGACTTCAATAACAATATATGTCTAAACAACATGTAAAATTAAAAAAATCACAACACAGTCTTTATTCATGAAACTAAAAATAAATTCCACAGTAATAGCCTACATAACGTACACGTTATATCAATTACAATCGCAGCAGGTCCCCAACATAGAGGAGTCACTCAAGTGAAGAAATCGTTCGCGTCTTGGCCATTATCGAATTAGTGGATCGTGCGGCGCAGTAACTCGAAATAATCGCTCGATCTTAGGAGACGGGGAATAAAACAAATATTGCTTTTACGTTGCGATTATAAATCAAAATTAACGGCTTTAATATAGCGAGTGGGACGTAGCATCGAGCTCCCCGCCACGACGATGAAATATGCCAGCAGCCGTACGCCATTTAGTTAAAAATGAGATTAATCCCTGATGGAAATAGTGCTAGTTGTGTGCAATTTAGTGCGGAACAAAGGAGTTGCAATTGATTTAATGAGGCAATAATGGCAACTCCTCTCGGTTAAGTCCGCTACATTTATCATGAAACTAAATCCGGCTATCTTTTATTCCCCGGCTATGAAATTCAGAGTTATTCGAAATTGAAATTTAATTTTAGCAGTAGTATTATGCTATATATTTTAACGTACATTTAAAGGTTGTTTATGCTATAATACACTATTTAAGCTATCTGCTTCTTGTGCGTAGTTATTGAAATATATATTAAGAATTTTACAATTTTTCACCCAACTTTAGCATAAATGCAATCCATGTAAATTTTGTGACCGTAGTGTGAGTGTTGTAGTATACTATAAAAGTATTTTATTTTAATAGAATTTTCAGAAGCGACAGCGCCTGCCTGTAAACGCGACGGTTTGTGGGTTTGATTCCTTCTTGGGAAGAATGAGTTATTTTCATTTTCCTCGCTCTGGTAACAAGGCAAAGCGTGGCATTGACTTCCGCCACTCCAAACACAACGCATCGGAAGGCGGAAAGCGGGGAACGGAGTGTCTTAATACTAGGTTCCTTCCCTCTGTCTACCCTGCTATCTGCGGGATACAGCGTGTCTATTTAATTCGTACTTACAATACATTTGTAAAAAATTACGGCATCGTATATTCTCTACAACAATGCTTTTAAAATAGCCGGAATGTGGTAAAATGAGGAAAGTGCGCAACAAGAAACAACAATGCTGTATCCTGAATAAAGCCGGTTAGGTAAATAGAATTCAGTGTCAAGACAAGACTCCGTTCTTCATTTTCTGCCTAAATTAGAAAAATTTAATTTTAAGTGGTGGAACTAAGTGCCGCAACGCCTAATTAGAACGGTAGAAACGTTAATAATTTATTGCCCTGAATGGTGATCGAACGTAAATATCCTGCGGCGTTGTCTGTCTCAAAGCGTCACTATGGTCTATCAATATAATTATTATTAAATAATAAACGGTTAAGTTAAGACAATAATGTTAAGTTAAGCTAATAAAGCGCGTTAATGTTGCTATAGATATCTACAATTACTTACTTCTGATTTGCCTTTGGAGACACATTGCGCCACATTACTCGGCTCCAAATTTATAGAATCTCTCTGTGAACAAATAAATTATTGAATTATTAAACTATGCGTATATGAAAGTCGAATTAAAATAATGAAAATTTCCTCGAAAGTAATAACTTACGTCACAGTGTGAAGCGCTTATGTTTTTCATATTAAGCCGGTATAATCGGTCCCTGAAAAAATATTGATATTTTATAAAATGTACTTAACGAATATGCAATTTTATATGAAATTAAAATATTCACAGGTATGATTAAAAAGTATAACATATTATTTAAGTTAACAATGAGTAATTTGAATATCTGAACGTATTTCTAGCTTCGCACGCAAGAAATATTATTTAAACTGTTCAAAATTACTGCTTTCCTCGAAGAAATTACTTACGTAAACTTACAATCAAACGATTACCTGTAATCATTTTATAGTACTAAATGCGATACTTTATTGTTACTGATGGCAATGGCACTGTGAAATATATGTCTATACGATAGCACTAAATTACTTTCATTGCTTCAGTATGATGTAATTATCCTAAAAATAAATCTAATACTTTTATAGGTGTATATATATTTTTATTTTTTTCCCGAGATATATTTATCGGAATTTACTATTTATGCGCAAAATATGAAGTACAAAACTTACATAGCACCGACATAGAGTGCGTCGCGTTTGGAATCCACAAAGAAAGTCCTATAGTAGAGTGTGCCGCAGGAGAATTCTCGTACATGATCTGAAAATAACGAAATATTGCTATGAATTTAAAATAAATTTAAAATTTAGAACTGTAAATTACAAGCTGTAAAATAATACTTTATATTTAATGAAATTAGTGTTTAACTATATTATATTATTTAAGTCTTAAGTCGATCGACTGCCGAAATAAGAGAATATATAGATACATTAAAAAATTAATGATTATTTCGCTGCATAGTAGATCTACAGCTATAAATTTAATTAATTTTGTACCACTTAAAATATTACGTATCAAAAGCTCGTTATTGGCGTCAATGGAATGAATTCGCTTTATTGCCTCAAAAATTGGAAATATATTTTCTTGGATATATTTAAGTAATTATTCCATGCTTATCTATTATTAAGGCGGGATGGGACACGTAAGGGACAGGGCCAAAGGGGATGAAGTCACGCACCAAACACCCAGTAGTTTTACAACCAATAGTCATTTATGTCGAAAAGAATATCGCTCAAATAGCAAACTACAAATCGTAAAAGCTACGTGATTCTTGCAAATACGATGAAGTTTAGCAAATTATTTTGATTATTATGTTTTATGTATTTTTGAGATAATAAGGAATATTATTCTATAAGAACAATTTAAAAAGCATTGAAAGTATTTTTATTTCATCTGCTTTAACATTTTATAACTTTTGTCATGCTACCTTCTTTTGTGAAAGTGAAAATATAATTGAATATGTTGTTGAATTTAGTGATTTGGCAACGTGGAACTCAATATACAGAACCCTGTACATGACAAGTTAATTAACACAAACAGAAACATTTAACTATCGCTTACTCCGAACATTCAGTGTAAGCGTACACAAATAAAAAAACCTTAACATCTCGTCTGATGAGTAAGACTAGCTCGCGCGGAAGACTTTTCAATGTGCTCACCTATTCCGCCCGACGCCTCTATATGGAATACATTTTTCACGAAGCCAGCCATCACTGTCTTTTATGCATTTTATGTTGAATAAAGAAATTAAAGTCATGACTCGGTCTTCACATTTTCTATTTTTATCGTTTCTTTTGTGAAGTGTGGTATAAACTTATATGTTCACTAACGATGTTTCGAGTTGAAAACACGTATGTTTTATGAATCGTATCTTTGTTTTTTAAATTTAAAATACTCAAAAGCACCTTCATTTCAACAATGAAGTTCATGGTACATTACACTTCCAGTTAAGTTAGGAACTAGTATTCTTAGTCATAAACATAAAATGTTTAGCACGACTAAATATACTTAGTTTGTAGTTTCTTCGAACTTCTGTCAAAAACAATGTTACGCTATAAAGAAAGTTTAAATGGAAAACACTAGAAATGTAGCAATGCAAGCACGTACAATATCAGCTTCTATTGTTTATTTCAATAACTACTTTTATATCGAATATCTGTTATAAAATCCAGTAGTTGCGGCATTTTGTAGTTTTCCATATAAGATATATTTATCTTGCTATGCCTCCTTAAAAAGACGTAAACCAACGAAGTGAAAAATAATTTAAAAGTTTATCTGATTTTACGCCGAGAGATGTATAGAATTGGAAATACGATTAATAGTCTCGATAAAGTGACAATGTTTCATTGCGAATGAAATTAGAATACTCTGCAGTGGAACAGGCCAGGTGCAAATCAGGCGTCGTATTGCTTTTCGACGCGCGCCGCTGGGACTACAATCTTGTATCACGAATTTCCGTGTGATATTTCAAGCTATTCCGTTTCCACATTTTGCTGCACAAGAAAATATACGTGCCTATAGATTGTAATTTATATATATATATATATATATATATATATATATATATATATATATATATATATATATATATATATATATATATATATATATATATATATATATATATACCCGTCTGGTTTTTATTAGCACCACGCTTTGTCCTATAAAAATAAACAGTTACACATTTATTTGCGCAAATAAGAGGTACCACTTTGTCAAGGAATATAATAAATTGCTCTGAATGATAGTTTCATAAGTCTAGGTCAATCAAATACAACTTATAAAGGCCGACCAACTTAAATTTGCTTCAAGAGGTTATCGATTTGAATATTTGATATTAATTTCAGCTTGATTATCAGCGGAAAGACAGACGGAAAACAAAGTGATCCTAAAATGATTTCATTTTTTCCTTTAGAGGCACGGAACCGTAAAAACAAGCGTAAGACAAGTAGATACGTTTCAAATACGAAAAATTTATTTAAATTTACGGAAGCTATATATGACGCATTTTTATATATCACCACCTGCAGCTTCGGTCTCTCAGTCAAATGTAAATATTTAAGAGTCGTATAATATACATGACACATTCCAAGTATTTGATCTTATTCGGATCGTAGTTTCAATGGGCTACATCAAATCGATTAACGTGATGTAATATAGCATCCTAAATGCTAAATAAATCCTCGCTAAATGGAGTGTCTGGTAGAAATATAATTTCAAATTCGAAATACTGGTCCAAACAAACTCCTCAGCTCTATAATATTAGTATAGAAGTCAAGAATAATATAGGCAATTTAAATTAACTATAAATTAGCTTATTGCTAAAATTTATTATTATAACATTTAAAACTCAATCGACCTTAACAAATTTGAAATTACAACAATTCATGGCCGGTCTTAGTGATAAAATTTTAGATATCTTGACAGCGGCCATTTAATTAAAGCTTTATATTTATAATCTCATTAATTTTCTTGTTTATTTAAAATGAGTCGTGTTGTTTCAGCACTTGAATCGTTTCCATCTAATCGGCGGCTTATTAGCATAAACATACTTTATATTATTTTATTTAGGCCTTACATTGGGGTATAATAGGAAGGGGCGGGGTACCGCGATCCTTAAGAGACTGTCGACACGCAAACCGTTTAATAATGACAAGCATACACAACCAATGTGTTTAGTCACCTTGTTCTTCACAGAAGATATTGATATCATATTTTATTATTATTTTCTTAGTGGAATGACTTGTTATCAAATATACGCACAGAGATGATTTCCGCAATTTGAAAACGATTTGAAACTATGCAATATGTAATTTTAGCCGTAAATTATAATTGAGACTCCGTCATAACTATATATTCTCTAAATATAAACAAGCAAAATAACTATCGCAACATTTTTATAATATTTCCAAGAAAGTTCATACAAAAAATTAATCAAGCCGAACTAAATTAATTAGATATTAAGATTTTATCTGCAATAAACTAGCCTTTGTGTAGTATTATTCGATTTGTGAATTCATGTTTCAGATTTGGACGGGTAATTATTTTATCGCATGAGTACGCGGTTAGTGGTCAAGTGGTCAAAGGGGGTAAGGGCCGAGCTCACAGCTGGAGTCGAAGAAAGTTATACAACGCACGTTCTGAGATGCTATCATGCTAAATTATTTCGGTCAAATGTAGCTTACGCTAACCGCGCACTTGTACATTATTAACGGCTTTATTAGTTTGCTCTCTCTTTGCACTTTTTTTAAGAACTTTTGTCAATTATGTTCTCATCTAGTAATAAACAGCTATTAAAAATGTACTGAAATATATATTTATGATTAAAATAGAACTAACTCAATTATTTCTGACACGTTGATAGAATTTATATTCTAAAGTTATAGAAATGGAAAACAATACTCAAATTATCAACGTTTATTATTATTGTGTTTAATTCAAATCAATTAGAACGAGATATTATAACAAAAAAATAGTATAGAATATAACATAAAACATGTTCACAGATTGATGGATTACATAGTGATTAAGAATGACAGGAAATCCGCGTATTTTTCATTTGGCAATTGTTACGGTGCCGATATCGCGGTACACGTCAACGATTAGATTAACGGCACACAATTGGCTTACATGAAAACTTTGCCCTATTAGCTTGTAATACCTACTTCGTGGATTGGATTAATTTAGAACGTGCCCCGCGGTGTTTGTGTTCCGTGTTATCGCGTCTGTCTTTAACAAAACACGCCAAAGTCCAAATTAAATATTGTGGTATAGCTCTCTATATTTTTGTACGTGTATTTATGTAATTTTGACTGATTGAGATTTTGAAGGCTATTTGTTTTATTCATACCTTCATAGAGAATATATTTTTTTATATGAAACACTAGCGGATGACTAATTAATCGTTTTGGCATTATACATTTATTTAACACTTTAGTCTTCATTTAACAAAAAATGACAATATTATAAATAAAAACATTCAAGCAGCACGATTTTTTGAAACTTTCGTTAATTAGACTCAGTCTATGGACATTTTGATATTTAAAAGCTTAAAGATTTTCTTGAAATATAACCTCTAAAGCTGCTAAATTTAACAATAATTCTAACAATTCTCGATGGTTTCAAACAGAACAAGCGTGCAATGAAATAGAATATCTATGAGAACAATGGATGTGTAAATAGAGGTACAATATAGTAACTATCTTTCCCTTCCATAATCCGATGGAACACAATTCGACCATGAACGGAGAGAGCATATCAAGCTCTAGGATATAAGTAATTTAACAAAAGGTCTATTAATTTATCTTCTAAAAAGACATTTGTACATTTCTATTTTCAATGACATACATTTACGTACATACATAAAGCATAATTACAAATAAAATATGTATTTGTGTCAAATTTTCTTAAACATGAAAACGTCAACGGCCGTTTTAGAACTAAATTTGCTTGCCTAAGAGCAATATAATATGTTAGTCACGATCTCTTTGAATATACTGTCACTTAATCAAACTGAATATCTCAAGTAACCGCTTTAGCGTCTCAAAGAAATAGTTAACTACACTTAATACTATTACGTTGTTAGGCTTAAATAATTTCACGCATAGGATGGGTATATAGTGTATAGGTTACACTAAGATTCAAACGTTAATTTTATTTCAGGTTTATTTCGCTTGTACCAGGGTTAGCATAGGGAACTAGTGTTTGTGTTGTTTTTTGGACAGAATGCATATAGTGTCTAAATTTAAGACATTGGGTGTTGAATGTCAGATATCAACTTTGCGCGTAGTTTTCTAAGATTTATAATATATAAACAAGTTGTTATATTTAAATACTATTACACTATGTTATTCACACAGATATAACATATTTGTAATTAATATATTCAATAAGCAATTACGACTACATTTTTCTTGTACCTATAGGTATTTTACACAACGGGAAAAATTTATATCAAGTATACCAAACAAATTTCCGCTCAATTTTGGACGTTGGTAGGTAGACGGAACCTAATACCAAACTTTGCTTAAATAAATCATGGTAGAATTTAAAAGTGAAGTGATATTTAAAATAAATAATCTTGGGTGGAATTTGAAGTCTCAACCTTTACGTTTCGTCCGACGCTCTCAACTACCCTACGATAGATAATAAAACGAGTATACTTATACAATATATACTGTAATATGTATTAAATACATATTTTCAGTAAAAAAACACGCCTGGCAACCTCCTTCTAGACTACCGCAAAACTAAATTAACTTGCTTTTAATATGAGATTTTAGTCACGATTTCCTTGAATACACCGTTACTTAGACGGCAAGTCGAAGTGAGTTAAGCGAGTTAATCGTGACACGTGTCGACGACGTAGCTTCTGCATAAATGTTGGACCGCTTTGCATAGATTTTATGATCTTTCTATAGAATACTATTAAATGACATGGATTTTTTATGCTAGCCAATTTAGAACGGCCAACGCTTCACACTTATTGGCGTTATAATATATTTGATTTCCTATAACAAAAGGATTAATTATTTAGTATACAATTTATAATACATCTGTCGACGTGCTCCTTAACGTAAAGCTATATAGTTTGTTAATCGTTAAAAACATTTTTATTCTCATATATATTTGATAATTTATTATGGTAATAGATTAATATTATACTTCGTTTGAAATGAGTACCAGTTTTATCCAGTTTCATACAAAATTGCTCACTTTTCTCTAGAAAGATAAATATTTCACAGCTCTATTCTCGAATACAATTGTTAAAATGAGTGTCGCTTTATCCTTTACTGTTAGAACAATTGAGTGTATTCGTACAAGAGAGGCTTAACAAAGGATGCTGGATAAGTAGTGTTAGGTTAACATTAAACACGTATTTTAAATAACATTCAGCAAAGCTTTTATATTACTTACCACTAACCACTCACATGTACAGAGACGGCAAAGATTTAATTTGTGTTTTCGCCATCAAAATGGCTTAAACATATTCTTTTAAAAGCCAATTTGTGTTTTTGGAGACTTGTCTTAATTCAGGTGAATTATTAATTATACCTTCGAAATGTTAATATGCTAAGTCGTTAATATATGTATTAATCAATTAATAAATGGTCTTGTTTATTATTAATACCACTTACAACCAATTAAACATTCTCTTATAGAGCCTTTCATCCAAGCTATAATTACACGTGATCTTTCATAATTTCATGACGCTCATAAACTGCGAATTACCTATAACCTTATCTATCGTATCTTGAAATTGTGACCCTTCGACAATGAGGAACTAGGGTCAATGAAACTAAATAGCGATTAAAAGTGTCGTAAAACGAAACCAAGTAATCTTATACGAACCGTAATAAAGTATTAAGAGAGACTTAAAAGAGGGCGCCACACGACGCATCCTCATGAGCTTATGAACAAAGTAATAAACCACTGAATTTCAAACATTAAAACTCCATATAAATTTCATTTAATAATGTGTATTAAGTTGGCTCTACTTCATCGTTAAAAAGCTTTTAGCTTAAAATTGTTAATTAAAAGAAAAAAATATATTTTAAGCGTCTATTAAGGTAAAGTTAAGGCTTACATCATAATATACATAGGCTTATTTATTGCTGTAATATATGTATATTGCTGTATAATGTAAAAACTAGATTTAAGTTTTGCTCTTCATGTCACTATTTATTTAATTATTAGACATGTCACTATACGTGTTGCGCATACAAATGACAATAGATTACTTTAAACATACAAAATACTTTTAATGTATATATTTTTTAAAAAATATTGTAATTAATTTAATAATTTATTGATATAATACAAAAATCTAATACTAAATAATTTACTCTATCCTAAAAAAAATATACAACATATTTCGGTACGTTTTATAAGTAAATTAGGTAATTTAATAAACACAAGCGAATATTAATTGCGTACTACGTAAGACGAGTGGCGGTGGATTCCGTTATTTAATATGATGCTTGCTTCATAAAGTGCTATGAAACTGACAGATTACTTAAATTCCGCCTTTTGCTGTTTAGTGTGAATATTATTAAGCAAAGCAGTCAGTAAAATTCCTGGAGTAATAATGAATAACAGGAAAATTAAATGATACAACTATTGTCTAATCTATCTGTAAATTATACAACTAAGTTGTTATCATATGTGCATATTATATAATATAAGCCATATAATTTGTTTTTTTTTTTATTTAAATTCTGTGACACTACAGTCCACTTAATCTCTTTTTAAATTATAATTAATATTGATCATAAGAAACTATTATTTTTATGTTTAAATTAGTTTTTAATGAATTAATTTTCAGAACTATTTATTTTAGGAACGTACATAAATATTTCTTAATCTAGAAGACCATCTAAGTTATAAAGTTCCATTTTCAATAAAAGCTTACTTCATTCAACGTCACAAAAAGCAGACGTGAGGAACGAATGAAAAAAGTTCAACGATAATAAATTTTCCAGTAGCTAATAAAAAACTTTGATATTTTAGCCTTCAAAAATGGATCCAATCTGTTAGCTATTGTAATCCTTTTACCATGCATCTCAGCAGACACGGAAAGGCTCTCCCGTTTTGCGCGGACTAATTTCGAATGCATCTGCAGTCGTAAAAGAAGTCGTAAAGAAGTGAACTCCCCTCTAAGCGATGCACGGGAATCAGGGAACAAATAGATGATTTCTTATTGGCTTCCGCCCAGAGCCAGATTGAAAATTCACCATAAAGACATTGGAACACTCCTGGTAGGATTAAAGGGGGGAATTAATAAAGAAAACTTTTGCGACACCGTATTTTTACCAAACGCGCACTTAAAACTTTAGATCCTTTATTAGGGATCCATGGTAATAGTTCAGGAAAAAAACAAGCATTTGCTTGGGGAGTTGGTGATTGAATTTTAAATTTAAAAGTCTTTATAATTTACATAAAAGCTTATATTAAAGTTTTTACTAAACAATTGTTATCTCATATGAAATAAATATCAAGACTTATGTGATTATTATAATAAACAATTTTATTAGAAACGATATAGTGTTTCAATAACTAAAACAGTTCGAGTAGAAGCAACACAGACAGGGTGTATATTTCACAAAGCTTTTAGAGTGCGATAAAACCGCCCGTGTACTTGTGCAGGAGTAGCAAAAAATTATGAAATACAGCGCTACGCCGACAGAGGCTAAAAGTAGTGACAGGAAAGACAAGATAATAAAGACAAAACAGGGCAATAAACGCGCTATGAAAACATGTCAGGGCTCGTGCACGGCTTCGAATAGGAAACGGGGTAATGTGAATTTCATTTACATAAAATTATCTCACAGGAAAAGCGGTGTCTCCGCGTGGAGGTACTTCACCTTTGGGGCGCTTATTTACACAACACAACGTGGCCCGTACGGGTTAATTGGTTTGTTTTCTAAAAACGTACTCGGAATTATTTTATACGTGGAAACTAGCATTGCATAAATGTATCGCCGTAATTGTAGAACATGGAAAGTTAACGCTGCTATAACTTTGCATATTTTTAATACTATAATTGTGATAACGAAAATTTTGTTACCGAAAGGATTTGATAAAAAATCATAATTTGTAAATATTCTAAACATAATCGAAAATAATTCATAACTAATGATATTAACAAAATATACTCTAAAAGTTATATTTTTGAGTATGAAATATAAAGTTCTATTTGCTTCTCTGTGGAACATAAAAATATTATTTATAAACAATGCAGACCGAGGAAAACACAAATGCTTGATACTAAAATATTATTTAGCAGAAGTAAGAGGTATAAATAAACTTCACATTATATAACATGAAGGACTCGTTGAAATATCTTTTAGACACATCAGCCTCGCCATACAATGAAATCCACTTACAATACTTTCACGCCTCGGGGGGAAGTTGTAAATTTTGACACCGCGCTGAAGCTACATAATTTTACACACGCCTCAACTCATCGTTTGGTAAAATATTTAAGTATATAATATTTTATGACAAGCATTACCCCCCTTACTGAGCTCCTTTTTTTCTTCTTCCCTCCGCAGCACTAGGTACAGCGAGCTTTCACCTCACTTCATTTTTCTCTAATGTTATATTTATGTCTTAATAAGGCACCGTATTACATTTCGAACGCCCGCATTGTTTGATTTTCAGTCCCCTGAGATTGCAGATTTCCTTTGCTTTGCTAATGGTTGTTGAAAAGAGAATTTTTGAAATATTATATCCCCTTCGACGTTGTTTGTTATTTAGACAAGTTATTATTTACTTTACTCGTTCCATCTGTGATGAATCATCGTAATTCTCAACTATTGCAAAACTTTTAATGGAAAGTAATAAATGGCGATATATTATTAAGTCAAATGATGTGTTTATTTTCCCTGCGCTCGACGCGGAACGTCAGGCAAAATCCAATGAACTCCGACACATATTTGCTTAATCCTTTTTAATGTTATTTACACAACCTATCTTTTATGGTGCAACATTTAAAGCCTGTGTGTTTATAGCTGATTATATTTGATTAAAATGAAGAAATTTGTGATTCATTTGAAGTCCAAATATCAATTAACGATTTCTATTTCAGAATTTTGACATAGCGAAACGTAAGTAGAGAGGTTATAATCAGGACAAATATCGAGAAAGCACGCGCCTCTCATATTGGTTGACAATTTTATTATTATCAGCATTATGAGGGATGTTTTCAATATTGATACTATATTATCTTACACCCGCTCCTTCAGATTTTGCAATAGTTCCAAATATTAAAGTGAATTACTCAACCAGCTTATTTAGGAGAGTACCAATTAAGTTATTTACTGTTTTAACTGTTGAATCTTCTAAAATTATGCTAATTATAGAATGTATTACTTATTTTTATTATAGATATGATAAATATATGCTAATTTTCTTGAGACATCCAGACGTACCATAGCATAACGATACATAACTTTTCTTTGTAAACTTAGGTTTAGAACTCAAAGAAAGTCTACGTTGTATGTTCAAGTAGCTTCACAAATATACATATTAAGCACGTTAAAATATTACATGAATAAAAGAGTAAGTATATAAGAATAATAATTTTCACACGAGTAAAATAAATATATTTTGTAAAACGTTTTAAGCTGTGCTATAATTTTAAATTTGTTAGATGTATTTTTACAGAAGCGCTCCAAAATAATTTACATAAAATCTTAAGCAAACGCAGTGAATTGAGTAAACTTCAATCACAGGATCGTCTTCCAGTCTAGTAGACACGATGCCTGCATTTTTTTACTCCAATCACGATATATTTTAACAAAGTGAAAAATAATTTAACAAGAAATCTCATCTAATTTCGTTAATTTTAGAAAGAGTCCAATGGATACTCATAATAAGAGACAAGTAAATAATAATATTCAATATTTCAGTTCTTGGTTAGTACGAACATTTTTTTCAACACTTGCAAGCTTTAATTTTTATCAACTTAGCCCCGTCTTTACGTCATAGTTATAAACCCAATACGAACAATTCCTAGCTAACAAACGATATTTGGTACGTCAAAGAAAATTTATGATAATTTAATAAAGTGCATAATTCAATAAAAACTACTACAATAGTTTTAAAATAGGTATCGATGAATATTTTAAAAATATAAAATAAAACGAATAGCGATAGAAAAATTCACTCAATTGAAGTGTTATTCAAATCCTTATTGAAAATAAATATTTCGGTGGCATTATACCTTACGGTAATGTTGGAGTTAAGGCAACCTTTCCTTTATGATAGTGATATATAAAAACTCAGGTTTGTCTACGGCATGGAATCCTATTGCAATTTATGCTCATTGAGCCGGTAAACGTGTAAAGGGAGACTAAGGTCGCTTCAATTCTTTTATTGCCGTATGAAATCAATATTACACGTGACACAGCTAATGTTTCGAGGCCTTTATATTTCGATTTTCGGTAACGAATATACGATAGGTAGATGGATAGACCTTAACATAAAAACATATTGCCGTGCATAATTGATACTTAATTTCATTTTAGAAATAAAAGATATTTAGTTAAATAATGGCGCTGCTAAAATTTATGACAATTTATAATAAATAAGTAAAGTATAGTATTATAAGTAAATGAAATAATTTTATTAATCTATTCAGCACAAAGCCCAGGGAAATTTAACCTGATATACAATAAGAGCTTCATAACTTAAGGCAGCGTAGTGGACAAAACGGCCGTCCAGCGTTATACATACATCAAACGTATTCATTATGCCTCTGGGGGCCAAATTCAATCGATCTCTGTACTGGGAACAATTATTCAGAATACGTTACCGTCGCCAAACTGGCCACGCAATAAGTCACGGCCTCCTCGGGGGAGGACTATGGAGTCCAGAACTCATAATTGGAAATTGAAATTTGTTTAGGACTGTGTTGGGTTCCTAATTCTATTATGGCAACGCCTCTCGCGCAATCTACGAGCAATAACAATAAATATAATCTTAAAATCACTGCATAACGCCCAGTTCGAGGGTACGCAAGTCCGTAATCCTGGTTCATATTGATACAAATTTTATTACGTGACCCTTGTTATGTATTATTATTGGAAATTTTAAAATTTAAATGCAATACAAATTTATACAAACATATTTCAAATATAAATTAGTTTAATATTTATAACTAACAAGTAAATTCAATAAACTATTTATAAATTCTTCGTAGATTATTTTCAAATAACTTTATAGGGATGTGTAGTAAATAAGTAGATACTTATATAGCAATTAATTAATGAATATCTAATATCTTTGTATAAATAATTGTTTTTTTATTGGGCAAAAAGTGGGGCGTGTTAACTGGGTAGGGTACCCTGCGTAGTACGACATGAAGCTATATTTACAATATTTTAGTATTATAAATGTAATATATTACCACCACCAGTAGCCAATACCACATTCAACATTATTCATCTCGATTATTATCAAGATATAATCGAGATATAGTACTTTTGTACATATAACATTATAAGTTTTTATATACAGCATATGTTACATATATATGTATGGTATATATAATTTAATTACAAAAAAAGGGTTAAGGTTAGTCATTGATTATTACATATAAATAATTATTAAACGCGTCCTCGATTTCATTTCGAATATGAGTGTGAAGTATTAAGCCATGAATATATCATCTTTATTGAGCACATAAGCCCGTACTTTATCACGATACGGCAATAATTGTAAAACGTATTTTACACTTTTTTACCACTTTTAATAAATTTTTATCAAAATATAGATACATATGTTAAATTGTCTAAAATAAACAGTCTATTTATTATATCTATTTAAAAAATTATATGCTATGACATATTTCATTTATTTTGTCCGTTCGTTAATGGTCGTTCGTCGAGGTGTAATAAATATATGTTTTAAATGTTGATTTTAAATCTGTTTCCAATGTACTTATAGTCCAGACCCTTAGATTTTGGAACCATCCCATTATTATGTTTAACGTTATTTTTTACATTCTTAAAGTATAGTAAATTGTTTTTTTTAGCTCCGCCTTATCCCACATTTATCAGGGCAGAGCACTAGTTAGGAAGCTAAAGTTAAGAGATTCCGTCCTCCAGCTATTTAAGTCTTTAACCTCAAACGTTATTTGTATTTATTCCGTCTCCTACACCAGAGATTATCTTTTGAGCTTACTTTTACCTTTCGTATATTCTTTTTACGGTGTCTCATATAATTCTTTTATTTTGATACAAATTTACAGAATTTCTTTCACAAAATATTTTTTTTATCGTAAGGACTTAATCTCCAGTAGAGAAATATTTTCGTTACTCGTAAGCTGAGCAAATAGCGCTATTACTATGTACTGCCTTTCTAATGGTACTACCGCGCCGAAATTATTTTTATGTTTCTTTACAAAACATAACAATACTAAACAAGACAAAAATAGTGTCATACCCAAGTCTTTTTCAGTTTCACACTGTATCTGTAGGCAGCTAGTATTGAGACAATCCGTTCTCCATTTGCCGCATAAATTCAAGATATTGCCTGCTTAGTGACAAAGCTAAATGCCGACTTTCTTTATCTTTTTGTAGAAGAAGTTAAAATAAGTAAATGAGTGTACATCGAACATACATTTTTTTCTTTACTTTTTCTTTATTTTAATAAAGTTATATTTTGATTTTCAACATTCGATATAATTAAAGCTGTTTCTTAAAGAAATTAGGTCCCATTTTTTTCTATACAAAGTTGTTAATAGCTTTTCGTCGGCAATTTTGATGATATGAATACTAATATTATAAAGCTGAAGACATTTTTGGGTTAAGCGTGCTAATTTTAGGAACTACTGGCACGAATAGAAATAATATTTTCTTCAATCAACAACCTTCAATGCTCGTTTTTTGCTAACTCACATTACATATATATGTTTCATAACTGCTTGCTTATTTTATATTACAATTTAATTACAATATTTAATTTAATTGATAAGAACAGATGAATAAAAATGTATGTATATACCTACTATAATAACCGGTAAGCGAATAAATATTTCCTTATACTACCACCAATTGTGATATACTGTTAAGTTATATAATAAGCGACAATGTAAATATTGAATTAAGGATATATCCCTCCAATAAAGACAATATTATGAGACGCAGTCGTGCGAGACACGCGCAGTGACAGAAACAAAAGTACGCACACGTGAACATTCTATATTGGCAATATCCAGGAAATTCCACAGATACAATAGAGAGAAACACGTTCCATTATTAGCTAGGGGGTACCTTAGTTCCTTTGCCCCCTTGCTATCACTCACCTAGCCGTATCACTTGCGCCCCCCGTACCTACTAATCACAGAGGATGTGGCATAGACGCTCTATGCATATTTATTATTGCCCTCCTTCCAATTCTCACTGTTCGATCCGAGTGGGACGTGGGTGTTTTTCATTTACCCATGTTATTTATTTAGTGAGCCCCAGGTAAGGGCTTAATGTTTGATGAGCTGAGATTCCTTAATTTCTGCAAGCACAAGGAACTCCCGACTTATTTGACGTCAATCACGTTGTTGCGGTTGCTGCGTACCTTTGCTTTACCTTTGGTAATTAACCATTGTTATTGATAATTATTAAAAGTAACACCAGAAAAATACTTAGTAAAAATAAAATTTAATATATCATTTATATACATGATGAAACTTGTGGCCAAAATTTAACAATACTTAGTTGATAAATTATGAATGTGAAATCGTCAAATTTACGAGGCAGCGAGCCAACATGAGGGATAATGTGACCGCAACAAACAATTTGTGTCGGACAGGTCCGAGGAGACACGGCTTTATAAAATGCTGTCCACGCATTGCATTAATTAAAACTTTTGTAGCGAAAAGAAAATTCAATAAAAATGGTTTTCCGTTTCACCGACAGCTATGTATGAAGGGGAAGAGAGTAAATGTTAAAAAGTGTAAATAAACATTTTACATTCGCACGAATTAAATTCCTGACGGATGCTAATGTTGTTTAACAGGGGGATTCTTGAACACTTAAATAGGGGAGTTTCAGTTAATTAAATATACTCTGTGTTCATTTTCGCGAAAATTATTTGACCTGGCCCAACGCGAGCTCGGTACGGCGCAATTCATTCAGCAAGATGGCAAACTTAATTTGATTTTATTTTTGCACTGTGATACTCTAACTGCTTCTTGCTACAGCTACTTGCTACTTGCTAAGGTATATATCTATATAGCAAAGTTTCCTTACTAAGAAACTATATAAGCATATTAACAAAATTTATTGTCATATTTCTAATAAGCTTGGGCGAAGCTTCACGGCTTGAATTTATTTTTAACAAAGATTTTGAGCAAGTGTAGTTTTGTGAGTCTTATTACTTAATACGCTAAGTTAAAGTATTGTAGGTTAAATTACTTTGTAGATCTGGAAATGGTTTATTTTTTATTAAATTTTGATTATTTAATAAAGTTCGATACTTTCTTGCCATTATATCTGAAAGTTCTAACATATTTCCTAAACTGCGCCAACCAAAAGCTATTTAGGTAACCGTATTATAAAACATTAGCTACACCATCTGGGCGTGTTAGAGTAGAGTTGCAATCTTATTAGACTTCCAAGCTAAATTATGGCTAGTAGTATTATCTAAACAAACGCAAAGATTTATATTCTTTGAGTGCATACGACAGCTTGCATAATTTAATAATTTCCACACGCCCTTGATTAAAATTTTGCTATAACACATTAGTAAAATGCCGAAGGGTGTAGTGGGGCAAGGAAATTAAGCGGTCCATAATAATTTTGTTATGCCAGTATCATGATTAAAATCTTACAATTAATTAGGAAAAGTTTAAGCTTCTGGCATAGGGGATACAGATGAAACTTTGAATACAGATTTATGAATTTGTCTAGGTACCCACTGGTGATTATAGTAAAATATATCCTTAAATTTTTGTTAAATTTTGAGAAACTTCTCGGTCACCAAATAAAGAAATTATCGCTGTGGCGAGTTCTGGTAACATAATAATGGTTCCTGTATCAATATGCATCTATATAGAGTATAAATATAATATCCGAATAGATAAATTGAGAAAACGATAATTGTTACTGAAAGTTGAACGTTTTCATTCGAAATCTAATGCATCGATAGCATCTATTCTATAGTAAGGTAATGACTAAAACCTTCATTCGAAGGTGCTAAACTTTACCGCCGATAATTGTTGAAGTGTGAACGGGTGCCAATTCCGAGAACGTGCTATAGTTCAATTAAGCAATTTCTAGTCGTAGCAATGATTCTATTCTACAACGTAATTATCAAAGACGACCATCATTATACAAGACATCTAAGTCTACTTCGAACTCTAAGTCTTATAACATGAGATATTTTTCTGGTTGATTGGTTGGTTGGACTAAGAAAATATCGTTTAAAATTTTATTGATTTTGATATTTTAAAAATAGCTTGCAGTAAGTGAAAAATCGATTGTTTTCACAAACGTACGCAATATTGATGTTTCAAGGAGGATAGATCGACGTCGGTTTGAGACGAGAAAGTATATCCCATTTCGCAAGCCCGTCGTCTGAATTATAAATACGCGGGCTACGTCGCGTTACTCCGTCACTCGTGTGATTTTGAGACAATCTGATTTTGTGTTTTCCCCGTTTTGCTTGCTGAATATTTTATAAAGCCGAATCGGGGTGCGTCTAATGGCACCGTGGTCGCTTATTATACGAATACTACCTTTGTTTATATTACACATTGACGTCTTTCCCGTTACTTCTTTTAACGCCGTTAGTAACGTATCTGGGCGGATTTGGGTCCCGTTGTGAAAGTGTCGTCACCCGTAATTTTGATGCATCTAAAGTTGAATACTGTAAACGGTTCAAGTACTTCTCGGCCCTATAGGAAAGGGATAACAGGATTTAGTTCAATCAAGTATGAGGAGGGGTCGAAGTTTCCAATAGCTGTTTATTTATGTAGCTCGTTTGATCCGTCCAACTTTGGTTTGGTTTTAAAGTTTTCTTTATATGCTAGGGGGAGCTAACGAGAGGGTTGTTTGACAATTTTAAAGAAACTAACTAATTAAGTACAACTGATTAATCACAATTATTATATGATTATATAATTCAATTTTAATTTTGTCGTTTTATATCCAATTTACCCTCAATAATATTGTATGTAACCTACATTGGAACTTTGACCTTAGCAAATTTTGATAATAAGGGAGATTTTAATGTTCGTAGGTAGAATCAAATTGCACTCACAATTCCCAGGAGTCGTGGACATTTATTGGCGGGGATAAAACAATAAAGAACGTTTAACTGCGTTTTAATGCGAACAAGAACATGGCCATTGTCCGGCTCACAAGGGTGCTGCGAACTTGCCACGTTGTCTAATAGGGAAGTGCCAGACTGACCATTACTTAAATTATTATCGATAAAAACTTTTAATGTTCACACAACGATTTTCGATATTTTTATTTTTTATCATTAATTTAATCAGCAAGATGATCGCTTTTGCACTAAATGTTTTACGACTACGTCGACACGTGGTTTTTAAGTAAAATTTTTAATTGTATATTTAAATACATATACCTAAAATAACCCTATAAGTCGTCAAAAGTTTTGAACTTCATTTATTATGTGCCAGTTATATCTGGTAACAAATATAAAAATCATATAAAATTCATTACTTCATTATATCGCTCAGTGCCTTCCATTTATCTGTCCAAGTTTAGTTACATTTATTTACTAAATTTATATATTATTAAAAATTTCACATTATAAATGTGATATAGATATAATAAAATATTGTTACTTAAATTTAACGTCAAACGGGGGAATAGCTTTTTCTTTTTTAGGTTATGGATAATGTCAACTAAGGTAGTCATTCAGACAAATGTTTTTAATTGATGTAGAGTTAAATAATCATATCGATATAATTTATTTAATATATGTAATATTTACTGTTAGTTATAATATAATCATATTTTTTATTCACATTTTAAAATACCCTAGCTTATGAAAGCGATTTTTCACGTATACCCGTATATAAAATATTTTAAACCGTAGCAATTTCCATTGGATGCATAATCGCGTTAAGCACTTAGGCGCAACACAAACGAACGTGTAGGTAAGTAATAAACGTGCCCGCATAAACCGTTGGATTGCTGACCGGTATCGAACTATGTGCCCTTTGTCTGTGTCCGGCCGCAAATTGTTTAAGAAATAAAATAAAATCTAATTTACCGCTTTGCTACGTTTATGGGAAACTGTTTTACGAGAGCTGACTCAAGTATGGTTTATTCTACAATATACTTTTATTGACTTTGATGATATGTCTGCGTTGGACTTAAGGTATAGCTGTAACTATTTTGGCTTGAATCTAATGTAACGACTGTGTAACTTAAAATAGATTAAATTAATAAAAGTCACATATAACATCTTCAATATATTGTCTTATACAATATGGTACTGTTTTCTGTCAGGTTTGTTTTCTATTTTAAAAGCGTATTAATGCATTACACATTCGCTTAATGTTTATATTATATTATTTATAGCATTTTGCCAAACTCATTCAATGTAAATCTTATTTATGTTAACAACATTTTCTCTGGGCTTCGCCACTCTCGTGCATTACTGGACAATGACAATTTGGAACATATTCGATGTTAATAGAGTTACGCAGTAACAGGGGTCGAAAGAAATGCATTGCTCATACAAACAGAAGAATTGCCTTGGGCAAGCTGCAGAATGTCCAAAAATACATTAGGCGCATTAGAAACACCGTTACGTTCAGATAACAATTAGGGTGGTTCGGTCTTAAGGGGAATTAATGTCGCGTAGAATGTTAGCACTGCTTTTAAATGACGAGAAAATGCTTTTAATATTACATTTCTTGATTTTATTAAAATTAAATTGAGATACTTTACTTAAGTAAAATACAATTTATATAAAAGAATAAAAGTAACACAATATTATATAAAAGAATGTTGAAAATATATAGTTCATAAATCTCTCAGACACTTAAAAGAGTCCGTGAATCATTGTGGCGAGATAAAAAAACGTCTAATAACCCCATCGGATGTAACAACATTCATTCATAATAAATACAGACCGCAGATAAAAGATATAAAAAAAGAAGAAACCAAGACCAAGAAGAGGTCGCATAAAGGTGACACCGAAATTCTTCTAACCATAGACACCGAAGAGTCTTACAATATGCATAACTTGTTGAGAGAGTAATCAAAAGACGATATAAAGTAGAGAGGAGGACACGGTAAAAGGCTAAAAATGTAAACCTTCTCTTAGATTTCCTCGAGCCAAGTCTTGCGACCCTCCGGCAAAACTTGCTATAAGATGGGAAAAATTACCGAGCCCGGGAAACTTTTTTCGATTTGAATTATGAATCCTTATTTTACGCTTCGTCCTAGGGAAGTTTGTTTTACATTGGCCCCGACTCATTCTTTGACGTTATGCGAATATTAATCCTGTACATTGAATAGACACTTTACGCGATCGTAACTGGAGCGAACTACTGAGGTTTATTTAATATTTTTTTAAGTTAAAGCCAGCTAAGCCTAAAACTAAATTTTAAGTGTTCATATTATAATTCTGCCATAAATATCGGATATGCTTATAAATATAAGCTTTTTAGGTCATAAAGACAATAATGGTTTTACGTTAGCTGTTAGCAGCCTGCCGGCACTTCACCAGTTGACGGGATATATTCTAAGGACAAGGCCAACTACGCTAACAACTTTCTTATAATATCAACAAATGTAAATTTATACAAAGTTCTAAAAAGCTCTTAATTAAAGAATTAAAGGCCCACCTTCTATGCCGTATCTAGTGCCGATATTTATTAGATGTACCTGAAATAGCGATCGGATAGGGTGGATATTTTATGTGAAAATAAAATTTATCACATCTTTCTTTACATTTTACACATTGGAAACGTATGTAACTTTTAAACTACAAAACGGATTTTAATGTAGTTTTCAATAATAGACAGAGTAATTCAAGGGGAAGTTTTATGTGTACTAGAGAACCCGTTGCAGCGTGAAACACGCGTTGTCACAGCAACGTGTATGTCACAAAAACAACGCGTATACAAAAGTTATATTTTTAAATTTATGGTAGAGTGTAATGTTTTATTTCAGGATTTAAGGTACTTTATAAGTATTAAAATTGAAAAATATTAGCGATCTGCACTTCTCCTACACATAAACTATAAATGTACTAAATTTTATACTCCTCTATCCGCGAAATATTCGTCCAAAAAGGGATCAAAAGTAATGTGCTTCACTTGTTAATATATAAATGTGTATCTTAGTTGAACAATGGAAAAGAAAGAATAAAATAATACTTCTGAAGTCGAAATGCGGCGTTGAGTCCCGTTACTCAACACGTAATGTTTCGAAAGGTGGAAAGTGGGAAACGGAGTGTCAATTCTGGCTACGTTCAAATTTGTATACATTTTCTAAGCCAAATATTGTTCCCTTAGTGTGATTCCACACTTTAAAAATATTGGTTAAGTGCAAGTGAGGGAGCACACCGAGGGAGCGCTTCACTTACGGAACCAAAAAAAATTATTTATTATTGACTTGATTTTAAAAAATATTTCAGTAACAAGAAGCTACTTAAGTAGTCATTTAAGTTTATAGAGTGATATAACAATTAATTTATAAGCTGGATTCATAATAGTTGTACAAAAGGTATAAAAATTAACTAACAATTTACACTTTATATGCTTTCTATATGCACTATCAAAAAGATCACGAGAAAATATATTATAGTTATTCAAAATTTTACAATTAATGTTTTTGGTTGGGTTTTATTCCACAAATGTAACAAATAAAATTTATCACTATATTGAAAGCCGCTCGATAGAACAATACATGTACCTATATAAATAATAATAATGCTCGAAATTTAATTATTTATATTATGTATAAAAAAGGTAAAATTCTGTATTTCCAAAATAATTACTAAGTACAGTATAACTCAAGATATGCGCTGTAAACCTATCTTAAAATACGAAAGCGGGCGAAGCCACAGTGCGGTCGCTAGTTGTTCATGAACTGCTATATAAGAAAATATTTTCTATTTAAGCTGAAAGTTAAAGAATATTCGTCTAAATTTGTAGGCCAAGTTGTAATAATACTGCATCTGCAGTGAATTATTCTCGCTACTAAACTAGTATTAAGTTTAAAATGAACAAGAACGCCGTAACACGCTTAAGCTTATTTCCTTTTGCGTATATTTAAATTAAAATAGCACAAGTTTATAGCATATAGCGAGCTGGCTATAGGCGTGTTCTTAGGCTGACTGCGAGTGTATACAAACTTTTAAATTGTATTTGTATTTTATATACGTGGAAAAATATTAGTTTCGTGCTTTAGTTGCAGTCATGGTCCAAAAGCAAACAGTTTTGATGCCGATACAAAAAGTGTTGTTTATATATTTATATCCCATTAAGTATGTTAATAAAGCAAACCAGCAACCTTAAAAAAATTAACTTATTTCACTGATTAAAAATAAAAATAAATATACAGTATATATGTTCAATATTATATATAAATTTTCATTTACAACGATTCAACGACGCTATGTAATGAAAATGAAACTAGTCTATAGCGCACTTGTCACCTCTATATATTTTTCATCAACGTTGAAAATTTCTGTATTGTTTGTGAATTGTAAAAGTTATTGAAAATCGATTTCACTTATTAGATAAGTGAATTTCATGGAGCTATAACCTTTTCTGCTGTATTAATTAGTACAAAATTACCTTTTGAGGGTCGAACGAGCCCGACCTTTGTCTGTGCCCTTTTGGTGACCATAAACATCAAGGAACAATAAACGAGGACCCCGAAATAGTGACCCCAGGTACCTTTTGCCAAGTTCTTACTGTGAACCGCCCTTCTGTCCAGGCACACCCCTGTCAAAGCCCAGAGAATCCTCCCCAGGGAAATTATTGTCGGGCTTTAAAGGGCATTGCTTACGCCAAAGTACAAAAAACAGTAAAGTTATAATCGAAGAATCAAAATTGTATCGAATACTCGCCACGTGACTACAGTTTTAATACCGAAATGAGCTATAATTAGAGTTACATTTAGAAAGGAACATTTATATACATTTTCTTCTATTGCTATATTATAGTTTTGTCTATTGCAAAGTTGTTATATGCCATTGTGCGTTTTTATTTACAAGGTTTGAATGTAATAGATTCACCCTTAGTCCTCCGCATTTGCTTAGAGGCTTAAGTACCTCTAGGCAAACATCACGTTCAATGTTATTTACTTGGGAGGGATAAATTTGTCAATCAGGATCAAACATCCTACAAAAAAAACTTTACAATAAAACTCCCATCGATGTTTTACCAGTGCCTGTTTTTTCTTAGTTGTAGTAGATATCAGTAAAGTAAGCAAAATCAAATAAACCACTCTCAGAGAGATAAAAGGTCGAGACGGTTCCGAAACCCAGATATTTGATGGAGTTGCGTTTTAAAAAGTTAGGGGGAAAGTTGACACTTGGACAATTTTAACCTACTATTGTATTAATTATTCAGGGTGGTGCTTTCGTGTTTTAAGGTGCGCTCGTTGAGGGTAATTTGTTTTAGAAAAAACGAGGATGGAATTCAAGGAAGGGTGCTGCAGTGAATCTCGCCTGTTCCTATAATAACAAAGGCTGGTAAAATTAAATAAATTCATTTTGGAATCTAACATATAACGATTAGTTACAAATTGAGTATCCTATTGATTTTAAGGGTTGGCAGTTGTGATAAATACTCAATATTAGAATAATTCGACTTTTCATAACTAAAAAAGAAAATTAGATAAACCATAGTATTTATTGAGTTGTGCTCTTTAAAAGCTGATGAAAAAGTATAATAAATGCACTTCTAAATTTATAAAACAACATTACACAATGTTTTAACAAAATATTGAATCAGATATTCTAAAACCAATTAAGGGATTTTTTTCTACTAATGGATACTTTTAAAATACAATTTGTTTTTCACGTCAATGATTAAGTACACATTATGGGAGTGAAATGGTGGTTCAGCACACAAAAGAATATTTCTACAGCAATCTCATTTGTAGATACTGAGGGAGGCTTAGCGTCCCGCCCGGAATACTTTAACTTTTCAATTGTAACTTTTGATGGGTTTTCGAACGAAATAATAATCGCTAGTATCGTGATGGGGTGCGTGAATCAACAAACGGTACAAAAGAATGCCAATTTTTATGCAGAAAATTAAGTTATGTCTCGGGTGCATTATTTACTGCTGGCCTGCATGTATTGCATGCATATTTGATGAGACAATAAAAAATATTTGAATAGAAACTATGTTCTCGGTATGAATTTTTTGTAACTATAACATTAAAAGTATTAATAATTATTTATATTTATGAAATGTATTGTTAACATTTTTTACAATAGTTGTTTTCTCTTCCTAAAACATTTAAAATGTAAAATTGTAAATATTGCTACATTCCAAAACGACATTTTCTTTAATAATAAATAGCATATTTTTAGGGTAAATATATTTTATAATAAAGTACGAGTACACCCGTTACCATTAATTCTATCCAGAGACAAGTCGGGAACATTCAATAAATTCACAAGCTCAAATTTTATGGCTGATAAAACTCATGAATCAGTACATACACGAAAACGAAAGTAGGTGGGTACGGATTCTTAAAAAATCCGCTAAGTTGAGACGGGACGCGAGTCGAATTTCCTGTCTGATATGAATCTTCCCTACTCGGTTTAAGGTGATGTATTTTCCTATTTCTACCCTCGGTTACTAAGAGGTCTGTTTCTTCTTGATGTCGCCTGCATTTTCCATGAAGACCCCTTCGTTAAATTGATTTTCAATTTGTTTGAAATGTGGTCCACAGTACAGCCGGCAATAAGGAGGCGGAATAGCGTAAAATTATTTGACTGAACTTGCGTTTGATGAGATTTAAACTGAATTAGGAATATTTGGGTGGATAGAAATGGACCACAAATATCGATTATTCTAAGCTTTAAGTATGTAAAACTTTGTTTGCTTTGCCATAGAGATGGCCATGCTTTGTCGAACCCGATTTTGTAGACCTACCTATAAATCAATACGTAAATATTTAAATTATTTCACAGATATTGATATAAACCTATAAAAACAACTACTAACTAATTCGATAACGTTCGTAATAAGCTTATTTCTCGTACTTAATGTTGCACATTTGCATGTGCACATATATAAGTTAATGTTGCACATTAATGTTGCACAAAAGCTTTTAACTAAAGTAAACTTTAGATATTTCTACACGAGTACATATATGTACTTACGCACGTAATGTACATAAATAATGTTATACATGTATGTGTTATTTGTAATAAAATTCATAAAATGAATGTTAGCTAGCAAAATTTTTTAAGACATGAATATTGTTGTCGGATTTGACATAAAAATTCATCACGGACCTTTCTCCCTCGACAGTAATAAATTTCTATTAACTTCTTGAGATGTTACTTTCATTTTATTGTCAAGTGATAGGGATTAATTCGACTGACTTATAACTGCCATACATCCGCAGATCTTTGGGGGTTTGGGGAGTATAAAATAAAGCTTCGTTGCGATTATATTAATACGTCGTGGGGGCCTTATAGCAAGAGATCCGGGTAGCTGAGGTAAGCCGTCTAAGTGGCGGACTGAGTCGCTTGCTCATCGGCCGCAGCATTTGATAAGTTAAAGCATTAAAGTCATAAACTTATTCCTGCGAACTGTCGATTAGTCCATGTCAGGTATATCTATGTATCGTAAGTTAATGTTGTAAAAATTTATCTTTATCTTTACTCAGTTACTTTATAATCATCAGGATGGCTACACTTTTAAATTTAAGTGTGTATGGAAAGAATATTTAAATATGTGACCAAAATGTAAGCGTTGCGTTGCTTTAAGAATTAAATAAATCATTTCGATTGTATATTTTATTTAATTATCTGACTTTCAAAAATGACGAGGTTCGACATGTATTTTTTTTTTTAAACTTTCACATTTCATAGGTGTTTTATAATATTTCTTATTCAAGAGCAAATATTTGTTCTTATCTTGTAGTTATCATCTATGATAAGGATAACGACAGGAGAGAAATTCTTTAAATATTTAAAGGACGTAAAGGAGCATAATTTTATATAGAGTATAGTATAGTCGGTGCCTAGCTACCTAACGAAATAATAATATTCATAAAAAAGACCCAAATTGGCATCCACTCCAAAAATAATGATACACTATTTCGTTTATTAATTTTTAATTTCATTTATTCTAAAGAGATTTAAATATTATAATATTATAACGACTTAAGTTTGTACATAAATCTTGGTACAATTTAAGAGAAGGTTTAATTATTTCGTTAAAAACCATTTGTCATTATAATTTACATTTGTTTGGTTTTTCTAGTGAGTATAAAAATCATATATAAACATAATTCCCATAGTATGAAATCAAAATTATATTATTGTTATCGTGTTCAACGTTAAAAGCTATTTTCTGTTGTGGAAATCAAAGTTAATCATATTAATTTCATGTGATATTTGATATGTTCATCTGACAGAGTCAGATTATGGGGAGAACTGACAAATGAGTAGATTTTCGTGTCGCTAGCTCGTTGAGGGGCAGGGATTTAGCAGCGACGACATAACAAAACATTTTGATTAGTTAGATATTTACTATAATACAATTTAAAATTGCAATATGGTATATCTCTTTATAATATGGTATAATAGAATACAAATTAAATATGTACTCCAGAGGCAAATTATTGTACGTTGTTTTTGTAACTAGCCAATAGAATTCTTGTTTTTTTTTATTCTTCTAAATTGTGACCAGGATAACATATATGTATATATACATTATTAAAATATTTATTTTCGATATAGGATTTTAAATCACGACCAAGGCTATAATGCAAGTCTTAAATAAGTAAAATCATGACAAGTAAAAACACAATATAATTAATTATACATGAAATAGCACATATAATTAATTATACATGAAATGTGCTATTTCTAAAATTTGCCGTATAATTTTCAATAAATTTTAAAAAGAAAAATCCTTGTTAATATGTTGTAATAGTTTGAATGAAGCTTGTTATTTATGTTCTCGTAATCGTTTTGTTTTGTACTACAGTCATAGTAACTGGCTTTGACGTCACGGATTCCATTGTTGTCTCGTTCGTCGAGAAGCTGACCAGGTTTTTATAATTTAACATTTAATCTCTCTTTCTTATATCCTTTTAGACGAATACCTTTATGAATATCTTATTATGAACCTAAATTGAGAAGAAGCTTACCTAGTCCCTATTTGCGTTGTAGCAATTTTTGCTCTGTTTACTCAGCCATTTGCAAACAAATTTTAATTGGGTTTTTCGTGTCTCCGTAAACTTGTACTGTCCGTAGAGTGGAAGTAAATTTTGTAGAATTTTTTACGTAAATTCCACGAAGTATTCAACTGTGTTTATTACTTTACTTTAATAATTCTATTCTGTGAGCTCAATGTTCATTCTTTTATAGTCCCGAAATTAGTATTACGTTTAAGTTATCATTAGTAGTAATTCCACATTGTGGCATTATACTGGAATACATCGAATTTTAAATTAGCTTAGATATCTTTTGTAATAGAATTACAAATGTAAACGAAACGATTTCATTTCCATAATGCTATGACTAATATAATTTTTCATAAAATTGTCCAAACATAATATTACAAAAGGGATGATACAATTTTTTTACAAAGGAGTGCTCATTATCATTTGCAAATCTCATTTCAGGGCGCATCGTGTAGTCATGGTGACTTTTTTAATGGCGTGCTCTGAGACGCCATGAAATGATGCCATTACGTAGAGACGCGTATATTACGACATTATTCGCAAGATGCTGGCAACTTCAGCAATCTGAGATCTTGCTAATAGGACCACATGGCTTTTAATAATACGCCCCCGCGTTTCAGCCTTAAAAGACGCGATTTGTCGTGTGACAGCGCGTTAAACAGGATTGAGTGGAAATGAGGCGTTCCGATAAGGAGTTGTAGATCGTGTATCACTGACAATGAAAAAATTCAAATATAAAGCTGTTTTTAGGAGACTAAACAAGATGTAGGTATATAAATTGAAATGTAGAAGCTATAGCAATATTGTATTGCGTGTATTATACCTTATTTACATTATTGCTATGTAATTATTTTAAAATGTTAATTTTATATCAAAGATATTCGAAGATTATTTCTTTGAATAATGCTTCATTAATTGTATCATTTAAAAGAATTAATTTGAAGTCTACTACATTACTAGTTAATGTCAAGTTTTGTATAAATCCATGTGCACCGAGGTTTGTTTACCTTGAGTGCAACTGCAACATTTGGTGTACCAAAACACCCCATGTATTCCTCAGGGCATTTCGCCCCACTCATTATCCCTGTAGTTACTGTCATTTTTCAACTCGTTATTTACTCTGAGTGGCGCTGATATCACGACATTTGCTAGTAAAGACCTTTGTAGATTGTAGATTGGGGGTGAAGGATTTTCGGGATAAAGTAAGATTTTCGCAGTCACGAGAAAATTGAAAATAGCCTTTTAAAAACGTCACCATTTTTTATAGGTACTATAAACGTATATTATATGACGTATGTTTTTAAACATGAAAAATAGAATAATAGATTTAACACTTCGAGGGAAAATATTAAAACAGTTAATAAATAATAGTTTAGTAAAAAGAGGTTTTTAAAATACCATATTTTCAAAAAAAAATAATGTAAATTGAAGAAATTTTATTTCTCCTTGTAATAAGTAGAGAGTTAGATGCTACACTGAAGTAGATTAGATGCTACACTTTTAAAATAATACTGTCTACAAGACGATTGTAGGTCATCTTAGTTCGTGTCTTCATTCAATATAGTAGATAGCTTTTATCATTCTCTATTGATATTTTTCATTTCTTAATTTAACTCGCTGCAGGCTATATGGGGATTCGTATTCAATACTACTGTTATGTGCCATCTTTTCAATTTAGCAGACATCTCGATATATGTATAGCATAAAATAATTCGACTTTTATTCTTGTTTTCTAGTGTAGAAATATGCTTTACTTTTATTTTAAACAAGAACAATTTTATTTCTAAATATGCGTATAGTAACAAATTAAATTATTTCTAAAGATGTTTATAAATTAAATAAGATTTCCCGAAATGTAATTTAAAAAAACTTTCCAAATGTCCACAATAGTTATTTATTTGCTATAAAATGATAAACTGTGGAGATAAATATTTTTTATCAGAAAATTAGTCAGTCAGTTTAACAGCCAGTCAACAAAAATCTACCAGATAATGGTTTGACAAATTTAAATCTCTCAAAGTTCATTGGTACATTAATTATTCTTAAAAGCTTCTCCAGTTACCCAAGTAAGCGTTGACATCACTTTGTCAAACATCAATTAAGTTTTGACAATGATCAATGATGGAGTGGTCGGCTCGGTTCACCAGCTGGCGGGGATGTCTTGATTTTGATTGTGACGTTGCACAATTTTACATTTTTTCTGATTTTTATTAATGGGTTATTTTACGCTCGCTAATTTCTTATGAAAGTTTTTAATGAAGGCCAAAAATGTTGCTTTTTTTCTTGGATTATATTTTTGTTATTGTAAGTAGTATTCTATAGTAATAATCATTACCGACTTATTATTTTAATAACATATGCAAATTAAAGTTTTTTTAAGTATATATAAGTTTCATGTGAAAATACATCAATACTGAAATTTTAATACAGATTATTTCGAAACTTGCACTTATGATTATTTGACAATATCGTAACGTTGACGTTTTAGTCATCGTACACGCGATGCCATTTAAGTAGGTAATAATTTATTGGTTCGTGACGAGAAATACGAGAAAGAAAAGTCAACGCGTCTAGACCATGGCCCATTAATTTCTAACGATTCAAGTTAACCCTGCCTCTTAGGGCAGTGTAGACGTAAGTATTGTTCACAAAGTAAAACTACCAAAAGATGGACGGACGGTATAGTTATTTTGATTACTTACCAAAGCAATTTTACAATGACTTCTGTAATAGCGGCGTTTCATGAGCCACGTTCATTTTGTTCTGACTATAGTCTGCACCGGCCTTTATTCACCCTACCGCAATATGATAGGGCGAGCATTTACAAAAGGCCACATAATGGATTCGCGGCCACTCAGAATTACGCTTGTAAATAATTTATGCTATCTATGAACGAGTGATTGACAGACGAGCGCTCCCTGGCGTAATGCATTGAGAAAATGACTTCTGCGATGCCATTTCCTAGTGCATTTATTTCAACCTGCCACTCTTTATCAGGCATGCATTTCGATCTAATGAATTTTGCTATACACATAGATACACAATATCATGTACCTATAACAGTTGCCAATTTTATAAGTTTTGTGATTTTAGCAGAATATTATAGATATCTATATTTTGAAATATATTTATATATTTACTATCCGAAGATTAGAAGAGTACATATTGTATAATTATATAATGTATATGTTATTATATTAAATACTTCGTGCTATATCACAAGTGATACTAAAAATATTACCGAAACCATAATCGCTCGAATGAAAAGTCAATCAATATTTTTTTAATAATTCATATTCATTGTTTAGTTTTATATCTATAATTATCTTGGGTTGATAACGGCCTGATTTATGCGTTAACATTATATTAATACCATTTAATCGTCGTGGATCCTATCAATTAATTACGTTGAATCTGTGGGCTCCTATTGGTATTAAATTTTAATTTATGATATGTTTGTGGTGACTCAGTATAGTCGCATGTAACCGTTAACTAGTTTGTAGATGCAAAGCAGGTCTGTATTGGACACCTGAATCGAATCGTCTGAACGAGCCTTAGATGTTGGAAATTAATAAGCATTTAATTCTGTATCGTGACCGTAAAAGTATGAGCATTCTGGGACTAGAAAATTAACCGCGCTAAAACTCGACCAATGTTGCAAAATATGCAAATGAAGAGACGACTCATTTGACGAATTTTAATGGATATTTAACTGTGTTAATTATAAAGTTTCAACTTGACTCGATTTGGCAGAAACGCTTGGTCTCATTGCTAGCACAGCTGTACGTTTTCAGAGGTCACCGTGCAACTGTCCACAAAAATTGCAGGTACTTTAATAAACAGATTCGAAAAAGGAAGAGGTTATATATCTTACATTGAGGTGATTTGACTTTTCTCTAATATTCGTACCTGTAAAGAAACAAAATAGATTAATTAATGAATATAGAAAAAATAATGCAGTGTTGATAATATTATTATGATATGTATATGATATTGACATTATATATACCTAATGACTTCGATTATATAATATAATAGTATGTAAATATAATGATGTAACTTAATTGAATTTTCTTTAATAAGCTCAATGTAAAACACCTCTCTCTTAATTACTGGTGAGGGTTTGTTAATTTATAACGTCAGACGGACGAACAACTCGAAGACCAGGAAGAGGATAACATCGAAACTCCCTTAAGATTAATTTGGCTAGGTACTCGTGAACTTTAACTCGTTTGCTTCTGGCCGTATTCCCAGCTGGCCCTCAGTGTTTAGAATTAAATTTAATGAAATAAATTGAGGGAATCAGTAGTCGGAACTTGTGCCCAGAGACTGCCCGGCAGAAACGGACAAGCCGGATAGTTGCGGCCTGTGCATTTCACCGTGGACTTATTAACTCTACACTTTGGTTAGATTGTACAATAATAGCTTTAACATATTATTATGTTATATTTATTTGGTTTATGAATAACATATAATATATCAAGCAGATTATATAAGTTAAATTGTCGTATATTATTTACATGTAAGAACATTCTAATATTAAAATCATTATATAACATATTTTTCAAAATTTTAATACCTCGTTACAAATGTAGTTAACTTGGATATTTAAGTGTAGTCTTACACTGCCGCATCTGAGTAATAATCGTTAACTGTCATCAAAATTGTTGCTGTTAGGGACGTGACTTTAATGACACCCGAAAAGTTTTCGGACTAATCTTACGCTATACTTAAAGGTTTGTCGATGGCAGAAGTTATATTTATTTAGGCAGCGACAGTTTATCTTTAATATGATTAGAAGATACTTAAATTAGGAGCGTCAGCCATTTTGTACCCGCCTACGAAGACTTATAAAACTTTGGGACAGTGTTAGGGAGTACACGTAAAGCCATACGATCTCATATTAGGCTTAGTATATCGTGATGACGAATCACAAAATAATTGAACACCCACCCCTGTTGTTGTCCTCATTTCGTATTACAGGTAAGGAGCAGTGGTAGTGGAGGGAAAGTTTTCATGGAAATTTAATTAAGCAATTATGTGTAAAAGGATCGCTTAATCTGACGACTAGTATGACGCAATGAGTTACAAGCTTGAGTGTCAATTCTGGCTATTCGTAAAGTGTACTTGTTGTAGCGTAAGAGGGAAATTAAAAATTGAAAAACGCCGCCATGATGGCTGTGGCGTTAATGGCTGTACATAATAAATAAAGCGGGCCGCGTAGGCTTATGTGCAACTCGAGTGGGGGGTGTGGTCGGGCCCGCGAAAGGTCCCTCTTAGTGACATCTGAGACGGGCCCTTTGGAGTGCGACTCTTGCTTCGGCCTGTTTCATATCACCCAGTCTGCTGCTTAAGAGCTCCTTCACTTTGACTTAACAGAAAAAGGTCGTTTCGATGATACACTTGTTGGATCATTTTGAGATTTAAAACGAGAACAGTCTCTTAAGAAACAAGTAAGTATGTAAAAATGTAATGTTCTTAAATTTTCATGTATCCATATAGGTGAATTATATAAGAAATACAGGACATACAAGTATATACAAAGACAGGCATTATTTCAATTACATTGATTTTTATTGAGTGTTTTGTCATAGTAATATAATTTATATTAAATATGAAATAAATAAACATTACTTTACCTTATATTATTGTCGTAAATTTAAAAGTGACGACAAGTTTTGATATGTATATTTATATACACTTTATAAGAAATGTTTTATTTTCAAGTTAAACTCTTTTTGTTCAAAATAAGAAGTTACAAGATTATTTTTTTAAACGTTAAATACACTACCACCGGTTCACTAAAATTACTGCCACAGATCTTTTTTTTTTAATTGGTAATTTACAACACACACACAACACATTTGTGACAATGATCTTTGAATAGAAAATAGTCTGGAGCGAGCTTCATTCCCAAGGTGTGTGTCAACGTTTTTAGAGATTCTACTGTAAACTTGTATACAATGTCCTATGAAAGAAATGCGGACTCGATGTAATCTAATTACAGACGCTGTAAGTTTAAGTCTATTTATAGTATAAATATTATGTGAATCATCTATTATGGCAAAATACTTAATTAACGTTCTAAATTTCTTAACGTCGTAAATTTCTTAACGTACAATATATTATTATTATAGGTTTTTTTACAATTATTATTACAAATGTAGTAATCAATCCCTTATTGAGTTTGTGTTGAAGCGGCCATGTTGTTTTATTTTTCACATCAATCTGACATTTGACAAGAAGCCATTTTGAAAAAACTCGAGAGCGGCTTCCTTCCGCATCGGTGGGCCGTCATGAGAACTATCGTGTGGCGACACCCCCTTCGCTTTACATACATTGCATTCATTGTTTTAGAAGTGAGGTGTATATACGGGAAACTTTTGTTGTTTGACGCACCCCAACACGAAATTCGACCGGGATGTCAGACGGAAGAACGGCTGTAAGTGGTTCAAATAAAAAAACATTGAAATAATTTTAAGAAGTTCTCTGTATATTTTTTGTCTGTGGTGTTTAACAAGAAATGGCAAACAAGATTATACAGAGGAGGTATACTCATCTTTTTACTTTTTTGCATGTATCAAAAGTAAGAAAAGAAACTTCATCTCTATGTAGTAAAAAGAGAAGCTATTGCATAGCAGACTGCTAACAACCAAGGGAAAGGTAAGGATAACGTCAATGACTTTAACGATCTACTTAATGAGCGGAGGCACTATTTTAACCCACACATCTACATAGACTCATTAATGTTGAAACCTTTTTATTCATTTTTTTTATAATCAAGAGAGGTAGGAAAATCTCTTTTTATTGACGTTGAATTGATATTGTTATTTTACTTATCAAGTTCTTCAAATTCTATTCATGTTTATTCTACCCAAATTATTATAATTATATAAAAAAAGAAACAATTTATTAATAACGTTAAAACACACCGTGTCGTTACATAATTTACGTACACAACTTTTTATTTTGTGAAGTACGAAAACGACGGAGACATCATTTGCTTCCACTTACTAGTTACTCTGTGAATTTGAGCACTTCCTTATGTTGATATTGTAATTTAAACCTTATTTACATCAAGTTAAGGTTGTAGAGAGTAAAGAAGCAGCGTACCAATATATGTGGTGCACTGTATGATCCCTTGCCACTTATTGTTTTAATTGTTGCCTCTGAGCGGTGGGAGGATCTAAGCCTCTTACGATTTTTGTACATCGAGTTCAAGTGTAAATATAAATATATGTATGTACATGAATGAACGATTCCCAAAAGATTTGTCGGCCATTTTAGACCATGAGGAATATTAAAGTTGTATGTGATCGATTTTTTTTTGTAATACACTTGTAATTTTCAGTAAAAAGACTTTAGAAAAACACATTTTTCATTTAAGGATATATTACAGTATTTTAACAATAGCAATATCAAGAAATTGTAAGTTAATTACATGTCGTGTCGAAAATGATGTCTCATGATAATTTATTATGTGATTGTATTTCTCGATGTGATTCTATTTCGAATGAATATTGACCTGTGAAGAATTATTTATATGTATTATTGTTATTTTTGTATATATTTTTCTTTTTCTCTGAGTAGCCTCAGTTACTCTCTGAGTAACTCAGTTATTAAGGTTATTTTTTGTAGCGAGTGGCGGGTAAGGAGAGAGTACCTGGTATTAACGCCGTCTTTAGCTTTTCGCTTGAGTTTAAGACACTGTAAGTTGAAAGATCATCATACTTTGTCTTAACAGAGCGGAGAAATAAAAATAATTTACTTCCTTAAGTAGTGATTATGCCCACGACCCGCTCGCGGCTTCGCCAATCTAAAATCCCTGTATTATACTTGTAATTATTTATATTTTCCTATGAAATCACTTTGTCTACAAAACATTTTATATGAAATAATTTATTTAGGTGGTAAGTACTCGCGTGCGTTTTCGGTATCGGTAACAAACGTCCTTAACGCATAAATCTCGGTCCCGCGGGAATTTCGAGATACTCGTAGCTTAAGTCTTGTTCCACAGCCACTAGAAAATAGTCTAGTCATAGTTTTATAAAAATCGGCTCAGCTGTTCTAGAGATTTGACAAAATTTTTTGAAAGTTTACGTATAAATAATAATAAAATACATTCGAAAATACTCAGTTATTATGAAATAACGAATAAACCCCAATTTTACTTATATATAAATATGTATACATACTTTACCTACAAATAATAAAATATTAATTAAATTAAGTAAGAATACAGTTCTCTTCAGTCATTTTTTGTTTCTTATATCTATGTAATTCTACAACAGGAGATAAACAACAAAAGGCGAAGACACCAAATATTGACTGTAAAATTGTGCTTGTGCAATCATAGAGTCCGCCTGGTCTTATTATTTACCTAGTTCTTTTAGTAAGAAGTGCTTGTCAACATACAAAATATAGAAAAGGGCATTGGGATATGAATTATTTGATTAAAAGGAGTGAACATCGACGACAATACTTTGAGCAAATATATGAAATCAAACCCTTGGATCTCATTATAAATATTATTTAAATTTATATTATTTTTATTTTATTATTATTTATAATAATAATCTAATTAAATATATATTTCTAAAATATAAGCCATATCGAATAAAATTAATTAATTAACTAACTGTAATTGTTTAATAAATAACAGTTATTATAATTACATTGTATGAAAATTTGTTAAATAAAATAAAAATAAAAGTCTGACCGAATGAAATAGACCGAAATGAGTAAAAAAAAGATTTTATAAATAAATAATCACTTACTATTGACAAAATTGTCGATTATAATTCGAAACTAAATCTATCGAATAGCACATGAAATAAAAAATGTAAAGTTTTCAACAAAATCTAACAAAAGTATCAATAAAATGAAAAGAGATGTACCAACATGTAAGCCGCCGTACGTAGTATCGTACTTTTGGAGTTGTTAAAAAACTCGAGCTCAATACACGCAATAGGATTATTTCCTCAGTGAGTAAGTAGGAACAAACAAAAAACGTTTTCTGTCGCTGCACCCGCAGAACTTTCAGCAGCTCTAGCTATACCTCCATAAATAAACCTTCGGTTTTGCCAGGATCCCCGTCGATTGCAAATTTTACACTGAAACTCTAAAGTCACATAAATTACTGCTACCGAGTAAGAGAAAAACAAGTGGAAAGTAGCACTTAACAGCTTGACTAATCGCCTCCAATGACAGTTGGTAGGAATTTCACATGACTCTCACCACAAGCAGATTGGCTAAAGTACAAAAATTCTTTAGTTTCGTTTTGATTTACGTAAATGCATTAGAAGATTTACTTTCTTTGTCAAAAAGCCACTAGCACTGCTTAAATATATAACAAAGCTTTTATATGTTCTTCTGTACCAAACATTTTGTCTTGATGTATCATTTTTAAGACATTGAGATGTCCATTATAATTGCATCTACCATCTAAACATTCCTGATCTCGCCTATTTGGAATATATATATATATATATATATATATATATATATATATATATATATATATATATATATATATATATATATATATATATATATATATATATATATATATATATATGTTATATATGTACATATATCTAAAATGCCCATATACATATTTGCACAAGTCTCCTTGTAAATTAATCACAACCCTAGTGAAATTTTAACTGCATAATGCATACATATATATTTTGGTTAAGTCTCATAAAAATGTTGAACCTTAGGACTCATGAACGAATAATCACATTAGAGTTACCATCTTTGCACCTACGTTTCTAGCATTCTTGATTCTCCCCAGTTAGTAGAGCTCGTATATCTCAGAGCAGGGTACTTCATTTGTTTCACGCCTCATAGCCGCAAATAAATCACCAGCCCCATCGACTGAAGTAAAAACTCTAATGGCATTTCGTACAAACATATGTTTTGGTTTTGTCTTATTAGAATTGTACGAATGTGAATTTAATATATTATTTATCAATAGTAATGGTTATCCAGTTTGAATTCGTTTGAGCAGAAAAAATTTTGATCATTTTTTAATTTGGGTACAGGTAGTTAGGGCTATTAATCAAAATTATTTTTCTAGTTATTGTTCAGATTGAGAGGGGTAGAATCGAAATTAACATGTATATACAAGCTAAAAAATACAAAGTTTACTTACACGAGAAAAGCTTTAAGTATTGAACGATTTTATCTTCTCATGAGCGAGTATATACGCACATTGATATACTTATATAAGTAAATACAAACAAACAGACTGTCGATTCACACACGCTAGGACCACAGTCTAACTTTCTTTGTTCCTTTAACTATTGTTTGGAGTTAAACTTACTCCGGATACCGAATGGACGATCCTGACTTCGAGAAATTGTTTTGTGTAAGTTCTGCAAAGGAAAACATTTTGCCAGCAGCTTAAGCAAATTGCTTAGCGCCTCGTGCTATGACCGATTCATATTTTATGGGCTAATGTGAGTTTAATTGCTGTTCCTGGTAATCTTAACGAAAGAGCTTGTATATTCTTAGTTTACTTTGGCGAGGCTTACAAAAGCCTATTGACAATGATGTTTGCTTATTTAACCTTATGCGAGGTGTTCTCATGGCGAGAAAAGTAAATATAATTTATTTATATTGACTAATGTACTATTGTAATACAACAGAGGAATTGTATAAACGTTGTTTCACGCTGAAACGTGTAGTTTCACGCTGTATCATAGGGTACGCAGAGGAACGGTAAGAACCCAGTGTTGACACTCCGTTCCCCACATTCCGCATTTTGAGGCATTGCGTGTTACGTGGCGGAGCTCAACGCCGCACTTTGCCTAGTTACCAGAGCAAACAAAATGAAAATCATTCATTCTTCCCGAGTGAGAATTGAACCCACAAGCCGTCTCGCTTACAGGAATTGAGTATTTGATTTAATTACGTCTCTAACCAAACAAATCAATTTTTAAAAGACGCATAAATTGCATCTGAATTAATTGCAAATAAAGTACTATTTAATTTGCTTACACAATTAACATTGGCACAATTTTTGTAAAAAGTAAAATGTATCTGGAAACGCATTATAAAGTGGATACTTTCTATATAATGAATAGCTTAGAAATTATCATAATACGTGATAAATGTCGAAACAAAAGTTCATACACGACCAAGACCTTGAGTTCTCAAAACGTCTTTATTATTGGAATGAAGGAACAATTGACATGAAATAGATCTATAAATATATTTGATCTCCAAGTCAATCGAGTAGAATGGTTGTGGACTAATAAAATTATAATAAACAAATAATCCTATCCACTATATGCTGATGTGTCATTTTGTTTTATCCGCCGGCAGTAAGTTCCTTTATGAGTTAAATTAAAAATATTTTTTTTTAATATCGACAGTTGACATGTTTTAAGTGCTTTTAGTACTCATATGTGATAAAATATAAGAAATATCTTTTTAAATTATTATCATTTTGAATATAACAAAGAAAATTAATATACTGCGCTTTTAAAATTTTTAATGTAATTGCTACCAAAAAAGTATTTTACTTTTATTGAAATGATATTCAATACTGTTTTTCAAGAACTACTTCACTTACACTCGTCTAACAAACTGGTTTAATAATAACAAATATTAAAATTCCAACAAAACAAGTAAAATAAGCAATATATTACAATGGGATTAGAGAGAAATTAAAACTTTGTTCGCTAATAACAACCATATATTACGAACAGCCGCAGCTGAGGCAATTGCAGCGCAACTTTTTACATTGTTCCCGGATTTCGGTAGCGCCATCTTGTAAAACTGTTCTAATTTTACAACTGTAGCATCTATTGTATAAAATTATTTAAATTTCAAGAGGGGAGCTTCTATCTTTTATTATATTTTTATGATATATCTTATTTGATATTAGCGTATAGTAAAGGAAACTCGTTTTTATTTTCATTTAAATTGAAAAACTCATAAGACGCTTAAGAATGACGATGCTCCAAATTTGGGAAAAGCTACTCGACACGACGCGGGCGAATTAAAACGTTTTGTTTTTCCTAATTGCTCAGAGTGGTTCTAACTACATTTTGACGAGTCATTGTTTTCAAGGAGTTAGCCTTGATGATAGAGCGAACATTTTTCAGAAAGGTGTTATAAGATATTGTTGATGTTAGAATTATCATTGTACAAAATATTAACGATTTGTAAGCATAAAGAAGGTTAAGTAATATTGGCTACCTTTCATTACATTAACGGAAATCAAGTTGAACGAACCAATATTAATCTTAACTTTAATATTAATATTTTATTAGAATCAGAACGCTTATTTCTCCAATTGGAAAGTGCTGGCAAACAAAGCCGATCTTGATCTCTATAGCCGACGCCAGAAACAATCACTCAAATAGGCTGTTCATATTGAATATTAATCGCTATTTTCACTGAAGAATGGGAATAATCTGAAAGGCGAGCCTTGAGGCTCGAGGAAATAAATTTGTAATGCAAAGTTAGAAATTCCATTCCTGTGATACTGATAAGTAAACACTCTTATGTAGATCGCCGCACAAAGGCAAGAACACATTTAGCATTTTACTTTCAGACGACGACATTTATTTAAAGAAACGAGTTGGAAACTTGACGAAAATAATCCAGTGCCGCTGGAATGGTTTCGCGCTGAGCCAATAAGGCCTAGGTATACCGCAATTTATTAGCCTTGCAAATTCGAAGCAGTCGCACCCTCTATGAAATATAGCGGTGGTCGCTACAACCTTGCGACGGCCGCCCGCGCCGGTATTACACCCCTGTTTTAGCTCTAATTAAAAAGCCATCAAAGAGTTTTCAGTCATTAATCATGAAACTGTTAACGGTGGAGGCCGACTTGCCTCAAGTCCGAGTTGAGTTAAAAAGGAGAATTGGGATATTAACAAAATATCTAAAATATTCAGGATTAGCGGAGTGGCAATCCGTTCGCAAAAAATACAGATTTAGCGAATTTAATGCGAAGGAGTCTTCGAGTTGTTTTTAGCGGTTTAGAGGATTGGAATCCCTTCGTTTTTAAATACAAGGAATAATGCCAGCGATATTTTTAAGCTCCGTAATTGACTACAGCGGTTGCTCTGTTTTTCTTCTTTTTTCGGAATTAAGTAATTATATTTAAATCACGATACTTAAAAAGGTAGATAAAATAGAAAATGATCACAAAAATAGATTAAATTGGATTTGTTTAGAGACAATTTTATCGGTACTGTATTTTTTTTACTTAACTGACTTAAAAAGTACTTGGAGATGGTAAAACTGTTCATTTATTTTAATAGCTGTAATATGGTTTTATTTACATGATTATGTCACATTGGTCTAAAAGGTATTTGAATTCGAGTAGAAGTACAAAAGTTCTACACTTGTATAAAGTGTGTAATTTTTATATTTTTCTACACACTCATTTTGTATGAATTAAACTACAAATAAAATTTTGTAATATTTTTTAAGCTGTTTAGACTTATGGAAAGTAGGTTTTAAGCTTTTGTAAGCTGTTAGGGTCAAAATATGCGGCATAACGTGAGCATAAACGGCCATATAGAATTTTACACTATTTCAAAAGGCTGTAGATCTAGGACATTTGATATTGATTTTAGCTACCTATACAAATTCCCGAGAAATAAATGTATAAGCAAAGAGTGGATATTATATAAGGAGGAATGATGAAACAAATTAAAGAACAGAGCGCTCTCTATATTTTATTTGCCAATTCTTCAAATTAATACTCTTATCATTTAAGTTCTTGAGGAAATCTAGTGATTGAATATAAATATAATATAAATGATATAGAAATAAATAGGAAGCAAAATATAAATGGAATTTGTAACGACCATGTTTCCTTTATTTGTAACAAACAAAACATGCCATCCAAACGTTTATTTTTATTTTGGGATGTCGAATTATTGTGCTGGGTCGGTTTGAAATAAAGTTTCGTCTATCTGAACTCTACGTGGAGCTGCGGGCGCAATCTGATTATACCGCTTTGACAAATAGTATTATGTAACGGAGTCAGTATAAGCGACACGACCACCGTGTCAATTGAAAATCAAAATGAGCGTTGTATTTCCTATCATGAACCTACAATAATACCTTTTTACTGTTTCCCGAAAATTATTGAAAAGTAAACAATATATACATGTTTTATTGAAAGTTTTTTGTATGTAGAAGAAATCTTTTGACTACTTTAAATAGAGATATCGAAAAGGTTTCAAATTAAAAATAATAAGTAAGCAAAGCTTGTGTTAATTATAAGCGTTAAGTACGAAAGTCACTCACTTTGTGGCAAAAGTGTAAAACACGCATGTTAACTTAAAAAGTGAGCTACTTTAGTTGGCTTTGCAAAAGATACGACAAAATGCTATGCACATTACAAAGTAGATTTTTTTAAACGAGTTACTACTTCAAACGAAATGCTTTTAATGCTAAGGTTCCTTACAGGTCGTTTGTTCTACTTGAGATTATTCTGAACTAGGGTTTTAATGATTCAAAAGAGCTTGTTTAAGCCTACTAAGTTATTACCATTTTTTTATAGGAACTTTATGCGCCGTTTTTACTATTTAAAAGCGCTTATAAAAGGCTGCTTAATATTGTATTCGGATTTTAAAGATAAATCGTAAGCATTTTAAAGAAATAACACCAAAAAAGCGGTATTACTTCCAAAGCATTTGAAGCGTTCACAAAATTTATCCGACGAATACATAATTCAGGCCAACATCAATACCTAAAACGTATTAACCGAATGCGGTTTCTATAGGGTGATAGGTTCTGGCGTGAAGCGTGAGTCCACTAATCCGCAGTCAACAGCGGCGTGATAAAGGGGTCATTGTTTCAGTGGCCCTCAACAAGCGATATCAATCGCGATTCGTATCGAGTACGATCAAAGTGTTCTCGATCGGTCTGCATATACGATCTAAGTGCCTACGTGATATTGGCTTCCAAAACAGACGTCTAGTCACGAGTCGTGATATATGTACGTACGTTTTAGAATATAATTTCATTATTGACTGATACTTTATTTAGTTTTAGTATTTCGGTTATTCCACTTAAGTTTCCATTAAAGTATAAAATTACATTTATTTTTGATCAGATTTTATAAGTCTTACAGATACGATGGAGTAAAAAGTAACCGTTTACTAATATTATAAGCAATAATCAATTATTTCACAATGTTATTTATTTATTTATTTATTATACATCGATAAAATTAACAACTTCCCCGTATGTTCAAGTTTAGCGTATAGCAAAAGTTAATAGAAGAACAAATAGAACCCTAAAGCACACAATACAAAATAGCCTTACAAAGCCAAACCAATAACACAGTTTATAGTTATAGTAGCGTGATCCCAAGCCAATTACGTTAGTTCGGGGGAAAGTAAAAAAAAGTATAACAATAAAGTAATATAATTTAGACGTAGCGGCGGGTGAAGTCGTTACCTATTTTTATCGGGGGACGGTCTAATTTAATAAAGGATCGGGATTCATTTCCATCATTATTCCATAGAAATAATACTAACAATAATTTTTATATAGATTAAAAAAGGATCTCAAAATAATATTTGTCTGCAATATTAGATAGTTTCAATTTTTATATTAATTTTAAATTTAATTTAATTCATTTTGCTTATACAATTATATTTATTCATAAAAAACCATAAGACTATTAAGACTAAAAACAAAGAAAAATATGTCAAGTTTTGCAAATTGTGCCTAGCGATATCGTTTGCATAGTAATAATAGATACGGTTTCGAGACAATGTTAACAAATCGTTAATATAATCGTTGAAGTTCAATAAGGGCCTGAGGCGGACACCTGATAAAGGCGTTGTGTAATTAATTTCGAGACGCCGCGTCGCCTTATTTGGCGGATGTAATTTGATGGGTTGAGTTTCCTACGATGTTACAATTAACGGATTGTAAAGGGCTATTGAAAAAGCGTACATGACTGTTAATAGTCATGCTTTATAATATACTAGCGAACCGCCCACGGCTTCGCCCGTGGGAGCTAAACGTTATTCATTTAATAAACTGAATTGCGTTGGTATAAAAAATGTAATACATTTTCGTCTAAATTATCATTATTTCCATAAGGATTTTTATTGTTTTGACTAAAAAAATGCGGCCAATGTTTATAATTGATATTTATAACTAATTCAATAGAACATACATTATTAATAGAATTTGTCGAACTCAATCGATATTTTGTCCAGGTTTTTTTTTTTAAATTGTTCCAAAGGTTTTATTTATGAACTGATTGAAATTAAATAAACACTAAACATTAAGGGAGGCTAACCGTAACACAATAGTGAAAACTATGTTTAAATTGACTCAGCCTTTTTTGAGGTTACCGTGCACAGATAAACAGACGTTTTTTTTTAAAAATATTTTTTTGTATTCTATTCTTAGCTGCGCGTCTACATATAAAAGTAAATTTGAAGTTTCAGCCAATTCGATAAAACAGTTATTTTATGGAATTTTTAAACTTTTTTATTTATGAAGCAATCTAAATAAAACAAACACTAAATATATACAAAATATACAAAATCGAAGTTTACTATGATATAATGGTGAAAATTGCATTTAAGCCGATTAGATTAAGCCGTTGCTGAGAGAGACAAATTTTTTAGAAATATTATTGTACTTGATGAATAAATGCTGCCAATAATAGTTTTTTATTATCATCTTCCATGTACAAAAAGCTATAAGAACAGTGATACACTTGATATATGTATTATAGATATAGAGTTTATGGAAATCCGGACTCCATTTACAATGAAAATTAATTGTTAGATAATAACGAAATCTAGGAATAATGCTATTTATAAAAAATCCTATACAAATAAAAATATTAAATAATACCGCTCTAAGACTAATTAAATGTGTCAACAATGCTTACGGGGCTGTAACGAAAGCAACAACGACACTGTACAGAACTATACATTAATCGTAAACTTTCCTTTTACAATGTCATTAGGGAAATTGGCATCGTTAATTTATAAAGGCCCCTTTAACTGCTTTGCTATCGACGAATTTAAATCCGTAATCCTGCGGTTTGTTTTATAGCGGTGATATCAGGCAATTTATATCATGATCGTAAATGTACGGTTAATGTTGTGGATCAATTTTGTTTCGCGGATTGAATAAAATACACGGTTGACGATCACCATTTAGAAAGACGAATCTCTGAGTACACGAAATAGGCTATTATATACGTCATCAATATTCCAGGCACGTATCGTTACAAGGTTATTAATAATTTCTGTTTGCTTAACGGAACATTTTTGATCGTAAATCACCTGATATTTGTTGAATTAGCTAAAATGAAATTGTTTTTAATAAAGTTCTCGTATATCGATATGCTTGGTAGTAATGAAATATGTAGTTTTAGTTTTACAAGTATTTCGTATTTTAAGAATTAGTCAGAGACGGTCACATGCAAGTCTCAAATGTGGAACATAATTAAATAATGTCTCTAAAATTGCCTAATAAGTAGCAAACACCATCGTGGCAATATAAATAGACTGTGTGAATTACGCTTTAAATATTAACTTTTACTCGGTGGGATTAGAACCCGCTGCCGTTGCGTGCAGTAAAACGTGCAGTAAATGTCATGTCTTCGTCACGATAGCGTAAATGTCAAACCACATGTTTTGATGAATATCAGAAGCTATCCTGATAAGTAATCTAGAGAAGGTACTTACTTTTATATATATATATATATATATATATATATATATATATATATATATATATATATATATATATATATATATATATATATATATATATATATATATATATATATATATATATATATATATATATATATATATATATAAAAGTATAAGGATATATTTGGTATAGTGAATTATGGCACAAACCAATTAAAATTATTGTTTAATCACCATGCATAATGATAATTTTAATCTCTGTTTCGAATGATTTCGTATGAATATTAATTATTAATTAAAAAAAATCATTTAAGGAAAGGAAAGTCACATTTCCTACTATGTAGACTATACTAATGTAGATTTTAATCGGAAAGACGTTAAATAATAAAAAAAGATATGCGATTAGTGTTTAAATACTCCTACTTAAGAAAATATCGAATCTATTGAATATTGTGGTGCGTACCCAAATGTATACGGAAATAAAATAATAATTTTTGGAGCTTTTAACATTGAGGATGATGGAGGGTTGAATTGGGATTTAATTATAACTATAAGGATGAGGATTTAATTATAACTATAAAATGGATTTGGAAAGAAAAATAAAACATGTTTTAATTTACAAGAATATTATTTTTTATGAAATGTAAAAAATTGAGGGACGCAAGACGGCTCCAAAGCGTTATAATTTTATGTTACAGAAACTTTACACAAATTAAGAACTTGTAAGGAAGGGATTTCGTGTCTAGTTATTATAGAGCAAACACATCTTTTATGGAGACAGCCATCTCTTGCTTTAAAATGGTACAGCTGTTATAATACATATGATTTTTAGGGTAAAAAAGTATTATGTATGTAACTTTTACATTTGGCATGTAAACGGAGTTTAAGTTTGTGGAATGCAGGGAAGCACTAAGAGTGTATTAAAGCCATTTACAACATACCACGTCACATTATACCTATTACACGCTGTGTCATACAATCGTAAATAATAGAGTAATCGAATAATTTAGCAATCAATGTTAATAAATGCTACTAACATATTATGTTATCAATATATATAGCTATGTTATCAATATATATAGCTATGTTTACTTCTATATATATCTTGCAACTGTCTGTCAGCTAATTATCTTAAGCTAGTCTCAGCAACTATCATTTAATCATCATAAAAAAGTGTTGTTATCAAATCATACGTAAACAATATTATAATCTTATATTCATTTCATAACTTTTAATAATACATAATATAATATGTATATCTCACAAAAACATCTGTATTAAAATCTAAGTTATACATATAAAACTTTCATAGATCTTTTTACAAAAATGTTTAAGACCAATATGCTCTCCAATACACCGTTTTTTTTATCAATTTTATGTTTTGGCTTGAAGTGTCAATAGTAACACGAACGTCTGAGTGTTGAATTACGGCAAAAACAAACTAAAGGCGTATAAGTGCCAAAACAAAAGGACGTCGATTCGGATCGAATTACCTTTGACGAAATGCATTTGAACAAACCAAATGTACGTATTGATTCTACACGCTATTCTTGTGGGAGAGTTCGGGACACACGCCAGTGTATAAAGGATTATGAATTTTATATAACGATGACAGCTGCAATGAAATTATTATGAATGGCAGATTTATTTAACGTGGCTTTAGCATTCTGTGAATTTAAAGTAAACGACAATCACGCTCCTAATAATTGAGCCTAATTTATATAACCTAAGAAATTGATGATGTTTGAAACATTAAAATTAATAATATTTTTAAACGAAAGTTTAAAACAAGTAATTGAAATTGGCATGTCGTGTTACATCTTAAATTATTCGTTTATTAACTAAAACAATTAAATATATTGTACGACTGCATTAACCAGTGTAAGAAATAAATACAAACTCCGGTGCAGATTCCAATGCTTAATTACGACTAGACACCAAGACAAACTAATTAAACTTATTCCATTATTTTCTTGGATGAAGTTTAAAAGAATGAGAATATATGTACACAGTGATTGGGGTACCTATAGAAGTAATTATGAAGTCTATAAGTAAAATATGTAAATATGACATAATTTGTTTTAATTCAAATTAAAAAAATATACTTATCTAATTTCATAAAAATATGATTTACGAAATTTTTGTAGTTTTAATTTTTTTATTTTCATCATCCAAAAAAAGCATCAAGAGTGTGTATTACAATATAAATTTTTAAAACTTTAATTTAAGGATAAAAAAATCAAGGGAAAAAGGAGATCAAATTCAAATTCAAATCCAATCAATTCAAACCAAAAAGACCCTGACCAGAAATGAAGTAAATGAAATTATAACAATTCTAATAAATTACTATTAATATTTCTGTCTTTTCATATAACATTTTAGAAAGATCACTTTATTTGTAACACTACACTTTAAATATTAAGCGGTAGCACTTACACTTAGCTAGTTATTTTAAAAACGTTGCGGCGTCTAAAATGGAATAAAATTAACATTGCAAATGCTACTTAGGCAACGTTCTGTAAGCTGCCGAGTACATTGTTCATTTCCACAAAGATCTCCGCAAACTTTATTCTTTTGCTAAATTTCAAACTAAGAATATATTTTATATGTAAATTTGTTAAAAATAATGCATGTTTACTTATACGTTCACATGGTATAGAGTGAATTCTTAAATAAGGCAAATTTGCATACATGTTTATAGCATTTTCATTATTTATTTTATTCTATGCAAATTTTTATATTATATTTGTACTGGTATGATATTTTATAACAATTATAATTTATGTTTATTTATAGACAGCCATTTTAATAATCCCCAATGCTCGACATGTCAGTTGGTCGCGAAATTAACTTGAGGTGTAATTTCAAAAAGTATTGATGAGCGTAACGTAACATAAAGGGATGGAGCAGAGATTATGTAACTTGTTCGACTTCGTCGTTCGGGCATTCTGGGTACAAAGGCTGAAATTTTCCAGACGGGAAGAATTTTGATGCCTTTCACCAACAATAGTTGAAGTAGACGTCAGCGCTTGTGATGAGTATTTTACGAGTGGAATTTGTGGATCTCTTTGCAACCACAATTGTTTTAAAGTGAACAAAGCAACGCGTTATAAAGTTAATGTGGACGGCTCAAGGTCTAAAGGGGATAGAGTGCTGAACAAAATTTAATTTATATGCCGCAGCAACGTAACTAAGGATGCGAGGATTAATTTCATAAAAGATGACTTTAATCTAATACTCTGAAGCCTATTTATGGATAAAACTCGAAGCGCTTTTACATTTATATTTCAAAGAAAACTTGACATAATATATTTTGTAATAGGCTGGTTTCATTTTGGTTGAAATAAAGGTGTTATTATATATTTTTAAATTGAATTTCTACGAGACAGTTAGATTTAGACCTCATTTATATTGGTTTAAGGAGATAACAGGTATTATTAACAAAGTTTAAGTTATATATGTTTAAGTAGTTTAAATTACAGTTAAATATAATATTTTAGACAACTAAGAAAACGTTAATAAAGAATATTAATAAGTTGTTGTTAATAAGGTAATATTAAATATGGTAGGTAACATATGGAAGTACTAAAAAAAGTATTATTATTTATCCAGTCGAGTATTTTTATATGAAAGTTGTTCGTAATCTTCGAATACTATGAAAAAAAAACGGACTACGTCCACTTCGAATAAGAGCGCTTGTTCGAGTATTTGGAAAAGTAAAATAAGAGTATAGCTAACTATTATTCATAAAACTGACCTTAAATTTCTTATTCTTCAAGCAGTTCATAAGTACATTTATATATTATTATTTAATTGAATACAATCATAAACGTGATGCAGACTGTGAAATAGCAACATCATACAACTTCTAAGCAAACAAAAGTTTGAAAACTTTACTAAATAAAATTATGCTCTTAATTCATATTCTATATAAGCTAAATTGGTTTAAAATTTATTTTTAAAGTTCAAACATAATAAATTGATGAATATAATTTTAATTTACAGACAAGAACACAATCCTACAAAAAATGTCATTTCTCTTGACAATGTTTTTATAATGAGGTAAATGAGTAAGCGAATTTGTCGAAGCGTGAACACAGCTAAGATAGAGTGAGTTGATCAGTCGCAAATGCCTTAACGTTTGAATCCAAAAAGCGGTTTGACGAAGGTAACCTTCCTTCTCGTCCTCAACCCTTTGTCTCGTGAGAATACAATGGACAATCGCAATACCTATACGATACGATATGGGATACCCTTCTTCCGTATATACGTGACCAAATTTCAAACAAAATGTTTTGTGGTACAAATGTCTAAAATAAGTAATGTCATCTCTCCCTGGGATCGAATGTCGTGTATCTTCGTGGTAGTACTTTTATGATAGACCTATTTTATGAAGAAATTGTAAATCATTATGTTCTCAGATTTTTTTATGGCTCAAGTTGATTATCTTGTCAGATCAAGTTTTTCGATATGATTTCATAGTGGGATTCAAACCATATTCCATATATAATGAGTTAAATAGTTTGAATGAGTCGTGGTCAGCGGTCAAAGCAAGTTTTGCTTTAAGTTATGACTACGCCGGATGTTATGCCGTCCGCTCCTTTACTTATTGTGATGTTCCCTTTCCACTCTGCCCTGCTGAGTGCGTTCTTTCTTTTAAATCTTTGTAAATTTTTTATTCACTCCGTACTAGCTGGATTTGAACCAAACGCAATGGAGACTTACTTTCCAATCCAGTTCATTTCAAGTGAAGTCCAATCTCAACAAAAGTTTCATCGATTAGTTGACGTTTAAATATTAAAAAAAAGAACATATTATGCATATTAAAATATTAATTCAATTTAAAATAAGCCGTTTAATGTAGATAATTCTTATGATAAGCTATTTTATAATATTATTTTTTATAAATGGCAACAGCCTGTCATTAACGTCCATTGTTTGGGTAACCTCTTCCTCAAAGTAGCCAAGAATCACCATAAACTTATTCATCCCTTTTAAAACGATCCTCCGTTGATGGCTGAGACCCTTGTAATTAGCGACATAGCACTATTATCCCTGTTGTTTTACTTGAAATGTTAAAGACACTTGGCTTAAATTAGGTATTGAATTAAAAATGTAGGTTGTATTTTTTACAAAAGCTAGCAAATATTTAAAATGATTAAAATAAAGTAGACGAAGGCATGCATGCGATGTGTGCAGCTGACGCTAAAAATATGGCATTATATGATGTCCCTAATCTACTTCACGGTTGGATGGACGGAACTCCGCTGTCGATAACAATAATCGACTTAATATGCCTGATAATCGGTTTTGCTATTTGGAAATCTCAGTGATTGACACTTTTGATGACATTTGAATTAAACAGCCCGCTTTTATACGGCTGATGGTTTTTCCATAATACTTTGAGAAGAGGGGAAATATTTCGAATATACGAATTAGCTGTCAATAAGCTTCAATTGTGTATATAAATTTAAAATCATCTTTACATATGTACATGGTATGGTAACTAAAAAAATCCTATGTATATGGTATGGCCTTGCAAATTTTCATTAAGTGTGAAGTGACTTAATGATTCAAGTTACCATAGTCATTAAGCTCTAAGCGAACTGTTTTAAGCCACAGTTTAATGGAGATGGTAAATTGCACATTAATATTGCGGCTTAGATGACCACATTCTGGACCGAGAAAACTGAATTTATAATACAACGTAAATAAGGCGAAGTTCGGCGTATCTTATTAAATGTTATATTTAATTATTTTTAGTTCAGCTCAGTCCTTTGGGTATTGAATACAATTTACTTCGTCAATTTCAAGTAAAAGAAGGAGTTATAATAAAAAATTCGAATGCTTGTAAGAAAAGAGATATCTACTCACAAGTGATTATTAATATTTTGTTATAAAAATTATAATTTATTAAAACCTTGTTAATCAATATTAAATTTCAAGTTGCATCTTATAGAATGTCACGTCCATATACTATGGACAGCTTTAGCAAGAATATGTACGTACCATTATTTAAAAAAAATTATTCAATCAGGTCCCAAATTTTACAAGTTTTTATATATGTATTGCTATTGCTCTAGGTGTCATCAGGCTTTGTTAAATGTAATCAATATAACGAATTCAGCTCTAGCCTTCTAGAAAATCGACTTGAAGAGAGAAACATTAACTACAACTGTATTAAAATCTCCCGACATCATCAGGGAGGGCAATGAAACAAAAGCTATGTTTTGTCTCACTTTTCATATATAAAACATAATATATCTGTCCCTCTTTATATTACGTACCCTTAAAGCGTCTCGGCTTGCATGTGTAACTGGTAAGGACATGTGTAGAAAACGCGTACATGTAAACAGTTTTGTATTATGTTTGATATATTGTATTTATAAACACTCGATATAGAGCCTTCTCTTTTTAAATTGAGGAAAATTTATTACGAATTGTTCAAATGCAAGTAACTTTATGCCTATTTTACTTTTTACTAAAATAAATTTAAAATATTTACATTAAAAAAAAAGTGAAACCCCTAGAATAACTCACCTTTTCTATGTCTCACATGGTATTTATTTTTGATCACTGGTCCCGTACAACACGGTTGTTCGTAATAAAAATTGTAAGAAGTGTCCACTTCGGCACTTTGCTGTACAGCTTGAGCATGAACCCACTCCACACCAACCAACAGGCACGCAAACCAACGTATAACTAAGGTTGAGAAACCCATCGTCCTCATTTTTATATCACACTCACTTTATAACACTATCACAAAATATTCAAAAGAGTTTCTTAATTGATTGTAGTCAATATATTTGACACTGAAAATAAGAAATTATTTTTTAATACTAATTGTCAAGTTTACGTATCAAAATCAGCTCCAACATTGTTAAATAATAAGTTACATACAAAGAAATACACATAGTATCAAAAAACGCTAAATTATTTAGGCCTAAAATAGTTTTTTCAAACCTATAAAGTCGTTAACCGCACATAATTGATTTTGAACTTTCAATATATTATTTTCAAAAAATATACATTATGATTGCACATGTTGTTTGATTAAACAAAACAGGATGAATATTGGAAAACATGTTACCAAACCAACAAACGTTAGTGCAATTACATTTTAAATACAAACACAATGGGACCAATAATGGAATGATGGGATAAAAAAAACTACAACAATATGATACAATAAAAAATGTCAATTTTGCCTTTGAGTTTATATTGAAAAATAGTTGTGGGGTACGTTAATGGTCTCTGCGAACATTACGATCGTCGATAGCATTAAACACACCTCATGTAATGGAAACCACGATATGCAGCTATGGCCGGATCGCCAAACAAAATTACCCGTTACAATTTACATATTTGATATTTCAAAGGCTCACAATCTATCTAATACATTATGATATTAAAATATAATCATTCATCGTTAACCAGTTATCCAAAGAGATGGTAATCGTGGGTATCAGTGAATAAATAAATGTCTTCTGGTAAATTTAACCCGAATCTTTAGGCCCTTCGTCATGTGGCCGATATCGTGAATGCGGTCAGGGTCTGAAAGAGTCCTGTGATGAATTAAATAGATAAGCCTCAAAAAAGGGACTACGGAATGGGTGAAATAGACTATATCTGTAAGACATTTGACTATGTATAATAATAAACACATCTTATTGTGTAGTTCAAAAATATTTCAATACCTACGGGTGGAAAATAATATAATAATTAAAGTATAAAATATTTACAAAAAGATGGAAAAAGTATTTTATGGTATGGCTTTACAATGAATATGTATAGAATCAACGAAGTCTCCATCAATAATGATAATGCAACAATAAATAATTCATAATATAAATTTTATGCAATTGAAGAAGTAAAAGAACTTTATTTCATTTCATTTTAAGATTAAATATGAGGGGTTTCAAAATTTGATAGCAGATGATTAATGACATGAGATTGGCTCATGAATGATTTCAGAAGTACTTATGGACGTAATATTTTTTATACTTTGTTTATCCATTGGCTTCAAAATGACATACAATATTTACTTTAATATATTACACTGATAGCTTCTTTATAAAATTGCAATTTATATACGAGTATGAGATAAAAATACTAATAGGTATGTTTGTTTTTAGTTCTCTATATTTTTAATTTTCCTTGTATTAGATATATACCTATTTTTAAGGTTATATTAAAAGATTCCCTAACTAAATTAATCGTTAACAACGGTGAGTCAATCCCGCAAATATATCTCCGCCGTTGTCATACCATAAATTTCTGAGAAATTTGTCCATGACAAGTCTCCACTGCATGTTGTTCCGTCATTTCAAGTATTGAAACCGGCTTAGTAATGATGTCTTCATTATAAATTATTCACTTTTTCAAATTATTCATTATTCAATTTTAATTTTAATCTTAAGATATTAATATTTTCTTTTGTAAAAATATATATTGTATAAGTAAAAATAATACGCTCAGTTTGGACTTTGGAAAGGTTCATTACATATATGTATAATAGAATTTTTTTTTCCAAAAGTAAATTCAAAAATGAATACGTTTCTAATTACAACTTAATTTTCTTAGATAAATCTGAAAGTAAAATCTTTTAAGCCCTATTCTACTGCCAATAATCTAAATAGTATCATTACTTTATACGAGTTCATTAAACGCATTTTAATCTCCTTTTATATCTGTCGATCTCATTTCGTTCGACAATTACACCGTTAGTGCTGTCCATTGCACGACAGCCTTCGCTCATTATGAGAGAAGAATCTTAAGAAATTTCATCCGATAACCCATTGAGGCAGCCTCCCAATTGTACGAAGGTGTTCAATTGAATGGTAGGTGGAAGGGTATGGGTATAATAAAATTATAAAGACCACTGAGCCCGTAACACAATACTTAATGTTTCCTCCACCACGTATCCATGTCACATCATTAAACCGCATAAAAATATCTCGCAACACATCTTAGGGTCGTATGCAATACTTGTTCAAGTCTTCATTTATATTTATTATTTACTTTCGTGTTGGTTGTTTTTATATTGTTCATAGTTATATATTTGGTGGAGGTAACAATAAACTTTATTTTAAAGACATAGCCATCATATCCCTTAATCTTGATTATTTTATAATATAATATCGCGTGCGGACATTGAGTTTATAAAGGGCTCATTTGTTCATATAGTTTATATATTAAAGGACGATATTTTTCAGGATGCAATTCAAAGAATTTATACTCGTTATATAAGTATATTATACTATATTCTAAACATTATGTAAATATATCAATAAGAATATCATATTTGTTTGTTACTTAAAAGCAATTTTTTTGATAAAATAAGTGTTTATCTATTGTTTAGGTTACATGTATCGCTTCGAATATTTTCCAGGAAAAAAAAATACTTACATTTTATATTGGCTATATTAAGAAATTAAAAACTGACTCACTATTTATTAAGTAGTACTATGTCATTCATATAGTAACTTCATGATAAGTAAGTTAATTTTACTAGTTTTCTAGTTAATTTATACTCATTATATTTATATAAAAATTAACTACCTCAAAAATACACAAATGTATTTTCATTAATTTTTAATTTAAACGTTAATAGAAATAGCTCTGGTTAATAAAAAATCTATTTAATATTTTGTATAGGTTTTAAATTTGTAGAAAGATTTCTAAGAACAAATTACTTTTACTTTTTACACTTTGCTTATAATTTGTGGAGTTCATTAAAATATAATATAAAAATATCTACAAAGTTTTTCCAAAATAAACGCAATTCGGTAAAATATATACATTGCTTACATACTGCTTGTTTTATTTAAATATAATTTTAGTCATATGAAACAAAATATTGAAATCCACGCTAAGTAATTGACTGTCCACGGGAGATACGGTTCGCAGTGGAGGATTCTCACTCCAGATTATTAATACAATACTGTTAACGTCGAATTATAAGCTCCTTAGTGTGGTACTGAATAAATATCGCTTCTCTGATAGTGTCGGATAGTACATATAAAGTATGTAGAAATTATGTATGAATGAAAAATATTATGCCTTGCTTACTTAAGTACCTATTACAATTTTAATGTTTATTATGGTTTAAATAAAAAAAATTCTGTTGATGTACGTAAATGTGAAGGTTATTACTAAGGCTAATAATAATGATGTGTACTTTATAAGTTTTTTTTATTAAATAAATTTTATAATATCTATGTTGTGATCATTAATGAAGATATTTTTTATTATTTTAAAAGTGTTATTATAAATCGACATTTCTTATATCAGTTAATATAAGTAATGTATTTATTTATAAATTATATTATAGTTTAAACAAAATTTAGCTCTAAATTATAATGATTTCTTTATTAATATAGTTCGGTTATATAGACCTCAATTCTAATTAGTTTCTGGATATAAATCAATTAAATGCAAACAACGCGGCTCTTCAACCGCAGCCTCAAGAAGCGTTTGAGATACAATGGCGAGATTACAAGTCATATTATATATTGTTTAAACAAAATAGCACTATTAATATAAATTGTTATTATAGTATTTTATATAACAATAAAAATAAAAAGCGCAGAATATTAGGATACAATTTGCTAAGTAGCAGCAAATAAATTATATTGAAAATATCTTCTAATGCCTGTCTATAAGCGGCTCCTATTCGGAGGATTGAATTATGTTTATTTCGACGCTCTGGTAAGATAAAGTGTGGTTTTGATTTCTGCCATTAAATACGCAATACTCCGTATTCTGGTGGAAAGCGAAGAACGGAGTGTCTTATCACTTAGGTTCTCATTGCCTCCCCCTACTAACTGTAGGATAAAACGTGAAATAAAGTATTTTAGAAGTATTAGTTGATATTTTTTTTATTATTAAAGCATTGTAATTCATGTTATAATATCACTTTAACAACACAAATTGTATTCTTTTTTTAACTTCAAGGTGCATCCCGCACATAGCAGAGTAGGCAGAGGGAACCGTAGGTTGACTAAATAATATATTTATTTATAGAATCTGGCGGAATTTAGGATTAACCAATATTATAAAAAAATATTTATTATTATTTAGAAAACATCTATAACAAAAAGTAAAATTTATATACAGAAAAAAATAGAGCACAGCTAGACAAAGCATTTCGAAATGTTACAGTAAATGTGATGACCGCTACTAGTTAGGGGGCCGCTGGATTCTGACCACGTACAGAATACACGTAAGCGTCTCCGCATTATTGATACAAATATAGATATCAATTGTTTAGGACAGAGATACAACGTGGCAATGGATAATAGTTTCAAATGGGGTTACTTCTGAGTTATGTAGGACTTGGCGGAGTTATTATGAGAGATTTTTTCGTAACGCTTACGGCTTATGTTGTTGGTAATATAAATTTACTAAACGTTTTATTTTGGTTTTGATATATTATACTTGAACGATTGTATATGATTGTATGATTTAAAGCTATTTATTCAATGCTGATTAAGAAGGTTATGAATTTAGATTTTAGAAGTTATTTTTAATGTTCTAAAAGATTTTTCGGAAAAAATTAAAACTCAATTAGGTAACCTAATTAAAAACTAGTGAAGTAACTAGTCGTCTGTCAAACTTTGCGTTTATAAAATTCTATTTCTGCTTACTAGTTACAGACAGTAAAAAGTTAAAAATATAAAACATAAGCAATTGCTTAAAGATTTAATATAAAACACTTATGCAAACGTACAATACTATTATTAGGATTTGCTACCGATTGATAGGTTGGACGGCGGTGCCAAGCTTGAATCCTAAAACTAATACTGGAAAATAACGAATGAAATTTCTAAACTTAAGATACCTACGTAAATTCACATAAATAATAATGTTTTCATGTAATACAAATGAAATATTAAACTGTTAGTTAACAGTATTAATATTATCTGTTTATAATGTTAAGTTTTACTTTTTTACAGCTTGGCACCGACTTCAAACCTATCAGTGAGTAGCAAATCCTAATAATAGTATTGTGTTAATATCAAAGATAGTTAGTTAGGTTTGCATAAGAAGTGTTCTATATTAAATCATTAAGTTATTTTTTTCCGTTTTATTTATCGACTTCAGTTTTTATTACCGTAACTTTTTTTACATATTCATCAATTTTTTACGTCAGCAGGAAATCTTTTTTTAAATTAAAAGTGTTAATATACTCCCGGGTTGTTAATGTACACCACTGGTTAAAGGAAATCCCATGTAATCAGTGGTGATTACATGGGATTTTAAGTTATCCCATATTTTTTTATTATTACAAAAAACAACTTATAACGTATGTAATGTTTCCGCTCTTTAAAAGTAACTATTTATATATTAAAGCGTAACAATTTAATAAATTACAATCTAGAATCCTCTTTAAATTAAACTTTTTTTCAATAAAAATCTGGTTATTATATTTCTTTAAATTTTTATTAAGAAAAAAGTTATAATGTACACAATCTATATTACCAGTTTGAAATACGATAATTTTAAGTTTGAATAAAGCTTCCTTAAGCACTTAAGCTTGAAAGTGAAAAATGTTAGAAATAGAACAATTTTGTATGAATTTCAATTTTGTTCATATTTATATACTTGCTGCCACTTGGCGGTAAATATACAAATTTAAGTATAGGTATTTATATTAACCGATATTGGACAGAAAATCACCTGTAACTTTAATAGATAATATGATAAAGGTTGTCAAAGTAGTGTAACATTCTGGAATTGTTTTTCCCGATAAATATATTTTAAATAGATTAAAATTAGTGAATACTACGCACCTATTGCCATGTTTTACCTTTTTTTTTTTAATTCTGTATATCTTGACTTAGTCGTTGAAGTGAACTTGAACTTAGTTGAAGTATACAATCTGTTTTTTTTTAATATATTATGTGATAAATAATAATTTATAGTATACTATGCAAATTTACGGCGTTTGGCCACTCAGCATACATTGCTTCGAATTAACTCGGGAAGCGGAGAACGGAGTGTCTTTACAGCTGACATTAGGTTATATCTTCCTACCCTGTTACATGCGGTATATAGGAGGAAGTAGTAATAATTAATTCTTTAAAATATGAAAATTATTTAAATAATATTGTAAACAAATATTAATTTAAATTGTTTTAATATACTCATGTTTAATAAAATAAACATAAATCATTACAACCAAATGCATTGCTTACAGACACTAACAATAACACGGGGAATTCGCTGATTCACTTATTACTTATGTTTTTTGAATGTCATCATTATCCACTAACTGGTGTTTTTCCTTTGACTTCAAAATATTGTGATGACTCAAGTTGTATATAAATAACAATTATATACAACATTACTTTAGTTACATTTGCTGATTGACTTTTAGATATATATATATATATATATATATATATATATTATATATATATATATATATATATATATATATATATATATATATATATAATATATATATATATATATATATATATATATATATATATATATATATATATATATATATATATATATATATATATATATATATATATATATATATATATATATATAGCTAGATAATTATTTATTTTTAGCTACATTTATGTCAGTGCAATCTGCTTGTTTATATGAATTTTATAATTATTAATTGCTAGCTATTTATTTTTTAATAATTAATATATATAGTGACAAGTGTGAAATATTGTTTCGTATATATTTCAATAATTTAATGATTTTGAATAAATTAAATAAAAAAAAAATTATAAACAAAATTTATATCTGTTATCTTAAGCTTTTAACATTATTTTTCAAATAATATGCCTATCTTTGAATCAGTTTGTGTAAGGGAGTGCCTACTTCGTACATACGGCTATTTATTTATACCGAACGGTTGTTCAACCCGTCGGTGCTAGTCAAAAAAATATTTTTTAAAAGATAATATGGTCGTTGGTCCTAGATAATATTTTGACATTTATGGATGTTGGTTCACTAAATAAAATCCTATAATTTCTTGTACATAATAAGTCGTAAGAGTTTGCTTTAACAAAATTATCTGAGAATCTACAGGTACCTACATCTTATTGTTACATTTAGCCATATTCCGTCTGATTTTGTATAAAATAACTAAACTGTATAAATATTTAACAACATGTATATTTATTTGGAGAAACTTAACGTGTATCAAGTATTTTGAGAAACTGAAGCTAAATCTGTGTAATGCTGGAGCTTCATTTTGATTTGTAACAGTATATTCAAGAATTTCGTGACGACCAACCTCCACAGTCCGTTGAACCAAACACGTTGTAGTTACACAAAAAAATAAACATCACTGTGTCTCAAGAAACGTGACGACACTCAACTTAATATTTCAAGTTTATTACATTCATCAATCACAAAATGATTCGTATTAAGGTATCGTTTATTAAAACATTGTATAATATAAGTTTATTATATCGATGAGTTACGAAGAAGTTTCTAGGGATCACAGACACGCATCCGTCGAGCGTGCCGGCCGGCGCACAACTAGCTCATTGGTTTCATTCCGTACAAAACTTTTAAGTCATGGAGACGGCAAAGCTATGTCGCGCCTCTACAGCTCACGCACACACTCGCGTGCGACACCCCGCGTACAAACACTCGCAGAGCTTCCAAGTTCACTAAATAACCGGGCACCCACACTAACGCACACGTACACTGCTAACCCCTGTTCATGAAAATAGACTGAGAGAGCAATATCAACAATCCATTTCGGCGGTAAAGAAAGAAAGAGATGGCGACAACGAACAGATGTATATCATTTCACGCAGGTAAGTATTGAAAACGTTGGTGCGTACGAAGGAGAGGGCATATAAATTTAGCTTATGGAACACCGGTCGGGTGAGAGAGGGACGGGTGTTCAAGTCACCCGCTATACATTCCTTCCTGATACCGGCGCGCCGTCGTACCTTTCGATCGTTCAAGTGGCAGATGAAGCTCTTAGGGCTGTTAGTTGATTCTTATGCTAATTATTATCTTCACTAATACAAATGTCAGAAGATATACCTGAGATTTTAAAATTTAAGTGATATTTAATATCAAAATTTACAATATATTAAATATACAAATTAAATTGTTGGGAGGTGGTTTAAACTGACTATTATTTTCGGTCTTTTTTCCTACAATAATATAAGCATAATTTTTACATTTTTGATAATGATGATAAATACTGAATATAATAATATAAGTAAAAACACAAACAATGTAACTGAAAATTAAAAACTTTGCTTTACAAATATTTAATTTAATTAAGAAAATAACAGTATATTACATAAAAATACTACAGATTACTATTAAGTGCTTTACTTAAAAAATGTGACCAACAGCCCTAAATCAAGATGTCACAAAGTAGCAGGTAGCGGTGCAAGGTCTGTAACGCGCTGCAAATTTTGGACGGTTACAATCTACATGTGGATGTGCCTTAGCAACTACTTTTTTTGAAGTGCTCCTTTACTCATGAAGATGTCTGCCTCTCTGATGGCTTTTTTGCTTCTTTTTTTGGTAATTAGGACTCGTTCTGTTGCATACTTGAGGTGTGTATGAAATAGAAACAGCGTTGAAATTTTTGATGAGCTACTTTACGCCTTTATTTGTTTTAGCATACATTAGCACGGTTTCGTTCTTTGAACATGATTTTGTGAAACCATAAAAAGTAATATTAGAATAAAAATAAAAAAAAGCATTGTGAAAATAATACGTCGCAGTATAATTCTCTTGTGTAACATATTTTTTTGTCGAAAAAAAAAAACAAGCTCCGGTGCGGGTATTAGAGAGCGTTAAGCGAAACACTTCTGCGAAACCGGAGCTCCGGCGGTCTGATGTTAACGCATCACGACACCGTATCACAACATACAATATGTTTCCACGTAAACAACCGCCGAATTAGTATTATGTTTACACCTCCTCCTACCTTTTTCATTCTTTGGAAGAAGTGACAGCAAAGTAGGGTTCTATTCTCAAATCTACGCGTGAAGCTATCAAGTTGCTGTAGTCTTATCGAAACCGACGTACCGTTTAAAATACACATGTGAAATATGACGTGCTCATGACAGTTTGACACGGGTAAAGTGTTCGCGGTACACTTCATTAGCTTTTCAGACTGAGACGTTAGATTTGTATAAAAATCTAAGTAAATTTGTTCCAGGCGATAGACATTAAATAATATATATTTGCTATTCTTAACAAATATAAGGCTCGATGGTTTGCAATTTCAGTAAATAAAATCATTCATGTTTTATTTGAATATATTTCACGTTAGAATTGGTGGATATAAGTACTAGGTTTGATTTTTTATAAATAATAATTAAATTTCTACCATGCAGACAAGACAGTTTCACTATACGATTAGCATTGTTTAAAGGTTAAATATAGGTTAAATAACTATAATTAACTGTCATGTAATTTTGAAATAAATTATTTGGTTGTGTGCCTGCACCATGAAAAGATAATATGTTTTAAAGAGGCCTGATATTCCCACAAACTCGAAATAATGACGACGCATTGTCGTATCTCAAGATCAACTAAGTCGCTATTATATTTCTTAGACGAAGCTCACAATGGCACACCACGGCTTTACTGTCAGCTATACAATAAGCAGCTCTGCGTTTATTTTATAGTCCCACAGTAAGATGTACGGAGGATGACGTAATACTAGCTGTCTTTGAGACCGGCAAGAAAATATTCTAGCGACGTCATATCTAAACTTTTTCAATCCTTTCTAAGGAGCCATTGTGCATACGTCCGATAATCCTTTATTTCATGTTTCTAATAATATGTTGCTACATCACGATGTTGCTTTTATTTAATTTTCATTTGTTTAGTCATCAAACAATTTTTTTAGATTTAACGCTTGAGTTCTCTATAGAACGCAGTGCCAAGACTCTGTGTTCTCCGTTTTCCTGAATTCGACACACTGCATGTTGAGTGGCGTAACTCAAGACCACGCTTATATCACAATATAAACATTGTAATATTTTTAAGTTAATATTTGTATATACTTTCATAGTCTATGCAATTAAAATTTAAAAAAATCTTTATTTTATTATGTATATATATATATATATATATATATATATATATATATATATATATATATATATATATATATATATATATATATATATATATATATATATATATATATATATATATATATATATATTATATATATATATATATATATATATATATATATATATATATATATATATATATTATATATATATATATATATATATATATATATATATATATATATATATATATATAAGGGTGGCAATAACAAAAGTGAGTGGAAACCATTGATTTAGATTTTACGTTGGCCAGGCAAAAAGATGAGTGCTTTTGTGCTATATCCGCAAGTCCGCGTGTACGTAGTCGAATGAACGTCCTGCCTGGAATTATTATGACGACAGGTGAATACTAAAATATATTTCTATTGTAGTATTCTCTCAAATAAGTGACACCAAAAATAATTTAGAACACTGTTCTTTGTCATCAAAACATATTCTGTGTTTTGTACATCCATAATGGATGCCATCAGCCTGATCGACATGCAACTATTAATAGAGGCATTGTAGAACAACTTCAATTTGTGTTGTGCGGTTTGAAATTCGTATTTCCTCTTTAATAAACGTCCAAGCGGTTAGAGCGCCACCTGGTCGGCTTGACGCTAACTCGACATTTACCTGACGGCTACGTTTTGCTAAAAATGATACGGACGTTTCACTTACTAACATCACAAATTTTCAAGATGTTCTCTGAAATATTTTATATTGTTTTTAATAATTTTTTAATAGAGTATCTAATTGCGTTAATTACTTTTAAATATATAAATATAACTACATATTGTTGTAGTGTCTCTGTAGTAGTTCCAGTACGTTGGGTGCCTTATTTAAATGAAACATACTTTCTAAATAAAATTAGGTAGAATGTAATATATACACTATATATTCATGATAATTTAAGTCAAATTATATTCAATTTGTATTCAACTATTCTTCATACTCTGAATTTCTCAACACTTAACAAATCTATATGGAAGCAGCTGTAGGTACAGCGTTACGTTTACTTGAAGTGGTTTTGAATAGAGTTGAGAGACTATTAATATTACAAAATTCGAGCATTTATCAAAAAAATAAAAAAATATATTAAGAAAAAAAGTAAATGATTTTTCACTATTGAACAAATTGACCAAAGCAGAATTTCTTATCACCTCATATTGAAGTTTTAACTTAGTTTGTTATATAATCAATCAGGTGTCATTGTTATTGTTGTGACTAGTTGCGGCCTTGGTTCTTCGACTCAGTTCGGCCCTCCCGCGGCCATTACTTTGATTAGCTCGTTCGGTCCACGCAAGCTGATTGTGCACAGTCTTTGATTGATTTCTCAAATAGGCAACATTCTACTAACGTTTTACTTACTTTATTTTCATATGATTAATCTTTGTTTTAGAAAGTTTTATTTTATTTAATATTTGTGATATTTAAATCGCATTTTAATTTAATAAAACACTTTGTATTTAAAAGTAGGTAATAAAAAAAGAGCGTAAGATGATTTTAAAAGAAAAATTACTAAAATGGCAACATTATAATAGCTTACATACGTAGCGTGTTAAAATAAGCTTGTATCATTTCAACTTATGCATTTGAATTGATACTTTTAATGACAATTAATATTTTAATCCTGTTGTTATATTTTTGTTCGCATGCATTTTGCAGAGGGTGAGCTGAAATACCCTTATTATATACATCACTCCGTTTTCCATGAATAAAAATATTTCAAATATAAACACACGTGCATACATATATAAGCCCTAGTAAACTGACACACATCTATCTTATATGGGCTGATATCCCAATTACACACCAATACAATATTTGGAATAGTAAAATATACGGGCCGTCGTGGCCGTGGGATCGATTTCCAGTTGCGGAGAATTAATAATTTTTATTTTCCTTGCTCTGGTAATAAGACAAAGCGCGGCGTGGAGTTCTGCCACTTAGCGTCTCGAAAGGCGGAAAAAGAGAAGTGCAGGAAAGCGGGAAAATGAAATGTATTAACACTACGTTCCTTATACCTACTATATACGAAATATAATGTGAGGCTAATAGTAAAATACTAAGTAACTAAATATTGTATTTTAATTTGCCAAAGTAATAAGTTAAACACAATTCATTAATTGAAAGTGGTGGCAAGCAAATGTATTCGGACCGACATTCTGAACAAATGTAGGCTAGGGTGAATAGAGAAGTGACAAAAACTTGACAGATAAAGGAGAGGTCGAGGCGACAGACCTTAAGACCCTCGCACACGGTGTCCGTTTGAATGACGACGTCATGTTTATTTGGCTAAAAAGGGAGGCGCACTACTTTAACTCTACGACTTGCTGCCTCTGAAAAGAACATGACGTTGAAGTGGATGAACAACATGAATCTTTAAGTATATTCTGATAGGATGACTCAGGCAAATAGTTTAGAATCTACGTAACTTTATTTAATGTAAATTCATTTTTAGATTATATTCTTCTTTATTTTATTTACTTAGGCACTGGATCTCGCAATGCATATTACACGCAAGTTTGGCAATTCATTTTGTGGTCTAGCTTTTCAAAAACAGATTTGGCAAAACTGCAAGCACAAAATTGAAAGGCACATTGATGTTAAATTAGTTTTCGTTCAATGGTACGTGATCGGTTTTAATAATTATTGTTCTTTTTTATTCACAGGTCACGACAGAGATGCGTATCGTTTGGATTGAGGGAGTTTCGTTAAATCGAAGTCGAGCTACAACTCACGAAGTGGACCATCAAACAGAAGGAAAAGGACAAAACAAAATGTATAAAGGAAATTGCTTCCACAAATCCACTCCTATCTTGGACAATAAACGTGGGACGGCTCGTACGCCCTAATAGCAATGAAATCACGAAACCAAAACTGTCGTATGTCAGGTTCCGCTTGATATCAGAAATTTAATACACTGTGTGGTTATTTTAAGTAAATATTTATGAAAACTTATAATATATTTAAGGAAAGTAAGTAAATCAATGTTCGAGTTACTCATAACTGCAATAATCATATATATACTTCGTTTAAGCAACTTAATTCTTAACTAGCCGATTAACAAATTTTAGAATTTCAAATTGCATATTCTTTATTTATTTTTAGTTTATCTTATAAATATAGGAACGTCCAATTTATGTATATGACGTAAATAAATTTTTGCTTATTATACTATTTAGGACTATTGGAATATTTACTTTATATATCTTTATTTATTTTAGATATTTCAAAAAAAACTGTAGGTGTATAAATTAAGAAATATTATATTTTCCTATATCTTGCTTTTTAATAGATAGAAATCGCACCTAGGCGCGGTCTGTTCCAAAATATATAAGTATAATAAAATCTAGCATATGAATCTGTATAAAAGTATTAATTAATAAGTATTTTTAATAACCAAATCTTGACATTTATTTTATTAATTATAACTTCAGCAAATGGATTCTCGAAACGACTTTGCTGTGGATTAATATACAGTGTATATTTTTAAAGCCATTAAAACAATATTCATTATACAAAAGCGTTGTAAAAAAAGTTTTCGTATTTAACGTTATGAGTCTTAAAGGAAATTGCTGGGTTTTAGATTCAAAGTACCTTTTTCGTCCTTGTAGCGGTCACCTTTATACTTTATCTCAAATCTTTATTAATTCTATTAACCGGATTTATTAAAAAAATACCTTATAGGTATGTATATATGAAGGAGCTGTCATATATTAATTTTAGTAATAAATCAAGATTTTTTATTTAAGTGAAATTCAATCTTTTACGTATGTTACTTTAAATAATATTATAAAGAGATTTTTTGACTACGCCCTAATTTAAAGAACTATTATTATCAATTGATATTTGTATTGAAATATTTTTGAATTTATTTGGAAGGCTAACACCTAACGCTATATTACAATACGTTATTTTTGAAAGAAAATTAATAAAAAATATAACATAGTACATATTATGAGATCAGTTAAGACATTTAAATAATATATTTCTCAAATAAGACTATTCAGATTAGTAAGCCAATATTTAAAGAAAGACTTGGCAAATATTTAACTAAGAACACAGGCTTTTTTCGTACTCTTTCATCTGACAGTGAGTACAGTAGGTATTTACTTCTGGCGTCAGAATTAAATGTTTCTTTTCATAATAAAGAATTATACAGAGTATTATGTAGAAAATTGCCTGTCAGACACACTAGAGTCTGGTCAAAGGGTAGAGATGAGGATAAAAATATAAACTGCTCTTTTGCGTGCTCAGTTAATTCCAGTGGTTTATCATAAGCGTCCAATGTTAATATTTACTTTTGCCTTTTTCCATGTATGTCCTTTTACTTTTAAAGTCTCTAGAAGCTAATAACGTTTACATACGTAGTTTACATAGTAGTTAATTAAATCATCAATTGTATTAGTACAATGAATATATAAAATGTAATTAAGTAATTCTTATAAACTTCTTTTGCCATTCAAGACCACTCGACAATGTAGAAATAGAAACTTCTCTTTTGCGCATATATATATATATATATATATATATATATATATATATATATATATATATATATATATATATATATATATATACATATATATAAAGTTTCTATATAAAAATAAATAAATTTCAAAAGAAAGTTAAATCCAATCATTAAAGAACTTTCAATAGAAATTTGTTAAAGTTCTAATTTCAATATTCACTGAATTCCTCAGATGATCAAAGAATATAGTGCATAGCCTTGTTACAGTTTAGAAATTGCTAGTTAAGAGTTAGTATTAGGCGTCTGCATAAGCTTATGGTAATTCTTGAAGGAGTTAGAAACGTGGGGGTGACGATTTATACAATGTATATGAATATAAGAATCTATTTAGAGTTTAAGAAACGACTATTATGAGGTTTACCTTAAAGTTTAAGCTCCTTTGACTTAATACGATTTGTTTTTCTTTTTACTCAGATTTAGCTAAAAATATATTCGATATAATATAAAAAAATTACCTACATTTTCGGATCGTTATAAACAACAGAAAAAAAGGTAACTTACAAAGAGTATTTGCCAATTACGATTTCTAACGAAAAAATAAGCCAAAGGTTTTGTTGAATAAGCCAAGTGTCAAAGTTAAATTGAATATTAGAGTGAAATGATATCGTCGGCGGAGTTTCGCCAGTTCGCACTGAGTAGTTAATCCTATGCCGCAATTGACTTCGAGTTGAATGTACTAGAACAATCGTCTGTTAGTCACATCGTTTATTCATCGAAAATTTTCAGACTGTTTAAATTTTATAAATGGCACTTCTTTTGTAATATATGACGATTGAGAAATTTATGAGGTATTCAACTAACGTTTGTAATATGAATGAGAACTTAATTAACTTTTATCGTATTTAATGTCTGCGTTATGGTATTGTGGAGTTTCTTAATACATTTTTAAATCTTATATATTGTTATAATATTTATTGTTTTCATTCAAAATTAAAAAAAAATATCTCTTTAAATGATGTACAGAAAAATACATCAATATTTTATGATTTAAAATGAATTGGACCTTCGGTTGCAGCCATACACATCCAAACTAAGCGGCGGCGTTGATATATGTACATGTAAAAATTGAGATATTGAACAAAACAGAATTGCATTTGTTTCTGAAAAATGATTGTTGTTACATAATAGAAAAAAACAGCCCGGTATACTTAAAACCCGGTAAAAAATATCTGGTAACACCGAGTAACAAGACAAATAAAATTTGTACAATTTTATGAAAAATAGCCCTGACAGACGGACATACAGACAGACGGACAACAAACTGATCCTATATAGTTCCATTTTTTCTATTGAAGTACATAACCCAATATGTCTTTAACTAGATATTGATGTATTTGCTACAGTAATTTTTATAAAATGTAGGCGTTACATTTCTAAAAGATCTCAATTACATGTACTTTAATTAAATTTAATAGCCTTATCATTTATATTGCTGTCACTAAATACGTTATTACTATTTGTCACGTACCACATTACCGTATCTTTCTGTCTTGGCAACAGTTAATAATGTAGGCCGCCGACCTACGGCTAGTGAAGATATGAAAACTCATTTGTCGCGACAATTGACTGGGACAGTACGGTTGACGGGAGGCTAATAGTCGTGATGTGAGATTAGAGACCCACAAACAAATGGTATTGCTCATTGCTTGTAATCATGTGACAGTTGGTCAAAGTACACAATAAGGTTACCTAAGCTAGATATGGACTTTTTAATTATTTTTTTGTAAGTGATGAAAAAATATATAATTATTATATTTACAATGTTTTTTTTTCATACAAGTGTGTATAGCATATATATCTCTGTATAGTAGATGTGAATTGCCTCTTTACAGCAGGTTAGTAGGATCGTAGGTTCTAATTCGAAATAAAAAGTTCATCAGATATGGAAAAATATACTTATAATAAACTGAATCGCTTTCATTTTGAAATTTTATATCTACTACATCACATTGCAATTTTTGGATTGTCTCGGACTTAGGTACATCTTTTCGAATCACTCTGACTATTATTGATATCATATACACAATGTTTATATTTGTTGTTTTTTTTTTAAGAAAAATATATGTATATATTAAAACGAAATTTTTATATGTAACATTTTTGTAATAAATATATTTTGTGAATATACCTAATAATTACCTATAAGCAGCCTAGCTAGTATTTTCTTGTTTCTTCGTTAAATAACACAATATCCACTTCCCATAATCGAAATTAATAAGCCAAATCATTTCAACCCTTTATATAAATAATAATAGTTTTTGTATACACCACCTTGCTTTGACTAGTGCTAGCAAATGCATACTCAACTTCAAATATTTCTCATCGCCAATGTTTAAATTAATATTAATATTACACAAAAAAACAATATTTGAACTGTTTCTTGTAAATAATGGTCATATAAAATAGATAGATAAATATTAAGTTATTCGAAAAAATCTATTATATAGTTTAGCTTCCCTCGCGAGTTATGGACTCAATTTAAATGCGTGTATTTTTTCTTTTCCCTACGGAAACCTCATTGACTGCCAGAACGACAACTATCCTACATTATGTTGATTTAGGTGTTTAGTTATTACCTGGTCAAGATTGTTTCATTCTATTTAGTAGATATCCGGAATCAAACTATAAAGAATATACTTTATCGGTTTTAAATTTTTTTTTACGAAAACTCTTGTACCCAAATTCATCAATGTCTGTCCAGTAGCTTTAGCGTGATTCGCGAATAAATAAAAACACAGACAAAAAGTCTGTTGAGTGGTTTTTAGCTTGTATTAAATATAGCTTAACGATATAGTAACAAACTCGATTTACAAAAATTCTTCAAAAATCTTCAATAAACAGAATTGCCTTTTCTATCCTTTAATACTATTTCATCTATACATATGGTCAAAAGGGACAATTTTATCTGTTGTCAATAAAGACAATTTCATCTATAGTCTGTAAACTAATTTAAAGATAATATATCGCCATAAGTTTTGTTCTTATGCCAAACTGGCAAGTTTATCTTTTGATTTGGATTAAAAAAAAATCTTACTAACTAGATGCCACTATAGTAATTATAAATCAATTGATTTGTTATAATTGTACATTTTTAATATTATAAAATTCCAATTAACAAAATTTCTACCATTTGCCACTGTTACTGATTGAGAATGGAATGGAATTACCTTTACTTGAGAGTAATCGACGTAATTTAATCGTCTCCACTTTTTATTTTTCTTACGGGGTCCGCATAGCTCGTCGGGATAGAAACTATCCTTTATATTATTTAAGCTTCAAGGTATTAGCATGCCAAATCTAACTCTCTTCTTTTCAGTACTTATCAGTAATCCAAAATAATTTTATTTTATTTCATTTTCCCAAATTTCCGATAAATGCTTGGAATACCGGAATAAGAATGCATGTAAAAACCATTTTTTATGCGGGACTGCTAATACCAAAATCATTTATTTCCGACCAGTAGTTTTTGCGTGATTGAAGGCCAAATAAGCAGACAAAAAGACAGATAAAAACTCTGCTGAGTGGTTTGCTATTATCGATATTTAAAACGCCCAAAAAATATATTTAAAAAAAAATGTATGTACAGAATTCACTTTTCTATACGTTATATATAAAGGGATTTTATTTTTTTTAAATAGCATCATTTGACATCTATATAGGAAAAGTTTTCTAGCCGTTACTATAAGTAGATATGAAGTATATTTAAAACAATATTAAAAGAAATATCAATATATATGAATTAAATATTTATAAAATCACGATAATATATTAAAATAACTTCACGTATAACGCTTTTCTGCGAATTAATACCGTGGAATTCACTCTCATTCATATTTTATTTAATCGTAGAAATGTATTAAATCTCTTTACACACACATATATATATATATATATATATATATATATATATATATATATATATATATATATATATATATATATATATATATATATATATATATATATATATATATATATATATGCTTTAATTCTTTTGCTATTCATTTTACAAGTTAAGTCCTTCTTCATATTATGTTTATAAATACACATTTCACCTTTATACTTTGTATCTTAAGTATAGGATTTAGGTCATTCAAATGTAGTCGTGGACACATAGTAACACTACACAACATAATAGTAGTATAAAGTCCAGACTCTACATTATTTTACTTACCCTAGTTTCTACTGTCATATAAAGAGTGAAAACGGCCCAGAAAATGTTAAAAATAACGCATGGAATGTTTTCTAAGCACTGTTTCAAAAGCGACAGAGATGAGCGTTTACCGACACCTTAACTGTTTACATTTCTTTTGAAATAATGTGTCATGCCGTCTTACTTTATAGAACATATAATACTTTGAAATGAGGCTCTATAAGGCTTCAGTTTTAGATCTGCAATCGTACTTAAATATAAAACAGTTTTGTATTTATGGAACAAGTTCTGTATGATATATACCTTATTTATTATACGACTAAAAAATATTCAGTACATATTGGATGTTTGTTAATTATAATTTTGTGTCTTTTTAACCGATTTCAAAACAATGAGGAGGTTTTCAACTCAACTGTATTATTTTATGCTGTTACCTAAGAATTTTGACCTGGTTGGGAAATTGGTTTAATTTTGATGACGCTTTTCATATTTGAACATTTTTTATTAGAATGGACGACAGATTTGACTATCCATAAGAAAACTACATGACTATCCATGTGCATGAGGTATCTGCGCAATAAAAGGACATATAGCGCAATATCATGTTAACCGATTATGAAATTTCTTTTATTATTGGAAAGTATGTAGTTCAAGTATAGTTTGACGAGAGTTTGGTAAGGTTCTAATTATCTCATCCACGATAAAGTAACGGAATTCTTTAATTCTTAAGAGCAAATGAACGATACTTGGCTGAATCTTTTTGGCAATCTGTGCTATTGCAATAAGCGCGAGAAGCGCTTGACTTCGTTTCTTTCTTGTAAATACATAAGAAACTGTATCATATCAGCAGCATGCTTAGTACGTCTACCCATGTTTAGACAAGTGAGCGAGTGTACTTCAGATTCTATAAAAAACAAAAAAAAAATATACAAGGTATTTTAAAGTATTAATCGACTGTAATCCGTTGCGTTAAAACTTTTATTTTCTTTAAGTATAATAAAGGCCGTCGTGGCGCAGTAGCACAGCGTCTGCCTGTAAACGCGACGGTTTATCCGATTCCCACTCTTTGCTCTGGTAACATGTCGAAGCGCGGTGTTGAGTTCTGCTAGTCAACATGCAATGCCTCGAAAGGTGGAAAGTGGGGAACGGAGTGTCTTAACATTAGGTTCCTTGAGCCTACAGTTACCCCTGCCTACTCTTCAATTTTCGGGATACAGCGTGAAGCTTAAAAAAAAGGAAAAAAATGTATTTCTTTTGTTTAAATTTTTATGTTTCTCTACTAAATAAGGCAATCTGTCATTTATATTCTCTACTACACTGCCAGTTTGAAGCTTAACTCAGAATCAGCTTGCAACAATCGATGTAACAAGAAATTAACAACAACAACAGTTACCAAAAACACAAATATAATAACATTCTGAGAATTTCCACGCATACAAAGCGATGTTTAGTAAATATTTCTAGCGTACATAACACTTGATCTGTATCCTTTACATGTATATTTGTGTGCACCCTGTAAAGTTTACATATATAAGCATTTGTATATATTTTTTCAGTTTCGACCAGTTTTAGATTTGTCATGGTCACGTCATCATGACCTCCACCGCAATGAATACTTGTATATGTGTTTGTAAATAATAGAGGGACGTATTATATGAAAAGTAAAAACAACATAAAAAAAATCATCATTTTGACTAATAATTATGATAATGAGCCATAAACAATGAACGGATATCCGGAAAGTATTCATCTATAAATATTATCCGGAAACATTCAACTTTGTATGATTTATTGTTACATTTTACAATTGGGGTCGATGTAAAATATTTCGTAGGTGGGTACTAGGTTTTGAGAAATATATATATATAAATTTTATTTCTATTTCTCTTGGCCATCGCATTACGCGTGAACAAATGGAACCATTTCGCTAATTCTTTTTTTGTGTGTTATTTGTGATAAGTAGAAGACATCTTCTTAAGATTCTTAAGACATTTTTTTGTCACTCTGTCTCTTTGTCTGGGCTAATCTCCTGAACAGGAAAACTGATTTTTATGGGACTTTCACCGAAAGACAGACGAGGTTGTGGGGCAAAATATATGCGACTTTTTATCTCAGAATTTAAAAAACTACGTTTTTCGCACCCCAGTACCTCCGGCGAAAGCTAGCGGTAGCCGAAAGTGAAGCTGAATTATATAATTTCATGGGATTAAAATGGAAATCGTAGATTTTGTTGAAGAAATGAGTTTTCCTTCTATTATATATGACCATTAAACATTTTTATACAAATATAAGAATAAAATCTTCCCACACAAAAATAATATACTTTTTTTATGTATTATTAATAATAAATATATATGAAATAAAAAAAATATATATGTGGCGATATATATAAAAAATAAAAAATAAATATGTTAGAATGATTTGTATTATAAATTTACGATTATGGGAAGTGGACATTGTGTTTTTCTTTAACGCTGTAATACTCGTATATAGTTTGCTTACAGATGGTATTATTTGTAATAAATATGTTATTACAAAAATATTGCATATAAAATTGTTCGTTTTAGTTATATATATATATATATATATATATATATATATATATATATATATATATATATATATATATATATATATATATATATATATATATATATATATATATTTCTTTTGTTTTTTTTCTTCATGCAAGAAACGATTTTCAATAACAGATAGAGTGATTCTAAAATATGTAGGTACATCCGAGAATTGCAGTTTTATGTCATATGTATAAAATTTCACAACGAACGAGATTCAGTTTACTTAAGCGGGCGAAGCCGCGAGCGCTTGTAATATAATATATCTGTTAGAAGTAATAAATTTATTAGATTCTTTGTGACTATATTGTACAGCGTTTGGAAGATGCGTAGAGATGATAAAAATGTACTATTTTCATAAAACCTATAGATTATATCGTCACCGTGGTAAGTATCATTATATTAAAAAAAACTACAAAAATATGGATTAAAGTTTTTGTACAAAATCTAAAATATTTTCTATTGGCATTAAGCATTAAATAATCGACGAGCGATCCTGAGGCAGCCGCGTCCAATTAGGATCCAAATCCCTTGAGACCGGGGATCCACCGGGAAGCTCGGACACACAGACGTGTTCTTACCTTATATTGATATTAGTTTAATTTTTTACATTTATATTTATCGCAATTTAAAAATATTTATATGTAAGTATTACAAAATATCTTCTTCTTAGGGCCTCACCAATTACTGAAGGTTGGCAGTCAGCTCGGAGTACTTTTCTCTATCTCTAGCGAGGCGAAATAGCTCAGCGGCACTCGCAATTCCAGTTCATTCCCTGATGTTTCTCAACCATGATTTCTTCCTGCGACCAACTTTCCTTTTCCCGGCAACTTTTCCCATCATTATGAGTTGCAATAATTCGTACTTTGGATGTCTTATTAGGTGTCCTAGATATGCAACTTTCCTATGTTTGATCGTTTGCAAAACTTTAGGTGATTGACCCACTCGTCGCAGTATGAATGACTACTTCATTTGCAACTTTTTGCGTCCATGAAATTGCCAAAATACATCTATAGGTCCACATTTCAAAAGCTTCTATCCGTTTCCTGAGATCTTCCATAAGAGTCCAAGACTCAATATAGAAGTATGGGCCAGATGTAGCAATGAAGAATACGAATGCGCAGAGAAAATTTGAGATTTCACATCACTATTCCAATCGTCCGTAAGCCAAATGCCTAAGTATTTATATTTGTACACTCTGTCTAAAACGCGACCTGACACACCGATAAAATAAAACTTATATATTTCCTATTTTAATTTTTTTCTGATTTCAGGACATACGATACTTAACTTTGTGCCCGTTTTAGACAAAATCGTCAAAATGCAATGCCTCGACAGGTGAAAAGTGGGGAACGGAGTGTCTTAACATTAGGTTCCTTGAGCCTACAGTTACCCCTGCCTACTCTTCAATTTTCGGGATACAGCGTGAAGCTTAAAAAAAAGAAAAAAATTTATTTCTTTTGTTTAAATTTTTATGTTTCTCTACTAAATAAGGCAATCTGTCATTTATATTCTCTACTACACTGCCAGTTTGAAGCTTAACTCAGAATCAGCTTGCAACAATCGATGTAACAAGAAATTAACAACAACAACAGTTACCAAAAACACAAATATAATAACATTCTGAGAATTTCCACGCATACAAAGCGATGTTTAGTAAATATTTCTAGCGTACATAACACTTGATCTGTATCCTTTTCATGTATATTTGTGTGCACCCTGTAACAGGACATACGATACTTAACTTTGTGCCCGTTTTAGACAAATTGCGTACATCCATTGCTGTTCTATATTATTTAAGGTAAGTTATTTTAATCTAATATTTTAAAATAAGCTTTATTCCCCCGGTGCAATGAAACATGCAACCAGTGTAATATTGCCAATATGTTGTCAGATCGCTCCGCAACAATTTCATAATTGTAGGTCAGCTAAAAACATAACTTTTTAAAGGTGATAAACTTACAATAAGAGTCGATGATTCTCTCACTCACTCATTTTGTATGAAATGAACTACATCTATGAGTTTTTAATGGTTTTTATTTCAGGAATATATAAATTACCAATTTGATTTTTATTTTTCTAAAAATGAATCATTTATTCTTACTTTGAGTAAAATTATTTGAATTCGAATTTGAATTTGGTACAGTAATTATAAGTATTAATTTAAAAAATAAAGTAGATTAAAACGACTAACAATTATTAAGGTAAACATTTGTTGCTTGTTCTTGAAATTTACTTTCTTATATACTAACTAGTTTATTATTTACATATTAATAGTATATTTTATACGAAAATCATAAATATATACAGAATGAGTTACTTCATTTAAAGATGGATGGATTGTGTAATTATCATACTATGTAGTAAACAAAGATTAACTAAGGAGCTTATATCTCCATATAAGCTCCTTAGTTCCATGTTCACACAATCATTATAATATCTATATTATATATATTATATATTATTATTTAAATGAAAATAATTGAGAAAGAATGTAAAACCTTCGTCAAAGTAAACTATGATCTGACGTTGCTTAGTAATCCCATACATAAAACGCCTTATTTATTCTACGAACATACAAAATAAAAACATTTGAGCAGAAAGGTTTCTTTTTCTTTCGGTTTTACCGCATGTCGTAAAATAGCCGAAACATAGTCTACGTAAAAGAAGGTAACAAGGATCAAGTCCTACCAAATTCTAAGTGACAAAATTGCTTTAGGCTACCTGAGAGACCTACTATTTAACATTTTCATTACGTCACGTCCTTTTTTACTGTGTTTCTTTATAAATATTCTAGTGGTTATAAATTATAATACCTACATTAATGTATATTGCTTTTATGCAATATATTTTATTTATAAATAATAATAAACGCTTTTGTTAATTGAATATATATTTTTTTATTTGAAAGTACATTTACTTGCTCATACTGAAAACCTGGCATTTCGAACGCTTTACAGTAGTTTGTGTTGACTGGACTGAAGCAAGTTAAAATTGCGAAAACAAAAGAACTTAATAATTGCTTTTGCCTATTGAATATTGTGGACTTGAATTAATCTCAAAAGATGCCTAAATTTTTATAGTGTTCTACTATGTAGATATAAAAATAAATGACTCATATCTGTCTGTCTGCCTGTCACGCAAAAACTACTGTAAAGTAATAAATAGAAAAGGGTGGAAAGAACTATAGATTTAAGAATGATCCATAGGATTGGTAATATTTTTAAAAGATTGAAACAGTTCAATACAAAAATGTTTTATAAAGTAATTCAATATTAAGCTTTTAAAATCAAAGAAGATCGAAAATTTAATTTTCCGTACATATTTACATGTGCCACGATTGTCAATTTAGCGTAAAATATTGGAAAATCGACGAAAGAACTCGCGTTCCACCTTTAACGCGGAACAAATCACATTTTCTACAACATTACCATCACAGGGTGAAACGCGTTAACTTCAAAGCGATGTTGCGAGACCCTTCTCGTTACAAAACTCATTACAAGACGCCAAATAAGAAGTCGTAAAGCAACCTTCCTGCGAGTCCATTACGCTATGCTAAATGATATTTTTGTATTCACACTTAGGATCGTTTACATGGGGGTCCGTGCAAACACAACCCCAATTTAATCTCTGTCCTGTTTTATCTCGGAGCCAATGAGAAGAAAACTTTATTTTGTGCGTAAACAAGGGTAATCGGGTTCTTTTCGCAGACAGTATCGGTCAGGATGATATTGAAAGGTCAGGCTGACCTGACCAGAATACATTACTAGTAGAGAGTTAACCGTCGTGGTAAACGCACTCTGATATAATATATTATACTCTACATCATCGTCTGGACTTCTCATACACTGGCGATTTTTAGTAATTCTGAATTTACGATTTGTTAATACCATTCACAATTCAAACGATTAAAAATCTGTTTCGATCTTTTTATAAATTTTACTGTAGATTTCTATGTAAGTCATTAAACCACTAATCGCTCGTAGTACACACGTCTCTACTGCAACACGAAAGTGATTTCATTTCCAATATGCTAGACTTGACAGTATACTAATTATTGTCTGTCAATTTTAAAATATTACAATATATAAAAAATCTTCTAAGTCAGAACGCGATTCCTTTATTATTTCCTCCGATTTTCTTATAATTATAAGCCATGTTCAATTGAACAATTTTTTTTATTACTAGTAAACAAAAAGAAAGTAATTTACAATTTATTAATTTTTATTACTTTAGTATGAACAATAGAAGTTGTAGATATAAAATAAATTCTTAGGACTTCTTCGAAATTAGACACCGCTATTAGCTATGTGATCTCACGTAACGACGGCTTAGAGAAAAAAATTCAATCTAAGAATATATTTTAATAAAATGATTTTTTCATTATCCTTAATGCTAAGAAATCGTAAGGAGCTTATTTGCTAATATAATATCCAGTTTCTAAAGCTACTTGAACACTTAAATAAATTATTACGTAGTAGGCAGTTTTATTTCTCTCTACAGCTGATAATATTTTATGGTACGAGGTAAAATATTTAATTTAAGAAAATATTCGCGTTAACAAAATATATGATATTGTATGTATTCTAAACTTTTAACATATATATTTATTGTTTATTTTAATATAATTTCTTTAAAATAATAAATACAATTTTGTATTGCTCATAAGAAGCACTTATCAAAAATGATATTTCAGTTAAATTCGTAATAAGTGTAATACCATGTTTTACAAGTTTTTATTTTTATAGGATCAAATTTCACTCAGGAGAAAAGTGGATGGCAAGTATACTTAATATTTATTTAAACAGGTATTTATTATTTTTGGTAGACAGTTTAATCTACTCATTTCACGACAATTACTACGTGATAGACATTATAAATTATAATATACATAATACATACATTTACATTCATACCAATCAATCTGTATCCGTAGATTATTGATTCGACTAAAAAATAAAACACTTTTCCTTTTCCTATTTGCACATTTTAAATGCGCCTCTCTTTATGCCTATCGTATATTACAATATCGATACTTTCATGTGATCCTATTTGAACCGTATATTGAATATCGGAAATGTTTTTGGGGTTGAAATGAGATCTGTTCTTATTGTTTTCGAGGCACCACTTGATCTCTCGCGTTAGAACTTTGACGGCTAATTTCCTCTTTTTTATGATGCAAATCGATATGTTTTGAAGTCTTTGTTTATTTACCTTATTTATATAATATTGTTGTTTTCCTTTAGCTTTAAGCTTGTTTGTAAATATGTTTATGTTGAGAATATGTTCAAATGTGAATGTAATTTCTTTGAACATTTTGGGATGTTATAGTGGCGCAATGTATATAGGTATTATCTATGATAATTATCTGAAGAAGAAGATTTATATTTCGTTTCATACAGTAAATATGTAAGTAATCTGTACGCGGAGGCCTAATCGAATTAAATGTTTCAATAGAAATTGTTTCATAAAGTGTGATGTAGGAAACAAAGTACCTGTGTAGTTAACAAAAAATATAACCTGGAACAATATGAAACTTATCTCATTACCAACTACTTTCTTTGAAACAAGTATTTCGACCAGCTATTAGCTAAATGCCACAATAAATAATGGACGTATGACATTATTTCGTGTATTGTTTGGGCAAAAGAATAACAGTTATTCGTGTAAAAGACGTTAATCATCGCTGTTCGTGGCGTCCCGTGAGACGGGACTTTCTGCCGCAAAGTGGATTTTTCCTTCATTTCCTCGAGGACATTTTTGTTTCCGACTCTTGAATAAAACTCAAATGTTATCAAGCAACACCATTCTTGCAGAAATAGAATTCGGTGTATGAAGTATCGGTGTGTATCTCTCGCTATATTAGGTCTGCTATTGTAACGTACTATTAAATTTGGTCTAAAAATAAATTTCAGATATATAAACAGACGTTTAAAATATAATATACTATATGGTAAAGCTATTCAATGGCTAGAACAACTGAGATGAGATTCGTACCATCTGCAGTTTGACTTAAATGAGTTTATATCTATAAATTAATTTATATCCATTTCAAAGAAATTAGATTTATTTTTACTTGTGAAAAATACAAATTAGTTGAAAAATAAAAAATATATGACGTCTAATTTAAAGACGACAAAATGAAAAAAAAATAAATTAATTAATTTGTTAGGTATTACATACAGCAATATTGTAGCATAAGTACAATTCTAAATAAATTACAACTTAGTAATTTCTGTCTTTGTGGCCAAAATTAGTTTCGACAAAAGTCAAGTGGTTGTATCTTTTATGAGAGGACGCAATATAAATTTGAAACAATGTAACCAAAATGTCAACGCGAAACTTCCAGAATGTCCAACGCAATTAAACTGTTAAAATCAAACCCTATCGTAAAAGTTAAGTAGAACCTTTTGTGCTATTCCAAGCTCAATTTTAAATATTAAATTAATTTAATAATTCACTAAGTAATTACTTTCTAGGTTAGGTATATCGACACTTTAAACTATTTTAATTTTAGATGTTTCAAACTAGAATTCATTGACATTTGTGTGGGCAAATAGATTTTAACCTTTTGCTGAATTATTTTGTTTTTCATTAAAGAATTTTAAAATATTCGTTTCATGACTTGTTACTATTATATTTAATTTATTAATATTTATCTTAGTAAATTACTGCTAATACGCTTCATTAAAACTTTAAAAATTTTAGATGGATCAAGGGCTCTTTAATTACATTTCATACAGACAAGCCAAATTTAAAGCAAGTGTATGAAGAAAACTTAATTTATCTTTATCTTCTTATATTTTATAAATGATATAATGAACTGGAATATTGTCTAGTATTCCTAACGGTGTATATTTATTTCAACGAGTATTTGTCATTTTAAGCGATATAGTAACTTCCCAATTGAAATTATTAATAAATAAATTTGAAAATAATTTAAATTTGATTTGATTTGATAGAAAAAAATTTTAAAATATTATAAATAAATTTGCCATTATTCAATTGAGACAACACCACAAACTAGGATTTTTGATAAAAATAGTATAATTTTGTATGCCACCTGGATCGGGTTAACTTACTTTTTAAAAACAAATATCGCCCTTGTGTTGTGTGTAATTTCAAATCATAAATTCTGAAACGTGTATTAACACATAAACAATTCACGAATGGATCCAGTTATAGCGTATCGAACACATAAACGGGCTTAGAGAAGTAATTTCAAAGTTACAAATTGAAATCTGAATATACTGATCGCTTACATTGTATCGGTCCAGTTGCGGTACAGAAAGCGCTCGCTGAAATCGACCGGCCAACGAAAATCCAACAAGCTCAGTATATGAGTGCATACCATTTGTCGCCAACATGTTACCATCTATACGATAAATTGGCACCCGCAGATCTACTATCCTATTCAGTAGACATGTTGATGTGTGGAACAAGTTCATGAGGCAATTCCTGCCATTCGTTTTGGTGATATATTTGCTTTTGAATGCGAAAACGATCCTATTTGTTACTAAACGAGGGCGTCTAGTTTTTTTTAATAGTGTGGGAATTCTTTCTATATATGAATGTTTTATAGCGGAGCTGTCACTTTTGTAGAGCAGCTAGAACATGACAAAACTGACCGTGGGTTCAAATCTCACAAAGGTAAAAGTTTGATGTATACCTTTGGTATTAACCGTCATAATGAGTAATATTAGTATGACATTTAAACAAATCAGAATGATACCTCTAAGATATTAAAAACAATAGCGATAATAGTTAATTCAGTTATCATGTATTTTTTTATGTGATACTAGCGACCTGCCCGCGCCTTTGTCCTCTTGATTTACACGATTACCCATTTAGCAAGCTGAATCGTGTTCATTTAAAATAAATATATGACCATCGTATTAGAAATCGTTAATGTTCTCGAATTTACTTTAATATAATACCTACGCATATTGAATTTATTACACATATATAAATCTTTATTTCGATCGAATTACTCTGTTAAAATTAATAATTACATGTATACAGAACATATTTGTTCGTTATATAAATAAAATAAGTATATGTAAATGAAAATTAACACCGAAGAAACAACCCAAAAATCCATAGATTCATTGTGCTGGTGCCGGGCCCGTCGCGTTCGGAGAGGAGCTCAGAGATGTGTTTGGGCCTTGCAACCCAAGTGTAGGTCTAAATTAAAAAAAAAATTAATATGTTAAAATTTTGATCAACTTTTTCTCTGATATTTCCACGTAAGTTCTACACAATATAACCATTTATTTAATCAAAATTTATCCTCTTTTTTCATATTTAAATATTGCCAATGTTCAAAATAATATATATACATACATATATATATATATATATATATATATATATATATATATATATATATATATATATATATATACATGTTACTTTCTATTACCACACCAAAATTAATTATAATTTCGGTTCAATCAGTTGTTGTGTGATTCGCGTTCGCGAAATTAACAGACAGACTGACAGATATAAAAAACCTGGTGAATGCTGCTTTGGCTTTTATTATACATATATTGATCGGCCCAATTGATATATTTTATATATATTCCATTTACAGAATTGAATTTTCTATTTGATTCAGCTGAAGTCAATTATTTTCTTTTCTAACCTAATCCATAAATGTATGTTACATTAACGAAGTTAAAAATAACTACATTGACGTTAAGTATTCCTAAGCCTTGTAAGCTATTCGTGAGCCTGTAATATATAAAGAACATATTTTGTAAGTAAGCTAGCATATAACTTGTAATGCGATTATAAACCTTATGTTAAGAAAAAACAAAAATGGTAGTAAAAATCGATAAAAATTATATTTTTGGTTTAAATAAGTCAAAAAAAATAAATAATTCTAGTCGATATAGTTTGTTAAATAAATTCATTTAATGATATTTTATTACGAATATTGAAAAATTTATAGATATTCTTCGTATGTTTAATAAATTCATTCTTAACAATCAAATCGAAACGGAACGACGCGAAGTATTTAGAAGTTCATGTCACTTCTGCCTTTTTTGTTCTAAGAGGATTTGATATAGCTTACCACGTGAGGTGAAGCCGTATATCATGCATTAACAGAAAGGTCATGACCAGTTACATGTGAATTTTGATGGAGAAGCCACGCCCACAAACATTTAACGATCAAACTTGCCATATTAGTTACTTAATGCCATATTTACTTAATGTTAAATCGCATGATACGTTTTAATGCTCATTTTATTATGGCTCTTAATGATTTATATTGTTTTCAGTACCTAAATATTTTATAGTGGCTTAGCTTAATAATTATGAATATACTTTTAAGTATTATATTGTTGCGAACATGTCGCGGACTAAGTTTTGATTACATTCAACTTTCATTATTTATGTGTTATTTATAATTAAAATATTTGGAATATTACTTTTATATACACCTTTACCATTATTTGTAGAACGTAAATCAAAAAGTTGACAAAAAACTGTTTTGAACAGCTATTAAATAATGAGACTCAAACCCGTTTTCCTCTCAAGTTTTAATTATTGCCGCGAATCACTCCCAGAGAAACCCAACAACAGGAACAATTCCGAATCCATTCAATTATTCAAACTTTTAATTAATATTAATAGGAGCTCTCACTTTCAAAAGAAAGAACACTGGAAGCAGATAAAAACTCCTTAGAAATCTGCGTAACTTGCAGCTGTGAACTGTGAAATTAATGCGAATACAATAAAGCGTACGAAAATAGATGAGAAGCTACGAATAAAAATTATTTCAGTATGATTATCAGTGGCGGTGTTTCCAGAACAAAAGCCGGTCTGTGTGGGTGCGTCCATAATAAACGTCATGACAGTGGATAGGAAATTAAACGAAACTAAAACGAAGTCCTGCATCAGGGGGTGGAAGTTCGGGGGACCGTTCCTGTGCCTCTACTTCAAAAAAGTAAATTAAGAATGGCCGGCCCGATTTTGTTTACCTAGCTGTGAGCGACAGGCCGAAAAGTTGCTTTTTGTGAAAAACTTGCATTTCCATTTTGAGACTCTACATTTATGAACTGCATATATAATTGCGATGTACGTATGTGTTCATTTATGTGTTGATGTTAAAAACACGCTTTCAATCTTACCTTTAGGAAGGGGTTCAATAACAATTTTGACTGCGTCCACTGCAACGAGTCCGGAGAAGATCCATAGCAAAGCCATGCCCCGCATGGATTGCGTTACTTCGTCCATCTTTATTTAGCTACGTCGTGTACATTGCAAAACCTGAAAAAGAATAGCATTTTTAAAATTATACATATTTTATCAGATTTGAAATATTTTAATGAATACAGTAATACATTTTGTAAATTATAATAAAGTAAATAATTTAGAAAATGTTACAATTTCGCTAAATAGGTTTTATAACTAAATTCTTAATATTTTTCCGATCCTAAACTTTTGAAATAAACTCTATATAAAAAATTAGGATTTGCATTTATGAATAATAACTGAAAAAGTTTAACTCCGCTAATCCATTCGTCCAAATTCAATAGAAGGAATAAAAATTTGGTAAATACAACGCAAAAAGTCTTAAACTTAATTTGTCTGTTAGAAAACTTTTAAGATGAAATGGTTTATACAGGTTGAAAAAAATTCCAAGAGATGATTTTTCTTTCTCAATATACTTTCCAATAAAACGAGAGTAACTCAATCTTTACTTTAGAGAATTGCCACAAGTGTAGATTACATTCCTGTCGACTGTCATTTTGTTTTTATTATTTAAAACCTTATGTACCCTATGTAACTATGTACAACTTAACGTCGAACTATATTATTACCTTATGAAGTATATAAAACTGATTGCGTATTGCCGACAAGGATGTAATCATGATCATTGGTTGTTTTCTTCAACACAACTTCAACAAGGGTCATGCTTAAACGGTAATAATTGCGCCGAAACATTTGAGCTGGTCTTTCTCGCAACCAGTGTGATGGAGAAATCTGCATTTTAGCCTTCCAAAGAAAAAATAGCCCCTATTCGTTCACTCGTTTGTCCGACGGTCCGATTTCACGTTACCATTTTATTCTTATTGTCTTGTGCCCCCTTAGCTTTGAGAGCGTTCGAAAACCTAAGTCCAAGTATGATATTATTACCATATGAAATCAACTGACCTCGTGAATAGAAAGAATGGTTTATTGTTCGTGAGTTCGTACTTTTGGGTATTCTGAGTTTGCATTTGTCGAATCTGAAGGAATCTTTATACATAATGACTTTCCTAAATACATAAGTGTATTTTGTCTTTTTCAGTTGAAGGTTCGTTATTATAATATAAATGAAAATTTATGGGACAGATTAAGGTATATATATACCTATAATAATTTGTTTCTACAGAATCGCTAAAATTAATTGTGCCTATTTATAAAGGAATGTAGACATGTATATAATAATCAATTACTTTGTGTAAAAAAGCTATTATCATATAATTAGTATTTAAAGAAAATTCTATTTTCAAAATAACTCGAAAACTTGCTGCTAATCGAAATTAATTAAGAGCAAGAGATTATATTGCAATTTTATTAAAGGCATTATGTACCTGAATTTCGTCGCTCGTCGCAATTTTCAAATCCTATGCAATAATGAGACAGGCTCCCGTCTCTTTGAAGAAAATTTTAAATGAAAAGCTCTAAATATTATAAAAGCTGCCGTCTTTTAAAATCGTAATTGATCCTAGCGAAGCTTCTTTATTTAAATTTCACTATTTGTTGGCTTGCCTTAATAGACTCCTCGCTATAACTTCAGGCCTACTATTTTTGTATTTTTTTACGTCCTTGTATACATTTACTGTCGTTCGCAAAATAAATATTCCTTTGGATCATCTTTAACACATTTTCCCTTAAGTTTGTTGAACCTACCGTAAATATAGTTTTATTTATATTTATTCCAGACTGACAGCTAAATTTTCATAACACAAACAGACACGCAACTAGCGAATCTGTTGCTGCTCTGAGACATAAAATAAATAACCACTGTAAGAGTACTCATTTAAATCTAAAATTACATATGTGTGGCGTCGTGGCGCAGAGGCACGCTTTCTGCTTGTAAATACGACGGTTTGTGGATTCAAATCCCAGTCGGGGAGAATGAACTATTTTCATTTTCTTCGCTCTGGTAAAAAGGCAAAAGCGCGACGTTGAGTTCTGCCACTCAACACGCAATGCCTCGAAAGGTGGAAAGCGGGGAAATTGTCTTAACACTAGATAGCTCCTCCTATCTACAGATTCCTCTGCCTACACTACATATATACAGTGAGATTTTTTTTAGATACAGATCGAAATTTTAATTACGTAATTACTAAACATATAGATCTGTGTTCATGCAGCTTTTTCTTTTGTTGTAACTTCTGTATTTATAATTGACATTGTAAACTAATATGCGAGTTAAAACGTACAAATTCTTAATGAAAATAGATATGGCATCAGTAATTTATTATTTTTATAGATTTTAATCAAGCTAGAAGTCAGATTACAGTGTAAACAAATTAAGATATATAGATACAGTATGTAATCATCATTTACTAATATTAAATATTTCTAATGCATAATTTAAAAATAATTTTCTTGTAAATAACTACAAAATTTTCCTTTAAGTATATCTATGCTTAATAATTCTGAAGCAAGAGAAGGAAATACTAAATAAATATTATACACAGTATCATGTAAATAATGTATCTGTCAGCAAAATCTTTTCAGAAAAAGTTAAGCCAGTCCATCGGTCGAGTAGGACCCACCCATTTCCTTAAACATTGTATGTTTTAAGCTTTTTAATTTCTTTCTAGTGGGGTACCTCTTACCTCTCTATTCTATTTTACTCGACTCTTTTATTATATATCTTATTAATATCTTACGAAAAGATCGCATTTATTCAGCATTCATCTTTTTTTCGTTCTTTTTCAGTTATCTTGTGTCGCTGCCATATACCAACATCGATACTAGCACCGCATTGTGTACGGTGAAACGTCAAGTTATGCTGACGTAAAAACGTCTCATCATTACAGACAAGACACCAGTAATTCTTTTATGAGCAGTAATATGAATTTCCATATCCATTTTGTATGTTCTGAAGTAGAGAACTTCAAACACTTCGCAGATATACCACTTAATTTAAATATACACACAAATATATAAAATATGTTTTAAATAGTATAAAATATGTTCTAATATTTTTAATTCTTTAAGTGGAGCTTTCTCTTAAACTCAATAACGTTATAAAATATTTGTTAAAAGTGACTAACACATTTGCTCTTCATAATATTTCCAGTCACTTACAATGAGAGCAAGTTGCCCACATTTTCTTTGAATTTATTTGTTCAGTAGCTTCTTCTGAGACTTGGTCAAGATTAGTTTGAACTTCAAAAGTTGCCTTTTGCTGTTAGGATTCACGCAATAGACAACACAAAAACAGTTTTTGTTCGTTATGGTTATCGAAAAAGTTAGCAATGGGACGGAGCATAATAGAGGTTTATAGGGAACAGACGGAACCGCAATCGTAACTTTTAAAAAAGTTTAAGGTTTTTGTACAATACTTTATTGTTTTAACAGTAGTGTTCTATATATGCAGTGAAAATTTAACAGTTTTATTATAAATATAGGTTAAAGTGGTGCAGTAGGACAACGTCCAAATGTAACGATAGTGGGTTCAGGTGCGTGGGGATAGGACAGGAGTCAGGTGTGACATTGAGTTCGAACACGTCTTGGATTCAGGTGGAAAGAGGAGAACGAAGTGTCTTGATCACTTAGTTGTCTATCCTGCAATATCTGAGATACGCTGTAAAGTTAAATAATAATAAATAATAGTAATAATATATATATATATATATATATATATATATATATATATATATATATATATATATATATATATATATATATATATATATATATATATATATATATATATATATATATATATATATATATATATATATATATATATATATATATATATAAACAAAACAGCACAAAGTGTACCTAATTAATGCGATGGGGATAACATGTCTATTGCAATAATCTGCTTCAATTTACACAAAATTGATTTTAAACAATAAATACCATTTTTAGGATTCCGTACCCCATAAAAACAGACGGAAACCGTGTGAGATCTCTGGATAAGATACGTCTGTCTGTTTATCAATCTGTCGAGACTATTTCTCAAAATCAACAATGAAATTAATATTAAATATCCCGGTTGGTGACCAAAACCATTTAAAACTTATATCCGTATACGAAATGAGTGTCGTATTTTCCGCTGACCTACAATCATGAACGAAACCCGCGGTGCGCGAGTACTACTCGCACTTGATCTATATTTTTATCCATATTAAATAAAACAGTTTAAACGGATTAATCGAGTATATTTACATTATATTTGGAAACCCGACGTTTCAAACACTTTGCATTAGTCCGTGGTCTCGGGTAGGCTGAGGTGACATACGTCTGTCAGTTGATATAATTATTATAATAAACTACCGTACCGTAGCGTACTGCCCTGAATTCCTGCAAAATTAGCTGATTGTATCCTGCCCTCTGGCGTGGGTTTGAGACTTTAAAGTTTTAATAAATGGGTCGTAGAAAGTGTTCGAAATGTCAGGTTTCCAAAAATAATTTCAATATACGCGATTAATTCGGTTAAACTATTTTATTTAATACGTGTAAATATCGCAAAATCAAAGATCTTATTATATGTTGTTATTATACATTATGCACCAATATGCTTGGTGCATAATATTTAATTTATCATATATATAGGTTAATAGTTTTTAGTGTCAATTGTAGGAGAAAATTACAATTTCATATTCACCTATGACTGAAATTAAAGTAATACATAATCACTTTAACTAATTGCCGACAGACAACCTTCAAAAGTCTTTCAATCGATTTATAGTTGTTGACGAAAAGGCAAAATAGAGTTTAATTAATACTTGCGATACTTAGAGTTATAATATATAATCTGAGATTGGATATCAAATTAAATGTTTACTGAATAACACAGTTTATACAATATTGTATAAATAATTTCCACTTTGGAGTAGTTTAAGCTAACAAGAAATCCGTTTTTAATATAAGATTATTATTATGTAACTTATCAAAAACAATGAAAAATCAGATTCATTATTTCAAAGAAAAAAATACCCTAGCGTGATTTTATTTTCAAATTAATTCAAGCATAACTTGGTAAATTAGTGAAATAGCTATTAGTGGGTGTGAAAAAAGTAAAATTATGCCCTCAGCGGGTCATTAACAATAGTTTAAGAGCACCGTGCTCCTGTAACGCATTACGAAGTAACTACCTGCAAATTATTGCTAAAACCTTAATGTAATTTTCTCATGGACGAGTATAATTTAAGCTTATTATAAATAAGCAAACATATTAAGCTGAAAGGAATGAATTTACAAAATATTCATGGAAGTAATGACTCGCTCTTAGGGACAGATATTTACTTATTACCGTAATAAAAGTTAAAGATAACTGGTGATACCAAAAACCAGAGTCCTTAGAATATAATCGAACAGAAGTCGCCAGCGGAAGGGCGTTTGAGACAAAGGAATATTTTCTATTTGTTATCAAAATTATAGACGGTCGGGAATATGGCGGAGGACAATACTGACTTGTCTGTTTCTTATTTTAATAGCAAACTTCCAAAAGCCTATACAGTATTTTATGAACAGAATTTTGTCTTAGATATTGTATTATAAAGACAAATAACGGGATAAACACAGTTACACTTAAAATTTTGCATTTGATTACTGATTGTTTCACTTTTAATTATAACTTTTTTTTATACAAACTTAAATTTTTCTTGACTATACACTTAATTTAAATACAGATGCTTAGGTTTGTTTTTCGCTAAGTTGTTTGATAGACAAGAAATATGCTTTGGGCAATTTGTATTTGTTTTGTAATATTTTTTCTTCAATTCTTGCCATCTGTATAAATTATAATTTATACATTATTTTTACTATTTTATTTTTTTGATTTAAGACCTGCATATGGACTATTACCGTAGCATATTATTGTTTCGTATACATACTGTGCTGCGTAAAAATTATTCCTAGTTTTGTAGAAGTATTCTTATTATAAACATCTGTCAAAGAAAATAAACCATTAATAGACAAAATTAATTATATTTTCAAAGTCAACTTTAACTAAAAAAAGCATCATTTTCATGTAAATTATGAAACAAAAGAAAATCTGTTTTCGTAAATGTAAGGAGAGTCGCATTTACAAAGGTTTCACGTATGGGCTTAAAGCAAATGTTTTCGACATGGCTTGTTGTACAAAGAAACTCACTGGGCTTGGTACCGACGTCAAAGTGACTTCTCTAACATAAAACTATAGTAAGATTTTGTGTATGTAGTGATTATTATAGATAATTATTATAAGATTTCAACTTTTTTGTTGTATAGCTATTAGATCAATTCAGGATACTTGATATAGACACATTATTGATCAGCTCAACTACAATAAATACGAAAATACTTACACATAAATATATAAAACTCTGTACTAAAATTTGCACGTGAGCATTTTTCATTTATATACGAATATAAGTGATCTGGAACATCTCATATTGAACCATAATGTCCAATTAGACTATATGAAAAAATGAAATGGCGCCTTAATCAAAGCTGTTCTACATAATGTACATTTTACATTGACATTTGGATATATTATATTTTCTTTTATTATTTATTATTTTTTATAGTTTAACTTTTTTGATAAATTAGTTAAACTATAAAGAATAATCAATAATAAAAGAAAACATACAAAAAATTAAAAGCAGCGGGATTGGAAACTGCGCCTCATGAAAACTGTCCAAGCGCTCGGACTACTAAGCCATGCGGTCTCATCAAGCTGCGTAGAAATTCTTATAAAAAGTAAAAAAACTAAAGTATAAAAATTTGGTAAAAATTTTTGAAGTTGTTATATGCTTATATTTGTATTAAAAATAATAAAATTCAACTATTCCAATAAAAATTAAAATGCATCAAAATCACATAAACAGAAATAAAACGAGACAATATTAAATCAATAAAAAATAAAACAACTAAAAAAGATCTTTATTTCAATAACTTACACACAGATTGTTTGCACTGAGATTTCTCAGTAAGTAGTCAGAAGACACTTATGTTGGGAATGAGATATTCCTATATATACTACTCTATTTAGACCTAAGTTTGAACCCTATGAACCTCTTACCAGGAACCCGCAGTGAATACGCAGTCATCTACGTTAGAGAATATTCCTCCCCCAAAGTTTGCAAGGTTACGCAATTCATTTATATATATTAAGAAAAGCGTTGGGCCAAGGATATTCCCCCGTGGCACACCGTATATGTTGTTACATCAGTGTGGTACCCATCTATTTTTACTTTTTGTGTAGGTAGCTAGTAAAAAGAGATAGCGTAAAATCTCTTATACCAATACGTTCTAATCTGCCGACAAGAATTGGTGAAAAAGAAGTGGTGGAAAAAGCGGTGTCAAAAGCTTTCTTTACATCAAGGAAAATAGCTAAACTTTTTTGCCATTATCTATTTCCCAACAATTAAAGAAATAAGGTTCAAGATAGTCTTGAGTAGATAAGCCTTTCCATAATCCATATTGGGAGCTTGACAAGATCTTATACTTATCTACCTAATTAGTATTATTTTGTAGCATATACAATGTATAGCACTGTAAATATTATACAGAAAATGTTACGGTCTGAAATCAATTCGTTGTTTGTTTCTACAATGCCATATTTAGTTTAAATTTAAATCCGGGAAACGCGATATGTATTTTAAGTGATTTTTTTACAGACAGACAGGCTGTTGCCAAGATGTTTCTTAAGCAAAGAAGTAAAAAAAAGTGAGCAGGCTGTGGCTAATTTTTTATTGGCTGAACAAAAAATAAGCATCGGTGTAGGATGAAGAAACTCATCTCCGATATCAAAAATGGGCGTGTATCAAAGTCACCTGAGTATGAGCATAAAGCGGACAAATCCAACCATTCTATCAGATATTATATGAGACTTGATAAACCACATATCCTCGCTAGGGAAAACAGACGTATACTTAGAATGATCCGCTTAGCTATTCAAAAACAAAAACATCTTTATTTCAATAGACAAGACTGTTGTAAGCGCTCTGCTACCTGGGAGCTACTCATAAAACTTTGAATCTGGAGGATTCAAAGTTTTATGAGCTCACCACACCAGATGGCAAAATATAGTTAGATCACTATGCAAGAATCTAGGATAGTAAGCCCGGCAATTAAGATACTGTTGGCGGTAGCTTTTATATAATAATTAAGATAGGTTACTGCAAAATGTTTCATACGTCGGGGTTTCAAAAAAAATACCATACCAAAAAAAAATTAAAAGTTAAAGAGTTTCTTCTCTAAAATGGAGAAAAATTACGATCGTTTTATGTAATATGTGTGTTTTGAATTTGATCTAAAAACGTCAAGAATAGTCAAACATAATTCATGTCATTAAGTGAATTACCTATTAAAATTTCTTTAAAATATGTTTACAATTTAGCTTCATCATAGTTGTAAAGTCAAGACGTTAATGAAACATTCCTAACAGATGTGTAGAACGCTATAACTAATATGAGGAAATAAGCGACAGATTTACTCTTATTCAGTGAATAGGGTGTTATACCTATACAGTTGTCACAAAATATAAACTATATATTTTTTAACAATTGTACAGGTATCATGTTATCTTTAACTTATGATATAAATAAAGTGCAGCGTTGAGTTTCGCCAATCAACGTGGATATTAAGGCTATTTACTTTTGTATTCTTCGTAAAGCACTGTTTAGTATAATTAAGAACATTGAGATATGCTACAGTCCCCTTTAGTCATAATGCTTCTTATTATTAAACATAGTATTAGAAGCAAAATAATAAATCAACTAATGCTTCCATATGATTTTGTTTATTATAATATGTGTTTATGTATGTATATTCTAAACACTTGTCCAACATCTTAAAGTTAAACAACCAATTTTTTATATCAATTTGTAGTTATATCGTATTAAAAGATTATTTTTACTTATTCTAATCTATTTACGTAACGTAATATTTCTGTGGCATCAGTACATTTAATTTAGCGAACTGTCACGTCAGGTACGCATAATTCTCGGATGCGGAGTAGCGAAAGTGGCGCGAAGTGCTCACCGACAACCCGCAGCTATTGTTATCTTTGATTTAGCCTGTGCATTCCGCATTAATCCACCTCCAGATTAACGACCTCCAGATTTCCAGATTAACCCCGCATACTGTAAAGGTGATACTTATATATGTATAAATATTGACATACCGTCACCAACATATGAATGTATGTGTAAAGTGTATTGAGTATGACTGTAGGCTAAACTTGCCAATGTGTTTTTTTTGTTTCATATAGCTTGACTTGATCTGTTTTACGCCAACTTGTAAGATATAAACATATAATGTGTAATTTTTTTATGTTATTATTTATAGGACAGATATAGGTAAGTTATTTTTCTCTATCTATCTATATTCTATACTTATAATATAAATATTCTATTGTAAGTGATACAATATAAAATACCTAGAATGATAGCACCCAGTCATATACATTGCAAAAAAAGAACCAAAAGAGAAAATAAAAATACCTCCATACGAAAAAAAATCAAAAACATTTTTAACGTAGAAAATCATAATAATATAAACTGTCACGAATACAATCACATAAGATCGGTATAACGAATTTATAACGAAAACCTTCAGCGATTTTCATTTTAACCTGTCATTCGTATAAAACCAGAGATGTAAATATGCACGCAATTTTCATCCATTCCATTCGTAATGACTTTTACTGACACGACGCAAAACCCTCATTTTACACTTTGACGCGTTCACTTACGTCTGTTCCTGTACCGTTGACATTTTCTAGTGAACCTTCAACATCTATCTTCTTACTCTACGATAGAGTCCAATCTTAAATGGCTGTAGTTCTAAAGATGACTCTTCTCTTTATTGGTTCTTCGAGTAGCAACAAGGTGTTTGAAAGTGATGCAAATGATCTTGTGTTCGTATTTGAAAATTAAAAATGTTTGTGCTACGCCTTTGAAAATTTATGAATGAATTAACTTAAAGACAATTTGAAATCGAATAGTACGTGACACAATTTTATTGTTATATTACTAAATAATAATAATAGTCATTTCTATATATTACTTGTGTATAAATCTTAAATAGATATATCTAATATGTAATATGTAGACATATCTAATATCTAATATGTTAAAGTTTCGCTTGAAATCAATATTATATTGACTACCAGTAGATGCCCACAACCTCGTTAACGTGGACTTTATGATCCTTGCCATCCAATTTACATTTGCCGATTATGGACTTTCATTTTTTTATTTTTATAGTTATTAGCATCACATCAGATTCCAGATCCTTAATTTTATATACTAAAATTCATTCCATATGCCAATGAAAAATGCACATCCCGCGAAACATTTCTTGCATAAGAGCCATTTTCTTATTTATCGTAGTTTAGCTGAACTCTATAGCGATATTTATATATAAATAGAATCGAGCATTTTAGCTATGATTTCTTATAACTCAGCTACACTGCTATGGTTCCGCATGAGGTATAATAGTCTTCAAAATAAGTTATAGCCTAGAACCTGCCCAGACCTAACAGCTATACAAAAAGAAACTTCTAGTAGATCCAAAGATGTATGTACAAACAGATAAATAGATACACAAAATCTTAGTCAGTATATAACAATAATTGTAGTGTCCTACAATTAAATTACCTCAACACGCGATTACACGGTGGCGTGTTTTAAAACCATATAACTTTAGAACTGATATTTCCTTCATGCTGACAAATTGTACTAAAGTAATTAATATTCGTTTTGACGGTCTAATGTAGTATGTAGACGTTGACTCGATTAGTCACGTTTCCAGCCATCAATTCGTTCAGGTGTATATGTTGAAATAATAATGAAGCTAGTCAGAAATACCTAACTGACCGTAACTTAACGTGCAGCCATCGAATGCCAGACATTCTTCGTCCAAGTATGAAATATAGACACCCGCTATGTGACCTGAACGATAGACTGCCGCTATATTATTAGAAAATTCTAAAACTTAGCCATCCTCATCGCAAGAATTTAAATTATGAATAATTCTAGGTTAAATATAAATAAAAAATGGACATTTAAATATTACTTTGTGAATTTACCTTTTTTTTATAAAACCTATGTATTTAAAACATAAATATATTTAGGAAATAAAGTATAGTAGCTTAGTTATATTTTTGTATAGATTTCATGTAGAAGCTTAACTTTTTGTAGTAATATTGTAACTTTTATTAAAAAAATAAGTAATTTTATATAATATCTTGTCAACTAGTTCATATTTATACTGTAATAAAAGGTACGCTTATTGAATGTTGTCAAATGATACAATACCAATAAATACATTATTCTATAATAAAACATCCCGTTTGATAGATTTATTTGTAAACTTCAGTATCAAATTATAACTTTTATTGGAGATTATTTTCCTTGTAACATTGTCAGTCTGATATTGACAATACATGCAAATATTCAAAAACGTAAATCGTATTCAAATATTATAATAAAAGAATTAAAACATAGAATTTCTTTTATATAAAGGAGTTGAGTAAACAAGTTTGTTATGTAATATTCATGTTCTTATAAAAACCAAATTCATTTTTCCTTATGAAAATGTTATTCGCTTGAAGCTCATTGTTTGCGAGAATATTTGCTGCGTTAAGAAATCTGATGAGATACACGGCCATGTGCGTGTAGTGTGAAATAAGGTTATCGAAATATGCCTAAACCACGATCTCCATACACCATTATACAAAAGTATTCGTTTTAAATAATTTCTTATGTATACTTTGAAATAAATAAGGAATCTCGACATTTCTTTGAAAATAAGATTACTATTGTATATATATATATATATATATATATATTATATATATATATATATATATATATATATATATATATATATATATATATATATATATATATTACTCCCTTGTACATATTTATGCTTAAGAATATTTTAAATTTTAATTTATATATTTTACAGAATTACTATACCTATATATTTATACATATATTATTTATAATATATAGCTTAAGTTATCCTCAGCGTTTATAAATAAAGTTTCATAACAAGTACCTAATAGATTCGCATAAATAACAGTCTGTTCATCTGAATGCTTAAATGTTGTTATTCCAATAATTCCCGTCTATGTCTATAGAAATTGAAACATCATAAAATCCATGGTATTCCGTAATGGCTGCCCGCGTGTCAATGTATTGAATTTCAAAGATGATTAATGACATTACTGGAATTTTTGGTTGTAGAGCTGAACTTGTGTTATGGAAGCTAGAATAATGCTTTTCATTCATAATTTATTAGGATTGTTCTAAGCAAGTAGCTTGAACTAAGTTTAAAGCATTAAATGTTTGTTGGATTACGCCCATTCTACCTCTTACTTAGAGATTGACCTTATTATAAATCATCACATCGTGTTAGTCTCTTTGAAGATGAAGAATGAATGAAGATATTGAGAATTGTTTATTAAGTCAATTTATTAATATAGCATATATCTACTATAATAAAGTACTGACTGATTTCCACGTCCTACTTTTGTTAGGTTTATTTTTCAAACATGTATTTAGTACAGTTAATTTATGTTCTAACCCCAAGTTAATCAATTTATGCCTTCTTTTACGTCTAATTCCATATACGAACTGTTTTGTGATTAGGTGTTCTTTTGTTTTAAGTATTCCAATCTTCACATTAAAATCTCCCATTAAGATATGCGATGTCTAAAACAATGTCGATTGTTTTGTAGCAATCGCCTATCTCGTTATCACTTGCGTTGATCATTTGATTTTCATGTTGAGTACTGTGACACGTTCTGTTAGTCCAGTAAAGCTCTCTATATTATTTTTGTGTATTTTATTTATTATAAAGCTTACTCCGTATTGGCATGATGTAGAGCCTACGTGACAAAATATAAAATTTGCATGTTTCTCTAGGTTGGTACCTTGTCGCTTTATTTCTGACAGTGCCATTACGTTGTATTTAATATCTCTCACTACGTCTTCTAGATCAAATAATAATTGTGCAAGTAACGCTAAAGACCTGACATTATATATAAATTAATATTTTACATTAATCTTATTCCTCATAGCTATACTTTTATTCCGGTTGGGGGATTCCACATCCGGGATTCCACGTCATTCCACAAACTGATTAGTTTATTAAATGTATAATCGGGTAGCTTGAACTACACAATTATTTATTAAGTACACTGATTTGCGTTTACGTTTACTTGCAGCAGTAACTTGCAGTTGTGACTGGATGACGAAAACGGAATATCGTGCCTAATGGCGTTCCCTGGGGGAGGCCTATGTCCAGCAGTGGATTGCTATAGGCTGATGTGTGTATGTGTGTGTGTCAGTTGCAGCTTCCGCACTTCCAGTGACTTCTAATATGACATTTTTAATTGCTTAAGGTACATTATCAAAATTTCCATTTAAAAAATACGACATATGTTGATACTTGCTTTTTATAATGAATTATTCCATAGGACAGCTTAATAAATGGCGATAACAATTATTTCTTACATTTATAATTTTTGTTGTTTTACTGCATTTTGTGTCCCGCATTTAGCAGCGTGGGAAGAGGGAAACGAAGCCTCAAAGAACCTAGTGTTAAGACACTCCGATCCCCGCTTTCCGCCTTTCGATGCATTGCGTGCTGAGTGGTGAATCTCAACGCCGCGCCTTTGCCAAGTTGCCAGAGCGAAGAAAATGAAATTAATTCATTTTCCCCGAGTGGGAATCGAACCCAAAAGACAGACAGCTTAAAACTATTTGTATAAATATAAATCCCTTATTTTTTGGTATTTGTAAAACTTAAAAATAGCTTCCGTAAGCCTTTCGTTAGGTTAGGTTATTCAATTCGAATTATCTACTGAGATAATAAGCATAATCTTTACGCGCCCCACTAGCAGGGCTCGTCGCCCGTAAGTCGTACGATACACGCTCTGCTCCCGCATTAAAAACTGAGATTTTAAAACTGACAATTTTACTAATATGCTGTACTAATTGCAATATGATAATAAAATCAAATGAGTAGATAAATTGACAAATTTAATCTATATAAAGCGCTTAACATATCTAACGTACTAATTAATAAATAGGATAAGGAATAATACCTACAGTAAGTAATAAGATCTTTATTTTGGCGATATAGTTTAAACAAAATCGTAAATATCCATTTATATGTTTGTTATTTGTAAAAAATATACTATCGCGGACTTACATTTGGAACTTTTGAAGAAGAATGATGTATAACTTTTGCGTAACTGTTTACGCAGCGCATACACGGATACTCTCAAACTCTACCGTTTTTACCATATCAGCTATTGTTGTTCAACCTCAATAATTAAATTTGAAACTCAAAAATTAATCTCTTTGGCTTTACATTATTAATATAGAAATACTTTTATATTTTTTACTATACGACCCGTGTTAGTAAAACAATGTATATGATTTCGTTTAGTAATAACACGTAAATTTAAAAAAAATACATTATTCTTTTTTAACTAACGGTATGTTTACCGGCCTTTCTTAGTTTCGTTTCAGATTCTGGAGTTTTTCATAAGGTGTTCTAGACATTTAATTTCCGAACGTCTTAGAAAGCATACATCATGTTGTATTAAATTTGCTGTACGGCGGTTCATTAATTTCTCCTAAAATTTCGTTGTGTGACAGTTCGTGAACTTACTTTTTGTGTGAAAGTAAAACAACAGACAGACAGACTGAAACAAAACAGACAAAATAAAAAATAATCATATTTTGGCTTCTATTACTTGTATAAATATTTTTTTTTTGTTTATATTCAATGTAAACAATTTAACTCTCTTACAGTGTATTATATATGAGTTGCTACTCAATGCTGGTGCATTTGTCTTATTAGTTATCTAATACTGCTAGTTATATAATTTATTCTGTTAATTGGGGATCGAACTCACAATCGTCGCGCTTATAGCGTGACACGGTCCCACGGCACCATTCTGGTTTAATATTACATTTATGTTTAACTGTAATTAATAGATATGTTTTTAAATTATTATTAAGAAGTTTTAATTAAATATTTACGTTTATTATTTTTATTGATTTGTCTTGTAATACAAAGTAATGAATACTTTTCAATGTAACAACTTCAAATTCATTTCTAATGTACGTTGTAGAGTGCATTTATGGACATTAATGCTATTATACTAATGGCTCCAGATGCATTTAGTCTTCATCCATTCTTCAGGCCTCTAGGGTTTATCATACGGTTTTTTCAGACCACTGTCTAATGAATTAGTGCTCATAATAAGGGAATGCCGTTACGTGATACATCATATATTTTAATTTTTTTAAAGAAAAATATTCGTATTAAAGGCTTAACCATAATGAATAATCAATTATTTTAGACACATGCATTTAACACGTCATATGCTAATGTCACTTATTAAGGGAATCAAGAGGCTTAAAATAAATACGAATAAGTAAACGGTAGCTAAAAATTTTTTTTTGCTTACAGTCGTGTAATTAAAGTTTAGCGTGTTTACTTTACAGGCTATCATGATTCATTTTTACACTTGCCTATGCAAAAAAAAATTTCACCGCTTATCTGTAAATGCTTAACTAAACAGTAATATTAATTAGATCGTAGTTTGATATGCGGTATGTAATATAGTACCTGGTTGACGAAACTTTACAATCTTCAATATATTTTTAATACACTGCAACCTTTGCAGTGTATTAAAAATATATTGAAATATATTGACAACATAAGAATGGCTATGCCTAAGAGTATTTATTTATACAATTTATTTTTAAAAAAATGTTCTAAATTCGAATTACAACTAAAATTATTGTCTCACCTAAACTATTGTGGTGCAGTTGACAGCTCGTGTCGAACTGTCACGTGTAATTTCTTTAAAAAAATATTTAGACACTGAAATTAGAGGCCATTGCGGCGCAATGGGACATTTTATATTTGATGGTGGTGGGTTCAATTTCCAAAGGAAGTAATTATTTAATTTCCTCGCTATGAGAATGCGGTATTGAACAAACAAAAGCTCGCGCAAAGTGAAAAAGGGAATGAAGGAGTGTGTTGACACTATCTAAAAGAAATTAATAAAGAAAAGAAATTATAAAATTATATTTTAAATTTATCTCTGTGAAATGTCTAGGTTCCCTTAGTAAGTGTAAAAGTAAAAGGGAATATATCTGTAAACGTAAGATATAGAGAAGAGCGCAGAAATAATAATAAATCAATAATTTATTATTTTAACAATCTGTAACTTTGTCATACAAAAAGAGAACTTTCGATATCTGGAACATGACTATACATACTTATACTAAAAGCACAGCAAAATGATGTTTCAATTATTTAGATATTTCATTTATTTCTATGAGACAAAAAAATGAGATGCTATCATCTGAGATTTATTCGATTTTATTAATTTCATGGTATCATGCTGAAAGTGTTTTTTTAATTTAATTTTAATTAATTAAGTATGAAACATTTTCTGTAAACGAATGAATTTAATGATAAAGTTTCAAAATTTAAAAAAATGCGTTCAGTGAGGGCGTACTTAGTACATCGTGTTATGTTTAGTATGGAAAAAATCTAATATTATAATATTGTGTCGTTCAAAGGAAGTGCTAAGAAGGAATAGTAATACTCGGGGTACTTTATGGATTTAAGCGTCGTATTTTTAAGGCGACAGAACGTGACCGGCATTGTCGAAGAGCCATTGTTCGGTTTCAACCAATTTCAAAGTTTCCTAAGTTTTTCTTACATAAAAGCGAATTCACTTATTTGAGTTACGACTCAGTAATAAATTCAGGTGCAGCTACAGGAGAGTATAAAAAGTACATATTAATTTATATCTGGCATATGGCTTTATGTACCGTACCTGTCTGTGGCAATTGTTCTTATTAATAGTCGGATTGAAAACTTTAGTATATTTTTTGATTCACACTTTTTCCATCGAATATGGAACCTAGTGTTAAGACAGTATTGTAGACATTGCCTTTTGAGTGGCGGAACACATTCCCCCGTTTTGGAATCGAACCCTCAACCGTGACGTGTACAATCATATGTTCTCCTACTTCGCCACGACGATTTTTATGTTTACCAAAATAATCTTCCCTATAAAAGCTAACGAAACGAATCGTCCGAATATTTTGCCAAACCCACAGTAACTTATGGAGAAATTAAATTTATTTCATTTTAATTCCGCTTAATGACCAGAGTACACGTACCGATATTAAATTTTAGCCTGGAACGAATCTAAAGTATCGTAAAGGGATGAAAATTGTTGGAAATATTGTAAGGGTATCTAGTAATTGGTTATGTTTACTTCATTTATTTCATTTACACTTTACGGTCATCAAATATTTGTTGTTTTTAAATTATTTTGTTGTTTTAAATTTTATGGCTTATGTATAAAAAATATATTGTATGAAATGTAAAATAACTCTTGTTTTTATACAAACTATGTAAGCAAAAGTAACTGAGTACATTTTGATAATGTCAATATTTTCCATTTGCTGTTATAAATATTTATTGGCGTTATACATTTTAATCTAATAATTGTACCACACACTGAAGCGGTATTTCAAGTCGATTTCACATATAATTTACATTTTTCTTATTATTTTATTAAGTGTATATTATAGAGCTATATGCCAAACTATATTTATGTAGGACAGTACAATGTCCAAAATTGAAAATAAGTAATAAAAAGAATTCGCAAAAGTTTTTAAACATTTTCTATATGACTAATTGAACAATAAACGTAAAGTGCGCTATCAAGTTTTAGAACATAAGTTGCCTGATGCGCTATCACCCGACGGGTAATATCTATTTGATTTCAATTAACAAGAGCTTCGTGGTGTTAGCTGTGTATACATTATGAAATATATTGGTTATATCAAAATACATGTATTCAATGTACGTAAATAGCTTATAAAATGTTTTATATTTTATTTTTATCAATATTTATTCGTGAAAAGAAGTACTTAAAATTTTATAAGCTAGTTTTAAATGCAATCAATACAATCTCCTTTTGGAGTTGAGTTGAGTTTTTAGTGATTGGTTAATCACTAAAAACTCAACTCAACTCCAAAAGGAGATTGTAGGTTGCTTTTTAGCATGAGAAAATATTTACTCGGAAATTTAAAGACCACGTGGGTAAAACCGGGAGCAGAAAGCTAGTTATTTTCATAAAAATCTAGTGGTCCTTTGTTGTTGATCTTGACACAATGGAAGGTTCATAATTTTAAGTAGCAACACAAATACAGGCAAAGTCTGAAATCACCTAGTATAAAATTATAGCTCAAACGAGATAATTTTCAATTTAGCAAGAACTTTACAGTGTAAACAAGCTTCACTACAAAATTAAATAAGTTTGCCAAAGAATAATGCAGCCGCTATCAGAACTAATCTCTGTTTGATTTCAATTATGGTCCAATTCGTCATAATCCTTGAAATGCCAGTTATTTTACATACATATATGTATATATATGTACATGCTCTTACATATATTTTATTCCTTTTATATATATATATATATATATATATATATATATATATATATATATATATATATATATATATATATATATATATATATATATATATATATATATATATATATATATATATATATATATATATATATATATATCTTCTTCTTCTTCCTGGCATTAGTCCCGGCTTTTTGCCAGGGTCTGCCTTCCGACTAAGACCAATCGGTCCATATATATTGCCATCTGACCTCCAAACCCATTACTGGGAGAAACCAAGAAAGGAAAGGGAATAAGAGGCAGAAAGACTTGGAATATAGGGGAGGGACACCACTTACATGGATTGGATCGGGTTATGAAAGTGGTGGCTCGAGGTCCCGGGGTCGCGTACCCGTATGCCGGAAACCAAATATCGGACAGATAATTGGCTGGACACCCTCTGAGATGATATATATATATATATATATATATATATATATATATATATATATATATATATATATATATATATATATATATATATATATATATATATATATATATATATAAAAGTACCCTGTTATTGGTAATTTTATGTCTAGTAAGTAAAATACAACCGTAGTATTTAATATTAATAAAAAAAGTGTTCAACAAAATGTCACTCTCTTGATGCCATATTTCCATCCATGCCTCTCAACATAAAAGGTAAGGAATTAAAAAAAAAAATTACATCCGTTGTGGGGAGAAGTCCGATTGAATGTAACGTGACCGCAGTGAAGTCCGATTTCATTTCTATTTGGTTTTAATTAACGCTTCTCCAGGCGGTGTTAACTGTACTTGATTTCAGCATTTTGCACTTTTATTTACTTGTAGACATACAGCAGATATTGCTGCTTATTACATTTTAAATAAATTCCAAAATTTTAATTTTTTGTTTATTAAAAATTTATATACATATGAGATATGACATAAACAAGGAGAGCTTGTAATTCTTTATAATTCTACATTGATAACGACACTAGTAAAATATAAGTATATTTATTAAATTAAAGTATCGATACAATTTACAAAATCCCTTTAATTTTGGATACAATATTGTTAGCTTTTTTTAATTGGCTAAATAAATATAATAACTAATATACATTTCGAATAAATTTTGTCTTTGAATTTTTTTTATATTTATAATATCGCTTTAAAATATGGGAGCATACAGAGGAGAGGGTATTGAGTTTTAGAGAACCAAAATAATTTCGAGAAATTTAATATATATATATTTAGTCATAAAAACATATTATATAACATATTATAGATATTTTTTGTTGTTGTCTATCTTCTTTTACACGTATAGCATATGTTTTGTTAGAGAAATTCCTTTAGGATGTACTATGGCAATAGGACTAAGATCTTACACAATTGTAGGGATGCTATATTTTAGGACTTTCGATATGTCATTTCATCGTATTTTTTTTTAACTTCACGATGTGTAGGCAGAGGGAACTTAATGTTAAGACACTCCTTTCCCCGCTTTCCGCCTTTGGAGACAGCGTGTTCAGTGGCGGTCCGAGTAATCTATAATATAAAATAAATATAAATACAAATCAGTATATGTAAATAAATGAGCGTAAGGTCAAATCCATTAAGACCGCATAATTAAATATTAGTGGATTATAATTTAATCGCCAAATATGTAAAATTAATCAAAAACGAAAACTCATCAGTGTCGATTTATCACATTAATTTAGTACAATGGTTTTGCGTAATGTTTGGATTTGTTATTCATTATGGAGTAAACAAAATGTTCAAAGTGGTGTTTTCGGAAGCGCAAAGCAAAACGTAGTCTTAATTGAGATAATACAAACAAGAATTTCCATCATCGGATGCTGATAACTGAGTTGCAGCACCAGTAACTGGGTCGTGTTACTTATTTACATAAATGAGTTTATTTTGTTAACTGTACCAATAAATGTGAAATCAAAATAATGAAAAAATATGGACGCAAGGTTTTTCAGTTCTAATTGACCCGAGAAATAATGTATGCCACATTGCTTATGTTTATTTATACGAATTTATGTTTTCGGCTTTCCCTATACCGAAATAAGCTTTCATTGAATTCATAAATTCTTGGAATATAAGTAAAAGGTATTCGGCATAGGCTTATGCTATTAAATAAATATATTATAAATAGCTTATTTTACAATTCGTGTCCTAATTCGTGTCCGTTCTGATGCTTTTCAATTTTAAAATGTCAATTTCAATATAAAATGTATATACTTATCAAAACACTGTTCAAAGTTATTTCATTTTCAAAAATAGATAGCATAAATAAACTTCAGTGTGCGTATTATTCCATAGCAAGCACTTTAACTACATTTGTTAGATATCGTGCTCGAACCGACTTCAAACGTTCTATTACAAGTTTTCTTATTAGAAGTTACGCCATTACATCGTGGGTGAATACGTACCCTACCTTGATGGGAAAAATCAAACTTATCAAATGAATCTGTTCGAAGAACCTACAACCATTGTGTTATAGTTTTGCATTAATACATAAAATGGGCAATTCCGCTTTTGTTCAATCACAAAGTGATAATTTTGCTTTTTTTTTAGCTTCACGCTGTATCCCGCATATAGCAGTATCCTGCTGGGGCTGAGGATAGCTCTCAAGAACTATAATATTATATTAAAAAATTCGTTAATAATATAGTACGATTTTTGTTTAAAAGTTGTAACTTTGCGTGTAAATTGTTGTAAGAGTAAAATTCTATAACATCATCTTTAAATTTTACGCCTACATTGACACCGCCCACGATGACAACTTATATTGTATTATATATTCATATTCATACAAGCTTCAATTTTGTCCTTCTCCCTTTCCACGTCAGTCGAAATACTGCCATTGATGCCGTTTTGGAATATTGTTTAATCTGAGATCCCTATTCTACTGTCCGGTGTCTGGACGCTTAATTGAAATCAAACATGATTTAGATGGCTGAACTAAAAATCCCGTGCGCTTCACTGCTATATCGATTGAAATAAAGTTTTTTTAATTATTTTTTCATTTAGTTTTGGCTTACAGATTATAAACCATAAAATATTCTATACAATTGAACATAAAATAGAGTAAAGTACAATATATTATTAAACAACATCAATTTATTTTTGGAAATATGATAGTGTAATAAGAAAATTAAAATACACTATAGTTTTACCTTGGTTTACGTTTTCTTTAGTGACTTTTCACTCTGTGAAACTTAGACAGTGTCTGTTGCAACGGAGTTTTATGACACTTGATTTTCTCTCCCTTTTATAAGAACAAAAACTAAAATCAATATCTTATTAAGACCTAACATTTTCAAATAGAACAATATCGATAAATATTATATTACAAGTAATATTTTTATAAAAATAATTGTAATATACAAAAACGAATATACATTTTGAAAATTTTAATTAATTTTATACTAAAATTGTTTAACAATATCGTCTGGGCCAAGTCAAACATACACCACTGGCCATCGAATCCCCCTGCATGTTTATCAAAACACTTAGAGATTTAATAATGTGTTCATAGTACTCCCCTTCTACTCCTATACGCGAACTCGTTAATTTAGATTCTGTAAATTAATTAAAATTTTCCACATAACTATAAGTCTTTAGATACCTAGTATCGTATCGTTAGCCGTTCAGAAATTTATATAACATTGGTTAAAATATTATTTTTTTATAATTATATACTGCTTAGGTATTAATATATATATATATATATATTATATCTACTCCAAAATAATAAAATCTCTGATTTTCTCAATTGTTTGTTTATAAATTAAACTCTGTTCGTCTAAACTAAACTAAACTAAGTCCGAAATCCTTTCTTTTAAAATACACAAACTTAAAGCGTTTATCTAAAGTGCTAACGATGTAAAGAATAATCTTTACATCGTTAGTACTTTAGATAAACGCTTTACCGTGATGGAATATAGCTTATAGCCTTCCTCTATATTTGAACTAGTCAACACAAAAATATTTTTTAGTTTAAACTTATTTTCTGAGATTACCTGGACATTTGTATGACGTCGTTGAAGTCGTCATACAAATGTTCAGCTAATCTCAGAAAATAAGTTTAAACTAAAAAATATTTTTGTGTTGACTAGTTCAAATATAGAGGAAGGCTATATATAGGCTATATTCCATCACGGTACATCATAGTAATCGTGTTGATGTAACCCACTTTACGCACGGTCACAATTACCCCGGGCACTTACAATGTGTAATGTGCCATATACTACTCTTAGTTATTATCATATGGCCACCAGGTTCACTATATAATAATATAACACTTACATTTTATTATTATTATTAAAATTTAAAAGAAAAATAAACTATATTAATGGGAACTTTCAATTTATTATACCTATAACTGTTTTCAGAATATTGCAAGAACAATCTCTACTTAGATAAGCTTATTTCAATAGATATTATCTAATATTAGTTTCAAAATTGAAATATTCGTTAGTGAACATTATTAAACAGATGCCATTATACATTTAATTAAACATATGAAAGCCCAGATAGTCGAACAAGAGGCCGAGATAACGTACCTTGCATAAACAAGGAGATATTCTAATGACAAATTAAAAGTGGCCATTGAGAGGTACTACTATACGAAGCCATGTCGTCGAATTAGCCATCAGTGTAGACGGCGACAAAGAGCCCGGGGCTTATCTGTTGGATTTAGATGAACTGAACCCTCGACGATACAAAATAATAGCTGGCTCGATAGCGTCATTGTTTGAGCATGAAATTAAAATTGAACGGGATTCACACGTGCGCACCGCCGAGATAAGGGGTTGCGATTCGTTCTCGCGATATTAGTGATACTCGTACTAGTTCGTACATTGATTCACTTAAGGGGTTTGCGCTTTTCTTTGTTTCATAGTTTCTGACGTCCTGTTTGCGTATTACTATTTATATTGTAAATAAACTGGCATATGTGATTTTTACCCTCTATTTTTTTATTAATGCTTTATTATGTTTTTAAAATAAATGTTAGTTTTACATACTACATTATCACGTAAATTAAAATCCCTTGACGCGCTTAGTTTATTTATTAGGACCAAGTACATTTAGTATAGGTTATCTCGGTAGTCTATGATTTACTTTATTTATAGAACGTATATGTGGTGATATTATAACAAATATGTAAATCAGTTCTTGCTTCACCTTAGAAATAATAGAAAAAATGGCCTCGCTCATTGCCACAAAAATCGCTTATATTTATATAAAAATGATTAAAGTATTCTTTTATCATTGTTATTTTATAGATAGTTCAACGATGATATATCGGAATAAGTAGATAAATATGACCGCTTATCTAAATATGTAATCTAAGACAATTACTCAGTTCAAATACTTAAATATACTGAAATGTATTAAAAGCTTAATTGATACATGTCTCCATAAATTAGGACTATTAACATCCCCTGTCTGTCCCTAAAGCTGCTAAGCTGTTAGGCGCGTTGTCGATTATTTAGCGATTATCAAAATTGCTTGCGGTGGGTGCAATTTAATTTATCGATGCCAGTGGTGTATCGCTATGTTGAATATTCCACTATTGACTAGATATTCCGCAAGCTGATAGTCTATTCCGCATATTCCCTATATATTTGCAATACCCTCCCAATATTAGATACGAGTAACGTTTTAATTAAGTGATTGCATCCGATCATAAACAAATTCATCGGTGTTTACTTCGTGCTAAATTATATTTTGGTGTTTGTGGTCATCATTTCATTAATCAATGGTTTACGTGAATGTGGGGTACGATAACATATAGGTAGATATTTTTGGAGGTTTATAACCGTGTTTGATCAATGTGTTATGCATTGTTTGCCATTTTCATCAGAAATTGTATTAGCACATTGTAATTATTATCATCGGTATGTTATCGATATGTACTATAAATATCGAGCTTTGGGTCCATATTCATTCGTGGAAATATTTATGTCTAACTAGCTTTCACCTTGAGTTTCACTCCATGGTCTAGTGGTAATCAATAAGAGTTGTTTATATGACACATAACATATTCTTTGTGCCCGAGGTAAATCTGACCGCAAGAGGGGGTATAGAAGGGGTTACATTACTCTGAACTAAACTCCCCTACAATATTAGTAAAGATAATTAAATATTCGAAAGTCTGTATAAGCAAGTGTAATAGGTATTACAATTTGTCCAAGAAACCAAATAAATATCTCATCAAAAAACGCACTATAAACATAAAGTTTCATCGAAGTACCTATCTATATTTTTTTTACCTACTAAGGAAGCTCTTTTGATAACACGAAAAAATTGACTGGATAAACGCGTGCCATCAAGCGATAAAAATACGGTAGTACCCATTTTACCTCTATAACGATTATATAAAGTAGATAGTAGATGTATAATATTACAGTAATATTATACAATAGAATACTATACAAAAGAAACTGAAATGAGGTACCTCATTTGATTTTACTTCAAAAACAATTTTTTTTCTTATTTAAATATCGATATAAAGCTTGAAAACATGTACACTTATTGACATAGCTGCAATTGAAAGATAACAAAACAGATCGCTATTTAAGTAAGCTAGCGATTTCCATTCAATGGAGCGCTACCTTAAAGTGCATCAGCATAATGAAAGTGAGTTACGTGCATGATACGCGGGCTGAAATGTTCACGCAAGCACCCCCGCGATTGTGGGTGATGATATGAAAAACAGTTATTGGTTATTCATGAATCACGAGCTATGGTACACACTCGTAGTATACCCGTACACGGCTCGTAGTATACACGTAATGGCTTTTTTATTAATATTTTGAAATAATCGTAAACTTTAGGGAAGGATGTTTAAATATTCCACGCGTAACTTTTTTATATGTTTGATATTGGTATTGTTTTTTTTTTTAATTTCGTTTATAAATATAATATACTCTTTTTAAATTTTTCATATCTGTTAAACTGCACATAGATAATCTAGAGATGAAATATTTTGTTCTCAAATTGTCACATTACAAATTGAGAATGCTTCGATTGCATAACTAAGGTACAAGCTTATAATATTTGAACCCAAAATTATTATATTCATTCAAACGTCCAAACTGCGTCATATGTAATAAATGATTTCAAAATATAAAATAAAAATGATTATTTTCGTAAACTAAATAAAAATTGTAGGCAAACTAAATAAAAATATTTGGACACTATCGAATGTTTTTTCAGCACTGACCAAAACGTGCATTCAAAATAAGGGACCCCGAAGCGGTAAATCACAGTGAAGCCCCATAATTTACAATCCACTACTCTAAAAACATAATCAAAAGCAATCCAATTTTATATAGAATGTGATTAAGTTTATGATAAAATCGCAATATGCGGCATAATATATTGCAGCGGTAACTTTTCCAAGGCATTATATGATGCTATATGAATATTATCTTCTTTGTAAGTTTTGTGTATAATAGAAAATCCACTTGTGCGATATTTTACCATAGAAAATACTTTGCATGGTTGTGATTTCAGAAAAGTAATAAATACATAGATATTTAACTTATTAAAGTGTTAATTAACATTAAAAAATAAAAATCTCTTCTCCAATGATCATTCGCAGCGATAAATTGATTTTTTTATATATTTTATATCTCTCTTAATAGAACAATAATAAAAATAAGTTGTAACAAACATATGAAAAAGCATTCTAAGAGCCAGTAGAAAATAACTCACTCTCACTCTTTAAAGAGTAGAAGTGAGAGTGAGTTATTTTTTGAAAGGAAACACTTCTGTTGAGTACAAATGGTCTCGACAGTGAAACCGGGCGGAGGAGACCAGTGTGTCTCGTCCCCAAAGTAGAGTTTGAGTCACGTTGCGTTTAAATTTATATTTTAAATAAATAGAATTATTTATTAAAAATCATTTTTTTTATAATTAAAAAGATATATGATCAATAATAATGAAATTTTAATTTCAATTTAACAATGTAAATAGTATTTGTATGTCAGGGCAGTTTCAAACATTGGTCCTAACTTCAAAAGTTCAGACCACAGTATAGTATGATAGTCGACAGTCGCATGCAAACGACCCATAAACACAACATCTAATACGAAAACTTGTCCATTAACAACAATATATTAAACGAAATGTAGTTTTGTTTAACTTCCGAACTTCTTTCATTTACCACTTTCAGTCATAATTTTGTATTAAATTTCTAATGACTGTAGCAACAAAGGTCATGTTCTTTTAATAATACATAATGTTTATTCTATATATATTTTTAATGGTAAATAAACATTTTCTAAATAATTTATTTACGTTTTGTGATAAAGTACCATTGAGATGTCAGCTTAAATTTTAATAATAATTTTATAATAATTTTATAATACACGTATCTATCATATTACAGGAAACGGTAAGGAATTAATAAATTATAAAAATTAGTTAAAATTGATGTTCACTTCACAAATGGACAAGCATGCATCAACGAGTGCAATAAAGGAGGTACAAGGTACGATCCTTTGTATTCGTCATTAGTCACACGCTATTTAGCAGTTAGCGGACCAATTCCGATTCGACGTATATTTCTATTTTAATCGAGTTTGGATATTGAGCCAATTACAATGATAGGCTTCCAGGTATAATGCTATTGTTGTTATCGATACGCGCTGTATGGGCTGATTTTTAATTGTGGAGAGCAATAAAATAATATAAAGGGCGTCATGGCGCAGCGAGGCAACATTTGACTGTAATCAATGGCTTTAGGCTCAATCCCCACTCGGTAGAATAGGATTTTTTCTTTCCCCCACTCTGATAGACAAAGTGCGGCGATTAAATTTTAACTTATTTCGCATATATAAATTTAATATTCTTATTCATTAGGGTTCTGTAGTTTTAACGATTAAAATAGAACCTTTATAGGACCTCTTTGTTGTCCGTGTGTCAAGACATTTTTTCTCCACAGCGCATGGAGGCATCAAGTTGAAATTCATAGCAAACAGTCGCTTCGTAATGAAATTCTATATAATACCGGGTCCCGTTGATCTAAAAATAAAATATAAAATAAATAAAAAAAAAATTAGCATTAAGTGAGGATTTACAGCATAAGAAAAGAATGATAAAGGTGATCATGGAAAAATTCCAATAAAACCTATTTGTTTCGGACAAAACGAGTGCTGACACGAAGAGAGCATATTTAAATATATCATTCTTTGAAAGTTGCACTTCATACTACCTACAATCATGACATGAGTACGGAACCCAATGCGCGTAAGTCCCACACGCACTTAAGCTTACTTTTTTCAATAAAAAATACTATAATATTTTTCATAACGTCTACCTAACCTATCCATAAACCAAAATTTGGTCAACATTAGAATCGAGTATATAAAGTCCAACGATTCCCCATATTTAACCGTTATCAGCAGCTCTCGTCCTCTTTGCGCATTCATCGTCCGATGATTTACTTACGGCTTATCCGACCTAACTGACTTATGGAGTATGGAACGGACGCTCCAAATGTTCACAATTTAAGTGTATAAGCAATATCTAAACATTATTTGTAGGTCATATCCGGAAACAAAATATAGAGACTTCTAGTTTAAGTATGCATACAATTTTGTTTGCAAATGTCTTGATTATGAAATAATATAGTATTTATAATTGTTTCTTTGCAGTGTAATAATATAAATATTAAAGCCATATATGTATATGATTCGTTATTTATGTTAATATTACAAAATGTTGGTAAATGTAAACATTGAGGTTTATCGTTATCACTTTTCTCATAATAATACTCGTAGTAGTACCATATCAGAAGGAAATCGTATATTATATATCCAAAACATAATATAGAAGAATCAGAAGATTTTCACATGAATGAAATAATAAATTAGAAAATAAGCAAGTTTAGTTTTTAAGACCAACTATTTCGTAGACGAAAAAAATTATACAACTTGTAAAGAGCAGAATCCTCTTGACAAGTTTAATAATTTTTTAATTACTTTAACTCAAGAAGATTAAATTTTCTGCCAGCTTTGAGAATAAAGACATTAAAATAATTAAAAAATATATATTTTTTTGTATGAGTGTATTAATATAACATACTTTTCATTTACTTTATTATAGTTTTAAAAAAAATACGTTGCTTTAATATTCGTACACTATGATTTCTATTCTGTTTCGCCATAACTTCATACTTAACAAAAGAAAGAGTATATATTGTGAGTATTATAATAACATATATGCCTTTTAAACATTAGTAGGTACCTGTAACATACTTAGCTTTACAGATTTGATCAGATTGTATAAGATAGATATATATGTGAGTACTTTGTAAATATATCTCGAGTGAAGTCCCTTATCATACGCTGCCTTGCTTCATATGTAATTGAATGGAATAAGCTACGTTAATTGCACACGCATAAAGGAACATGTGCATTTGTTTTTTTTTGGCTGGTGCAGCCGTTCTGTCATAATGGGGCATACGAAAAGCTACTTACTACCATAACTTAACTTTTTGGCATATAATGAGGTTGTATAGTTCAATATTTATATTATATATATTTTTTGTTCTATGTCCAAAGTTGCTAGGACTCATCGGAGGTTAATAACGGTACTGTTTCTACTGTTGGTGCTACAAGACGGAAATTACCTTTCAACGACTTATAGAAACTTGTTTTGATTTAGTGCCAGATTAATTCTATTTTGTGCTTGGGTTTTATATATAAATTGAATGTTTCTGTTTCTGTTTTGACCTATTTATTTGCCTTGTGTTAACATTGTGTCTTGTGATAATACACATAAGTATGCAGAATATCAGCTTAAGCGTGAGATGCTATTATAATAATTCCACATTTTACTTGTACATACTAAATTGCATTATTTATATAGTAAGTATCGTTTACCTTAATTTAGCACGAAATTAAATATGCACAAATATTGTTATAATTACAAAACGTGTGTGTACATTGAATATGCTACAAGTTTCAGTGGCGGCTATAAAATATAAGTGGCAGGACTAGGGTCATGAAGTCCATTCAAACGAAGTTGCGGGTGGCCAAGTGGGAAACTAGCGTCCGCTCGCGACTTCGTCCACGTGGACTTTAATCCATAAGATTTTTATTGCTGCCCCACTCCTATTAGATAGCGTGATGATATATAGCCCATAGCCTTAATCAATAAATTTACTATTCAACATAAAAATATTTTATCAATTCACACCGATTAGCAATATCAAACAAACAAGCAAATAAACCCTTCAGCTTTATATTATTAGTTCAGATTGAGCACTATATTATAGTTAGATTTACTAAATTATATTTTATTTTTCGGTAAAATTTTATAATTAATTTTTTTTTATATTTGACATTTGATTTTACATCTTGATTTGACTTACAATAATTATTAATTTCTAAATTTAATTAAAATATATATAACAAGCAAAGTAACATATCAAGTTAAATGTGATTTTTTTTGTTTATTTCCCAAGAAGACAAGGAAAGATAGTAAATCGTAGAATATTCCGTCAACACCTCCACAAATCCCTTTCATTAAGATGTAGCAAAGTAAACGCCTCGTAATGAAACAGTAGTCGGATCGCCACATACACTTTAGTTCGACGTTGATTCCGATGATTCAGTCGGGCCGGTCATTATCATTACCGTGCGCTCGGCATCCATTAATCACGTTGGTATTCGTGAACTGCGGCGGTTTCATCGCTCCCCTACCCTTTAGGGATGAGGTGAACTCGAACTTGAATTTTGCATACATCCAAAGATTGCTAAAGATCAGCACTGGCATTATCAGTTAAGCTAACTCCGCTGTAGTTACATATATAAACATAAAAATGTTTTTATTATGTTTCTTCGTTCCGATGCTATACTATGTTACTGACTTAATATATCTATAAAAAAATACTTAGAAATAACTAAATATCTTTTGTATTTTTCACAAATCACATCCTACTATCTCTTTTTTTTAACATATAAATTTCCACATCGCTTTATGTATGCTTTATGTAGACCAGAAATCATTGATATAACAAAACCTATAATAACATATTATTATCATGTTAACCTCACCTCGTATGAGATTACATACAAAACTACTAGTGTGTACTATAAAAATACAAAACTACAGTGTCAATTTATACAAAATGCTATAGTAAGGATATACATCCTTACTATAGCATTTTTAGTATTACTATAGTTATCATAATATTTTATTGTATGTACTTATAGCTACATTAAATATCTCATGACTATTTAGTACATTTTAGAATTTTAAATTAAAAATATTCTTTATATTTTTATTTTATTGAAGTGTATAGAACATTTAAGTTAATCGACTCATCTCATCACTACTACCAGTACCTGGGCGCACTCGTGCATTCACCCTCCCTTATCAGTTTTGATGTAGCGAGTAACGAAAACGGCAGAATGAGATAGGCGCGGAAATGACACGTATATTTCTAAGTTTATGTTTTCCTATTTAAAGTAAGTACAAGTTCTTATAAATATATACTGTTCTGTTCTGTTCAATTTTGTGTACAAAAACGGAAATTTGAATGTTTCAAATGTTTAAGATGTGTATAAAAAAATATGTATATAAATATGAACTCGACAGCATGATAGCATTAAATTCCAGGTGTTATTTGTAATTTTTAGAATTTCGTATAGCACCTAAAGATAATTTAAAAAAATAACAAAGAAAAAAGACAATAATTTAAAAATACTTTCATAGCGAGGAAAATTAAAATTATTCTAAGCACCTTCAAGTAGAGTTCATCCCCTGTTTGCAGGCCGTCTACTGCACTAATGCGTTGTAGGCTATTGATATTCCGCATACGTTTGTTCGATCCACGATGAGCCCCGTTATTAAATCAGTTGGACAAACAGACACCTGTGCGAGATTTCCATATACACATACGAAAATCATCATCTGCATATTATAATGCAATAACTTTATATCATGTCATGCAGTGTCACAGTCCAAATTAACTTCGGCTTATTGAATGTTGATTTAAATTTAATTTTTGGACGTCATTTTAAATGACTATCCAATATCGTAGAGGGTTTTGGTGTAAATAACGTTATAATTTTGTTTATTTTATGTTAAAAATAGTTAGCAAATTAACGATCAAAAATATAAATTTAATTTAATTTAAAATTGCGTGGAAAATAAAACACAAAAAGTGTGCATTTAAACAATGTAGCATTTTTAAGGCAACACACATTTCGTGGTAAATAGAACAGGAAGACCATCGCCACGGCGCCGTGGGTCTGCTTGTATACCACAACCATCGCAGGTTGTGGGTGCGATCTCCACTCGGTGAAGATCATTTTCATCTCTCCAACCACTTGCGAATGCAAGATCTTAGAATTCGAAAGGAAAGTAGAGAACCTAGGAGCGAGAAAATCGCATGAATGTATGATATGGAATAATTATTTTTATTTCAATTGAAAAAAGTAATGAGAGCTGTATTCGATATAACAAACGCATATTTATTATCTTCCATATTTGATATAGGTAATATATAGAAATGTCCAAATTTAGATTTAAATTTGTATAACTGGTTGGTCTGGTATAGTATATTTTATGCAAAGAGAGTAGTATTTTAAACTAATCATCTCCCATCACCCATCTTGTTTAGTAAATTATTTTCATTTCCTTTATATTTAATTTATGAATTTTATGTAGTAAAGTTACATGATTGAATGCGGTATATTTTTCTACAGCCTGAAGTCTTACAAAGTGCATTGCAATGTTTCCTCTTATAGGACAAGTGGCAACGGTCGGCAACGACACCATTCCATTATGTGAGTAATCAGCACGTTTGTTCCTTAAACCATAAAAATGCAGAAAAAATTGGTTTGTTATATTGTTAGAGGAGACTGAAAACCTTTGTCCACATTTTACTAAGAAACTTACTGAACAAATTCTGTATACTTATGTCGATATTTTAGGATATTTTAAAAGTAGAAAAAAAACGGAGGCCTTATAGTTCATTTGTCAAAAACTTTTTTCTCAACGAGTGTATAAGTATCAAAATATTATAGTTTAAATTAACATCAAATGTTTCAGATCTTTAGTTAAAATCCTTTACTTAAAATTTAAGTTGGTGATTTTTTTAAATTTTACCTTAAAATTCCGCACACCTACAATTGATACGGAACCCTCGTTACGTGAGTACTACTCGTACGAAAGTGATATTTTTTAAAATAAAGCCTTAAGCTAAAATATTTAGAATAAAACCAAAAATGAAGATGTACCTGTTGACACTAAGCGTCCTTCCAGTCATACACCTTTTAAGTCGTTAGCTAGGTCAGTAAAATTACTTTCTTTATTTTAATTATTTATAATTAGTTTTAATTTAAATTAGTCTTTCTATAAATGAAGTTTAAGTTGTATAAGTTTAATAACATTTAAACTTTTAGCTTTCGTTTTTTGAAGCTTTTCGATTTCTATCAAACGATCTGAGTGAAGATATCGTCTATTTCCAATGTCACATTTTGTATAATTAGACCTACTAGTCTAGTTATACAATAATCACAGATAATCTACTGATTATCTATGATTGATATCTATATATTCTATATTAGGTATAATTTCATGCACATTCAGTAAATTATCTTAACTAGAATCTGATAAAGACAATCAAGTAATCGAGCATAAATGGCACTGGCTTTGTAGATCTTGCGTTAATGGTTCGGTTTCTGTAATCGAGTCCATCCAATATGCCTTACGCTTGCGTTTGTCATTATATATGCACAATGTTCATATATCATGTACGGATATAATTATATTTTAAGACCCACTTCTAATTTATTCATAATTGTAATTTGTTGATGTCGTCGTAGCGTAGTGAGGTAGCGCCAACTGCAAATATTATGGGTTTGTGGGTTAGATTGTGTCCCAGGTTCGTCTTTGGTTTGCCACTCTGGCAAGGGAGAGCGTGGCGTTGATTTTCGCCATATAACACGCAAAGTCTCGAATTCGGACTGAAAGCGTAGAATGAATTAACAATAACATATTTCTTATCTCTTATTCCTCGAAGTTAAAAGCAATTAAATTTATATATTTCTATAAAATTATATATTTATTACTAGTAGGGGAGAGCGGGGCTGGTCTTAACGTAGGTAAGAATTTACAAAATTATTTCTGCCAAACTTGTTTTGCTAGAAATATGATATTTGGTCTAGACATAGTCGGATGTGAATAAATTGATTTATCCGCTAAATTAAATTAAACATTTCCTAATTTAAACTATATTTTGTTGATAATGATTTTTTATTACATATATGTAAAGATTATTGGGCTAAAATTAACAAATTGACTATAATAAAACTGATTAATAAAATAATTAACACTTAAATTGACCTTTTTTACATATGTAAATATTGCATACACTTTCTTACAAAATTTGTTTTGTAATAGGTATACTTTTATACAGTAATCGAAATTTAACTCAATAATTATATGAATTGGCAGCTAAAAAGTTCTGGAAATAACAACTAAAAACAAAAAGACGTTTCTATTGTATGAATGTGATATTTGCCATGAAACTGTTTAAACTGTTTTTTAAATAAGTACAGAAAAAATAAATAGAAACGTTTGTTGAAGTAGATTATAAAAACACCGTTAAGTTTTCATTTGGAATCAAGAAGCCATGATAGCAGAATATTTAATTAAAAGTTTTAATATATTGCATTGTATCCTAATGATGTCAAGAAAAACGTAATTAATAGCATATGAGCTTGCTATTCGATATAAAAATAGAAAATATTGGACGCTGAAAAGAAAGCTGGCAAAGATTACTTCAAAGACTGGAGTTTAACTGTGGCGACCAATTAAGGCAGAGCAACAAGATTATATAAAAATATTTCAGTTATTTATCATCAGTGCTACTCATTTGTTTTATATTAAAGATAATAAAACATTTTAATTAAATGTATAATAAAATTTATATATTTGATATATCCTTTACGTTAATACCTACCCCGGCTTTATTAATACTTGGCTGATGGGGTAAAAGGAACAAACTGGGGTAAAACAAATAACTTTTTAGTTTTTGATGCCTTGTTAATGCCTTAGTTGTCTAATTCTGAAAGCTCATTAAGCAATAAAACTAATTTTGACATATTTACGAACACAATAATAGAGAGAGTTGGCTGTCGTTGTCAGGTGGACGCAATATACGAAGGCTTTACGCCTTTGATCGAATTGATCAACTTCCAAAAGCTATTATCTTTGTAATAATATTTATGGCAAGTCAAGTAAAAATAAAATAAAATATTGTAAAACTGCTAGATGACCTAATAAATAAATAAAGATTTATATGAAAGATAAAACGAAAAACTTTATTATTAAAATAGACCATAGCACAAAATTACGTAGTACCCGCCCCGCTCTCCCCTACTATATATACTATACTATAGTTATAACATTGCTCATTGATCGCTAGCCAGAATGTTGGTAGGCTCAATACTCATTATATTAAGCCATTATAATAATTAATTAATATTAAATTGTAAAAATATATAATTTTTTATGTATTTATCTAATTTCATTGTCGTTTAGTTTTTTTATTGCACAAATCGTGTTTTTTACCTATTTGTTTTAATATAAAAAAATAAAATATTCTACATAATAAATAATTATATTTTAAGCTTAATCCAAATACTATTTATGGTTTTTCCATATCGACAACTAATGGAGTTGGGACAGAATTGCCTTTTATTTCAAATTAAATTGCTATTTGTTGTAATATATTGTTAACATAAATTTATCATTGTATAATTTTTTACCAAACTAAAGTGCCTATACAAAAGCATATATAAAGCCTATACAAACATACAAAATAATGATAAAACACGCTAAAATCATTTCAGTAGTCGTAAAACCAAAGCGCAGTCCAAAGATCAACATAATAATGGTGTTTGCTCTTAGGACACGCATACATGGTATCATCGGCTGTAATAATATGGGTGTGGTGACCGATAGCATCTTTCAGTAGGGGTACGACACGAACAATTGTAGGGTTAACACGTTTATAGATATATTTCTAATTATTAAATGATATCTGATATCTTTTATAGATTATTGTACTATGCATCATTATTTATATACTAAAAATGTCGGTACCGGTGGTTGTTTCTAAATTTATCATAACAATAATGACTACAATTTGTATGAACATTTTACATTTTAACAAAACACGCATAAAAGGAATAAAAAGTAATCTGTACTTGACATTTAAAAAAAAAATTAAGCAGAGTCCATATATTTCAGGTTTTTTATTCTGACTGTCAACCCTAATAGATATAGTGGAATCGATAACCGCATGCTATGAATATTTGAACACTTTGTTATGTACTTGGACGCGTACACTCGGCTAATTGAAATACTTTTGTTGATCCACCACCCTTAATAACAGATAATGATTGCTATCCATGGCCCACTTTATATTTCGTTGCGTTACAATTTGGCAAGAGGGACACATAATATAAAACCATATTTGAAATTGTATTCGACCTCAAAATTCTAGTTCAAAACCGTTAAAATTTTTATAAAATATTTTAATATAAGCACTTATATAGTTGCGTTATGTTTTGTCCACTACAGCAGAAAAGAAATATAATTTAAATAATATCATTCACCTGAATGAAGAGTCAATCCAGTACAACTCTGTCCGCTGCGCCACAACAGCGTTGAAAATTAAGATTTTGTGAGTACACAGTTACTTCATTCGGCTTTACCACCATAAAGGGATACATATGAGAGCCTATTACAATATCATGTTTCTAACATAATTATCTCATTATTTAATTAATTTAAGCTTAGTTAAGTAATTGACATACGCTCTTCAAATTGAATATGCTAGTAAATTAATTTGTTAGTAAATATTCGCAGGAAGACGTTCCTCTTAATTTATTTCGATGTATACTGTTCATGAGACTTAAGGTTTAACAAACAAAAGCGCGCATCGTTTACGCGCACGCAGCTCTAAATTACACGACAATTCGAATGGAAAATGAAATGCCTGCTTGCGAACCATTAAGCAATTTGAATTTAACACTCGCACTCGTCCCTTCATTTTCCTGTTGCCGCAAAATTACGCGATTTTTAGGCAAGTTGCAACAATAGATCGAAATTGTTAATCGATTTTGATGTTTTTATAAGATTTCGATAATCTACATGCAATCAAAGTTAATAATTAAAAAAATATTTAGTAAATGTATGATTTTGACGTTTTATACTTTTAAAATAATTACTCTTATCTGTTTTATTCAAAATATTCTCTGCAATTATTAACTGAACTATTTTTGTCTTTCAATAGAAATTCTTTGTAAAATTATGATTGTAAAAGTTTGTGTGAATGGATGATTGTTCCGGTTTAATGCAAGAACGAAGAAAAAAAAAAGCATAGCATGTAAATGACACTTAGCAATATAGCTTATACATCACAATAACACAATTTATGATAAACAAATGCAGTTTACTTTACTAATTAATAAATAATAGTGTAATCCAAGTGGGCGAAGTCGATGCAGGTCGCTAGTATACAGTATTTTAAAATTTAATCATTAACGAGGGATATAAGAATCTAGAATAATAATAATGCATTAAGGATTATTAGTCCTTTATTTTACACATAAAATTATGATAAAGATAACCAGTAGTAATGAAAAAGAAAATTACGCATTTTGTACTGTTTGTAGGTAAATTTTTTTATTTAAAATTGTAAATACAAAATTCACATCAGGGCTAGGGGCGAGCAGCGTGGTTAAAAGGGCAGGGCTGTTAAATTATAGGTCACAATTAACTTAACTATCTCTAGAACTAAATAATAAATAGATAATAGTATTATATAAATATCAGAAGATAGATAGATGTGGGTTCCATTCCCACCTGGGGAAATTAATTATTTATTTTTCTCGTTTTTTCTCTCTTCTTTCGTAAGAAGACAAAGCGCAGTGTGGATTTCCGCCCACTCAACACGCAACGTCTCCCAGCTGGGCAACGGAAAATGGGGAACGGAGTGAATTGATACTACGTTCCCTGCCACTAGTGGGAAAAAGCGTGAAGTTATTTTTTTAATATCAGGTAGACGCCGTTTTGTTTTGTCACTCAGTGGAATTATTCACATTTATTATTTTAGAACATACACATACGTTTTAAGAATTTTTCACTATAGTTGTAAATGCTGAAATTTATACAGGATATTTTAAACATTTGGGTAAAGGTAAAGGGCGACCAGGGTCGTGTGAATTGTTTGTCGTAAAAAGAGCCGTCTCGAGTTAAAGCCGTTATTAATTTACTATTGAGGCCACTGTCGCTCAGTGGGACTTCATCTAAATGTTAACGTCATGGTTATAAGTTCAATCTACATATGACGGAATGATTTTTTATTTCCCCACTATGGTAAGTATTTGAGTAAATTTATATATATAAAGTATGTACATTATAATATATATGCAAATTATTCAATAGTAAATGAAAGCCAGATTTTTAATTTTTGCAGAAAAACAAAGTAGCCGGAAAACACAATGCTCGCCTAAGTCGAGAAACACCTTTGTCACCGACTAATGATTGAAAAAGCTAACCTTTTTTAATCAAACACATCGCAATCCGTCAATGGGATGCGCCACTGACTAAAACAAAGCGATAAATTAAGGCAGGAAACGGGAGGCGAACGGCAGCGCTCGTATTGAAAGATTTACTTCCTCTGTTTAATTGCAATAACGGCTAGGCACGTTGGTATCGTATTTTTCTTTTTACACTCCACCTCTTATTGCCTTCGGGTCGTTAAATAAATTTATGATGCCCGACAAAGTTCAGCCCACCTCGACAGGCTTTGCCGCTAAAATTAGGTGGGAATGTGAAAGAGAAATAAAAAGCCCGTCTCAGGTGCGTCGTTGTTGTAGCCGGTAGTGAGATTAGCTCTTGACTCGCGGTTAAACGGCTCGGCCGCTCATAAAAGTTCCTTAACGCGTATACTGTAGTGGTACCTGCCCACTGAATATTCCCTCACAAAGTTTTAGTTTCACCACTCTAGTTTTGTTTCGCATTACGCAAACGTGTCTGGTCGTACGTAGGGGATTTTGTCGTTACCCGCCGAGTTGATGGACCGGGCCCGAAACTTTATCCTTCTACGCTGCATGTACATATGTATAAATCAAACTTTTCGTATTAAGTCCGCACAACGGAAATGAGAATTTTCAATTATATCTTCATTACATAAATAAGGAAAATTTGGAAAACTCACATTAGCGCCCGGCTGCTTTTACACCGCCGATCTTATCTGAAACAAGGAACAAACACGCCTAAATAACAATAAAATTCTAATAAAAACTTTGAACACGCCACCAAAAATTGTATGGGGAAAATTGACCAAATCATTATTTACGGTTTGAAATTAAAACCAGGTATTACAAGATATTACTTCTTCTCCCCTATTCAATAGGACTTTAGTATAATGGTTAAAGGTAGATAAATAGCTGTGTCTTGAAGCATTACTTTACTTTTTCTATTTATATATAATCAAAATGAAAAGAAAATGTCAAAAACTTAAAATTTCAAAATCTTTGTTTTATTTTAAATAATCCATATTAATTATATATAAAATAGAAAAAATATTGTATTGTTACATTGAATATTCTTATGAAAAAAAAAACAATATTCAAATATGGATCTATGATTTTTAAATTTTTGCCTGTCAGTATGTCGGTCTGTACACACACATCTTTGGATGTACTCGTCGGATTTCAATGGAATTTTTTTTAAGAATAACTGTTAGGCCTGGGCAGTTTCTAGGTTATAATTAATTTTAAAACCTGGCATACATGATGCAGAACCAAAGTAGTTCACCTGAATGACAATACGCCATATACGAAATATTGCCATAACGAAAATCGAATATAAAAAGCACTTTCCATTGATATATAAAAATTAAAGACCTAGAACACCTGATATAGAACCAGGATAGATCTTTTAGCACTGAAGCTTTCGTACCAATTTCATGCGTAGGGATTCCGCTGAGGAAAAGAATGTATAAAAATTGACAAACTATAATTTGCGGTCGTATCAACTAATTTTGTATGTTATTAAGTACAAATATAAATTTACACGCTATATCCTTAGCGGTGTAGTCAGAGAAAAAAGAGCGCCAAGCGCGGCGGTCCCTCCATACCTCTTTTGCCTCGTCAACTGTCATTAACCTCTTCATACATGCTCCCCGGAGGGTCCTCATGCTTTTTACGTGATCTTCCTCCGGTATCTTTGACATTTTGTTTTCAACTTCAACCGTAGTCTCCTCTCTTACCACTCACTTTTGATTCATATATATATATATATATATATATATATATATATATATATATATATATATATATATATATATATATATATATATATATATATATATATATATATATATATATATATTATATATAGATATATATATATATATATATATATATATATATATATATATATATATATATATAATATATATATATATATATAATATATATATATATATATATATATATATATATATATATATATATATATATATATATATATATATATATATATATATATATATATATATATATATAACCCAAAAGTGCCAACGTCCATGCCACGTTGAACACACCGGTTCTCGTCCGATCACCGAAGTTAAGCAACGTCGGGCGCGTTCAGTACTTGGATGGGTGACCGCCTGGGAACACCGCGTGGCGTTGGCATCTCAGAGGGTGTCTAGCCAATTATCTGTCCGATATTTGGTTTCCGGCATACGGGTACGCGACCCCGGGACCTCGAGCCACCACTTTCATAACCCGATCCAATCCATGTAAAGTGGTGTCCCTCCCCTATATTCCAAGTCTTTCTGCCTCTTATTCCCTTTCCTTTCCTGGTTTCTCCCAGTAATGGGTTTGGAGGTCAGATGGCAATCGCTCCACAAAAAAAACCACTTCGCCACTCATATGGACCGATTGGTCTTAGTCGGAAGGCAGACCCTGGCAAAAAGCCGGGACTAATGCCAGGAAGAAGAAGAAGAAGATATATATATATATATATATATATATATATATATATATATATATATATATATATATATATATATATATATATATATATATATATATAATATATATATATATATATATATATATATCTTTTTACCATTCTTTCATCACTCATTTTATCGACGTGCCCAAACAACCAGAACACGTTCTTCGTCATTCTCACTGTGATATCCTCACTGGTACCTATCTGTGAGGTAGTGAAAGACACAGCTACAAATGAGATATATTTATATTACCATAAAATAATATACCTGACTCTCAAAGTTTCAGAACAATTTTTATATTTAAATAAGTATAAAAATTTGAACGTATCAGGATTTGACTGCGTGCCTCTCGGAACCAATCCAAGCGCTATGACCACTAAGCTATCTTATAAATCTACGTCGAAACATAATTATATTGTGGAATAACACTGTCAAAAACAATTTTCATATTCAATATAGTAAAGACTGCGAAACAATAACCGAGTAACCGATTTAAAAGATTTCTAAACTCTTATCTAGAGCCGGGAGATATGAAAGAATTAAGGAGAATCCTGAACACTCGTTAACTGAGTTGTCCCATGTCTCTGTGAACGTGGCCAAACAAAATGTAATTTTCTACCGAAGCGTCTTATTACGTGACCGGGCAAAGATATAGCACTTTTATAAAATTATTTTAGCCCTCAAAGAAACTGTTGTCAGATACACGATAAATGACATACATCTATATAATGTAATAAACAATATAGATTTAAGTTAAATGTTGAGAAAATAATGGATTTATTAAAGTAAATTAGCTAACTATATACTTAAATTTTATCTTTTTCTCTTTATAATTAGAATCTCATTCTTTCTTCGCTTAATGACGCTCAAGGATGCTCTGAGACTATTTAGTAAAAACTATGATTAATAAATTAGGAATTCATATATTAAATTTACTTAGGATATAAAAAAATATATTTACAGTAAGTACCTGTTTAGTATTTACACAGTATCATGCACTTAATACTTTTATAGGCAAACACAGCATCTAGTCTTATCAACCTTCCGTACCGAAATAAACGTCGACAATTATTTATGTGCGGAAGAGGGAGAATCTCGATCTCGATCTTGATTGTGACGCCCCAATTGAAACAGATATTTCACAAAATTATCATTTCGCTGCGATTTGTTTGCTATATTCGATTGGTCTCACCTAGTTACATGATTTTATCATTGTTTGTATTGAGTGAAAATATTAAAAGAATGGTGTGATTTTTTAGGGTGAGTAAAATAAGGTTAACAATTGAATTAATAAAGAAATTATGTATTAATAAACAAGTTAGTTAAAGAGAAAATAGACTTAAGTACTAGAGAGGATATCAAAGGTCCTGCGATGTCAGAAGCCAGATCCGGCACCGAATGCCGGTATTTAAGCTAAGTAACTGAATAAGCACGATAGTAGCTCTATGTGTTCGTATCAGAAGAAAGAAGTAGAAAGAAGTAAGAGGAAGTTAGATGTTATTAGTAATAAGATACTTTTTAGTAGCTAGTTGGAGATAAACAAAAATAATTGAAATTTTAAGCAAGTATATTTTTAAAGGTTTGAAGCTTTTTCCGGAAACATAAAAATAGAACACCACCGAGGCTCCAGCGAGACTTCAGTTGTTGTCTATCTCGATAAAATAATTAAAACAATAAATCAAAGCGATGAATCTTTTTAATTGTGTTTAAATTCAATGTTAATATAAAAAATATACCTATTGTTAAAAAAAAATCCAAAACTTGGAAAAGATATATATTTTGTACCGAAAATTATTTGTTTAAACTATTAATTCCTCTTTACTTATATAGAACGACGCTTCGGTTATTATTTCAAACAAAATTATGAATCTCATAACTGAAATAATACATTTTTAAATTAAAAAATCTGCATACAAAGGAACCATTATACAAAAATTAAGTTATTTCCATCTTTAAGCTAATCTCGTATAATTTGCGAAGAATCTATTTCGCAGCTCTTATAAACGCCTGTAGCCGGCACCTCGCAATGCTACAATCAGAGCTTATGCATAAATTTGAATTTTCAATTAAGGATACTTTGAAGAAAATTTTATTAGACATAAAGAGAAACCTTTGGTCTCAGAGACGAAATACGAAGGTATTAAAAGTTACAGAATGCTATATGGTGTCTTCCTATAAATATAAATTACAAATAAAAAATCATTCATCTTCATCGTAAATTGAAGTCATTTGAACTTAATTATTACGACGACGACGACTATTAATATTTATATATAAATATTTTTAACATTGTATTCACAAATTATAAATATATTTCAAAATCACATTTAGTACATAATAAATATCAAGTCTTACAATTTTTTATGCTAACAATAATTAAATGAAGACGTGATAAAATATAGATCGAGTCCATTACCGGCGTTGTCCGGCCAGCGGCTGCACCCTAAAACGACTGAAAGGCGTTCGCGAGATATCTTAAATGAGTTTCGTTATCTCCGCCAAAAGAAAATGGGATTAATAGTTAACAGAGATCCCTCCAGGCGCTAAACATCTTTGACGCTTAAAATAACACTTTTTGGCATAGATTTATCTAATTGAATTTATATTCTGCATCCACGTAATTTTGTACAGAAAATTTAGACATTTTTTTACTACGTATAATTATTGTACATCAGATTATAATAAATTCTATGGTATTAAATAGCTAGTTATTAGATTGTTATAATTTTTAACAACAAACGATAGAAATATGTCACAGTCACTTCACTTGAGGAAGCGCATTCTCTTCTTAAAAAACTAACCGTCGCGTCGTCGCGAAGAGACAGGCACCTGAAGCGTATTTACGAGTTACTTTTATAGGTTCTCCGTAAGTCTACACGTTTGAAAGAGGGTTTAAACAGTTCTCAATAATGAAGACCACTAAAAAGAATTCGACTAAAATAATCCAGTACTCTTAGAGTACACTATATATAGAGATCCACAGATCTGAGGCTTTATGCAAAGGACTCGAGTCCATAAAGCGACCGTAAAGGGCCGTTGTACAAAGAATGCAAAGTGAGTCATGCCGTAAACTGCGCTGGCCTCTCCTTGGTGTCTTTACGATAGATTTATATTCATGACACTATCTCCAGCGCGTAAAATTTCGGGCGATGGCGATCCAGAAGCTGGCATATGTAATTTTGTTTGAATAAGTAAATAGGGAAGGACAAAGGCTATTTGATCTGCCTTTCTTTTCTAGGGAAATAAATAAAGTCGCCGTATGACTATTTATGTATATTTCATAAATGGATTTCAGAGGGTGGCGCGCAGCATTATTGTGTTTTTATAAAAATATAAGAGAATATATTAAAACCGATTTCAATATGAGATAAAAAAAATAAATCGACAGCGATATAATTAATTGAAAAGCAAATTAATTTATTTCAGCAATATTTAAATGTAAATTATCTTGCAATCATCAACGTACCTACTTATTAATTCGACTACGCACTACTGTAAAATAATCATATATAGAATTTTATATTATCTTTGTGTTCAATATAAAAATATTTATAGAATATAAGAATAATCGAGCCAACTTAATTTTGAATATCGTTATATATAGGTTCTTTATTGTTCGTGATCGTAATTTCATCCAGTTAGATATTTCTACGAACGAAATCTTGTTATCAGAGCGAGGATATAAAAATACTTCATTCCTCGGAGTAGGAATCGAACCCACAACACGCTGCGCCATGAAGTTCTCACTATGTTGGATATCAGTAATAACAAATGATCACTAATAATAATAGTAAATACTGGTGCAATTTTTTTTCAATTATCCGCTAAAAATGTGTGAGTGGAAATAGACTGATTTGACACAAAATATCTTCTAAAAATAAAATTTATAAATCTCTGGATCATAATATAAGCAATGTAATTGTAAATAAACTACGCATAGTTACTAACCATGTATACAAAATACGTTTTCACATACTCGTACATACAAAAATATAACTTACAAAAATTTTAATATATTAAAATACATTTTTAAATAATTATAATGAAGCTTGTTTAAGTAATAATTTGTATTTTAAATTGAAAATGTATTTTAATATGCATGTCTCATGTCAGAAAGATAATAAAAGCAACTCCAATTAAAACGCAATATTTGTACAATGATGAGTGAATTTCATTTTATTTTAATATGTACGTCACGTACGTTTATGAAGAATTTAGCCAAACTATTCGCAAATAGACTTTACTATTAACTATATATATTCGAGTATTTAGAAAAAAATATATATGTATAGTAACAATTTCACATCCATGGTAATATTAAAATAATAACTTCAATATTAATAACAGTGCAGTTTAATTTTATGAATGTGGGAAGAATTTATAATTAATAATATGTGTATATACTGATTATATCTAAGATATATTTTATTTTTTAAAATCGTAATTTTAAAATAAACAAGTACTTCAAACTTTCCAACGAATTGACTAGAAATAGGTTTGGAGTTTATTTGTATGCAGTAAGTAGGGGAGAGGTGTGAATCTTTCTGAAGTATGGTAAAAGATTTTGGCCCGTCAAGAACTATCATCAATTTGTTTTCTGAACATACTTCGAAAGTGGCATTAGTAGAGTAAATTCTCATTTGATTAGAGGAGACTCGTACATTAGAGGTGAGCATTTATTCCCATTTAAAACGGGCCCTTTAAACCTGACAAAAAACTTGGGTCACAAGTCCCAGGCATTGCTCCGAGTTCCATGAAATGCTAAGTAGTTTCTTCTCTGTTTTTAATGTTTCATGAAATAGAAATATATATATAAAAAAAAAAAAACAGCATTTGCTGGGTACATGTGTCGTTGTTCTTAATATTTTAAGTCAATGTACAGTTTTAACTACTTTTAATAAGCATATTGCAATTATAAAATAGGTAATTGCACCAAAGATAAAAAAACAACAAAATTAATAATACAATGATAATTATTTCAAACTAGTAGATGCCCATAAATTTGCTAGCGTGGACTTGCCACCCGATTTAATTATTTCATATAGCTTAGCTGGACATTATGGTTCAATATAAGGTATTCCAGATATTGAATTTTTATATGTCAAGGAAAGGTGCTCATCATGCTCAACAACTTTTACTTACTAATCAGCCTTTTTCATATTTTTTGTAATTTATAGCTAATCTGTTGTAGTTCTAAATCAGCTGTTAAAATGACAAAAGGACAAATGAACATACGGACAAACAGATAAACAGTTATTTTTTTAAATACTTTAGATTTATATTTTATTTGTGTGTGTCTTTAGATTTATATTTTATTTGTGTATCAACCTGCCTATAAGCGGTAAGCCTAACTAAGCCTTTCTTTTCCATCAAGCTACGTTGAAATTGTTAAACACAAATTCCAACTTAATTATGTTGTTAGCATATCTGTAGGGAGATTTTTACAAATTTTCCCTATCCAAGGACCATTGCTCAGAATGGTCATTTAGCAAGAACGAATGCTGTTTATTAAATATTTTTAACGGCTTTAAAGTACATATATATTATATATACAATTTTATATAACAGAGAAATGGATTTACTTTGGGTATGTTTTTGTGAAAAGTGGCAGATCAACAACGTTTTGTAACATTTATGTCGTTAGAGTCATGATCGCTTTACGCGTTATTTAGTACGGATAAAAATCGTCAAAATAAACTATTGACAAATCTTGATTGATTTTTGTATACGACCTTGGAATGTAACACCCTACTGGTGGTGTTTAGTTATAAGTTAATATACGTTATAAGTTAAGTCGCTTATATTTGATATAAAACGTAACAAAGTAAAGAGATGATCAAATGTGTAGTACATGATAGTTAACTGTATGATTACTGAATATCAGCCCCTAATGTAATTAATATTGTAATTCGGTAACTGTCTAACGCAATGGTGCATGATAAGCAATAAATGATTAGTTTAATTTATATAGTCATAAAAGGGTTCATAGTCATAAAAGCTATGTTATATATTACTTAACGTGTTCCAGTTACTGCTCATGTAATTTAAGCTCCATTCTTTATCTATCTATCTTTCTATACTATAATAAAACTATAAAAAAATATATAAAATATAATGCAAGGAGATGTAAAAACGCTTATTGAATATTCATAGAACATGACAATCGGTATATATGTATTTATTTTTATTTTTGTCTGTTTGTACTGTCCGTGTACAGACAGGCTTTGGATCCTTTTGGAAGGATTTAAATGATTTTATATAGTATATATTTTTTGTAGTATAGCTGTTAGATCTGAGCAGGATCTAAGCTATAATTTATTTTGACGATTGGCACACCTGATGCAGGGTTTGGTTCTGCATCAGGTGTGCCAGTCCAGCGGAATAATAAGAAATAAAGAAATGCTACTGTAACAAAAAATTGACATATCCATTGATATATAAAAATCAATTAATACTGTAACTTTAATTAACTTAAAAAGTATTTTGTATATATATACAATATACGACAAATTAATCTCCTTATATTTTATAAATTGTATCGACACTTACGAGAGATCTAGTTAGAATTTCTTTTATACATAGGTATATAAAGGAGGTAAAGATGACAATTTCGTTTAAAAAATGTATAAAATATGAACTCCATTCAAATAAATAAATAGCTTCACGCTAACAGCAAACCGCAAATAGCAGGTTAGACGGAGGGATGGAATTTAGTGTTAAGATACTCTGTTCCCCACTTTCCTCCCAAAGCTCAAAACACCTCGCTTTTTCTTGTTACCAGAAATGAAGTAAATCATTCTCTCCGAGTGGAAATCGAACCTATAACTATTGAGTTTTACAGTCAGACGCTGTGCCGTTGAAGCATAACGGCCTCTTATTAAATTATATATTGGTATCATACGCATTTACGGTTACGTGCTTAACAATTATCCTATTAATAACTAATTTAAAATGAACTATTTCCAACGGTAATGAATAATCCAAACCACAATTCTACACTGCAAATGAAATCTTTACTAAAATGGTTAACCGTTAATTTTCCAAATTGTTTTCGTATCTTTGATATTATTTTATTACAGACTAGCGACCCGCTCATGGCCTCGCCTGCTAGATCGATGTTCTCGGTTTTACTACAGTAGTAACATAATATGCATGTTTTATTATATAATTTTTATTTTTAAATTAAAATAATTATTTTGTCGGAACGGTGTGTGATCGCACGCGGTGACTACTTTTCCCGAATAAATCTGGATTCCGCGCCTCAGCCTTCTCTATCTTCAAGTGAAACTTTCATAAAAATCAGTTCACCTGTTCCGGAGATTAGTCCAGTCAAACGGAAAGACAGACAAACAGGCAAAAAATTTTAAAAGTTTGTATATAAATGGAATATACAAAAAATACACAAATATATATATATATATATATATATTATATATATATATATATATATATATACACAAATATATATATATTATATACACAAATATATATATCAATGGCAACTTTACTGACATCTAAATTATTTTCTATGAAATTTTCCTCTTTATATTTTAAGATCACTGTGGAATGTGTTGTACATAGTATTCCAATTACTAATGAGTATACGTATATATATTACTATAATGAGTAAACGTGATTGTAGTATACTAGTACTATTACTTGTAGTAAATCGTACTTTACTTATATATGAAATAATATTTTTTTTACAAAAATAAATTCTATATGTTAAAGTACGCAGTTCTAAACCTGTATAATATGTATAGTTATAATTATATGTGGCGGTCCCCGAAGTTGTGAGTTGTGAGTGAATAACATATGTCTAATATTATTGTATTGTGTAGACAATAGTGAAACCTATTGTCCATGTTTTAATGAGACAGGAGAAACGTTTTCATTGTATTTAGTTTCTCTTCTTCACCTGCATTATGTTTTATATTATAGGCGCTTATTGTACTTATCTAAAAAAAATTAAATATATCATTAAAATAATTTCAATGTAGATATTTCATATTTCATAAACGAAAAACTGCCCAGCTCAATTAATTTAATACGCATTACGTATATATTAATAAACAAATTAACTTACATAATATTTACATATATATGTATATGTAATTATACCTATGTAAGTCTACAACATAATAAAACATTTAAATGACGAACATGAATCCAAGCAATACAAGAACAATGTGTTCTTCTTATATATGTATAAGACGTGTAAGTAAAAGGAAAGGCTCATAATTAGAGTAAAAGCGTCAGATCTGCGACAGAGTAGGCACCTCAAAGAACACTTACAATAGGTAATGTACTTAACGTAGCCTAGTGCGCGTCATTACTTTGAGGCGTATAGAGAACAGGGGACCCCTGGAGTACCCTTTATAATTAAATTCTGGTTAGTGTAACAAATTGTATTTCTAGTGATAATTATTTTATAAGAAGTTGGTACTGCAGCGAATCAAAGGTCCATGATGGAGACCTTGTAATTTATTAAATTAGTTTATAGTTACTTGATCCCTTTGAAAAGTTATAGTTCAGAATGTAAGTGCATATATTATTTATTGTTTATATTTTTATATATAAATTTACTAAATTGAATACCTTACTTACTACCCTACCAATGTCTTTAAGGATATACTCGTATTATGAGTTATGTGGACTTACCCACGGGAACAATTTGACTGACTGGGATAAAAATTACCAGTGCTCCTTTCCACTGCATAAAGTACGTGCGTAGAATTATATGACAATATCGGCTCTAAATAAAAAATACATACATTTTACAAAAAATAAATTAAGAAATTATTTAGAATTAATTTCCCGCCTGTTATTAACAGAATATAATGGTTTAATAGGTAGCAAGACCCAATGTAGCTTTTTATCTTAACATTCTGTTAATTCGGCCCATATATATAAACTATTATTAAAAAATTGAATAATATTTTTGGTTGAACACGCAAATTGAATTAAAAAAAATGTTTTAGGTAATCCATTTATCGAGAATAGCTATATTATATAATGCTTATCGATTTGATTTTACTCACTGCAGTCTGTGTTCGGTACGAAGAAAGTGTCATAATAGGTCATACTTCAGTAAGTTATTTACATTTGAGTATGGGGCAAATCGATAACACAGGTTAAAACTATTTTACTAAAGAAAGGTAAAATAGCAAGTAATAAAATAAATATACACCAATGTAATCTCAAAAGATTTCTGCCAAGATTACAAAGATATCTCGTTCACGACGCGTAACACACCATTTCGAAATCCAATGAAGTATGTTAACAACATAACATACTATTCCAATTTGAGCACCTTGAAAGTGTAAGGGAATGATCTTATCAGAGTATCGTATTTCGAATCCGCCAAAGGGCAAGTAAAGTACATACGACAACTCCATAGTTGGCGCGCCCCAGGCGAGATAAAATACATTTAGATAAATGGATGGCAACCTTCACTCGGGCACTCCGCGCTAAACGACAGTCTTAATTTCCCAAAGTAATAATTAAGAGTGAAGTCTTGTAGGGCGATGCGAAGCGAGCACTAAATTTTTAAACACCCGCTAAGTACCAAGTCCGATACGTTGAAACTTAATTGTATTTATGAAACTTTTTTTTGTTTCTGTAGAAGTGTGTCTTAATTTTTGTGCTTTTTTTAAATTGAATAAAGAGTATTCTCTTGTCCCTAGTTATATTACTTTTTAAAAAATATTCAAAATTAATTATACTATCGGTCAAGTGCCAGTAGTACTCGCGTACTGAGGGTTCCGTAGAAATTACATAATGAGGTCAGAGGAAAATATAACTTATAAAATTTACCAACTTAAATTCGAGGATTGAATTCGGATTCGGAATCGCAAAAATGATCTTGACAGGCGTACGGATAGACAGATAGACTTCCCATTTTTCTATTGAAGTAGGGAACCCTAATAATAGTATATAATACCGCAAAAATCAAAAACTCCTTATAGCATATTTCAAAGTAATGTTGAGCTCAAATTAATTTAGAATCAGATGTAATTGAATACGTTTTTGACTGGCTATCTATTTACCTTGTTCTTCATTTTGGCATGAATTTATTACACTAAAAGTTTAATAAAATCAACATATTGTGTTATTAAAAAAAGGAAAAGAATTTTTATATGAAAAAAAAGTAATTAAAATTTATTTTAACAAGGATGTTAAAAATGTAAAATGGATGACAGCGGCATTCAAAAACCACTACAAACTTTGATGAAAGCTTAAAATATTTAAAGCTGACGTAAAACTATGGTGCTTAGAAGTTGACGAACACTTTATGTGAAATCGTCCTAACGATTTCTACGGACGTAATTAATAATTCAAAGTAGACGTAAACTTTTCCAAACAACTGTCTCGGTTTATAAATATTAATTGCTGTCTTCGTCCTACAAAAGTGTTCAATTCTGTTTAGTTGTTTATTATTAATTTAGAATATTTCATATTTTAAAAACATAATAATATTCTTTATTGTACTAAAACAAAAAAAAAACATACAAAAAAAGAAAAATGTACAGTATCGACGACCTTATCGCTTTAATTGCTCTCTGCCAGGCACCCTTAAGGTATATATTCCAAAATAAAAATAACATACATAGACTTTTAAATCAATTATATATAAATATTTATTTATATATATATATATATATATATATATATATATATATATATATATATATATATATATATATATATATATATATATACATATGTATGTATGTATGTATGTATGTATGTATGTATGTATGTATGTATATTATATATAGATATATATATATATATATATATATATATCTATATATATATATATATATATATATATATATATATATATATATACATATATAAAATTTTTAAGTTAATAATAAACATACATAAAACATTAATTTATAATTTTAAAATAAATATAATGTATTTGTATTGGTACATTGGTATTTTGATTAAAAGTTACATTTAACAAATTAATTCACATTCAGGCTTCATTCTGATTGGACAATTGTTATGTTTCAAATACTTCAATAACCGTAATTTCAATCTATATAATTCGGCACAATATTATTAACTTGATTAATTTTATTTTGAAAAGCTCTCCATATATTCTAATATTAATAGTATAGTTACTCAGAAATTCATTAGATAAACATCTCCTCATAGTCCTATACTCCGTCCAAATATAATTATCAAAGACGCGTATTTGAAGACATCAGTACTTAATATTAATAAATTCGAATTATTATTCTTGTTTGTTTAAATTTAAAAAGTTAATAATTATTTAAATAAAGTATATATAATTTTAAATTCAAATTAGACGGTCAATTATCTTGAATGCTTTTTTCTGCTAGATTTGCCTACTACTACCCTAATTAACTCGAAGATTGTGAGATAGATGGTCATTCTTTCAGTAAAAATCTCTTGACTTGTGATCATAATCATTTTACTTAATATTTCTGAATCCACCGACAGAGTGCTCGTAAAATTTAATGCGCGACGTTTAATTTAGTAATTACATTTATTAGTGAACGGGACTTCGTCTAATATTTATTGCTACGGATAAAAGCTCGGCGCTAAGATTTTTCTTAAGCTGAAATAAGCTTTAGAGTTTAATGTTTTTGATGAACTCTATAGTAAAACGCGATGATTCTCAAACTTTTATATATTTTTAAATATAACATTAATATAGATAGCAAGTTATATTAATAGAAATAGATATATATTTTAAATATTTATTACATACGTAATTGAATACATAAACTAGCTCAAATAATTTAAGCCACCAATACATACATTTTTACGTATTAAAATAGTAGATAGCTTATTATAAATTAAAATTTCGTACCCCATATTTTATCACCCACACAATAATACATCAAATGAAATAAGTGATGCAATAATAACATTAACAAAAAGCAGGCAATTTACAAAGGAACCTTAAAGTATCTTAAGAAGTTACGATCAGGCGAAATTAAGCGTTTTAATTAAAAAATCTTCGTCCCATAGGAGCCACTTAGACGAGCTCGATATTGCGTACTAGTTTACGCCTGCATTTTCGTTGCTCACTGACTGTAATGGAGCGGTCTATACAAGTGAAACTGATATATGTGTAAGCTCGTATTCGTACACTAAATGTGTAATTTAAAGTAGATATATTTTCTTAGTTAAATTAATACAAATATTTTTTCATTTGCTTTTTCTTTTTAAGGATAAGAAAAAAATCTAGTGTGAATACACACCGTTCTCCATTTTCCAACCGAAATTAGGAGACATTTCGTATTGAGTAGTGGAGTTAATTGGCTTCTTTTCAGCTTTATGATAAATATGAACTTTTATCGAAACGTATTATCATATATTAAGTTTCAATCACATAAAGTAATTATTGTAATTACCATATATAATAAATAAAAGGAGCATCATATAACAGCAGTATTTAATTTTTTATTTATTTCATAGTAATGATAATATTTTATTCATCAATTATATTACAAAAAATCCTATGAAGTCCATGATTACTGAGCTAGGTGTAAACCTGTGTTACAGAAGTCAGTGTCTTCTCCCATTAATTAATACAAATCCAATAAGTGAATAAGTAGTATATAACTAATTATGAACTAAGTGTATGTGTGTGTGTGAAGTATGTGTATGTGTATGATGTGTGTATGTGTAATGTGTATGTGTGTGTGTGTGATGTGTGGGAGAATATGTTTATTGCGTTCGTGGATAAGAGTGTGATTGTTCATATACGTGGGCACTTACGCCAGTAACAGTTCGGTTTCTTTATAATCCAATTATAAAAGCCAATTCCTAATTTTAGCTTTTGGTTTCACGAGTAGTAAGGGGGTGAATACTGGTAACGTGACCTAAAGCCAATTTCACGTCTGGCAGATGCTGAATGACATTTAGGAAGTAAACAGACATTAATGATGACACGCTTTTTTATATTCAATTTCATTATACGGAGTAAACTTATGTTGTTTAGTCACTAATTGTAATATATAAAGTTATCTAACTGTTAGCAATTGACAGTTTTCATATAGCTGTTCAGTCGGATATCTGAATGGTCTCAACATCATAACTTTCAGCAAAGATCTTTGGGCCTTTTTTTTTTTGAGGTTTGCAAGCCCCACTCCAGATCCCCACACAAAACGTATTGGGCTAGCGCATAATAGACAGTGCGCAGAAGTGCAAGATCCGCAATATGTCTTAGTTTTTTGAAGACCCATATTTTCTTTCGAGTTCGTGCAACAAGCAGATCTATATGAGGACGCCTTATTACTTAGCTTATTATCAAGTAAGACGCGTTATTTTCTTGCCTTCTTCCTATATTCTCCTTATTTTATATGGAAAAAAATTAAATAGATTAATCTACCGCTCTGTATCTGTCCGTCTGTAATACTACATAATAAATACAACTACTTTATACGGTCAACCTGTAAGTGGGTTTGACGCTCGTACTGTCGATCTATGATTTATTTATAACTAAACTAGACTAGTATTCAATTATCATTGTTCTTTTTGTCAATGCCAAAAATTAACTTTCTACTTAAACAAACAAACAATTGCATATTTATAATAGTATCAATGTTTATTTACAGGGTTATTACTTTTATCTTCTATAAACAAAGCATCCAGTTCTCCTCCCCCAACTAGTATGCATTACTGCGGGACCGTATTACGCTTGTTACTATAGAATAAGAAGTAATTTGTAGATTGGTAAGCGCGATAGAAAGAAAGGTCCGCACTAAATTGTCTTCTCCTAATACGTGTTGTTCGCTCCAGGGACATTTGTAAAGAAAACTAACAACTTACCTTCTGTTAATGGCGAGCTATTTGTTGGTATCTCTTTATATTTATATATTCGTTTGAGATATCAAGCCTATGAATATTATCATTAAATTACCGTTTGTTTATGCTATTATTGTATATTGAAAATAAAATGTCTATGGTATTACAAGGTATTCTTCGATACCTGTGAACGTTTATTGGAATAGCTACAAGGTTTTATATCTATTAATATAAAATTAAAAGTGTAAAATAATTTAATGATTATAAAGAAGTGATTTCGTCCAATCACAATCATCCAATTACGGAGCCGCTCTTTGACATGTCAAGGTGAGTACATGCTGGTAAAGTTGTATATGTTATCTATTGTCAATGTCGTTAAAGTAATTAAAAGCTAACGTAACCAAGTTAATTTATTTTTGTTTACTTGTATAAATATATTTACTTATATTTGTGTATAATATATTTGTATAGAAAATAAAGTTCTGCTACTGAGTATCTATACTTGTATGCTCATCTAATCTATTTATAATACTAATACGAAATAAACCTAATTTGGTATTCGATACGAAGTCTTGATGTTGAAGTCAGAAATTAATCTACGGATACGGCGGTGAATACAGCCACTGAAAGTCTATAAACTTAATGTACTACTGAGGGCAATTGGAAGAATATAACCCCTCAAATGTACTAAAAATCTCAAAATATATTAAAAAAAGATATTGAATTAAATTCGCGACAAAAACTGAAGGAACTATGGCACAATACCAAAAACTTGAAAATCGAACGTCGGAAACTAGTTCTGATAAAAAAATAGACCAATTTTCAAAGACGTTTTTATATGTATTAAATATGTATTAAAAAATATTTTGACTTTATAATTATTGTTTAGGTTAGATTAACTATCAATTGTAAGAAGATAAGAATGACTTAAATTTTTTTAAATTGTATCAATCACGTATTTGATGGAGTTACGATGATTATTGTAATTACTGTTTTTTTCAGCTTCACGTTTTGTTTAATTTCCGCTCGAATTGATTGAGAGATGAATCTCAACACGCCCTGTCATACTAGAACAGAGAAGTGAAATAGTTCTGAACGGGAAGCGAACCCACAGCCCACGTTTGGAATCAGAAGCTGTACTATGCGTAGACGACCTGTTTTAATATAATTTACTACGTAATCTTAAAATAAATCAAACGTTGTCATAAATATATGATATCCTTGTCATTTTAATATGAAATAATTACATTACAATATTTATAAAACGACAGTGAAATTTATCTCAAGTAAAATACAGAAGAGAAGTTTGGCAAAGTTAATTTCTCGTGATTATAAAGTGTAAGTAATTGTCATTTAAACTTTTCTGGTACACCTGGTCCTTCCTTAAACAAGAATACTCTATAGCTTTACGTTCGAGAAAGGGTTTAAACTTTTAAGGTCATTTTTAATAACAAAATTTTGTAAATTGTACTCTTCTATTATATTATGCAACGATAGAACTGAATTAGTGATTTTTTTTTATTTTTAATGAACAGTAAAAAAAGTTTTTCATTTTTTTAGTATGATGGGACTTATAGTGAATGAGCAATTAGTTTAGTTGTTTTCAACTGAACTACAACATTTAATACTGCTAAATTAATATCTTGCCTACTTACAAAATATTACTGGCAGCGTACAAACAAAAACATTAGTTATAATATAAATTTTGTTTCCTGGCTTAAATAAAATCCCGTTTGCGAATAATTTTTGCATACACGTATATATGCATATTTATTTAATTGCATTGTCCTTACACTGCGAATAGAAAAGAAGGCCAAACAAGTTTAAAACAGTAATAATGTAAGCCTTATTTCCATATAAATAAGTTATAAGTTACCAGACTTAACTAAGAGCTACTAAAATGAATTAGTTACGCACACATGCATTAGTTTAATGAGCATTGTTGGTATAGTAACACCGGCCGAGTGCAGTGAGGTCTTCATTTAAATTTTGTACTCGTTTTATGTCGAATTATTATTTTATTTGTAATTTCGTATCTGTTTTGTACATTTTAAAAAAATATAATTATATTTTATATTTTTTTAATAAATATTTTATAAATATATTATAATTAGCACGATATGAGTCTGGACTTTGATGTCAAAGGGCTCTGTGTGATAGAGCTTATATTGTTATTTTGTTTTGCTTATATATTTACATAGAAATTTAATTTTTCAGTGATCTATGAGACTGTATATCTGGAAAAATTGATATTCATTTCAGCTTGATTAGCAAGTAACCAGCTAAGCAAGTGATCTTGAGGCAAATGGTCTTGACTGACAAACAAATAAATGGCCAACAAAGTGATTCTTTAAGGATTTCTTTTTTTTCTTGAGGTAAGGAACACCAAAAAATCAATTCCAATGTGTCTCTCTAGCTCTAAAAGCCTTATAGGGGAAAATAAATAAAAATTAGTGTTATTCAAAATCATATACATTTATCAAACGTCAATAGCTGGGTATAATATAACGAATCAAGTTGTATAAATTGCCCTTAATCCTACAAGACCGGGGAAATGAAAAAAAATACCAAAATTTACGCATTCTACCGAATATGAATCAAACCACCACAATATCTGCGCCAGTATAGCCCCAATAGACTGAAACATTTAACAAAGTTTATGTATAGTATCTCATTATCTCGATATCTCTTCTAAAACATTTTTAACTCCAAACAAGATCGCGTAAATCTAAATAACCTATTAATTTTCTTCCCTTCAACGCATTTAGAACTGTTTATCTTGCCAATTTAATCACTAGAATCACCCTATAATTAAATTCTGAAGAACCCTTTCATCTAAAAGGTCACATTTGAACGTGTTCAAAGTACTACAGATGTAATAGCTAGTCGACATAGACGGAGTGCAGTCATCAATACGTGTTTCAGTCCAAATGCGGGCAACATATTAGTAGTAGATTAATACTTGTATTGGTCCGTCCCCTTAAGGCTACTGTTGTAACAACTGCTATTATAACACTAAAAGGCAGGCTATGTGTAAAATGCAAAAACGTTCCATGTTTAATGTTATATATTAATTAATAGAGTGTCCTGATACAGTGGCTCGAAATGCAATTATTTTAGTTGAGTTTCGGTACTCAAAACGTCATAAATTCCGAAAAATGGCGAATAGAGTATACACTATTCGCCATTTTCTCTCTGTTCTGCTATGATGAGGGAGATCAGAGTCCGAGTTAAATCCAAATATAATGCTCTACACATATTACATTAAATCTACTGACATAATTATTTAAGTGAGAATAATATAAAAATTGTATGTACATATATAGGTACCAATATTCGTTAACAGAGAAAAAAACTGTAGCAAAATAATTACCTTTAAAATATTTAAGCCTCAGTAATAGTAAACTATTGCTAGGGACTAACTGAAGGGGAGTCAGCTATTTATAAATCACTAATTATGCACACTCACAAGTGTGCATATGAAAGGTCTCAAATTCTATGCTTGACTAGAACAGATGCTTGCTAATATGTAGAGTATGATGTTAGTTCATATTGGTTGAAAAAGTATTATAAATATATTATTGATATTTTTCTGCAATGTATTAATATAAAATATATAAAAAAATCTTATTTACTTTACCATTGTGTCACATAGAACATGGTGCTAAGTTTCACCATGGAGCATGCAATGACTCGAATTCAGACGGAAAAAGGACAACGAAGTGTTTTGACGCAAAGTTCTGACTGTCTACCCTACTATAAAGCTGCGAGATAAAGCGTGAAGCACTATCTTACATTATTTTTTATTGTTGGCTTATTTAGTTTTGTATGTAGCAGAAAGTTAAGAATATATCTCTATATAAAGAAAGCAAGTATTACAAACAACTAGAGTGTTTTGATTTTTTTAAAAGAACGTTGACTTTATCAAGCCATGTAAAACATAAGTCAAGTGTATATAAAAATACTCATGTTTCTGTGTAAATATTTCAATAAAAATCTAAATATGTACAAGACAAATGCTTATTTTCTATATCATTACATATTTCAGAGTACGGACATTTCCTCTGGCTCTCCCGCTGTAATACACCAGTGGTCTGATTTTGGCAGATTAATGTCTTGAGCGAAGTGTTATTTTATTGGCTAATGTTGCTTGAATACAATCGCCAAAAATAAGAAACAAAAGAATAATAACGTAGTGTGATGCTTTGCTACATGTTTTATAATAAAAGAAATGTTTCAGCCATCTTTAATCAGCTGTGGCATTTTTACCAAATGCAAAGGTTCTGGATTCAAATTCTATTGTATATATAATAAGATTCTGGATAGATAGGGCATTCGTTTTTTAAGAATATTTTTTTTCCTAAAAACGTGGAGAACAGAGTGACTTGACACCCAGTGTAATTACTCTTCGGAATAAAGGATGAACTTATTTATACAAATTTTGCTTACCTTTTAAACATTGATGCTCATTAGTGAATACTTGTTGGTATAACATGTTACTTCTTATCTTTTACATGTTTAAAGTGTTTTTTAAATTTAAATGTTGTTTTTCATAAAATGAAACAAAAACGTTTTCCTATACAATCGACCCAGAAACCTCACAACACTCATTATGTCAGTTCAAATGGTCTTTTCAAGCGCAGTTGGATCGTAAAGCTGCATACGTTTATATTGTTTATATCTTTTTATCTCAGCAAAGCCGTCGATAATGACGCTTACTACATACACTTTCATTAAGTTTTGTGCTCCACAAGCATGGTATTAAATCCTCGACACTATAGAGCATGGTAAACTAGAAGTGTCATCAAACATATTCAGTATAGGAATCGATGCAGATTAATGCACGTAACACGCTTGGCATACCCTTTCTGCAGAAGCTTTTGTACTGAGTACGACCCTAAATAGAGGGAGAAGGAAGAGTAGTAAAGTTTCTAATAAGAGAAAAAAGGATAAACATACTTATGAGCACTTGATCCGATTTATCATGCGCAGCACTTATTAAAGCGACCAACACGCGTGTTACTTTTGAAAACTTTAAACTTGATGTGCTTAAAACTAGCGAATACGTAGAGAGGATTTTTTTTAATATGTTTTTTTATTGATCTTCTAAATTTTATGTAATTGCGCTAATATGTCAACATATAACACAATAACTAGAAATATTAACAAAAAATAACTATAATTGCATTGAAATATTTAAACTATAATATATTTACAACGCTACTTTTATTTTTAATAAATATTTTAATTTTATTCGTCAAAAAAAGCAATAAATAAAAATATATCTACATACGTAAAAAAATATCGTTATAATTGATAAGAACAGATTCGACTCAACGCACGCCAGCATCAAGCAGATTGTACATCCATTCATATGGAGATGCAGTAAAAAATCCAATAAACAAGACAGAGTAGATCTCCCCTACTCATTATTGGAAGAATGTTAACATTGCAAGCTTAACCAGGGGTCGTGTTACCAAAAGAGTTAGACTAACGAATCGCCGCCCCACAGGGCTGCTACGGGTGCGTTCAGACGGATCAGTTTTTGCAAATCATTGCTAGGGTATTTAATAAAATGTTTGTGTACACTATTTTACGATAAAATTATATTAAATTAATAATTAGTTATATGCAATTTGATAATAAATTAACTACTTAAGAAAATATTAAATTAACGTAGCAGGATTCGTTTTTAATTAATATTTTTCGATAGTAAGTGTGGATTAATATTTAAAAAATAATAAAAAAATTAGGAGTATTGTATACTCTTGTTTTCATAATTTTGTACCTAAGTAGGCTATGTGAAAGAACTCTAATATCAGGTCGAGCGGCTCTAGTTCCTCTTGACACTTCAATTCGGCGCAAATGAAGTCAGCTCAAATTGTATAGTTTGTGATTTCCAATTAAGCCGTGTCTTAATCGTTTTCATATCGCAGTTAATTAACACGTCCAACCAATGGACATTGATATGAACTTTTGATTCCTTTCCCTAGTATTGCTATATACGAGCTTTCCGAGGCTTAAATTATATTATATGAAGAGCTTTAGCTACGCTATGGCTAAAGCTTAATTAGGCATCAAAATTATTAACAAACGTCAAACGTCGTCTATCAATTTTGGTATATTTTATTTATTCTATTACATATTTTTATAAATTTGTTTGAAAGTTTTAAAATAAATGTTCTCGTGACGTCGCCTGAAGCATCTAACGTTAAATATAAAAGTATATTAATATGTTTATGTTATTTTGTAATTTGCATATTTAAAAGGCTTTGTGTATTTTTTCATTTCATGTCTCTCAATTTAATAACATTGATTCTTTAATCGTAACTCGATCTCGTTGAACCTTCATAAAAACTAATTTACGTGTGAATCGCAGCGGATAATATCATGTTGGTATCGAGAATGGGTTAAAAATGTAATAAAACCGATAACGAAATGCGGGTTGGATGGCGACAAGCTCATCAGCAGGTATGCAGAGCATCCTCATATTAGCTCGTGCCCGCTCCCATTTTTCCACTTCCATGCCGCTTAGCACAACTTCAGAGAGGATTCATATTGCCGCAACGAATGCGTTTGTTTTGTTCAAATTTATTTTATCAAGTAAACGTTGGCCTTCGGCTCAGTGAACCGCACGTAACACGCAGTAATGCGGGCGGTCCGCGCTCTATCTACAATTCTACACCTATTATTGTTATAGATTCGCCGACTAATGAGAGTGAGGTATTTACTTATTTTTACGAGCTAAGTGCTTAGTGCTTAGTGAGCTACACCGTGGTCCGAGTTAATTGAATATTTCATTGAAATGAAATAAATTATAACCAAATAACGCTCGCTGTGACGGATAAATACATCGTTAACGCCCTTTCATCGACGTGCTTTTTGCGGGAGGTAATTGAGTAAACAAAAAATATTGACTTTCGAGCAACGCTCCACTATGCATGAAAATTCTTTGTGACTTTTTTACGCAACTCAATTTAAAAGTGTTGTTTTTATTTAAAATCGTTTCACTGCTATTGTTTTTACAATAGTGTCATATTAATAGACTACGATGTAAATTTAATTACGTTTAGTTATTTTTAATTATTAAGTTGTAAGTTTACTTTTATGTGAAAAATTCTATCTACTTCTGTAAACAGTGTGAGCATTATGTATTTTAATTTTTCCATTGAATATATAACACCAATGATAAGACATGTATAAGATTTGGATTGTTAGATTGTTTAGTTAAGCTCGAAATCCCAGATAGCATTTAGTGTCATTATTTAAAATTTCTGTATATGTACACGCACTTTAAGAATGACATCATTCTAAAATCATGATTTTTATCAATCCTAAGTTACAAAAAATGCAATTTTGGCTTTAATGAAAATTTTTAAATCCGGCAGTCAGTAGTATTCACAGAAAACCGAACCGCTTTGTAATTAAGTATATTAATTTCACCTTTACACACTTTAATATGGGGTATTTTTAAAAAAATTATTTGAGTGTCTTTCTATTCTATTTTCGTCAGTTGGTATCTATTTTTTATACTGATATTTATTTAAAATAAATTTAAAATTTCAGATATATGCTTGAAAATAGATTCTTCTTGTTTCAACAAAGAACCTAAATTCCAATATCTTTCAAAAATGACTTTTCAATGCTGTTCTGTCAGTTTTGCCGAATATCTTAAGCGACAACGGTTGCTCACGGAGCTTCCAATTATTTCGTAGGTATCAAGGTATTTGATATTAAAAATTTGTACTCTAGCTAGCTCTAGTACCTCTAGCTAACAGCTTTAGCAAAGGAACTGCGTAGCCTGGGACGCAGTTTCTTTGCTAAAGCTGTTGCTTGTACATCTTCGTTTATGCAATGCTTTAGATGATAAAAGACTTGGATATTCGATTTAAGGCTAGCAAGCTCTCAGAGAGTCCATGATGTCATATTATGTGTAATTTGTAAAATTTTTATGCGGCAATGGCAATTTATTTTTCAATTAATTTAAGCAAATTTGAGTTTATTCAATGCTAGTATGTGTTGAGTTTAGCTTTAGTTATAGCTTATAAATGAATAATAATCTTAAACTGACAGGTCTGTTGAAATTAACCAAATAAAAAAAAATAGTGATATATACAGAATGAAATTCTAAATTCTGATTTAGAATTTTATTTACAATGTAATCATCGCAATCTGATGATGGGTAATTAATAACTGCAAAGCCAATCTTTTGTCATCTGTGGTCGAAGATTCTTGATGATGCATTTTAGTGTATCATTTGATAATGAACTATTGGAGGGAGAAGATTTTCTCTATCGATAAGAGGTTTTCTTTATCGTCATTAGAAGCAAAGGGATAAATCTTCACCGGTATTAATAAGTAGAATATTCTGGCGTGAAAACGCTGCGTTTGCTGCACTCTCTTAGATATATATGTAATTTAAAAGTAAGTCATTTTCTTTTATCTCTGACATCGCAATTTTTTTACAAGCATCCAATACGTTTGCTTTTTGGAATTGAGACATTGTAAATTGTATAGAAAATTTCGGCCCATTATTGTCATTTGCAGTGAATGAGTTATCTTCCGAATTGGGCTGACTAAAACCCTGAATAATATTTTGTATCTTTAAGAATCACAAATTTAGTGATTGTCCTTATAACTATAATTAAATATTAAGAAAAAACTACACTAAGTGAAATCGTATGTTATCTAGTGAAACATGAAAGAAATAACTATAATAATGCAATAAAAAGAATAAGTTATGATACCACACTTAAATAAATTAATCCTTACACAACATAAAATTATATGGGCATTTTGCCTAATATGCCTGTAATACCTTAAATAACAATCGACATTTCTTGCAAGGAGTTATGTTACAGTGTCCTAAGAAATTTTGTCTATTTCAATCATCAATCTAATTAAAATTAAGTAATTAGGTAAATTTCTAAATTTAATTAATTAATTACTAATTATTAAAACGTCGTTGAAGATTCAGAAAGCAATGCTAAATATTACAGTAATAAAGTCTTTGATCCATAAACGACATAAATAATAATATATATACATCATAAATTGGTAAGAAATTTAATACAATATATAAATCACTTTTATGATAAATACTATGTTAGCTTTAATGTAAAGTGAAAATTACCAGTCTAGATTTAGTGCGAAATGGACACTATGCCAAAAATGACATTAACATTAACAGGCGAAATACTAATCACTACAAAAATATCATTATCACGCGATGTCATACGCTTCGTTCTCTTAAACCATGTACTGTCACTATGCCGCCTGGCAGTTTCTAAGAAAGCCACGTTCGTAGGTATCTTTGTATTTTAAATTTAATACTTCGAAACGAAATATAACACTATAAACAAAAAATACCCAGTTTTTTTAACATTCGATATATAAAATATTTCTAAAAGGTCTAATTATTAGAGAAAAGAAAACTTGCTAAAGTTACTATTAGTTTAAGTTGCTGTTAACTATCAACTAAATTAAATAACTTTAAAGATCTAGTAAATTTATATGTAAGGCCTGCCACTAAATAAAACGACATGTACACATAAATATATCCTGTAACAGAACAAATAGTGCCCTCCGAGTGAATAAAGCATAGAATCACGCGTCACATGCCATTCACTAAAAGCGTTGATGAGATATGGGCGGTGATTAATCGCGTTTTCATTAACGTCGCATCCAAAATGACATAGTTATGAAACGCCAGTTCAATCAACTCGGTTTCAATAACAATTTTTCATTCTCGACACACTAATTAAGTGCTTTTTATAAATGGTTGGGGAAATTATTTGTGTGTCCAGCGGATTTGCAGCTTTAACCCACAGCGGTTGGGATTACATTTGCCTAGCGATTATGTTCGCGTAAAACAGACTTGAAAGCGACATCCTTAGTAACAAGTGTAAAATATTTTCCCCAATCGTCGTACCTGGCGCCCCTAGGGATATTTCAAGGGTGAATAAGCTCGCATAATGGCAAAGGGTACAATATTTTAAATTTCAATCGCTGCGAGCGGTCCAGCATCTCCCCGGGGTAGCGAAGAACAAAGATTTCATTCGGTGACTTTCACTAAGTGTTATAATAACTTATTACATCTGGAAATAATTTCATATCAATATTTTTTATAGTTTTCTATACGTACGCGTAATATTTACACGTTACGTTTGTTTTTTCTCTACATATACATTTTGCTATCTTTATAAATATCTTTTACATATATGATTATATTATTTTGTACATGTTTATTTCTAAAATCATGCGTTTACCTAACTATACAAAATTATTTCGAAAAATAAAAAGAAATCTTTGTTTAAGAATAATACACACCGCTGTCAGTCAGTCAATCTTTGATAATGTCAAATTTATGCAGGTGCAATTTCGCCATTATTTTTCACATTTTAAGCTCACGCTTCCCCTCGATTCCTTTTTTATTCCGAGATTAATTTCCCAAATCGTTATCGCCACCTTACGAATGCCCAAAATTTGTTACGCTTGAATACACCTTTTCAGTCAAATCGTAAATATAAGCGACACTCAGATTATATTCCTATAATCATTATAATAAGTCATAAATTTGATTGAAATTCAATCACATTTTCATAGGGCCTTATCGCGCTACTGCAGTCGGCTTGAAAAATATCGCTCACCAAGTTGACAATTTACCAGCGTCAAATCTATGCTTCCAATCGATTTAAGCTTACAACTTGTGACTTTTAATCCCATAAATTACCGATGTAACTTATCAAATTACAATATCTCAAAATTATTATTTGACAATCGTTATTAAATGGTTTGATATAAGAACAAATACAACGAGCGTAGATAACGATATCAAAACATTGTTACAAGTAATATAATTCGCGTTTAACGTAACAAAGCATTCGTAATTCTCTTTGGAAGATCTCGTTAAGAGTCCTAATTAATCTATTGAAAGTTCACAGAGCGGAGTCGGACGCTAAAGAAAAGGAGATTAGAGTTTCTATAATAATTTGCATTAAGTACTATTTGACTGTTCAAGAGCAAGCGAATAGGCACACCTAAACTGTTATATAAATATAAACTTTACGCAATACAATTACTAAAAAATGTCACTTAAAAGGTCAATTTAATGATGCATCGTGTATATCATCCTTATGTAATAAAATAAAAAATAAAACAAACAATATATATAAATAGATACAGATGGCAATATTTGCAATTTACACATACATACATATATACATAACTTCATGCTTTATCCCTAGCGGGATAGTCAGAGAGAACGTAGCGCAAAATGCTGCGGTCCCTACATACCTCTTTCGCCTCGTCCACTGTCATCAACATACATCTCCGGGGGGTCCTCATGCTTTTTACGTGACCTTCCTCCAGTATCTTCGACACTATGTTTTTAAAGGTCAACCGAGTATATTTGCAATTTATTTAGTAATTATTAATAATACAAGAAATAAATCTAATTTATTCATATTTATTTATATTTTTATGAATTAGAATCGTTTGTTTTGTTTACTATGTTACTATATTGACTAATTTATAAAATACTACACCATTTTTACAATCATTAACGCCAATTTATAAAGTTTTCCAGACATTAAAAGAGTCAAAACAGACAAGACATAGATAAAAGATTTTACTTTATTATTTAATTTAAAATGTAAAATAAAAGGGTTATTCAAAGTCATTGAAAGTGCGAAGGTCCTGTGATATCAGAACATTGTGAATCATTGAGCCGACGCAAATACTAATACCATTTTGCTTGCTCGAACTTCTAAGTTACTTTTAGAGTCCCTTGTCGAATTCAACGTCAAAAGCATCTTATTTAATTTAATAACGAAAGGCTTAAAGGAGAAAAGGTTCACAACAAATATTCGATAGAATATAATTTTAATATAATTTTAATGTAATTAAATTTAGAAGCACAATTTAATTTACAGTTGAAGAAATATTTTGTGTATATATATTTATTTGCATCGTTAAATATTTTGATATTAATAATAACTTGACTTTTTTTTCTTATATAATACGTATCTCGGCTTTTTTTTCATGATAATCGAAAACTGTGTGTTATATTTAAGTCCAAAAAGGCTACACTTGATTAGACAAAGGCATATAAGCCGAGAGGGTACTAAAGTAGTCGGATGGCAATATTATAAAAAACTTGTATATCAAAAGTTTGTAGTAATCATTTACATTTGCGATATAAAAACTGAAAGATATTTTTGTTGTTGGACAATGAAAGGATTTTAAAATATATTTTTTTGAATACGGGCATCAGTGTCGCAACTAATTGCGTTTGCGATAGACGCTCAGTGCGCGTTGCTAATGGACGGTATTAATTAACGCGGCGCTCATCAAATCTGTAAAATAGGTATATATTTTCTTAAGCGAAATACCCCATACTCCTAAAAATATTATTAAAATATGTATCCTTCACTTTTTTCAAATTTTATTTACTCATTAAAGAAATAAACACATTAAAAACGTATAATTTAGAAATTCTTATACGTTTACCACGTCTGGTTTAGTTGTTTAATAACACCTGTTTAATAACACCTGTTACTAGATTCTGATTATATTATAATTTCCATATTAAAATTATATATTTTACTAAAAATAAAGCTAACAAATAAAATCAATTATATCGCCTATTAGTTACTATAAGATAGTAAAAATGTTCGTAATAACAAAAAAATATATATTGTGAGCTGTCATTTTCAACTTTGCACAGAGCTTGAAATCAACAGGTGAAATTGTTTACATGCTGCTATTTTTTCTCAGCTTTTATACGTTATCGCAGTATGCAGTTTTTCGTTTAGTGGCACACTTGAATTTGGCGACTAATTTGGCGACTGCCAACGATTCATCTATGCCTAAGAAACCATTGCCACAGAATTTTGTAAAATGGCGTCGTTATAAAACACATTCAATTATGAAACGACATATTAAATAGCATATTCTCAAGAAGTTTACTTTGCACAAGTATATCATTTTTAGCCTGTATATATATTTTCCATTGAAGTCAAAATAAAACAATTATGTTTTTAGCTTTACATCATACGCCTAGTGTTAAGGTGCGTTAATCTTTCCCTTTTGATTTCGAGAAATTATTTTAATACCAGAGCGGAAAATTAATATACGAGTAATTTATCCCTTGAGTAAGAACCGATCTCACAACTATAGTGTTACGGTACCAGTATGACTACGTTTTACGACCTTTCCGACTCTAAAACACATTTGAACTAAAATTGAAAAGTGTAGAGATAAGAATAAACATAAAGAAGTTGTAGCGCGGTGTCTGAGTATAGTTGTAATAGCGTAAAATGGTCCATAAATGTCTGGATGTTAAATTGCGGCCTGAGTATGTTGACTGTGATGGCTTTCATTTATATTTTAGTACGAAGTCGTATAAGTCTTTGATAGAATTTATTTATAGATTACAAGTTGTTTATACTTTTGAAAATTAATATAGATTATAGTCAAAGTAGTATACTAAGTATAGGTTAAAATCTCTTTCGATCTCTTAGTTTTATTTACATTTTTTTTTGGAGAAACACACAGTACAGTGATTAATTCTAACAGAAAACATAGAAAATAGTGCAAATATAAATTAAGTTTCCACAGATTACTAAACACGTATTTTGATTATAATTAACGACACTTCTTACTTTTAAGAAAATACTCTCTTTTAAGAAAATAATTTGTCTAATTTACACAAAGATTACTAAGATTTACAAGTTTTACCTAGCCAGATATGGAGCCATAATCATTGTGTATAATCAGACATCTACATAGATATACTTATATATCCGTCTTCCGGAGCGGTGTGAAACTAATAAGTGAAACTAATACATACGTCTGATTCTGATCCAAAATCATTCTTAATACATGAGTTTAAATAAAGAGTAAATTTATTATTATATGAACTATAACGTGTGAAAATACTATAAAATAACATCGACTACTAAGGAAAAAAATAAAAGAACAACAGCTGTCTTACAATTAAGCCTTTAATAACAGGTAATTTCCTTGTAATTATTTTAAACGCTTAATCAATATGGACAATTAAACGTCGCGTTGTAATATAAGACATCAGTATAATTACTTATGTTGTATTATCACATACCATAGCAATAGGTAAAATTTAAGACAAACTACTGTTTGCAGGTAATCGTAATGGATGTCGTGGCGCAATAAGGATAGCCAATAAGGCATATGATAGTTTGAGTTTATATTTTTTTATTTCACTTGTACTTTAGTATCGACACTAATATTATAAAACTGAAGGTTTTTAACAGAATTAAAGGTGCATTAGCTGCGTTGTTGAGATGGCGAACCGTAGCTGCTCGTTTGGTCTTAAGCAATCCAGTTCTAGTGCAAACGCTGCTGTTAAACAACAACAAAACGTGGGATTTATAGAAGAACGAAATAAAGTTGTAGAAACGTGATCTGTTAGAGAAGAGGAGTCAGTTTAACTGACCGGACCAGCGAGGACGTTACAGTGAGAATGAAGAACTTCCTCAGCTGGCTTGGGCACGTCGAGAGAATGAGTGATGAAAAAATTATAAAAATATATATATTATGATGCTAAACTACCTATGAAGCTGACTAACTTTTGTTAGTGGTAAGAGAGGTTAGACGTCGGTTGATCTCAAAAAAAAGTATCGAAGACACTAGAAAGGTCACATAAAAAGCATCAAGATCCCCCGGAGGGCATGTATGACGAAGTTAATGACAGTGGACGTGGTGAAAGAGGTATATAGGAACTGTAGACCGACACCGCAAAAAAAAATGTTTGGTTGAAGCTCATAGTTCTAATAGATCACAAATAATATTTTAATTGTTTAAAGTTTGCCATTAATTAACGTCCTGTACTATACAATATTTATTTTTTAAAACAATGATACATTATTAACAACAAAAACATATTGCTTTCATTTAATAATATTAGGAAGCTGTGTCCTGTTACATCAAAATTTTTATATGTTTTTATGGTATACATTTCAATATCAACCAATTCAATGATTTTATCAAACAATGGTATAATTGAATTGTAAAGTCATTCAGCACCAGATTAAATTCTAACAATCGCGAGTTAATTAATCTTTAATTGAATCGTACTTGTAAAGTGATTTACTGGATACATTGTGTTACATAATTATGTTTGGGTAATTTAATACGCGCTTGTCTAATTAAATATTATTATTATGTAATGGCGAACTGTATATATATATATATATATATATATATATATATATATATATATATATATATATATATATATATATATATATATATATATATATATATATATATATATATATATATACACATATATATATATATATATATATATAGATATATATTTCGCCACTCAGTATATTATAGATGTGGGTGGAAATCGGAGAACTAAGTGTCCTTGTGTTAGAATATCTCTGATATATGTAAGATAAATCCGCGCAAATAAGCCTTAAACTCTGTAATATGAGATTTTATTTATTCTTACTCTGTCTTTCCAACTATTTTAAGATGAATATATGACAATCAGCAATATCATTCTTTATCTACTGATTGATAGTCAAAAGCTTTTACCTATTTTAAAAATAAAATATAAATCTATATTTTTTCTTCATAAAATTTAAAATCATATTCACTATTTGGTAGTTTTGTTTTTTCTTCAGGAACCTTTCACGCAGCAATAAATACAACATATTGTAAAATATTAATGTTATATTATATTTTTTCGTTGCCATGCAAATGTATGGTGACCCCCAAAAATCTCATAAATGAGCTGTCGTGGCTAGCACAACATCTAACTAAATGCAAACGCAACGGTTGCGGGTTCGAATACCTCTGGGGAATTTGAATTATTTAACTCGCTGTAGTAACAAGCGCGGCGCGAAATGTCACATGTCTCAGTACAAAGGGCGGAAATTGGAGAACGGAGTGTTTACTAGCACTAGGTTCCCTCAGTCCACAATCTTTCGGTTGTATAAATAAAAAATAATAATTAATGATCAACATCTTTTAATCTTTGTTGTATTATCACTGAAACATCTACGAGTATATTTAGTTATAACAATAATATAAAAACCATATTCGTGCAAGTATTCTTTTATCACGAGCTCATATTAACTCTGACAGTTACTTTATAAATAGAACACATATAAATTGATATCGATTTGATACTTTTGTTGAGAAATAAGCTTATATTTCAAGTTATAATTGACAGATACAAACAGGTTGAAGTGACGTGTGACTGACACACATAATATAGGATCGCGATATTTGAATGACATTACTGTTAAGGTGGAGCTGTAAGTATATTACTCGGTTTCCGATTGTCCCCAAATCAATTTCAGGAAATGGTTAGTATTTTTAATTTTATGGTTAGCATTTTAACAACATATAATTTTTTAATGATTCGTTCTAAAGAATGATATTTATAATATTCTTGTTATAAAAGTCGCACGTGACAACCCTTGTAAGCTTTATTATTTACAAATGGATAAATATTTTAAATCTGATATAAATAAATATATTTAGATTATGTTTTATTGGCATAGGTGAATCTATGAAATAAAATAAATATGTCGAACATAGAACCTCCTCATTTTTTGAAGTTGGTCAAAAATAAAAGAATCTATTTTACCTTTAAAATATAAGATGATGGTGAGAGATGTATCACTATTTTACATTTCCATTTTTGTAAACCAATTACAATAATAACATTGAATCTCTAATTATTACTAATACACGCCATGGGAGCGGTTACATAGATTGTGAGAAGTGTGTTGTTATTTTATATAAATGTGTTGTACCATACGAAAAAATATCGTTCAAGTGCGAGTAGTACTCGTGAAAATACAACTTATAAAAATTTACAAACAAAAATTTGGGGTCGTATTCAGTCATTTTGTATGAAATGAACTACAGATATAAATTTGTAATGGATTATTTCTGTTGAAAGCTTATAAATGACCAATTTTCAGATTATTTCCTTTTTTTACACTTTCAAGTCCTCAGTTTTTGTGAATTTTCGTAAATGCTAGGTCAACTGAAATACAAGTTATAAAAATTTGACAAATCTAAATTTGCGGTCACATGCACTCATTTTGTATGAAATAAGCATAAATAAAAATAAACATAAAGTGTATTCCTTTTTTTTCGTGAAATATCTATAAATACCTAAAATACTTTTGTTTGTCCTATAAGTTCTAAATAATTGCCTAATTTTATAACTCTAGGTGAACTAGATAAGAACCTTATAAGTTTTAATTACGTGGCGATTATCATACAAAATGTAAAGAAATAAAGCGCTCATAGCTTTTAATAGCGTTGACTTAGAAGTTTGATATTTTCTATGCTTTAACAGACCACCGATCTGGATACGGTATAGAGAAAATGGTCAAACATGAACATGGACACACGGACAATAAAGTAATCCTATAAAGCTTTCGTTTTTTCCTTTTGAGGTACGGGACCCTAAAAATAAAAGTTTATATGATATTGAAATAAAATCGTTCATTAATCTATAATATACGTACTTTTACTACTATTTTTTCACTACCAGTTTAAGGAGCGTTATTGAATATGTCATTATCGTTCAAAAAATTATAACGGCGTATATAATATAATTATATACATTTACTAATATATCTAGTATAGTATAGGATAGTATATAATTACACAATAGTCATCTATTATTACCAGTCTATACAACTCGGTACATACACAAAGTATCCTATTTGCTAACAATAATTTCTTATTCAGAATTAACGACGATATATAGTTCTAACGCGCCCCAATTTCACTTTCAAGAATTTAATAACGTTTCAAATTGGTGAAATAATAAACCGGTACGTCGGTTACAGGAAATGCAATCACGTCGTTTGTGGGGGCGTAATTAAACATAAAGTCAGGCTTATTCGTGCAGCTTATTTGGACAGTTCTCTGTTTTTTTTTTCTGATATTCCTTTATTCGACAGATTAAAGTTGATTTTAATGTTATTGCAATTTCAACTACACTGTTATGTATGGGTAATGTATGAAAGATAATATTAAATGGCAGTTTGATTATAAATTTAAAAATAAATATCGGTTAAGTATGAACTGCAGGGTTTTGTACTAATTTAATGATTGTAGGTCACCCAAAATACAACTTATAAAAATTTACAAACTTAAATTTGCGGTCATATGCACTAATTTTGTATGAAATGAACTACCCAAATAAGTCTGTAATGGTTTTTTGTAATATATCTATAAATTTCCAACTTTCAGATTTTTTACGTGAGCTCACTCAATTTACTTCAATGTAATATGACCTAATGGAATTAAAGCTAAAATACTCATCTAAAACTAAAAGCAATTTTGAATCGATATCCTCATTGATTCGCTTTACGCTCATGTCGGCCCACCAGCGTTCCTTTGAAGCTTTGTTACAAAGACTGTCACGTACAAGTCGTGGAAAATAAGCTTCATAATATACAGATATTTTACATTTGTAGAAAATAATTGTAAAATGGGAAATAATAAGTTCATGTCATATATATATATATATATATATATATATATATATATATATATATATATATATATATATATATATATATATATATATATATATATATATATATATATATATATATATATATATATATATATATATCTTCTTCCACTTGGCATTATCCCGGCCTATTGCCAGGGTCTGCAGTTTATATATATATATATATATATATATATATATATATATATATATATATATATATATATATATATATATATATATAATATATATATATATATATATATTCAAATTTAGATTATTTTATATTATATGTGCGTAGACTTATATAACATCCCATTTTGCTATCGAGTTACTTTGTTTGTAATTTTGCAAGTAATTTCATTTATTTATTTTGTATAAATATTAAATACCATAAACACCTTAAATAAAACTTACAAATAGAATTAATAAATATAGATAAGTAAAGTTAAAATTATACCTTCTAAAGCAATTAACAACAATAAAAAAAAGTTTTATAACAGAAACGGTGCCACCACAATTACAGTTTTGTACAAACTTTGAATTAAAGAGCACTATGGGGGAGCAAACACGAACACATTGAATTATAAATACTACATAATTATTGCCTATGGATATATTTTTTAAGTGCCAAGAAAAGGCATGGTTTACGTAGCCGTGTAATTTACAAGAATAATACAATAAAATGTATTTTTAAGCTTCTACGACTGATGTGTGTTAGTGTAGTGTAGTGGGTTAGACATCGCTAATCAAAAAAACTGTCGCCATTTTGGAATGTGCTAATGGAATGGAATGGAATGCGCTATACGACAATCGTGGCTGCACAACTGCACCGTACTAGGTTTTTCACAGACGTACGGGTGTCACCGTAGCAATAATACCTATTGAATTCTACAAGATCACATCAATAAAATCGAGTTAATTTCCTTGTGTCTGTAGTACGTATCCTCACTAAATCATCTAAACTTGCTTTGTGTTTTTATTTATTATTATTTATTTTCGATATTCCAAAATATTTTATTATTTTCTAATTATGATGATATATAATGATTATCTGTTATTTTAAGAAATTTTGCCAGTTTCAGATATTGGAGAACCAGAGTGGTTTATGTTGTAGTAATGACCACTCGCTACTTTATTGCCCAAAAATAAGCAAATCAGTGATACTGATTTCATAATCTCACGAAGGCAGGTGATGATGAGACTAATAATAAAACTTATGAAAGGAGACTTTTTACCATTAACACGAAATGTATACACTCATAGAATGAGTTTGTATTGATATTAAAGTTTGCAAAAGAAATGTGTTTAGTAATTCGAAGAGTTTTACAACATCAACTGCCATCTGTGAGGCAACTAGGTGGAAAATTATTTATATCAGAAGACTAAAAGACCAAATAAGACTTTCATGCTGCGCATGAAATGCGGGTAATGCAATATGGGTAATTTGTCTTCAATGTGCCTCGCAAATCCGCTAAGACTATCTAGAAAAATAATTTTTAAAAAAGGGACTGGTTTATGCCTAAATGTACCGTGTGAACTCAGTATTCTTATTGTTGTGGTTCTTTAATTATGTCATTATTAAAATAAGCAATGGATAATGAAGTATTTTATTAAATTAATAAATAAATAAAAAAAATGTGTTGGTCAATATAAAATTTCGCTAACATTTGGTATGGCCTTTAAAAAAAACAAAATAAATATTTAGTTTTAATTATAAGCATATTTTTACTTTAAATTTACAAAGTTAGGCGATGATTTTTTTAAATTACTGTCAATGTATTTTGATAAATGTTTAGTTTCGTTTAACTTGACTAAAAATGGACGCATTCTGTTCAGATATCTGTCAGGCTATGCTTCAGTCAAATATATATGACAACAAGTCAGCTCCGCTGCAGTAGGTTAATAACGTTCAGGGTTTATCAAAGTCTGATTATGATTAAACTCATATAACTGTCGTTGAAATTTCAAAATTACTATAATTAAGTAAAGTTAAATTGCTATATACGTAGACAGGTTGTGGCTTAGCTAGGAAATGACTGACAGTAGACAGTTGTATCGAATACTCATTAGGAAAATCTCAATAATATACATAATAAACTAATAGTAGTAATTAGTACAGTAAGCAATAGATTTGGTCCAACCAAACTTATGTCACTTTATATGTACATACTGTTAGCTTTTACCTGCACTTTCAACCGCGTGGTCCAATGAAAATAACTTAAATTTGACTCAGGACACGCAGTGGCTCACATTGAAATGATTGCCACGATGAAATATAGCCTACAGTTTTATAAATGTAAAATGTACTTCTTGAGAAAACGCAGTTCACCAAACACACTCTTCTCTTTTATAATATTAAAATACAGAATAAAGATATGGAATAGATTATTTTATCATACTGATAACAGATTTTATCGACACTCACCTATCTCGAAACTTTAAAGGCTCGCCATAACATCTGAAAGAAAGAAAGATTATTAGATACATACATATAGACATATTTAAATAAAGAATGTAATTATTATCAGTATTCAAGCAGTGTTTTAGCATTGTTTTACAAGCAGTTAAACAACATTATTGTATGTTTGCATAAAACATACAATAATGTTGTTTAACTGCTTGTAAAACAACCTATATTAATACCTAAAGAAAACATATAAAACGGGATTTGAACCCGCGCCCCATGGAAACTTAGTGTGGATATTTTTCTATCCTTAGTGTGGATTAAAAAAAGACCTATATTAATTTTAAATATTAAATTATACGCTATTTATATTGAGATGCAAATTATCGTATTTATATCCTTCATTTCACAAATTGAATATACCGTATAACTTGATAACTTGTCGATTATTAATAGATAGCAATAATATATCATACCTAAATTGAATTTTATAACAAAACGGGAAAACAATTTAAAAAAAAATACATTTTCAAATGAAAGGTATTCTATCATTATTGGAATGATACGGAATATTAAAAATTATTTGATGACAATCAGAAAATTGTTCACTTTTGTGGCGTCGTCCCGCCGCGTCGGTGCAATGCTCGTGACGGTAATAGAGCAGTGGGAATACATATTTAGGTTTGTTATAACATGCAACAAACTACACTGTAACCTACGTTATATATTGAATTATGATATTACTTGCTTTCACGCCAGGTTTTGCTTGAGTTCATATTTTTTTTATATATTAAATTAAGCATTATATCCGGCTAAGTCGTTTACGTGGACTTATAACTAGTGGACTTATAACTATTGGACATATTTACAGACTAATTTTGACATAAAAATAAGTATGCTTATTTTTATGTCCAAATTAGTCTGTAAATTGATTCATCAGTGCTTCGCGTGTCTGACGGTTAATCAACTAGTAATTAGTCTTTATAGAGAGTTAATTTTATATATTAATTGTTCATTTCAATTGATGTATAATATAATTTAAGATACCATTTTAATATGTAAAAAAAATGAATATGCGTATGCAATGCGTATATGATTTCTTACATACGTATGAATTGCTAGGTGTTATGTGTTACAAAGAAATAGCCGTGGAATAATTTTTTTCGATAATCTTACATTATAGTTATCAGCTGTTCAATTTTTAGATGAATGTAGCAATTTTTTCCATTAGGAAAATGATCAGGTAACCGGGTATAAATAACTTGAGTTCTAAAGTTTATTTTTCTTTATAAACTTATATTGTTATATTTAAACGCCACAAAGTATATACAAGTTATATAATAACTCACGTTATAAATACAATAAAACACATACGATTCAATTTCAAACATTAAATGTGTAAAACAGCAAATAAATATTTATGACGCGTAAAAGGGGTACAAAAACAGACTTGCATAACTCAGCCAGTTAAGCACGCTTTAATGTCAACCATTTGGCGCAAATTAACACAAAATAACCGTTGAAACAAAAACACTTGAAACGATTTAATTATACCTAAATCATAACGGAACCTTGCAATTAATTGCTCCAGCGTTATCACTGCGGCGCTGAACTCTAAAATGTTTGTAAGCATGTAGCACAATAAATAACAGACACTAAGCTTATTAGCATAAATCGAGTCGACGTTTCCTGAATTACCTAAAATCTGTTAACAAATGGTGGCTTTGCATAATTGAATTACGAAGAGTTCAGAGGAAGTGAAGCGTGTGGTTGGGTAGCTTTTTAATCTGTTTTGATCCTTTGGTTTTAACTATACTAGAAAAAAAACTGAAGCTCTTTACACTTTTTGCGAAATATTGTCAGTGAGAACTCTAATTAGGAATGTGTCATGATATAGCCATGGCATATTGGAACAGTTACTGATTGTAAAGATGATGGTTTTGGGTTCAATTTCCATTTGGGGCAGTTATTTTCATTTCCCCCATATGGTAAGACAAAGTGCCAATTCAGGGCTTTGCCAAGAATGTACTGTCTCTGAGTCTCAGTATGGGTTTCAACCAGGATCAGGCACTATGGACGCCATTTTTGCCCTCAGAACTTTGTTGGAGGCTTACAGGGAAAAAAGGGAGAGCTCTGCATGTGGCCTTTTTGGACCTGCAGAAGGCCTTTGACTGTGTGCCACGTCAGTGTATCTGGTGGGCATTGCGATCCAAGGGGATCCCTGAAGCCTGTATTGAGGTTATCAGAGATATGTACAACGACTCCGCTTCAGTGGTTAGGACCGCTGTTGGCGACACCAAGCCCTTCCCGATTACAGTAGGGGTTCACCAGGGCTCAGCTCTTAGTCCGTTCTTATTCAATGTAGTGCTGGATACTGTCTCGGCTCACATCCAATGCCAGCCTCCGTGGCTGATGATGTATGCCGATAACATAGTACTCATCGACGAGAACCGACTGATGCTGGAGCGTAAAGTGAACGCCTGGAAGGGTGCGCTTGAGAACGGTGGTCTCAAACTGAATGTGTCGAAGACCGAGTACATGGCTTGCGGGAACCCGGACTCGAGCACCATCCATATTGGGCCTGAGCCAGCCGTTAAGTCGGAGAAGTTCAGGTACCTTGGAGCCGTTATGCATGAGTCTGGAGGCATCGACCATGATATCCATGCCCGTATAAACGCTGCCTGGGCCAAATGGCAGGAGGTCACTGGTGTGGTCTGCGATAGCAGAATACCGCCCAAGGTCAAGGGACTGATATACAAGAGCATTATCCGACCGGTTCTTATATACGGCAGCGAATGTTAGCCAACATTATCTCGGCACACTCAGGAGCTTCACGTCACGGAGATGAAGATGCTGAGATGGATGTGTGGCGTTACGCGGTCCGACCGCATACGCAACACATTCATTCGAGGTAGTCCTGGGGTCCGTGACGTAGCGGATAAGCTCCAAGAGCGTCGCCTGAGATGGTATGGCCATGCTATGCGCCGATCTGAGAACTATGTCGGAAGGAAGTGCCTTGACATGTCTGTCCCTGGAGTTAGACCACCCGGACGCCCAAGGAAGCGATGGCTGGATGTCGTGACACAAGACATGAAAGCCAATAGATTGTCCACTGAGGATGTTAAGGACCGTGCAAAGTGGAGTAGGCTTAGTCGGAAGGCAGACCCTGGCAAAAGCCGGGACTAATGCCAAGAAGAAGAAGAAGGTAAGACAAAGTGCGGTGAGCTCTGCCACTCATCACTCGTCAAATAAGAAATAAGTTGAAAGAAATGCTCATAAATACGTAATATTTTATTACGTTTGTTTTTTTTAATGTAAAATAACTCATTAAACAAATTTTCTTACTAAAAGATACATTCCCTTAAGATCGTATATGCAGAGGAACGATACATTAATTATATTAATTAACAAATAGGTATATACTAACCAGAGCAACATAGTCACCCAGTGACTCAGCTCTTAAAATGAGAATAAAAAAAAAAAAAAAAAAACAAATAGGTATGATAAAATTTTATTTTGTAATTTAAAAAAAATATATATTATAATATACGTTTATTACCAAAATCTAAAATAGGCAATGCCAGTAGCGTCATAAGCGCGGTTGCACATTCTGATATTGAAATATTTACGGATTGTGTGGAAGTAAAATAAGATCAAAACAGATATCTAATATAAAATCATTTGTTAATATATAAACGGAAAAGCTTATATTAATATTACAATGTCAAATAAATAATTTGAACACGAAATTAAAAGATAATATCATTATATATGTAGCTAGTCCTTTGTACTGTTTTTATAAGTACTTTTTATATTTGATAACATTTTCGTAATTCTACATTTCAAAGGGGAGCGTGGTGAGCTTACCCATTTTATTCTTGCTTACACGTCGACAAATTCAAAATGCTCTATAGGTATGCTTAACGAAAGCGTGTTAATTTTGTCGCTTTGAATTTTCATTCTTAGTGGAATTAAAAGTTAGAAGAAAATACGTATAACGAAACGTCTTATTTATACTCTGTAATATATTAAAATTGAGGGCCGTCGTGGCGCAGACTCTACCTGTCAACGCGATGGTTTGTTGGGTCGATTTTCACTCTGGGAGAATGAATTATATTCATTTTGTTCGCTCTAGTTACCAGGCAAAAGTGCGGCGTTAAGTACTGCCACTCAACATACAATGCCTCGAAAGGCGGAAAGCGGGGAACGGAGCATGAAGAAAATAATAAATAACATTTGAGGCTAATACCAATGGTATATGATAGAAGCGTATAAAATATCACTTTTATAAATTATACCTAACGTAGCAAAGTGTATTGAGGCACTCCCAGAGCTATAAAATAAGAAATGAACATCAAGTTAATTAACAATTAAAATAATTATTTACCGTATTCATCAGCTGAAAATAGAAATCAGCCTGATATAGAATTTACCGAGAATAATTTGAAATAAGCAAGCATTAGTTGGTAAAATAGCAATCGCTGGATTGCTAAGTTTTGTGGACCGTTTCCGACAAAACTTTCAGTAGTCTGGACTGCGGTCATTCATTTTATATAACAGTTAGTTGTACTTTCTTACGTACCTATATACTTGTATATGTCTAAATCGATAACATATAAATAATTGATGATAAATGTTAGCCCCTGAACGCGTTAATTTAAAAAAAAGGTCACAGCCTCTGACTGTAAATCCCACGGGTTCTGGATTCGATTCCCATTAGGGGAGAAGGAATTTTATATTTGATTTCCTCGTTCTGGTAATAAGACAAAGTGCGGCGTTGAGTTCTAAAACACGTAATGTTTCAACAATAGAGTACACTGAATAAGTCGGAAATCACTTCTATTTCATCTACTTAGATTAGGTGGTATATAAATCACGAGTGACAGCCAGTGTTATTATTTGATATGAAAAAAATGTAAACTATATCGTGTATGAGAAAGCTCTGTTCTAAGTGCTATAAAACGAAAATATTTTTATCCTGATTTTTTTTGTTTTGGTCATAAAAGCGAGCAACGTGAGCAGATGTCGGCGAGCGAAGCGAGCATGAGGCGAATTCCACGAATGCAATACAAGAAACTATTTTTGATTAAAAAAATTTATTTCAATAATTCGTTCATTTAATTTTATCTTATATTTTATATCTTATATTTATATATTTATACCTATATACCTTTGACAAGAAAAGATCTGAACTACAAACCAAATGTCTGTGAACAGAAAGCCAAAAGCAATAACGTTGGCCTCTAATTGCTGAGTCGGAGGAATGCAAACGGTACCATCAAATAAATACCTAAATGCTTAAACGCGTAGAAACACTGAGAAGATCGTTCAAGGCATTCAGGAAATTGATTGTAGAGTCAAATTTCGGTATCTGGTATGTATATCTTACACATTCGATTTCTGTTTACTAATTTTATTCAATGTGAATGACAATTTCGTTTAAATTTTTTTTTTCTATTGTTCGCCCTTTTGTGTGGCAGTAATTATTCTACCACGTTTTGTGATTTATAATTTCCCAATTAAGAACAAGCGCAAAACTATTGTTAACTATCGTTAATTAACTATTATTCAGAGTCATCTCAAATATATCACTATGAAGTTAAAAATAAAAATTACGTATTACGTAAAATAAAAACGTAACGTAAAATAAAAAATTAAGCAAATTAATTAATCAGAATGATTTGTTATTTAACAAATTACAAGTAATCATCTAAAATATTTGGACGATATACTATTTTGTTTCACATGGAACAATATGAACTAATCAGACTCTGTGAAATTTCGACATCTCTTTAATTATAACACGCACAATTAATAATATTTGTGAATTGATTTTAATTTTATGTTATTACAATTGAAAATATAATATTTTGCTTGGCTTGTATAAGTATTACATTTTATTCTAAATAGGTTAAGGTTAAGGAATAAGGTTAAATCATGGTCGAGCAACGTATACATATCAGTTACTCGGATCTAATTAAAAAAAGTATATTGTGACCTAAACCTTATTTGCAATGTACTTCATATGGAAAGGAAGAGAATAAAGTAGTGTCTTTTTCCAAGCTAATAAAAATTACTTATAGGCACTTTCCAATAGTATAGTAAAATAACAAAGAACAATTTTGAATTTTTCTCAGCTCTACTAAATAATTAAAACTTAAACATTTCTATTTTAATATCTTAAAGTAATATGAACAGTGCTGAGTTGCGCCGCTTGACAGAAAAAGTCTTGGAAATTATGCTGAAAGCGAAAAACGTAGTGTTTTAACACTTGGTGGTGTCCTTTATTTACCCTGCGGAAAAAAAACGTACAGCTAAAAAAATCGACGTCATAAAATCTGAAGGCAAGTCGTAAATAAGTGTATATTTCAAAATTAAATTTAGTTATGAAGCTAATTTCAAATCTCGTTTCGAAACGCCTAAAATATAATAAACGGAGGATAAAACTGTCCCAAAGTAATTTTAAACTCTCAGACTCCTTGAATTGCAAATATAAGGAAGTAAAGTGAAGCGACGTTTGCTTTTCTGTTTTCCTGACAAATTGTTTAATTACCATTTGATTGAACAAAATTACTTTTTAAAAATGATTTCTTCAACCCAAATTAAACGAGAGAGCGAAAATTAATAAAACATGGTTTCGAATGTATAAGTAATACTTTATTAAAAATAATTAATAAAACAGTAATAAAATTTATATGTACTGGGTGGATTTATATAAAACCTTTATAGAATACCTACTTACCTTGGAAATGACATAGGGAAGGACTGGGAAATTTGATTTTGTATATAGGAAAATTCTATGGTGATAAATGATAGAGTTTAACTAATGAAACTATAAGTAAATGATATAGATAGATATTTACCAATTACTTTTCAAAATATAACAACTGGACCCACTGCAAAACATACAATATAGAAAGCGCCCCTTAGTAAATCCTCATATTGCTTTGTGCTTTTACCGATGACATATAAAAATTAAAGGTTACTTGCACCAACTAATGATTAAAATCATCAGGTCTATATGTAGGTATAGAGTAATAGTGCTATATACTCGTATATAGGTAAAAATATTTTAAAATATAAGTATGTACTCTTAACATGTGTTTGTTAACTTTTATATAAATAAAATATTTATTATCCACTGTGTGACTATGTCTGAAGAGCGTTGTGGAATTGAATTAGAATCCATTATCATCGCTCGATTTTGATCATTTAACTATTTTAAGAGTTTCGTACCTAAAAAGGAAAAAGCGAACCCTTAAAGGATCTCTCTGTCTATTCATCTGTCTATCCGTCAGTCAAGACCTCGCGCTCAAGCTCAAATTAATTTCAAATATCCAGATCAGTGGTCCCTTAGAGCAAGATCTTAAAGAAAGAGCAGAAAAAATTAAACTTCTTAGTCAATACAATCAAAATATATAAGCGCTTAGGTTTATTTTTTGCATTTTGCTTAAAAGTCGCTGCGTAATCAAAACATACATGGCACTTTCTGTTGATTTATTTAGAATTATGAAGTTTGGTAATAAGTTAATGGTTAAGTATATCAATCCTCGGTGTGTGAATATTATATGCACTTGACCGATATCTATTTTCATGCGTCTTATACATTATGTGGCAAGGGAGAAGTTGGCCAGCATCAGATACAAGCTCTCTAAAATAAAAATAGAACACAACGCTGCACTACGTCTAGTTAGAGAAAAGAAAAATCCTTAACAACATTACAGTGATCACTTGCTTACGCGATCAAATACATCTCACCTCAATTATCCCCATAATTCCCCCCATTTATGAATTATTCAATTCAATTATCCCCATTTATGAACAAATTTAGCTCTGAAATATCTAGTATGTGGGATTTATGAAACAATAGTATACTAATGGAAACACTGTTCCTATATTTACAAAGATCTTTACGAGGAATATAATAACATGTCAATTTAATGAGATTGAATATATATTATTCATAATAAAGTTGTGCACTTCATATAGAGATTATGCGTTTCGTTCTGTTCTTCACTGAACGTTAAAATCGAATAATTTTAAATAATACAAATTTTATAGTAAAATATGCAATGAACAATGTAATATTTCAGCTTAAAATAAAAGGACATCAGCGCAATTGGACAGGCCCGGAGTTAACTTGTACCGAGTCACTAAACTCATTTGATTTATTATAACCAGTCAGCTAAATTGCATGCGAAGCATTCAAAAAGCGCTTTTTCGAAACCAGCCCACTGAAGCGAAGTTATCTTCTTAATTGCCGTTTTCACAAAAGTGACTTCGTTGTTCGTTTTTTATTACGTGCCTTTTGTTTTGAAGTTTTATTATCTAGAAACAATAAAGTTTACTCATGCAGAGAAATGTGACAAGTTATACATATTATCATTATCGCTACAATAAATTTAAGCCCAAATTAGTCGAGTCGAGGCGGAAATCAACGCCGTGGTGTCTTATAAGAGGAGGGAGGAGGAAATTAATAAATTTAATTTCCATTTGGGGATCAATTAAGAATTTGGGCGTAAAGTGTAATGAAATATCTTGAAACTAAGTTCTCTCTCTTACCTTTATATAGGTACGCGAGACAAAATTAATGAATCTATATAAAATTAATTGAGTGTTAAAATTACTCGTATAACTGCACAGTAGTGTCGTACCATTTTTGATTTAGTATACAGATAGATATCTTTACATTTACAAAAAGTGTAGAATTAATAGTCTTCTGCTTCAATAGAAAAATGTCACTTATCGTCAAATTTTATAAATTTAAACAGATTTTATACAAATCATTATTTAAGCAAGTGTCATCTATTGTTGAAAAGCTAGACTACTTGCTCATTAAATAAAGTAAAAAAGCTAGCGACATCTATCGCAATAGTCTCGAACTACGTTGTAACAAAGCGTAATATACCATAGATGGCGCTGAAGCATTTTCGCAACGTTACCCCTATAATATTGCTATTGATTATTTTAACAATGTTTGCGTTTGCAATTCAAAGACGGATATAGAGAAGCTCATTAACTTACTTAGCTTTGAAATCTTAAAAGGATATAAAACATTATACTTACATGTAATATATGTACATACAGAAACCAAACCTATTTAACTTGTTACATTTTTTAGTTACTTTACTAATGATGGACGAATGTAACTGGAAATTAAATTCATAAAAAATATATAGGTATATTTTAATATCCATGGAAAGTTAACTTAATTCATAAATATAATACTGACTTATATTCACCAAATAATTATTATTAAATTCCAAAAAAACCTTATATATTTTTATTTAATAATAAAAATAAATAAGGTTAAGGTCCAGAATAAAGATATAAAAACATGTTTTTTTGTTGTGTAAAAACGTTTTACAATTCATAATTTGTGTTGAACATTGGTACCAATTGATTTAACATATCATATGGCTCTTTCAGAATTAATGTGATCTAATTCTTCTTCTATAAATCTGTTTTTATAATAGTAGATCCTAAAATACTTATAGTAATGTTTTGAACATATTATAATTGTATAGAATATAATAATAAATACTACAAACAAAATACCAGGCCTTTGTGGAGCAGTGGTTCAATATCTGTACGACAAATTAGTTCTTCCCCATTCCAAGACAAGGCGTGGCGTTGAGTTCCGCCATTCAATATTTGGTGCAGGTAAAAAAAACCCGTATACCAAAGCTTTTTAATAATACTATTTTAGAAAAGATCTCTTAGCACTGCTCTTCATGTCCATGAAAAAATCAACTTGCTCAACTTCGTAGGTGCGTAGCCAACTTTGAGTGACATTGCTGTGTCTCAATATTGTAATTATGTACATATATACATACCTACAAAAATTTTGGCATTTATGTACATTAATTAGAAAAATGGTATTTATGTATATTATTTAATATTTATCTGCATGGATTACAACAAGTGAATAAATATTATGTAATAGATTCTAAAGAAGTTGTCCAGCTGTAGCTAATTCATTATGAATACTAATTGCTTTTCATTTTTCCATCTCACGTATTATTATCGCTATTAGAGCTAGGGCGTAAGCAGAAAGCACCTAGAAATAAATAAAACAAACTAAATTTATAATAAATACAGTATATTTTGCATTTTTTCTCAACTAATCGTCTCAATAAGGACATTACAGGCAACTCTTACGATCTAAATTCATACGTTTTTACAGCAAAAAGTATAAAACCACAAGTATAACTAAGAACACTCTGCTTTATTTCCAAGTAGTAATTCATTCGGCTAAATGGTTCAAATAAGGTTACAGTACTTATGTTTTGAAACATCTACGCCATGTTCAGTGTATGAGATGAACATGTCCTTTAAATATACATGGCTTTCACCGCTTTGGCGGCAAGCAATTTTCATTTAACTACACTTTCATATGTTGTATAATATACGGATATATGTATGTATAATGGGGCCATTACCTATTTAGTCTAAAAGGTCTGCTAGCTTTCGCAATTTACAAGCAATTGACTATGTACATAAATAAACTTGGTATGAGCAAATAAGTTTAAATTAAAAAGTGTTGATAGATCAATTAGTGACGTAAATGACAAAAAAGAAAAAAGTTTTATTTAAAAAAATTGTATTAAATTATTAAAATTGAAATTTCTTAAATGGTATGTTATCATGGAAAATATTTAACTATTGATTCCTTGTATGCAAAGTCGGCCTTATTACAAATAATGATAAGGTCACCTTTGCTTAGTAACTTTATATTTAGTTTCTTTTTGGCTTACTTTTACATTTTTGGTACTTTATTTTGTATAATTTCTTTTATTTATGCGATAAAGAGCATATCTAAGAGCATATCTGTATATCTATCTATATATACATAAGTTACTTATTACATTCAACTTCTTGTGTGTTTAGTTTCCTTCAGACTTAAAAACAACTTTATGAATCTTTTATTCGTGAAGTATGGTCATTGTTGAGTGTTTTACGTTGTTTGTCTTGTTTTTTTTTTAGTCTTAAGATTCACGCTGTGTTCCCCTGCAGCATGGTACACAGAGAAAACTTAATGAACCTAGCGTCAAGACATTCCGCTCCTCAATATTTTTAATACAATGTACTTATCTTACCAAAGCTAAGAAGAATAATTCATTTACCTAAAGCCATAGTGCCTATGTATATAATTATATATATTAAATTGGCATTTATATCTTTTTTTTTTAATCATCTTATGAAAAAGACTTGCATATTCCACTTGCAAGTCTTTTTTTCTATTTGTGTTATGCTTTAAATTTTCTTCTGGTGTTATTTTATTTTAGCAAGTTGATTTTATATATATTATAATAAAAAATATTCTAAATCGTCATTTCTAACCCTATATTTTTTTTCGTAATATCTATAAAACACACTTAAATACAACATAGAACTCTATATTACCAAGCGAACAGCTCCAGTAAAGTCGGCTATTCACGTACATCGTACAGTAATTAAAAGGAATAATAAAAGTTAAGTATGTTCATTTTCGTATAAATATGGAGAAATCCTTCGAATAATCTGGTCTAAGCATCCTCGTTCTGTAATCCCGGTCTCCCGAATAGGTGAGCTTAAATTTGTCTTCGTTACGCGTGATGAAGGTAAAACGTCGTACACTCGTTTAGGATTACATAGTTTATCAGAACTGTCTCCATTAGGCAGAATGAGATCTAATTTCAATCATTTATGTTTTTTTTAAATATTACAATATATTATTATGTTTAGTTTAAAATGAAATACGATGACGAAATAGAAGTTATGGTAGCAATTTTATAAGTAAGGTGAATGTTTATGGGATACTAGCGACCCACTATTGTAGCCCATATGTTATGAAAAAGCTGTATTACAAAGCTGTATTATTGAGTAAAATCGGAACAAACTCTCACATTTGTAATATTAATCGGATATATATAATATCAAGGTAAATATATCCCGTATAACACGATAACTGTTCCCGTGGGATAAAAAGTAGCTTATGTGTTATTCCACACCATAATATAAGCCTTGTTTTAAATTTCACCCCGATTCCTTCAGCCGTTTTGACGTTATCGAGTAAAAAACATAAACATGTAAAATCACACAAATTCACTCACAAACTTAGTAAGATAAGTGGGTTGAGAGTACAAGGCATTATGACTTTTACTTTCAATCTATTCAATTCAATTTTTTTTTAAACAATGTATAGAATTAACAATATAAAATTTATTTATATTCTATAGTATTGCAACAAGTATATAGAACGAGAAGCATTTTATTATATGTTATATTTTTATAAGATATAAAATATACTAAAATTATATATTATGTAGATAATCTCCATTTATTCTTCATAATAGTTAGACACATACATATATTAAATGTCAAAGAAAAATAGTACTGTACCAAAACGGAAGTTACACGTTTGAATAATGGTCGAGGTCGATTCGTATTCGCATAGTAATTTTTCATGAATATAAAGGAAATTTTAAGGCTATATCTTGTATGCAATAAGATGGCAAGATATGACAAATAATAATATATTTACAATAACATACAATGTATATATTATGAAAAGTTTATTAAGTTATAATGATTTTCTCGCTTTGGTAAGAAAAACAATGAAAAGACAATTCGCGGCGTTTAGTTCCGCCACTCAACTCACAACGTCTTGAAGATTGGAAGGTAAGTGGAGAACGTAGTGACTCAATATTATTCAGTGTAAACGTAAACAAGGTATAATAAAATCTATGTAAAATAAAATATACAATTTGCCAAAAATTCAAAAATTGAATAATAATGCTATAAAGAGAATTATGTTTCAGTTTTCTCTATCGAAAGCTAGATTTTTCACGTACAATAAAAAGGCAAGTTAGCAAAAGATTCTTTTGCATAGCATTAAATTTTATAGGGAAATTCCAGTAAGTTTTTAGAATTAAAAATTAATTTTAAGTGCATTTAAGTATTTAAATGACTCATATTAAATTAAGATAGATTATCTAACATAAAGTAAAGTCAACGTTTTTATGATGGAATGTAGACGTTTATTATAATAATTGAATACATTTCTAATTTAGTCTGTTTGAATGAAATGGCATACCTTTGTTTTATATACTTTTTGAACAATATTATAATTAGTACTTGGCGTAGTAACGGAATTGGGGCTTGCATAAAAAGAATATCTACTACAAAAGGCCTTCAAGACCAAAAAAATTACATTATTTGAGAATATCAATATTATGTGAGTCAAGTAAAATTCCTTTCCTGATTGGTTTATATTCGAGTCCACTCTCGTAATAAGTCGGCTCGCTTTGAACTCTATAAATGTTTACTAAAACAACAATGCCGGGATCGAAGCCTGTACGATAACAGCGAGACTATACCCATTGATTCTGTTGTAAACATTTTATCGGATAGAGAGATGGATTTGTGTAATGTGTCAGTAGAAATAATGGGAGTATTAAAGTGTTAACTAGTATGAATTCACTTAAACTGAATTTTTTTGAGAATATCCTGCGCCACAATTTCAGATTATTTCTGACTATAAGCTTAATGGGTCCTAATGGCTCGGAACGATGAAGTATTATTTATAAAGTTCGGACACGAAATCCAGAACGGAGTGTCTCAACACTTGGTTCTCTTTGGCTGCTATGAATAAAAAAACGTATACTTTTAAAAAATAAACTATATAAAACCTTTACCCAGAATATACAAATTTCACAGAATTCTTAAAATAGTAAAATTTTTAGTTGTCAATTTTATTATATACGTATTATCTGTACCAGCGCGACGGTGGTTTATTCAATCCCAACTTGGGGGAATTATTTCATTTTCTCGGTCTGGTAAGAAGATAAAGTGCGAGTTAGGTTTCGCCACTCAACACGCATTGTACCGAAAATTCGGCTACCACTAGATCTACCCTGGTATATACTTATTATTTATATTTTTAGGTTATTGTAATTGCAAGTTATATATACTATAATTATCAATATTTTTTTTATTAGTTCTCTGTACACAAGCTGTTTTCTTTTTTGTTATCGATCGAAAGTATTATAAATTCATTATAATTTAAATGTGATTTCCAATAATTATTACTTCAGTCAATTCATCAATATATATAATTAATAACACCATCGTGGCTGAGTAGGCATTTCACTGAGACCCCAATGCTTGTGGATTCCCAATCGGAGGATAATATTTAAATTATTTTAATTTCATTTTTATATTTGTTTTGACTAGATGCACAGATTTAAGACTGCTCTATGTAACTTTGTACAAAAATAAAGTTTACATTGCATATATATAAATAAATAAAAATTATAAAAATATTATATAAGAACTTATTTTCTTGTTACAACAAAATAACCGAGTATAAAAGTGCATAATATATTTCGATATGGAAGTTGTAAATGTTTCTAGCTTTCAAGTTTTCTTTGTGGAACTAACAGATTCTAGCTTCTGTACTGTTCTGTACCTAAGCTTTACTTCGGAAAGTTTACTTTGAAAATAATGTTCCATTCTTGTTTCTTCTTTTATACATGCTGACGTTTATTGCGTAAGTTACCTTGTATTACAGAATTGTTTTATAAATGGTGCTATTTAGTCGACAGTTTGCTATATGTCACTCTGCTATATATACAAGCTCGAATATCTGCTTCAGAACAAGCTTGCAACAATAATATGATAGAAAAAGTATATAATAAAATATTATAAATCTAATAATAAATGTAAAGCTATGAAAGAGATAACAAACGTATTGTCATCAGCGCTAGAGGAAATGCAGATCCGGTAACGGTAGCCCTGAAGCAAATATGTATATATAAGGTTGGCTATAGTTGATGGGACAAAAGGTAACTATAAAAATATATGTAGGTACTATTTTACATTATTATTGTTACATTCTTTTAAGGTTATAGAAAAAGTTTTTTTTAATCAATAATCAGTAAGCTGTATAATCTGAAGAGTACCCGTTTTAGTTGCCGAATGGGAACGCTAGATCTAGGTCATGTTTCATTACCTAAGAGAGCCTAACACGCTAAATTATACTCTTATGGTACTCATCTCGCTTTCTAAAACGTCAAAGCACACATAATTACGTACATATTTTTATAAACTTTACCAAAAAAGGACTTTACATTAATATTATAGAAAAGGCAACAGAAATGATTTATTATATTATTATATCTACACATTTTAATCTTGCCAAGGCAAAATATTTTTAAGTAACTAATAAATGTGATCGGAATCCAACTAAACAGTTGAAACACACTCGCACACTGTCACTAAGAAATCACAAACAAAAATATACAAAGAGCAGAATTAATATAAAGTTATTGCATTTTACCGAAAGTCTTCAAATAATTTCAAGACTATGAACATAACACGTTTTAGCTAATTAATTGAATTAATTCAGAATTTGTAACACAATAGGTAGAAATGAAAAATTTATAAATCTAACAAAAGTACCACGAATTCTCCAACTCATATTTTCTCTAGAACAGAACGTCTAGCAAATAATATATTCAGCTCACATAAACGCATGGCTATAAATATTTCAGAAGTTATTGCGCTAAGCCACATTATAGAATACCCATCATCGGTAGACAGTAATTTGTCTATCGTAGCTTTTGATAACAGTCGGTCATGCGTGGTGGGTACTCATCGTGTCAACATATAATTTACGGCCTCGGTTTACTCGCATGACTTATGACCCTTGATGCGAAAATGGAAATCTGTGAACTAGTGAAATCTAATATCGCACATGAGCAAAAAATTATACCTACTAATGTATGCCTGAAAATAATTATATATATATATATATATATATATATATATATATATATATATATATATATATATATATATTAATTCAGAATTGAATTAATTCAGAATTTGTAACACAATAGGTAGAAATGAAAAATTTATAAATCTAACAAAAGTACCACGAATTCTCCAACTCATATTTTCTCTAGAACAGAACGTCTAGCAAATAATATATTCAGCTCACATAAACGCATGGCTATAAATATTTCAGAAGTTATTGCGCTAAGCCACATTATAGAATACCCATCATCGGTAGACAGTAATTTGTCTATCGTAGCTTTTGATAACAGTCGGTCATGCGTGGTGGGTACTCATCGTGTCAACATATAATTTACGGCCTCGGTTTACTCGCATGACTTATGACCCTTGATGCGAAAATGGAAATCTGTGAACTAGTGAAATCTAATATCGCACATGAGCAAAAAATTAGACCTACTAATGTATGCCTGAAAATAATTATATATATATATATATATATATATATATATATATATATATATATATATATATATATATATATATATATATATATATATATATATATATATATATATATATATATATAATATATATATATATATATATATATATATATATATATATATATATATATATATATATATATATATATATATATATATATATATATATATATATATATATATATATATATATATATATATATATATATATATATATATATATATATATATATATATATATATAGAGAAATATCATTAATTATATTTTTTTTCATAAGATCTTTTATTTTCACACTATATTAGTATCATAGAGAATATATTAGACTATATTAATCCGTTTAAATTGTTTCAAAAAAAGCATGTCAATTGATTAAAAGCTTTTCTATGACCGATCTTAAATCTTATATATAAAATATTGACGTATATCTAGTCTAGTTTACCTAATTTCAAAGCTAAATAATTTAAAGCTAAATAATTTATAAAAGTAAAAAAAAATAAGTCATATAATATTTTGTGATACAAAACTATAAATGTCAGCAAGTGCAGCAATCTTAAAGACTTGATCTTACGGCAATATGAGTTATTTTAAAAACAGGAAAACAAATTTTAAAAACGTATCCATTTTAAATAGCTTAGAAATCTTAACCATATTTAAATATACAACTAAATCTGTGAATCGTCATAACAATAAGGCGTCCAATAAACGTAAGTTTTTATATCATTCTTTCACAAAGCTTTTCATAGTACAACGAATAGATTAACTTGTCAATGTATGAGCAGAAAATTGATTGCTGCGGTGTGGCGCTGCAGACAGTGCCAGTGGTTGTGACAATGCCCGTTTTAGTATTTTTGTCCAACATCAAAAAATATGTACATTCTAGTGTTGTCTCATTAGTTAATGGCCGAATGTATATAGAATATGTAATGGGACTTTTAGTAGATTGTTTGGTACCATTTAGTTCTATATATGCGTTCTTTATAGCAGAGCAAGCAGTACTTTGTATATATATATATATATATATATATATATATATATATATATATATATATATATATATATAAGTAAGTAGTAAAAATAAATATTGTAAAATAAATATTGACAAATTGTAAAAAAAATCACAGCTTCCGTTGTGATTTAAAATAAGCTTTATGGACTATATTATTTTTATATATATATATATATATATATATATATATATATATATATATATATATATATATATATATATATATATATATATTATATATATATATATATATATATATATATATATATATATATATATATATATATATATATATATATATATATATATATATATAAAAAATAATATAGTCCATAAAGCTTATTTTAAATCACAACGGAAGCTGTGATTTTTTTTACAATTTTCAATATTTATTTTACAATATTTATTTTTACTTTTAAAATATATGTTAAATGCTACAGTCGGCTTAAGTTAATCCATTTTATGTACGTTAATATTTTACTAATAGCGAATTGCGTTAATAAATGTATGAATGACTGTCAAGGATATTTAATTTTTATTTTTGTGATTTATTTTTTTAAATCTATATTTACTAATATTATAAAGCCCACTTTACTTAGAACGCAATATAGCTTTATGCCATTAGATTTCACATAACAGTAAAATTACTTGATGGAATCACACGATTAGTATGACTTAGAAATTATTCACTTGCTAATGTTCCCGTTATTATAAATAATGTAAATAACCTATAAAATTACGTCTTGGTAGGCTAAAAAAATATTATATAGAGGTAGATAGATTTTAATAGAGATATGAGAGAGATTTAAGAGTGCAGCAAAATCCAAATCGCTATCTAACAAACTATCACTTGAAAGTACTTGCAAGTCAAGGTAAAATATAATATCCAAGTTATTCTAAAAATAGATGCAGTTTTATATTGTATTAAGTCATAAGTAGCAAATGAACGAAATTTGATATGCACATATTATATGAAATTACGTTTAAGCGCTTATTTCTTAGTCATAGGACAGTAAATCTTACACAAAATTGTATCAGGTAGTCTGTTTTAGTAATTAATATAAAATGTTCACTTGTGAAAAATCAAATTCACGACTACCACCGACCGATGACGGAATACTAATGTTTTACGTTAAAATGTTTTTACAGGTCCCCGCTTTCCTCGGTATGCATATTGCAAGGACGTGATCGGAAAGTCGATTTCTACCTGTAGGTGACAAGCAGATTAGTGGCTTATATACGGTCATTTTTGCAAAAGTGCTTTGGTGCAAACTTATAATATTGATATTGATTTGTTCTTAAAATTATATTTTGAATTTAAATATTTTTTAAGTTAATTTTGTTACATATTTATAATAATATTGTTTTTAGCATAAAATTCACAATTAATCACGTAAATTGATATTCTTATTTCTTTGCTATATTATATTGTATAATTATTCGCGTCTTAAAATAATATAATATTTTATAGAGATAATATATGCAACTGTAATGAAGGAAATTAATTAAAATCTATGATGCGTATCGCGCCGCACCATCTGTTAGACTGTTTAATTAAGGATGTAATTGTAGCTCTTACTAGTATAATAGCTATATATATATATATATATATATATATATATATATATATATATATATATATATATATATATATATATATATATATATATATATATATATATATATATATATATATATATATATATATATATATATATATATATATATATATATATATAAATAGAGACACACTGGTCAATTTGTAATTACATTATTAGATTTCATAATTTTCTTTTCTCTTACGGAGGTAGTCAACGACGTCTCGGTCTCTTTTGCTGCACAAAATAATAGATAAAAATCAAATGTTATAGTAATGATAATTATTAGCAGATTCAATATCATTACTTTATTGTATTCACTGGGACAGAAACAGACTATTGTAGATGATAAAAAATGACCTACTTGTATGTGAGGCTTGAGTAGTTTTTTAAATTCTTATTTTAGCAACACAATTTATCTACCTAGCGAGATAGACAGAGAGAACGGGACACCAAACACTACGGTATCTACATACCTCTCTCGCCGCATTCATTAACCTGTTCGTACACACCCTCGGGGGGACTCCTCTAAATGTCAGTACACTGACAAAGGTGACTTTACTAAAATCTCATCTTATTTTATATTCAATAAAATTAAAATAAATAAAAAATTAAACGTCCACTGAGCCATTATTTAATCTATACAGCTATAAATATAAATAAAATTGCGAGTGTCTGTTTGTGATTTCAAAATAACTGAGATTTTTCGAGTGATAGTTATTGACGCGTTAGTAATACATAAAACAACATTTTTAACATTTATTGACTGTCTGCCTGTCTTTAAGTTTGCTTCTAGACTACTCTCTGGAACAGCAGAACCGATTTTTATGAAACTTTCACAAGATGATAAGGAAAAAAACGCTAATAATAATATATGTACCTCCAATATAATATGAAGCCACTAAGGTAAAATTAAAAATAATAATAATTTACTTATTTCTTATAAAGGCCAAGTTTTTATGCATGCATCTCCTGTACTATTATTTTTTTTTGTATCAAGATAACTCACGGGTCATGTGTCCCTGTCCCACTCACCTGTCCAATCTTATTTTAAGGACCTTAAGGTATTGATTATTGACAGAACATAAAAATTCTTAATACTAAGAAATAAAAGGAACAACAAGTAACAATCGACAAAGACGCTCCTAAAGAAAAGCCTATAAGCGGTTCTTAAGTTTCCTTTTTAGAAGATTGGAAAAAATTTATTTATAAAATAAAATAAAATGGCGGAAATAATATTAATAATAAACAAAAGCAGTTTAATTAAGTACAACATAATGAAGATCGATGATTTCTCGGGCAGAACAAAATTGATAGCTAATTTGTCGACAATTTGAACGGACAGGCAATATGTATTCATGCCATCAATCACAAGTTTCAGTGAAATCTGGGCGTTACGGCTAGGGTTGTCCTTATAAAAAAAAGTCTAATTATTACAAGTTACATGGTTAATATTCGCTATTGTTTTAAAATTCCAAAAGTTAAAACCTTAATAGATTTTTTCCAATCTTCTAAAAGGAAACTTAAGAACCGCTTATAGGCTTTTCTTTAGGAGCGTCTTGTCGATTGTTACTTGTTGTTCCTTTTATTTCTTAGTATTAAGAATTTTTATGTTCTGTCAATAATCAATACCTTAAGGTCCTTAAAATAAGATTGGACAGGTCATGACCCGTGAGTTATCTTGATACAAAAAAAATAATAGTACAGGAGATGCATGCATAAAAACTTGGCCTTCATAAGAAAAAAGTAAATTATTATTATTTTTAATTTTACCTTAGTGGCTTCATATTATATTGGAGGTACATATATTATTATTAGCGTTTTTTTCCTTATCATCTTGTGAAAGTTTGATAAAAATCGGTTCTGCTGTTCCAGAGAGTAGTCTAGAAGCAAACTTAAAGACAGGCAGACAGTCAATAAATGTTAAAAATGTTGTTTTATGTATTACTAACGCGTCAATAACTATCACTCGAAAAATCTCAGTTATTTTGAAATCACAAACAGACACTCGCAATTTATTTATATTTATAGCTGTATAGATTAATAATGACTCAGTGGACGTTTAATTTTTTATTTATTTTAATTTTATTGAATATAAAATAAGATGAGATTTTAGTAAAGTCACCTTTGTCAGTGTACTGACATTTAGAGGAGTCCCCCCGAGGGTGTGTACGAACAGGTTAATGAATGCGGCGAGAGAGGTATGTAGATACCGTAGTGTTTGGTGTCCCGTTCTCTCTGTCTATCTCGCTAGGTAGATAAATTGTGTTGCTAAAATAAGAATTAAAAAAACTACTCAAGCCTCACATACAAGTAGGTCATTTTTTATCATCTACAATAGTCTGTTTCTGTCCCAGTGAATACAATAAAGTAATGATATTGAATCTGCTAATAATTATCATTACTATTATATTTGATTTTTATCTATTATCTTGTGCAGCAAAAGAGACCGAGACGTCGTTGACTACCTCCGTAAGAGAAAAGAAAATTATGAAATCTAATAATGTAATAACAAATTGACCAGTGGTCTCTATTTATATATATATATATATATATATATATATATATATATATATATATATATATATATATATATATATATATATATATATATATATATATATATATATATAGCTATTATACTAGTAAGAGCTACAATTACATCCTTAATTAAACAGTCTAACAGATGGTGCGGCGCGATACGCATCATAGATTTTAATTAATTTCCTTCATTACAGTTGCATATATTATCTCTATAAAATATTATATTATTTTAAGACGCGAATAATTATACAATATAATATAGCAAAGAAATAAGAATATCAATTTACGTGATTAATTGTGAATTTTATGCTAAAAACAATATTATTATAAATATGTAACAAAATTAACTTAAAAAATATTTAAATTCAAAATATAATTTTAAGAACAAATCAATATCAATATTATAAGTTTGCACCAAAGCACTTTTGCAAAAATGACCGTATATAAGCCACTAATCTGCTTGTCACCTACAGGTAGAAATCGACTTTCCGATCACGTCCTTGCAATATGCATACCGAGGAAAGCGGGGACCTGTAAAAACATTTTAACGTAAAACATTAGTATTCCGTCATCGGTCGGTGGTAGTCGTGAATTTGATTTTTCACAAGTGAACATTTTATATTAATTACTAAAACAGACTACCTGACACAATTTTGTGTAAGATTTACTGTCCTATGACTAAGAAATAAGCGCTTAAACGTAATTTCATATAATATGTGCATATCAAATTTCGTTCATTTACTACTTATGACTTAATACAATATAAAACTGCATCTATTCTTAGAATAACTTGGATATTATATTTTACCTTGACTTGCAAGTACTTTCAAGTGATAGTTTGTTAGATAGCGATTTGGATTTTGCTGCACTCTTAAATCTCTCTCATATCTCTATTAAAATCTATCTACCTCTATATAATATTTTTTTAGCCTACCAAGACGTAATTTTATAGGTTATTTACATTATTTATAATAACGGGAACAGTTAGCAAGTGAATAATTTCTAAGTCATACTAATCGTGTGATTCCATCAAGTAATTTTACTGTTATGTGAAATCTAATGGCATAAAGCTATATTGCGTTCTAAGTAAAGTGGGCTTTATAGTTGCAATAGTTTCAACACTTAACCTACTTCAGACTTATTCAGATAGATGGTCAAGTAAAAGATGTGTGATTAATAATAGCATTATCAATAAAGTTAAAATAACAATACGATCATTGAATATATTATATAATACTTATATTATATATAAATCAAAAATAAGTAATTAAATGAATTAATTATTTTTCTTTACACATAATTTTAATAAACATAATTCATGTACTCACAATAAATAAATTATCTTAACTAATCACTACTAAAAAAAAATTAAGTCTTTATTTGTAATTTAAATTGATTTAGTTCTGAAACAGGACGTAAGGATATGTTCCTTTTGATCGATCTTTCATTTGGTTCCAATTAATCATTAGCAATTATAAAACCCATACAAATGAAGCAATATGCATGAAATTATCACTTTAATATAACACGACGAAATTAATGTAGGCTACATTTTGACGTGACTTAAAATTAATCTGTTTGAGACGTGACAACGACCCGCCCGATACAAGCACGGCAAATTTAATAAAGAGCAACTCTATGAACCTTGCCTGCTACGTAGTACTAAGATTGATGTGGCACAAATTCTTAGAAATAAATGATTTTTGTTCAGAATATTAAAAGTTTCATTTAATAACATTTCTAAATGTAACTGATGTATTTTGATATCCGGAACATGTGTTGCGGAAAAAGAAAACGTTTTTAATTTTATTATTACGTGACAGCTCTCAAATACATAAATTTGTTAATAATGCAACAAAATTTATTCAAAGAAAATATGAACAATGAAAGTGTAGATTAATTACAAATACTGAAAATAAATAAAATAACACGGTCGAGTGTGAGCCGGGATTTCTTAATTAAAGGTCAACGGGAAGTACAATGTATAAAAGTTAAAGCACTCAATTTGTTCGAAATTAGCTACAGATGTAAGTTTGTAATAATTTTTATGATACTCGTATAAGTTACCAATACTTGAATGTTTTCCTTTATTTATATTTATATATAAGTATATATATATATATATATATATATATATATATATATATATATATATATATATATATATATATATATATATATATATATATATATATATATATATATATATATATCTTCTTCTTCTTCCTGGCATTAGTCCCGGCTTTTTGCCAGGGTCTGCCTTCCGACTAAGACCAATCGGTCCATATGAGTGGCGAAGTGGTTTTTTTTTGTGGAGCGATTGCCATCTGACTTCCAAACCCATTACTGGGAGAAACCAAGATAGGAAAGGGAATAAGAGGCAGAAAGACTTGGAGTATAGGGGAGGGACACCACTTACATGGATTGGATCGGGTTATGAAAGTGGTGGCTCGAGGTCCCGGGGTCGCGTACCCGTATGCCGGAAACCAAATATCGGACAGATAATTGGCTAGACACCCTCTGAGATGCCAACGCCACGCGGTGTTCCCAGGCGGTCACCCATCCAAGTACTGAACGCGCCCGACGTTGCTTAACTTCGGTGATCGGACGAGAACCGGTGTGTTCAACGTGGCATGGACGTTGGCATATATATATATATATATATATATATATATATATATATATATATATATATATATATATATATATATATATATATATATATACATATATATACATATATATATATATATATATATATATATATATATATATATATATATATATATATATATATATATATATATATATATATATATATATATATATATATATATATATATATATATAGGATGTTCTCATTTGTTTCCAAGCTTCATAATTTCATACAATACGCGGCAAAAGCGAAGCATAAACGCTCGTAGCTTTTGCAAGCGTCGACTTGGAACTTTGATTTTTTGTGCTCTAAGGGACTAAAGACATAGTTAATATAAATTTCAGATTGATATCTTCGTTCCATCTTAAGTGGATTAAAAATGGACTTGACAGATGGACAGGCCGATAGACGGGTAAAAAAGAGAACCTATAAGGGTTTTATTTTGCCTTTTGTGGTACGGAATCTTAAAAATAATCTTATTTATTTTCTTTTCACATAGTCGATATTTTGCGGCTAGCTAAGCACAGATTCTTGGCGTAGGAATACATACAAAATCTCACATTCAAAATGATGATTTAATTTGAAAATGATTTAATCATCGTTTTAGAGGAAATCGAGCACACAATGGCGTCACTGCGATGTCCTTATATCTGTAGATAGGACTATTTTAGTATTCTATTACATCATGGCGTAGCAATACAGCGTCAGAGGTGAAAAACGACGCGTTATAGGTCCCATTCCTACTGGAGAGAATGAACTACTTTCATTGCTCTGGTAACAATAAGATGGCGGCGTTGAGCTCCTATACTATAAAGAGGGCACGCTGTATATAACATACATGTTTGTATTATTATATTATCGTATGCAGTGGCAATGATTGTGGATTTGAGCCCACATGATGGAATTAATTATATATATATTTTTTTTTGCTCTGATAAGAAGACAAAATTTCGCCACTCAACGCGCAATATCTTGAAACTTGGGCGGAAAGCGGGGAATAGAGTGATTTAACACTATGGTCTCACTGCCTGCCGATCACTTTGCTATATGTAAAAAACTATATTAAATCTAGGAATATTAATAATAGTGATTTCAACTAAGAGGGCGTGAAAATGAAAAAGTAAATAAGGATACAGTAACTTTTTCTATATCATAAAAAAAACGTTATGAAAAAACATATGAAATCGTGATATTTTTATGATGTCGTTATGATACTATTTAAAGCCAAGCCGACTTGCACCGGGCGCGTTGGGGCGACAATGACAAATGACACGGAGCTTTCACAGACCATACGTTTTGCGTCTATCTCCCGTCCTTTATGCTTATGATAATGTAATTGTAATAACACGCTGCTACACATAATATTATTAATATTTGGAAATATTTTTGATTTTGTATGTTTTTATTATTCTAACGAGACGAAGTTTTGTAGAGTAATCGTTATAATGATTATACGAGTACATATAATTGATGAAAATTTAAATTTAACAATAATATTTTTGTCATCTTTCATCCAATTAATTTTGTTTAAATATTTATTTGAATTTACTTTAATGCATTCATCAGATTTTTATATAAACAATACAAATATGTTTTCATAAATTCCATGCTACGACGTAGCGCTACGCCCTCTATTATATTCATGTGTGTGAATTACGACGCTTTGTTTAGTATGACATCGAGAAAGATTTACGGGGTTTTAGGATAGAGGACGGGATGTTTAATCAGAGTTAAAAGTGTACCAATCGTAATAGAATAATATTTTCTTGTGTAATAAATCAAAATGTTCAATTTATGACCGCTTCGAAACTATTCTATGGAAAAAGTGTACAAATCTAGCAATTTTATTTTCATTCAATTAATCACGATTCGCTTCAGAGAAGCGCATATTGCAGCCATTTTATGTAGGTCTGGTCACTTCAGATGTAAATTGTGAGTATGAATTTATTGAATTAGTTACTTTTCATAGTTTAATTATAGTGCTTGCGAGTAATATCCATAACATCAGAAAGAAACGTATTTTTTTCAACTCTCCGTTATTATAAAATAATAACGTATATATATATATATATATATATATATATATATATATATATATATATATATATATATATATATATATATATATATATATATATATATATATATATATATATATATATATATCGTATATATCATCATCAAAATTTATATGATGTATACTTTGTGTATGATAGCTATACAGTGCCTTAACTAGAACTAGACCAAAAGACTCAAGTACTTTTACGTGAGTACTTCCGTTTAAATAAATCAAACAAATACACTAACCTAAACTAAAAAAATATATTATGTTCATCACACAAAGTGAATTTGTTTCGTTATCAAAACCAATCTCATAAAACTTTCTAGCAAATTTAAAAATGTTCTATTAAGTAACGTAACTTGTGACACAGAAAGCGGTAAAAGTAGGCCAAGTTAAACGAAGTGTATTCTCCTTATAAAAAGCAACGGCGCAGTAAATGAAAGTGAGACTGAGTACTCAGACATTACAACTATTGATAAATATTTTAATTATTTACTCGCGAAATAAATCAGTATGAAATACCAGTTTGCCAGAACATATGACGCCCTCGAGAGTCTTTCATTAACATGTCAAACTTATAATGATGATGAATCGTGTGTTTAAATACGTATTTAGACACAGGCTTCGTTTACAAAATAGCGTTCACTTGATTTTTAAAATGAATCGTTATTTTGTTTTATTGTATTGTTATTTCACATTACATTTTAATTATATAAGGATGTACATACACAAAATGAGATTAAAAAAGAAAATATATTTTTTATATATTGTGTATGTGACCAACACAAATAAGATAAAAATAGAAATGCATAATTCATAATCATCGTTAATCTTATTTTTTATAATTATGATGTATTTTTTTAGATAAAATAAAATAATTTTATTTTTTCAATATAATGTAAGTATACAAATAATATGGTTTATATTTAGGTACATACTTACCTAAATATAAACCATATTAGGTACATTACTTGTGCGAAGCTCTGAGCTAGTGTTACTAGTCAGTAGGTATTTTAAGATATATATTATTATATATAGACAAACACATGAACACGAACACCTTAAGATATCCATTTAGGACACATGTCATGTGAACTATTTTGCCGTTAAATGGGTTGCGTCTTCGAGATAATTACGTGTACCATTAATAACGACTGTCGGCGGGTGAGATATAATATTATTGTAACGTCACTAGCTTAGTCGCTAATTATAAAATCTATTCCTTTGCATAATATTTCATTGTTATATATTTGTTTTAAAGAAATATTAAAAAAAAAAGATAAAAAGGCTATTTTTATCGCATTTAAATATAAAGCTTTTTCGAAGTGCGTTGTTTAATATATCAGTAATAATGATTTTTCATGATCTATGGACGATTTCTATATTTTGCGGAATAAAGGTAGTTAACTTTAATGTAATCACTTCACTATCCACTTCAAATAGATCCACCGACGCTTTTTATCTAATGAAAATGATTAAATCGTATATTTATCCAATAAATATATATCAATAATGCTGCACTTACTCTAACAAAAAAGAAATAATAATAATTATTAATTATTATATACACGTCACGTTACTATATCATATAAGGTACATTTTAAAATAAATTTGGTTCAAGTGTTACCAAGAGAATAAAAAAACAATACCTTAGTAAGTACCTTAACACTTACTTACCGTAATTTCGAAAATATTATAATTTAATGTTCTTTTTATATAACTTTGACTTAAGTAATAATATTTGAACGCTACAAACAATTATTATTACAGTAGCTACTAAAGTTATTGTAGGTACTATTATCTTGAACAATACTCTAATTGAGGCTATTATGACAATTGGGGTCTATTGTACGATGTCGAAATAAGGCTCAGAAGGGGAGAAATTCCCAGCTCATTAGACATATGTATGTATGTATGTATTTATATGCTCTTTATATGTAAAAATCCTTCAAAAACAAAGAAAACCCAGGCAGTGCAATGATTCGACAGTAAGTTACTATTTAAAAGATATTATACTTTTAAATATAGGGTATGATTTTTTTTATTTCTATAAAAACAACGACTTGTAGATTATAACACCAGCCTGTGCTAAGGAATTAAAAATAATAAGATAGGTAAGGGCTATTACAAACATTGAATTTATGAACTATAATTTAATATTTAAAGAAAGCATTATTTAGAAAAAATATATTAAAATTTTCATTTAAATTGCAAATACGATAAAAGATTTAGCAAAGGGGAGCCTACGCAAACATCTTAATGTGATTACTTAAATAATTCGTTGCTTAAAGATTGAGTACGAGGTTATAAATATTTTAAATTTATAAAAGCTTACCAAATATAACTTGGATTTTTTTATTAAATTATATATTATGTATATTTTTAACTTAATTTGCCATTATTATAATTGTCTTAATGCTATTTTACAAAAATCAACAAAAATTTTAATTGCTTTAATGAACTTGAAAACTATTTGGTTTGAGATTTCTTTCACGCTTTTTCACGGATATATTCACTTATCAATTACTTGTCACAAATTGTATTATAAGTGCGGTAAAACGCAAATAAAGTAAATTATATAACATTATTTTTTGAACTGCTTAATTATTGCTTAGAGAACATTGGCAACATTAAAAAATATTAAAGTAGCGTATCACATAACCTAAAAAATGGCGATGCATGTAAAAACTTAAAAAAATAAATTATGTCGGTACCGATTTAGAATATAAATACGATGTGTATAGGGCTTTCATTACTAGACAGAGTAATTTAAAAGGAAGATTTATATGGATAATATATGCATATAATATTATAGTAAATTCGTATACATCAAAGATTAATTATGTCATATCGTAAAAAAATCAAAGTGAATGTAATGAATTCGTTCAGCTCACCAAATAAATCATGATGTAGTTAAAGCGGGCAAAACTGTGGGTAGCTATAAACCAACATACGGCTGTACGACTGTACTGTACATATTGAATCTTAAATCATTGTAAAGGCGTATTGTAAACTGCACCTGAGCGTGAGCGTGAGTGAGAGGGAAGCTCTACAATTGCTCGTAAAAGCTGGTAGGTAAAAAAAATCACATTTCTATACTGGCGACAACATACTATTTTGTTTTTACGTTTCACACGTTCTCGAATGCAACGCGCCCTTGTTTCTATTCTGCTAGTTGCTATGGAATTGTTTTTTAACGAAGCTATACAACTAACGGCTGGAAAGCTTATGTAGGGCTTTCGTGCCTCTCGTGAGCTACACACGGCTGCATTGTAAAAATTCAGCATCAGAATTCATGTATTAGGTATGTTATATCTTAAGCACTTTTTAGGGTACCGTATCTCTATCGAATAGAAAATTAGATTATTAAATGACACGGAAAAGGTTTGCCTTGTTTACTTTGGCTAGTTTCATAGTAAATTTGGAGTGCTATGGTAGTATACTTTGGAGTAATGCAGCTATTACTAACTCGATTTTGTCTATTCGGACAAGCTATATATTAGCGTTACAACTGCGACTAAATAGATCTTTCAAAATGTAATATATGTTAAGAAAATATTAATCATTTTCAATCAAAATTTTCTATCTACACAATATTAATTAAAATAGGCTTACCACTAGACTTACCACACTTGATTATCCTTTATTGTTAATCCAATCAAGTTATAGGCGAGGTGTGGCTTTAAATAGTCCGAATAGGATTCTAGACAACGTCCTAGAATGTTTTATATTACAATATAAGAAAATTGTGGAAAGGTGTTTAGTGTTAAAGGTTATTATTACATAATTAATGTTTTTATAAATACAAATACGCCTCAGGAATAAAATGTTGACTTCAGTCTATAAATCTGTATATTAATATGTGAAGCAAAAACTTTTTACTAAAAGAATATAAAACTTGGTACACTTAGTAGTTTATGTATAGAAAAAGTGCAAAACGCTAATATTTTTCAATAAAAAATCTTATAAAATACATTAAATCAATAAATAAAACATTACACACACTACCATATGTTTAACAATATAACTTTTGTATAAAGTGACATACACGTTGCTATGGCAACGCGTATTTCACGCGTCAACGGGTCCTCTAGTAAGTGTAAATCTGTAAATGACAGAAAGGAAAAAAAAGAAAAAAGATCTCGCTGAGTTTAATGTGCCAGTTCTTTCCAGGTCTGATGTGTTAATTTTAGTAAACCGGTGGTAAATTATCTGAGATTAAAAAATTAAAGCATGTGTTTTCTATTTTAAGTAAAATAATTTGACATTTAATTCAATTTGGTTCGTACAATGTTCTTAAATATATGGTTTTGCCAAACTTTTGTAATTTTACTAGTTTTCATAGGATATATTGTGATATAAATATAATATTAATTATTGATCAATTATTGGGCCTTTGTGGCGCAGCGGCACATCATCTGACTGTAAATGGAACGGTTCTGCGTTCAATTATCACTCTAGCAATGAATTATTTCATTTTCTCGCTCTAGTAACAAGACAAAACGCGTTGTTTAGTTTCAACAACTAACACGTAATGTTTCGAGATTTGGGCGGAATGTAAGGAACGGAGCGTCTTCACTAGGTACTCTCTTGCTACCATCCTATATGCGTGAAAAAGGCTGAAGCTATTTAAAATAATACTTGGTTGGCATAGTTATGAGACCACAAAACACACAGCATATATTCAGCGTGATGGGTATTTTCTGGTCAAATAAAAAAACAAATATCCGCACTGATGTAGAGATCCAAGTAACTTGGTCATATTCGGTATTAAGTGCATACGTCATAAAGTCCTTAAACGCGAGGTCGCGGGCACCACCTAGTTTTTAAAATAAATTTTGGCACATATGTCAAGTCCGTAAAAACAACGCCTCTATACTAGGACTTTTTTATACAGTTTCTTAGTTACTTATAATATAAAGTTAATATATCTATAGTTTTATTATCTAAAACAAACATAAACGTAAATTCTAATTTTTAAATAAAAAATAAACAATAATATTCTATTTTTTGAAAGAATTTCTAAGTACGACTTAATATAAAGCTGTTATATTACAAAATATGCAAAAATTTATTACTTTCCCTATGTTATAAGTCAAGATGATCGTTGCCGCAAATTAAATGTCAGCAGCGAAGCCTGTCACAGTTAGCCGTTGCGGTCCAATGGGAACTATTTTAAATTTAATCAGAACCCATCTATTTTGCTTAGTAAAACATTTTTTTTACTAAAAATCATAGAATTATTTAAATTATTTACATTTTAATTGGGCATTATTACTTATAACTTTACAAATATATTTTTATACTAAAAAAAAGTATCACAGCAATTACAAATAATAAATAAGAATAATTTATAAACAAAGTACATATAATATAATGCGAAAACTTATTGCATGTAATAATAATAATAATAGTCTTAATATTCATACTGGCGTATTGTACTATGGACTTAACTAACCTTATGATAAGAAACCTATATATGTAGATATTAATACTATTATATTATTTTTATAATGACACCATTAACCTGGAAATTCGAAAGCATACGTCAAAGGCATACGAGCGTAGCGATTAGACAGTTTGCGACAGAGGTAAACTTAAAGCTACCCAATAACCCAATACAGCAGTATACACGCGTCGCGGCATCGGATAAATCATTTCTGCTAAACTAAAAATGTACTAAATTGAAAATCGTTATACTGCGCCAGAATAGCGTTAGTCGTCGCGGAGTGTTCATCAAAATTGTTATTTCACATCCAGTTACAGATTTCGATTAAAAAGCTTTTCCCGAATTTGATTTTGAAATGTTGACATCCAATCATTCAGGCATGATGAATGTTTGACTCTAATCCACTAATCTATTTGAGGCTTAGGTTTATTTTTATTTAATTTTCTCTGCTGGCAACGATTATTTATAGAAATTAAAGAATAAATACCTTCTTATGTATTTTTCTTCTTATACATATATATTATACAAAGGTAATAAAAAATTTACTTTTCAGTCATTTTAATATTAACCTATTTGAGGATTGTATTGTTAATCAAATATTTCGGAATAACAATGATGAGTTAACAAGGAAACAATACCTATGTATTATTGATTCTACTTTGTATGTAAACTTATTGATGTTCACTGTTATCTATATCTATACTAATAATAAATACAATTGGAGTGTCTGTTGTTTGTAATATTAAAAAAACTACTTTTTACTACAAGCATATGAATATATATATATATATATATATATATATATATATATATATATATATATATATATATATATATATATATATATATATATATATATATATATATATATATATATATATATTACATTAGAGTATTACAATACCATTATGTACAATGTGGTTTCGTATAATATATAGAAACGAACGCAATTTAGTTTACTTATGCGGCGAAGCCATGAGCGGGTCGCTAGTTTCGTTACAAAGACTGTTAGATATTTGTGTTTTATTTATAGATTTCAGAACTAATTTGCGACAATTCGCATATTACTCATACATACATAATTCTCAAATGTCAATCAATCAATCTTTATTAAAAAAATAATACATGATAATAGCTTTAATATCTTCAAGCAAGCTTAAACTTAAGAGCTTTACATGTCGAAGACTGCAAGCAATATTTTCTTACTGACATAATCTAGCGCTTTCCCTCGTCCCACGTTCTCTAATTACTGCCGGTCCGCATTTTTCATACAGATCACGGAACCATTGCCGATCGATGAGGAACTTCTGCTGTGGGCTTCGCGAAGGAATTGTAGGAATGTTAGGATTTCTTTTGGTATTCGGTACAGTATATATGTCAAAGAAATAGGTGACATTTTTTTCATGCTGTCTTTTCAAATATTTTATTGCTCTTTATTCATAATAAAATGGACACTAATCAGCAGACTCGAGTGTACGTTCGAATGTATAAACGAGCTTCACGTTCCATCTCATATATAGCGGTGAAGGCAGAGAGAATTTAGTTAATACCCTCCATTCTTCATTTTCCGCCTGAACTTGAGACATTACGTATTAAGTGGTGAAATTTATATTATATTTATTAGTATTAATTTATATTTATAAGTAAAAATCGCCAAATAATATATTTTTTTTACTTTAAAACAAGTATTTTTGGAAGACAAAATGTAGAAATTAGAAAATAACGTAAACAAATAGTTTTTTATACATATTGCATGAGTAGACCCATTTGTACTGACAAAGTGTGTTTTAATACAAACGCTTGCATTTTAAGGTAGCCTTAACTATTTCGTTCTTAACAAGTCATAAAGAAATACTAATTGCCTCAATATTCATTTAGTATTCTGTTTTAATACTCACCTAGTTCGAATTATACAAAATTAAAGAGTAAGGACTTTGTTGGAAAATACTGCAGTGTCTATTAATTGCGTGGAAAATTGTATGCCTTTATTAATTATGAAACTGAAAACATTTTTCCTTAAGCATAACTATACAATAACGAGGGCACGCTATACTTGTATATAACGACATACATACATGCTTGTGTCGAGGCCGTCGTAGCGCAGCGGCACAGTGTCTGTAAAAGCGAATAGGGAACGAAATATTTTCATTTTCTCGCTCTAGTATGAAGTCAAAGCGCAGGCGATGAGTTCCGCTACTGAATACGTAACGTCATGAAAATTGGGCTGAAAATCGGGAAGATCATAACTCTAGGTTGAAGGTTCCGTCTGCCTATCCTGCTATATGCGAAGCAAAAAATATAATTGTATTATGTCTTATGATTCCTAGGCTGGATATTACTTTATACAGGATATTTTTTTAAACTTATATCTTTTTATATAGCGAGAACATTTAAATTTATGAAGGCTTTCCGTCAGAATACACAAAATTTGATTATATGTTCGATAGAAAGCTTTTATTTATTAAAATTAAGATAAAAATAAATAAAAAATGACAAACATAATATACTTACGTACGTACAAATAGAATTTTGTTGTATAAAAACTTTATAACTAACTTGGCATTCGAGCAAACAGCCAAAGAAATGAAATTAAACCCTCGTAAGTAGTTTTCATCGTGTTTGCACGCTGAAAGACGGCTCCCCCGAGGAGCCCGCAATTGGCTTCGCCACCTTTCAATACGCTTTCATACATTGTACTAGTACCTATTGCTTTAATAAAAAGTAACTAGCGACTGTGATTTATGTATGTATTTAAAGTAAACGTTAAATATACCTACATGTATACTCTATATGTGTGAACATAACATGTACCGCGACGGTTTGTGGGTTCGATTCCCACACAGTGAATGAACAGAATGAATTATTTCCATTTTTTTCGCTCTAGCAACAAGGCAAAATGCAAAGTTGAGTTCCGCCATTCAACACGCAATGCCTCGAATGAGGGAAAGTAGGGAACCGAGTGTCTTAACACTAGGTACTTTCAACCTACGGTTCCCTCTGCCTACCCTGGTATGTGTGGGATACAGTGTTACGTTAAATATAATATAATATATGTATACATATCTATTATGTGTTTGTAATCTCTATTACAAATGTACGTATATTATTTAAAAAACTAAATTAATTTTGAAAACGGAAATCTAAGAATTCTATTCTCGAATATTATTACATCTACTTAGAAAAATATACAAAAACTCTCAATATTAAATATATAAAGAACAATAATACAAAAATAGAAACGCGCGAGATAACTAACTACGTACTAATTTGACCGTCTCTTGTCCCCGTTTGAGCCTCTCTTTGTTTTCTTTTTGCACTTCAACGGATCTCGGGTGCGTATGAACGAGCGCAGAGTGGAGCGTCGGGTGTAAATTGAAACACTTGCAAATTTACTCCATACATTATTCATGTGCCAAACACCCACTCCGAGCCTGACACTTTCAGTTCACGCACATATCCGTGGTACTATAGACGTAGTAAGCCTAAATTGGGTAGTTAAAGAAGACCTTGAAAATATATGTAAATATATAAAAATGCATACGATTCGTATTATCGCTATCTGTATGTTATACTGCTACTGTCTTTGTTTTATAAATCATTGTAGCACATATGCAAAGTGGGTCAACCATTATATATCTTACAAACGGTTACCCCCCAAGACGATGCAATAAGGAGCCGGTTCAGGATCCCGCAAGCTGAATTATTCTGACCCTAATAAATTTGCCGAGTCAAACAGGCATTGTTAGACAAATGAGTTCTAAGATGTGCGGTGTTAAACATATTATTTAGAGGTGCTTGTTGCGACAGCTTATTTGTACAACTGTAAATAAAGTAATTTAATAAAGTACTACTAGACATAATATATCCTTATTACTTTGTGTTGTTTTGTTTTTGTTATTATATGTTTGTGTATGTATATATATATATATATATATATATATATATATATATATATATATATATATATATATATATATATATATATATATATATATATATATATATATATATACAAATTATCATTTAAAAATATGTCAAAGTACTAATATTATTCGTTCATACGACAAAATAAAAAACTTATTGTATACATTATATATTGCTACTTATAATTTTGTTTCAAATAAAATTATTTTTTTCTTTAGAATATAAGTTAAAAAATAATCTGAATTACTTCTAACTGTTTTCCTTATTGGCGTACAAATTCACTGAAGCGATTAAATGTTGTAAAAAACTCCGGTCGACATGCAAATAAATTTTGAATAATAAAAGGGAATTCAACCATAAAACCTACATAGGCGAGATGTTAATTTACAAAACACATTTGCCTTGGAGAGTTTAATGTAATTTCTTTCTCACCGAGGCGTTTCCTCAAATAAATTACAAGTGTAAAATTCAGAACAACAAAAGCGTAACAACAAAAGGCTCGCGGCTCGCAACATCCGGGCGACCCTTCCAAACTCAGCCTGATTACGGATTTCCGAAATAAGAAAAGAAAACTCAACTTGCCTTCTACCAACCACTCCAAACAGACTATTGTGATGTCAATGTAGAATTGACGGGCAGAGTAAATTAAAAGAAAAAACCTTATGAATCTTTGTCTATATTTTCAACAGAGCGTTTCCTAGTCAACAATAGATTGATGTGATAATCAACGTAATCGAAAAGATCCGGTTGTGGCTTGTAATGTTTGACGTAGAGATGAAAGCGTGGATCTCTATGTGGCTTTACATTACCGCTACAAGTTGTACCTGGTGGAGTCGGGGAGGTATTCATATATGAAGATTTAGCTATCGTAAACGGTCCTCTACCTTCATCTAAATACGAAGGTCGTACCTTCTTCCATAGAAAAGGCTTAGTATGTAGTGGGCCATGATGCTTCGCTTGGTGACGAGTATTTTCTGTCGTTTTGGTTGGAGATGTTAGTTCATACATTTCAGGCAATGACAGATACCAATAATCAGCCCCGTCGCCTATTATTGGAAACAAACGTTTATTTGAAAATCTAGGTCGATATTTCCTAACAAATTCGTTATATTTCCGCTTAAGTCTCTTCATATACTCTATATATTGAATAGATTTGAGAAGTTTTTCAAATTCCGATAGTTCTGTACTGGGTAACTCTGAATAGACACCAGCACAGACTTGAGTTCTTAGCAAGTGATGTAATTTGAATACTACAAAGGCGAGCCACTGACGTGCTTCTTCTTCTAATATGTTTAAAATATCAGCTCGGCTCTTAATACCAAACTCTGCAGCTTCAATTGTTCTTTTTTCTCCGCGTTGTTTTACTATAGATAGCCATTTTCGATATGACTGGTAACAGAATCGTCTTTTCCGGGAATAATATCCTCGCCAAAGAGCCTATGAAAATATTTCAGGAGGATATATTTTACAGGAGTCAATTAATTAATTTATATTTTATTGTTTTTAAAATGTTTCTTATGTTCGCAAGTTTGTTATTCACGTACAAGAGAGACTAATCGAAGTGTAGTATGTTTTATTGAACTTTTCGCATATATAGGGTTGGGATATAAAAGGGGTTGGATAGAGTTAATTGACATATTTAAAACAGTATTCTAACATACTACATTCTAATATTCTTACTTACATATTTAACAGAGTATTCTAATATGTTTTTAGGTAAAATGTAAATACTCAAAGATATTAGCGAATAAAATACGCAAACAAACCTGTATAATTGTTGCGGCTCGATTGTAATGCTTGGCATCTTTGTTCATAACCGCCTGCCTCAAGGCGGCTCGGTATGCCTTTCGAGCTCTGTGTACTCTGAATGCGCATTGTATTGTAATAGCATTTTGTGATAGCCATGCTATATGTTTCCTAATTAAGTAACCCCGTGCCATACGCTGTAACACTAGCACAGCCAGAAATCGCTGACGTCGTCTACTTTCAGCAATATCAGTCCTGTCCTGAAGCTCTGCATAGAATTTGCTTGGGGATTGCAGATAATTAAATACGGTTGCCATTTAAATACAATATGCTACACAAAAATAATATTTTATATTAATATCCTAACCTGCGTTCAATTTGACACTACGTCAAATCTATTAAAAATATTAGTTACAGCCAGCTAGACTATAAATAAGACACATAAGTTAACATTTCTTTCTAGAGCCGTAAGAGTTTTATTTATTTATCTCTGCGCAGTTAGTAAGCACCGTTATTTTTTATTTGGCCCCTAAATCAATGTGGCTTACCCATTTTCTTTGCTCCCCCAAGCTATGATACCTACTAGTATTCGTAGAGTTCTCGCTCATTCGCTCAGGTGTTCGTGTGAAACGTCATGAATAATTCAACGATCAAAATAGCAAGGTGTATGCCTGTTTATTTATTTTTCGTGAAAATTTACCGGTAATTTCCATATGTATGTATACTCAAAATACAACGTTACGTTCAATTTCTATACTTGTAGCTCTGTTTGTGAGGTTTCAAATTAATTTCATACATATCTTGTTCAGTGTATACCTACCTCAGGATTATTTATTAACAATATCGCGTTCTGTTCAAGAATTATAAGTATACAGAAATTGAATTATTATTCATTTCTCTACCAGCTCTTTTACGAGACGAAGGGGAAATGGATGTAAAAAAACAATTAATGAATAGCATCGGAGCGTTTCAGGTATATAAAAAACAATGAAAATGATTTTCTAAACGATACAATGTTCAGTGGTGTATTGCAATTAAGAAGGTAAATTCGGTTAAGGAAAGGTGCTTGAGAGTGCTTTACAAAAGGGGATAAACATTGACAGTAAGCCGGCAACATGGATTTCTTTTTACATTTTGTAAGTTGCAAGTAAAATTATATTACAAAAGTATATTTTCCCAACAATTAATCTTGCAACGCCATCATATAACAAATCGCTTGATTTAGAATGTTTATTAGATCCAATACAACGATATTTATTACATAGAAGATTTTTTATTTCGATCTGTTCGTGTAAAGAGATATATTATAGGTGCTATACGTCATTATTCTTTTATCTAGCAGTAAGTTTTAAAAGAAAATCTAGAAGTAAATAAGCCATTTTTTTTGCTTGTACTTTAAGGACAAACAAAGAAAAAAATATTGCTAATACATTAAAATACTACCTCTAAACCACTAAACGTTATTTTCATTGAAATCTTATTAATCATTCGTAATTAGTTTTACCCTATATTACATATTTACATATATGTATGTATATAAAATGATACTTTATCGTTTTAGTAGTACCATTTATGGTGTTGGTATAAGTATTTTAATGTCAAATACCTTTATTTAATATTATGTTTTATTTTACAAAATATGATATTTAATAGAAAATAGACTGAGAGAAGTTTGTGTCAATAATTGTGATTTCCGTTTTATCGTTTTCCGCTCGAATTGCTCTAACTGTTAAATGGCTGAATTAAACAATAGTATATAAAAGCTAAATGAGCTGTTTAGTAACTTTCTCCTGTTTGTTATAATTTTGACTTCCAGATTGTTTCACAAACAAACTACGCAATAATAACTCATAATAAGTCATATGAACCCATGAAATTGTTTGACACCGAACATTAATGGCGAAAGAACGTATGACCTCAATGCAGCCTTTAGATAATATATTTTCAAAGAAAATTTCACCCGTTGAAAAGATTTACGAAAATCATTTCTAATTTACAGTTAGTGTTTGTAATTCTACGATATAATTTATTTATCTGATAGAATAAATATTCGCTTATCAAGTTTAAGTCCAAGATATGATACATGTATATTGTATATATAAAGCGATGGTTAAGAATTCAATTCAATTTTTCTTTTTATTTCCGTTTCCCTTTTCTTGAGAAAAGGGTAACAAGCCAACAATGGAATGTACCTATAATAGATAAAAAATTTAATATGATTAGTGGTATATATCAATCACTAATTAATAACTTATTCATCCAAAAGGAGTGGTTTAAAGTTTGCAGGTAATTTTTATAAAGTTATATTTTCATGTATTTTAAAAATGTTTTTTTATTGATGGTACTGGGAGGATACGATGGCATGTTTGAATATGTATTAACTAGCGACCCATCCATGGCACTCACTTGAACCACCTGATTATTATTTAAGCAAACTGAATAGCGTTTGTTTTGAATTTTGTTTCGATATCAAAATACAAATTTTCTCGCGTTTACTTTAATATAATATGAAAATTATATTACTATGTTATAAAAGATTATCTCGAATCACTCTGGCTCTTCGTAAGAACTGTACCTATCGTAGAATCTTTTGCGTAGAGCCACGCATAGAACCCTTTATGAATGAAAACTTTAATTTTATGTGCAATATTTTTACGTATTCCGTTAGATTATAACACCGCGAGATTGTAAACTATCTGTAAATTGTGATGCGTAGAATAGGTAGTATATGCATAAAGTAGCAAAGCTTCTCCAGTGGGTGTAATACAAATAGTAAAATGGGCCATGCATTATATCTGTGAATCGTAGTCAGCGCCCTATGTTCACAGATAAATATGCCGTCATATATTTTTTTTGTCTCCTTTTACTTTTACTGACCAGTTTAATAAAAAACAATGTCTTACCTCACCAAGCTTACCTAACCAAGTAATATCATACCTGCCGCGATTTTTTGAGTGAAATGATAAATTAAACATAATCTCACAATCTGTATTTAAAATAATGTTAAAACTACACTAAGAAAAATGATTTCGCTTTTTACAAATAATGCATTATTAGTGATAAGTAATACTTTTATTTAGGCAGAAATCTGTAACTGGTTCCACCATTACTGAAAAACAATACAGTGACTTACTAAAGTTTATATGTCTAACAAAAAAAGACAATATCAGATCAATCAGATCATATAGAAATGCTCACTCTGCTAGTAAGCTTTTGATCAAATATATGTTGAGAACAAATGATAAACTGGAACGTTGTATTTAATTTCTGTAACATAATAGCTTAATTCCTGAAAGTTGTGTTAGTAAAATTGGGAAAAACGTAAACTAGTTCGTGATATCGCATTTCTATGCGTCAGCCTCATATAGCTTTTTCATTCAATATTTGCTTAAATATACTGTTTTTTATGTTTCTAGAAATAAAAAGGCAACCTACATTTTTTACAGCCTCTAATTCAATTATTTTTGCGTGTTTTACGATATATTCAAATTACTTCAATAAATGTTCATAGAAAAAGAATAGACTATGTATTAAGGTATATTTTATTTTATACTACAATTTATTAAAACTATTTGTAATACCTAATGGATTAAGATTTTTTCTTAGTACAATGTAAAATGATATAGATATGTAATAACATGGAATAAAATTTTCTTAGTTATTCTGAAGTACTAAAAATATGTAAAAAAAATCGTAAAATCTATGCTATATATTTAGTTTATATTACCATTAGGATATTTGAAGACAATTCTACCTTAATAATATATAATTAACATATATGTAAAGTAGAACTGTCGTAAATAGTGCCTTTCTTATTATTTTTATAAAAGTATGAAATGCAAACGATGCAAACTAGCTACATAATTTCATTGAGTAATTCTACGAATATTCATGTTTTTTATTACCAATTAAATCCTAGCGAAATCGAGAATTTTGCTTTTTGAAGGACATTTTGTTGACAATATACATATATTGCACATATGCATGGGATAGATACCCTTTATTGTGAAAACGAAAAACCTAAGTAAATTTTTGAGTTCACTGAGTGAAATCAACTTTTAAGGTAGCAACTATCTTCAAGAAACTTTTATTCTATAGAAAACTGCATTTAAATTTATCATTTTCTAATGTTGCTTGCTACAAGTGCACTCTTGATACAGGTAAAAGGTATATAAACTAATAAAAGACTATAACAATCTAATTGCATTGACATTTTGTTCACAAGAATTGTACGACGTCAGTTGCTGTTTCACGTATGTAAATTATAAAACTGTTAATTATTATTAAAATCAATTGTATTATTTAGCAATCTAAAACAATTTCTGTTGGACTTTTTGCTTAACTTAAGCTCCAGTAGATACAGGTGTTTTAGACAAAGTTTATATTAAGTAGAGATGGCACAACATGAGACTATTAAATCATTTAATTTACTGTGACGCATCAGTCAGAAATTGAAGAGTTGATAGATTGGTACCCGCCTCCAATTAGAGAAGCGTAATAGTACCCCGGGATCACCGCCATGAGGAGCTAGTGTGAGGGTTTCCCGCTTCATGCTGATTACACATTTTGCCAGCTAGTCAAAACAAGCCATTTAATACATACTTATTATTTACAAATATCCACATACATATACGAGTATGTTACATTGTATATTATTTAAGAATTAAAGTACTCACAATGTAAAATACAGAGCTCTTTGACAAGGTTCTTACTGTATCAACGTGATTAAAATAAATTAAGCGCCATTACTATTTATAGATATATGAAGCTATGAATATTTACATTTTATACTTTGTATTGTTGCATAGCAGTCTTTATGTCAAAAAAGTGAGGGTGGATGTATTTTCTTAAATGGTGCATCTATCCCAGTTTTAATAATATAATTAAAAAATAGCTTTCAGCGTGAGGCAGTGTCTCAACTAACCAGACCTTGAGTTAAAAAGTTTAATTGCGGTTACGATGCCGAAGTTTCTGAAGACAGTGGCAGTTCGTTTGTTTGACGTTTGCCCGTGCGATACGTGGATACAAGACCATCTCCAGTTAGGTGGCGTGCTTGTTGGTTGTCTGTGGAGGACTAGTGGGATGCCGAGTTGAAAGTGTGGGAGCCCCACTGGCTGGCAACACTATCGGCCGGCGTGGAGTAGGTGCGTAAAGATTGCTCCCGCGCGCTCCTTTGAGCAGGCCTTCGCTGGTGAACTACTATCCTTGACTCCAGCGAGCACCACGAGATTTAAGTCGCGTATATATGAAAGTCTGTGAGTCCCAAATGTATAACGCGAGACCAGGAAAGAAATAAATATGTCATTTGATTATTTATTTTATAATATTAAATATCCTTTTTTTCCTAACAAACGGCAGTTATGTAAACAGATTTCATTTTGAAACTCGCGATTAAACAACTATTTGATCTCAATAAAGCAACATTTAAAAACACTAAACGACGCACGGTTCAGAAGTACCAACAATCAGTTCCCGTGCCAATCGTCAGCACAATCATTGATTCTCTTTGATTAAATACCATTCGAACGCTGATTACAACAAATTTCCATCGCTTTGTAATTCGCCCCCAAATTGGAACGTGCCTTTGGTAAATAACAATGTGACATACGTGTTATGTCGTGTTGCATTATTACGAATAATTTATTATAATGGACTTTTAATATTATGATTTTTGGTTGAATTCTTTTATCTTTGTAAATTATATTGAATTGGTTCATTGTTTTATCAAATTCTATTTAGCGTTTGATATCGTTATAAAATAGGTAATAAATAATTATGTTGCTTCTAAAATTATTCTATAGTGCATAGTTACACAATAAGTAAATAATAACAATTACAATGCTAAGTTTGTTGTTTGATTTGGTTAAATTGTTCAGATTATGTATGTGTCTAACGTATGTAAAATGCATATAAAAAGCTTTGTCCTGAATGACTGGCTGGTGTAATCAACGCATTGCCTAAACCAGTGATCGTAGCGACATGAAACTAGGATAGTGTTATCTTAGGATGACATAGACATAGGTACAATAAGAAAGGATTTTCTGAAATTCTACCCATGAGTGCGACATGAGACAATTATTTTTTAGAGATTGGCGAAAGAATCACGTTCAATCGCGTACTTCAAATATTGGTTAAACATTAATCAATAAAATTGATGAGAGACGTGTTTCATATTTTATTGAAAGTAAAAGAAAGTATTTTATCGTCCTGGTAAGGTTAAAAACGGAGAAAAAAGTTATTTCGGGGATGAATTGCATCGAAATTGACATAAATAAGAGCTTTTGATTTTAATCACATTTTATTTTGATACATGTTTCATAAATAAAAAGAAGCCGTCGTGGCGCAAGGACATAACTTTTAACTGTAAACACGACAGTTGTGGGATCGATTCTCATTCGCGGCAAATTAATTATTTAATTTCCTCGCTCTGGTAATATGACAAAGTGCGGCGTTGAGTTCCGCCACTTACGGAATGTCTTAACACTAGGTTCCCTCTATCCTATAGTTTTCCAATCCGATTTTATTCAATATTCAATTTTAAAAAGCAATGGTGTTGAAATTCACATTAATTACATTGAATTATTTCTGTGTAATTTCAAAGTAATGTATTTTTTACTTATTATATGGAAACTGGTAGAAACACGTTTTCACATATTGTCCTAAGATAAGAAAAAAAATTTAAATTACTTTAAGCGTTTGATAAAATGATATCATATATATCCATAAATTATATATATATTATATATATATATATATATATATATATATATATATAATATATATATATATATATATATATATATATATATATATATATATATATATATATATATATATATATATATATATTATATATATATATATATATATCTTCTTCTTCTTCCTGGCATTAGTCCCGGCCTTTTGCCAGGGTCTGCCTTCCGACTAAGACCAATCGGTCCATATGAGTGGCGAAGTGGTTTTTTGTGGAGCGATTGCCATCTGACCTCCAAACCCATTACTGGGAGAAACCAAGAAAGGAAAGGGAATAAGAGGCAGAAAGACTTGGAATATAGGGGAGGGACACCACTTACATGGATTGGATCGGGTTATGAAAGTGGTGGCTCGAGGTCCCGGGGTCGCGTACCCGTATGCCGGAAACCAAATATCGGACAGATAATTGGCTGGACACCCTCTGAGATGCCAACGCCACACGGTGTTCCCAGGCGGTCACCCATCCAAGTACTGAACGCGCCCGACGTTGCTTAACTTCGGTGATCGGACGAGAACCGGTGTGTTCAACGTGGTATGGACGTTGGCCGTATATATATATATATATATATATATATATATATATATATATATATATATATATATATATATATATATATATATATATATATATATATATATATATATATATATATATATATATATATATATAAAGAGCTACTAATATTAATAGATACTTAACAAAAAACAAATTTAAATATTTTCTATAAATAAATTTCAATAAAAAGCTACGGTGAATTCTAAAACAAAGACATAACTTTACTCCAGCAAATATTTACGTTATTCAGTTTCCAATGAAAATAATATCGAAAACTAGTTCAAGCACTTAACAAACATTCGTGCTTGCAGCCCGCTCACCTAATTGTTTTACAAACACTCGTGTTAAATTTTATTCACAAGTCTTGCTACTAAGCTTAATAGTTCTACGTTACTCCTTAATGGAGAGAAAGGTGTACTATTCACCAGTAATAAAATAAAACTTAGATATTGTGCACAATTTCAAGCAATATGAAGCACTAAAGTGCTTTACTAATTACAGTACACGCCTCTCTAAGAGCTGCATTGCAGAGTTTAAGTAATTTTCGTTAATATCTTTGAGTACAAACTAAGTAGGAGAATCTAGTAGGAGATTATCGTTTCTTAGTTTTAATAATATAAAATTTATAATAAAAAACTTATTTAAATGTATTCAGGTAATACAGGTGATATTTTGTAATAAATATTTCATATATTTAAAAGATTACTCATATCCTTTTGAGATTATATTTTACTATTAATTTCATTTAGTTTTTTCATTTCTTTATTCTAAAATTATAAAAAATACTTAAATAGTTGAGCCTGCCTGTAAACGCAACGGTTTGTGGGTTCGATTACCACTCGGAGAGAATAAATAAGTTTCATTTCCTTCTCTCTGGTAACAAGGCAATGTGCGGCGTTGGGTTCCGCTATTATTACTTAAATAGTGCATATGAAAGTAACATTATTATTCTAAATGAATGTAGTATCTAAGCATCAATAACTTCATTTATATACTACATTCATTTAGAATGAAGTTATTTTAATATAATATTTATAAATAGATTCCTTTTAATAAAAAGTAATAAATCAATTGTGACAAAAATAAATGGCGATTCTATTTTTATTCTTTATGTGATGTATTTTTATTTATATTCACGATTCTGAATAATCAAACTAATGGTCAAAAACGGCATTTTTTGCTAGCGTTTATTTCTACTTATGTATGTCATTTTTCTTTCAATACGTACCTCTTTATAATTTTAATTGTATCTTTTCGCATTAAAGGTTATCTGAAAGAGATGGCTACAAAGCCATAAGACCGCCTTCTGTATATTGTTTTTTATTTTTCTCTTTTTGTATTGTTTATTTATATCTATAATAATATTTTGTACAAATAAAGAAATAAAAAACAAAAAGAAAGCATACCTGTACAATTGTACAAAATATATACGTGTAAGCTGAAATAAATTACTAATTGATAATAATATTTTTGCTTAACAAAAATAATACTTTTAAAAACTATTTTTTTCATTCTAAGAAGTGGAAATGTTTTAAATACCATTGCGTACAGTCAGTCGCATCTACAACGCAATTATATAATATCGTAACAGCACTATTTAAATAAACTTAACTTACTTAAACTAAGAACGATATTAAAATGATTTGTCTATATACGCTTTGTATAAAATCTTAAATATATGAAACCTTACCTTACCTTAAGCTTTGAGCGAAAACAACAAAAATTCAATATAAGAACTGTCACGACTCGTCACCTGTAGGTGATCTTTAAAACAATTTCACTTTTTGTAACGTAACTCATGCGATATATCTTGAAAGTGATGAGGGCCAAAGAAAACTCCTTTATTCTTACCTCCTTTGACCGGGTCACCTCTGAAGTTTGCGAATGAGAACCGAATTGCAAAATGTCTCGGCAAAGATCAAAACTTTTTCCTTTTTGGCAATTTTTTATAGCTTTCAAAGATATTTTACGATCTCATCATTTATAGTTATATATAAAGAGAAAAAAAATGTACCTTAATATACTTCAAATTATACATTTTATATAATATAAGATTGTATATAACTTATTTTTGTTATTTTTAAGTGCAAATTCACACTAAAGAAAATATTTAAGGAAGAACATATTTTTTTATTAATTTTTTTTTTCTGTTGCTTACAAAATGTTTCTATGTTTTTCTTTAAGGATTCAAAACTTATCTGTAGATAGTCGATTTTGTATTATTATCGAAACGACTTTCGAACGTATTTTGCAAATATGTATAGCAGTATGGAAGAACACAATTAGTGCATACTTCACAATTCCCCTCACTGTTAGTAGAATACCTCCGAATATTGCTGTGACAATACATGAATGGTATTTAATGTGCCAACTAGAGTAAATGAAAGTTAATCTTTACTATATTTACTTTTTTAATTTAGTCGTAGATATATTTCCTTCTAAATGTAACATATATTTATTGGTACGTATAATATATCGGTCAAGTGCGAATTGGACTCGCGCTCCGAAGATTCTGTATTAATTTCATGATTTTAGATCAACGGAAAGTGCAGTTACAAAAGTTGACAAACTTTACTTTGCAGACGTATGTAATTGTTTGTATGAAGCAAACTACATAATATAAGTATATGATGATTTTTTCCTTAAATAGATTTCGAAATTTCCAATATTCAGATGGTTGTTCATGCCACTACATACTACTTATTACACTAAATGTATACCAAATTCGATAATTCTAGCCACAATAAGAGTTTTGATTACGCGGCGATTTTCATCTAAATGCCATATGAACCATAAGCTCTCGTATCTTTTGATAATGTTGATTTAGAAGTTAAATTTTTTCAATTATTTAAGGGACACACATACTTGGATATTTGATATTATCCATTAGGACAGACAGACAAAAACGGACGGAATACTATAAAGCATTATAGATTAACAAAATTTAGAAAAAAAAAATTGGTGATGGGTTCTGTTCCGCCAATAAGCCATGGCAGAAATTCGCGCGGAAAGCGGAAAACGGAGTGTCTTGACACTAGACACACCGTGACGCTAAGCATTATATTTTGGTAATACAATATAAAATATGTACCTATATTATGAACACAACACGATACTAGACTATCAATTTAGTATCGTAAATTTCTCTAGGAACCCTAGGAGCAGACGATAAGCCAGTTAACCGCAATAATTCAATATACCTACGTCGAGCTGTAACATGCAGCTACACTCATGCAGAGCTATGTAATAAAAGCTGTATTAAATTGAATTTTCTCCAGTACTTTACGAGGTGCCAGACCTGACTGAGAGATGGAAAAGCATAAAAATGTCATAATTTTGTATGCAACAGATAGTATTTTATGGCACAGTCTACGATGTTTATTTAAGATGTAACAAAATTTACGATAATACGATTCTAGAGAGCTATAAATTAGAATAAGAATAAGAGCTATAAACAAAATGAAGGCCACTTGGTAAAAAATTACTGGGAAAATAGCATAATCCATATTACGACTGAGGAAGATTGATAGTATTGGTAAACAATAATAATTGATAAAGAAGTAAATTTAGATTAAAACAGTGTGAACTACATCTTTATAAAAATGTTACAAAAAGGAAATTCACTTAAACAAAATGCTGAACGTAAACTTAAAAACCTAAAAACTGAAGCAGCTCTTGTAGCTGCTTTAGGATCGATGGTCTATGCTCTTATCTACGCTCTTCTGAAGCCTAAAATGCGTACCCTCTGTCAAACGAACTAAGTTTTCTGCTGGAATTTCATTCTAGATGTTGGTTGTAGACTGTAACGCTGTGCCATCTGTAACGCTTCGTTTTAGTTAAACAGATAGATGTTCGATCGGGATTTAATCAATAAATGCGGCCGTTATGAGTGCTTGTTGGGTGTGTGGACGACCATTGTCCCGCATTAAAATAAACAAATAGGCTCACATGAGGCTTGATGACTTCCTCTACTGTAGTCCTGCGCAGTTCGGTACACTTATTTAAAATAATGACCTCCGTATTAGAAACTAAACTGAAATCATTGCTTTGGGATCACTAAAACAATCAATATCTTATGTAACCTTTCGTAAATAACTCTTCTAGAGTTTAGCTGGTCTTCATAGGTCTTCTCTGCTGTAAAAACCAAGCCTCGTTGGTTTATTGTTGCTGCTCTAGTTGCAGTAATTGTGCTATGTGGCTACGAGCTCATTGTATTATTATTACAAGATATTAACTCTGAGAGTATTATTTTTCTGAGAGATTTTCAATGATAAAACAATTCGAGGAGAAAAAAAAAATATTATAAAAAATATTCTACTATTTATTTATTTTAGTTTATTTATTTACCAAACGCTAACCGTTTAGTTCGCAGTAGTATACCATTTAAGATGACTAAAAGCACTCAACACTATTTTTTCATATTAATTAATTGATCTCCATAAATTCAGTCGCATATTAGTAAAGTATTAATTATTTTGAAATGTATTTTGTTTATATATTTTTTAGTAAAGTCTGTACGAGATATTACGTACGTTACAAGATATTCGTATATTATTCAAAAACATATAAAATATGTTAAACCTATCATTGTAGAGTAATAGTGAGAGTTATATAAGACAGATTGAATGTACAATATTACATTTGTATGAATGTTATGTAGTTTAGTAAATAAAAATTTTATTTAATAAAAAGTTACAACATTTATAAAAATAAATAAGTATGATCATGGGCGACACACAAACTAAGTGCCCGTCAATTTTTTACTTTATAATTACACATCCTATGAACTTTGCGGAAAAATTGGAAGTTTTCCCCGCATTCAAAAGTTGTTATCGTCTAGCACTACCTTTACGATTTAACTGGGTTAAAGAAAAATGAAAAGTTTCGCAATATGCTTCTCGACAAAGTTTGTGATGCAAGTATTCAGTTATAACAGCTTCTAGCGAAAATTCTGCTGAAGACGCTTGACTTCACTACCAACATTTTGTATAGTAATGTTATAAGCTAAATGATGAAAATTCCACCTCGGGCGTGTGATAAATATCTTCCTTATAAGTTTTACGGGATTTTTTTTAAAAGATTTTATATGACGAAACGCCGAAAATACGTTTTTATTATGTTGTACTTATTATATTACAGTCGCATTAGTAGCATATTTATTGTTTTATTTAAATAAATTTTAACGAAAGAACTAAAAAATCGGACTGTCCGTCAGTATAATCAGTTATTAGTACCGCGTGGAGGTATAAAGCTAAAATTAATATCAAATATCCAAGTCTATAGTCCCTTAGAACATAGACAAAATCAATATTCCTTAGAATGCTATGACTGATGAACGCATTCAAAATATAAAAGGTTAGGTTTCGTTTTTGCCAGATTTTGTATTAAATTCGAGTAATCAAAACCACCCATAGGTGACCCATTTGCTTAAAATAATGAAATTTGGCAAGGAATTAGAGCTTAGCATTTGTCATCAAATTTAAGTTTGTCAACTTTTGTTTGTTCTAGATCAACGATCTAGAATTATGAATTTGACAAGAAATGAGAAGTGAGAACTACAATAAATTAAAGGAAATCTGAAAATTGGTAAATATTTAGTCTATCACAGAAAAAAATTACAAAGAATTACAAACCTATATATTTAATATATTTCACACAAAATGAATGCATACGCCATTAAATCGCCGCAAATTAAAATTGGACAAAGTTTATAAGTTGTACTGTTCGCTGGTCTCTATAACAAAAAAAACAAACAAATGACACGGAACCCTCGGTGCGTGAGTACTATTCGCACTTAATCAATATTTTAAATATAATATTTTAACAAACTATGAACTGAATGAACTGAACTTTTATGTTTGAATGAATGAATGAATGAATAAGTCAATAAATTAATTAATACTGTACGTATTTCATTGACTGACCAACTCAATAACTATCATTGGCATAAAATAGACGCACCTAATTGAATACGAAGCGGCCTTACCTTTCTGTATTAAATGGTAAAAATAACAAAATTTTTCATGAAGACGGAACGGAATCAAAGGAATATTCGTGGCTCATTTAATTGATAGACTTCTTTGAAGACGTTTTGGAAGGCACTTGACTGTAATACACGTAAATACTCAACCTTTTTCATATTTTTGTATTCAATGACCATGGAGTGGACCAATCAGAGAACGTAGCTTAAGCTGCAGGATTTTTTACCTTAAAAATGGCTTACCATTTATTTCATTTGTACTAATTTAATTCATTATTAATAAATAACAATGCTTCATTCTACAACATTGACATTTTGCTTGTATTAAATATCTGTTGTCTTATCATTGTTTAACATAAAATTGATATTAGCCTAAATTAATTAAATAAATTTAACTTTTAATTTTAATTTTAGTTTATAATTATTCAGCATTCTGTCCCAGCGCTTGATTGTTAACGCGATTGTTGTGGGTTTGATGATGAATTATTGTCATTTTAGCTCTAGTTAAATATAATATAGCATTGAGTTCTGCAACTCAGCACGGGGTGTCAAGAATTCAAGAGTAAAATGGAGAGCGGAGTGTTTTAACACTGAGTTCGTCAAAAGTCATAATTCAGAGTATATGAGGGAAATTGGTACGATAACCTCGCCTACCGAGGTTTCCGTACCAATTTTATGATTGTAGATCAAAGGAATATACAACTTAAAATTAAACAAAGTTAAACTTGCGGTCGTATGCATTAATTTTGTATTAAATTAACTACATAAATGAGATTGTAATGGTTTGACTTCGCAATATATGGTACATATATAAATTTCAAATTTTAGGACTTTTTCCTATGAGGGTGCTGAACGTTCTAAATTTATAAAGGGAAGTAACCAGAATCACGGAAGGTTTCGATTGCACCCTTATTTTCATACAAATGCGGGAAAGATGAAAGATAAACGCTTGTATGTTGTTGTTGTTGATTCCGTTGATTAAGAATTAAAATTGTTCTGTGCCTGGATATTTGACATTAATTTCAACTTGATACCTCCACGCGATTTTGAGAAAATGGTCTTGTCTGAACGTGATCCTATAAGGATACCGTTTTTGCCTTTTGGAGTACGGAACCCTAAAAAAATGTTTATATGCGAAAATTTCTAAGTGTATTTTAAAATAAGTAAGTCTACACTTAGTAAAACACTAATTCTAAGATGTATCTTAGTGATAAAATAAAGTGTTCTAGAACAATTTGTATAATGCCTAGATTTATTTTTTTTGTAATTTTATATTAAAGTTTACTATTCTACTGTTCAAGATCAGCATGAGTGTGATAGAGATAGTTTAAAAGAGGCCTATGTCCATATTGCACTTAGAAGAAGCTATTATTCTGACGATATTCGGTAATAATTGACTTTCACTTCTATAAATTAACATTCAGTGTTAGTTACATTTGAAACGGAATATGGAGCATTATAACATAAGGTAACTCGACGGTTGTAGGTTCGATTCCCACTTGGACGAATTAATTATTAAATTTTTTTGCTTATAAGAATGTCTATAAGACAAAGCGCGGCGTTGAGTATACGGAGTGGAGGAGGAACGTAGAGGTTCCTCCTGATTACCCTGCTATTACCGGGAACAAGCGTCAAGCTATTTATTTATTCATTTATAATTTTTGTACAATGGCTACTGATAATAATTAAACTAAGCTTAACAGTATTAAACTAGTTTAAAAGGTTTATACTAGTCTAACAATAAATGCTTCTTATTTTACTACAAAATGCCGTACAAGAAAAATTATGCATTCTACTGTGAAACGAAATGCTTATTTCGCTTTGGCTGTTTCTTTTAACAGCCTTCGTTTCGAAAATGGAAATATTTCCAATATCTCGTAAGCTAGTACATATTATGAACAACGTTCGCTTTAAGTATAAGTTTCTTGGTGCATGTTTCTTGTATTGATTTTTTTTTGCTAGGTATAGGTAACAATAAAAATAAGCTATGAAAAGATAATGGATAGTAAAATTATAAAATACATATTTTTTTTAATATTTTGGCCAATTCTAAAATTTCGCACATAATTGAGAAAGGAACTGCAATAAAAATATAAAATGTTCAATTGGCATAATAAAAAAATTAAACACTTATACGATACAGGTACGGCAAATGGGTACATATACGGCCACATTTTAAATTTCATAAGAAATTTCAAAATGAAATAATACTTATACTTACTAACATTGTTAGTTTTGCTTGCACTTTATCATTATAATAATCAACAGATCCAACAAAGCGCTAATTAAATTAAATATTTTACTGTAACTCAAGATTGTATATCTCATACAAATAAAAAATTAGAAGTACTACTAAACGCGAACAAATCCTACACAGTATCGACAGTTACTAAAGTTAACGGTCTTTATTTAGACGAGGGAGCATGAATGCTGGCTTTATGATGGAAATTTAATGAGCATGCCAGGGGAGGGCTTTAAAAATCTACTGACCATTACAAGACAAGGGCTGTCTGAATGCACTGTCCATAGCTCTTCTGCATTCTAAACGGTGCCTCAATTCCAATTCCGCACTCGTTCAAGAGAGCCGGTGATTCCAGTTCAATTATTGTGTTTTTGTTGGTTGAAAAATATGAAAAACACAACTACAATACGTCGTCATTTTTGGGATTTATTTTAGGTTAATTGAAATGAAATAGCTAAATGGCTTTTAAAAACAACACCGTGGAATACCGACAACGTCAATAATGGTGTTCTTCTTATAAATTTGAAATATGATAAACGAATTAACAAAAGCATGTTATGTTTTGATGTTCTTTTTTTATTTTTTTTTTGGTTGCACAGAGAGTTGAAGACTATATTATGTTACTTCTCTACTTTTCATCATATTTAGAGATATCGCGTATCGTATCGAGTGACCCTTATTGTCGCCCAATTATTAAATATGCTAGATGAACTATAGGCCAAAATTATTCTATTGAAGGATACATTACGATACAGAGAAAGAAAACAGAAGATTTATTGGCATATCTCGAATATACATATTTCTTGTCGGCACATTTGAACTTAAATTTTTATAACTTTTTTAGGATTCCGTACCTTGAAAAGCAAAAATAGAACCCTTGTCACAAAATGGATCACTTTGTTGTCAGTCTGTTTGTCAAGACCATTTTCTCAAAACCGCGTAGAGGTATCATGCTGTAATTAATATTATATATCCAGGTTGGTAGTCCCATAAACATAATCAATTTATGCTTAATTTTTTTGCATTTTGTATGAAATTCATTCGTTGACCTAGACTTTCCTAATTTGAAATTTTATAATGGAAATATGAAGGTTATATCACAGAAAAAAATTATTACAAACTTATATGTGTAGTTTCTTTCATACAAAATAAGAGCATACAATCGTAAATTTAAGTTTGTCTACTTTACAAGTAGTATTTTCTTTTGACCTAAAATCATAAAATTGATACGATACTCTAGGTGCGTGGGTATGACGCAAGTATGACTCGCACTTGACCCATACTTTTTTGTGAAGTAACATAATATTAATTAATTCGTAGTACCAGTACCATTGTTAGACTCGGTTATGACTTGTTTTATGGGTAAATACAAAATAAAATTATAAAATGTTTTATTTTTTGTTAAATCTGATATTATTTATTTTATAAACTTTTAGCACTTTTAATTGCACTTGGCTATATTAAAACTGATCGAGAAAGCAAAAACCAGCATCTTCACAATGTCTCGACAGTGACAATCTTCCACTCTTTTATATAACAAAACATATTTTTGGTAATTATAAGGTAGGTAATTATAATTTGGTAAGTTTCCGCAAAATTCAACAAAATTTAATTAATATGTGAATAGATCGAAATCGACTATATTCGTAATCGATTTATTTAGAGATTTTGCTTCCGATCTCTACTTAAGTGATATTATTCATATATGTTATACATACTGCTGGACTAACATATTTATAATATTTGAACATAATATATTTATAACAAAGATAAACCAACAAGGTTTATTGATAAAGCCGGAGTTTTATGGTACTCTTAAAGGGTAAAAGCAGATTGCAAATTTAATGAGATTGACGTAGGATAATAGGGAGCGTTCTTTTTTAAATCAGACGGATGTTCAAAGACTCACCGCAGATTTCCTTGGCTTCACGTTTTGTTGCCATGAGTACCATTAATAAATAGCTAATTCTGTTTTACATTTACTTGTTATTTATACAGTGGATTTAATTGTTTTTACCAAAGCTCTGTAATGCTATCGTGCCAATTTTATCTCCTGTAAATTTGTTTTTTTTTTAGTTTTTTATATTTTTAGCATCCTAAGTTGCGTTTCGTTATATCAAAACTGTTTGAGAAATCAATAATCAGCATTCTCATAATGTCACAAAAGTGACGCAAAAGAAATATTAATAATTGTAACGTATAATTCCGACTAATTGAGCTCCCTGTAAACGCGACGGTTTGAGGGTTCAATTCCCACTCGGAGAGAATTTATTATTTTTTCTTAGGCTCTATTAACTTAACTCCTTGTTAAATATTTTCCATGAATTTTTCTAATATCATCGTCATCATTATCATTATCGTCATCATCATCATCAACTCCACTCTTTGTATCCACTTCTACATATAGAGGAATCCTTGGGGGAGCTCAAGTATTTCCTCGACGATCAGTCCACAGCTGCCCTCGTCGGTTCTTTTTCATTTACACTACGTGCCTGCCAAAAAATTTTACTTTTTACGTTGCACAAGTTAAACCATATATTTTGATATATTTGATATATCTGATATAGTAATATAGTACGTAATTCAAATTCACTTAGTCTCAATACATAATGTACTATGTATTGAGACGCAACACAAAAAAAATATTGAAAAGACAATTTAAATATATTAATATAATTTTTTCACAATTATTTTATCTATAAAAGAAAACAAATGGTTTTTTGACCTGAAAGTAAATAATTTTGAGAAATAAATTAGTGTTGTTGGTTAAATCAACTTTAGCCAGTGGTCAAAATAACTTTGGTGTTGCGGACACATGATTAAATTACGCAGAACTTCGTACTAGGCAAATTTGGTAACGGCACATATTACAGCATTGTAACTACAAAGTAGCCTAAGAATATTACATTTAAAGATTTCATAAGCAATTTAACATTTCTATTTATTAAGGCTATCGTGGGCTAAGGCCTATTTCTATTTATTAAGGCTATCGTGGTACAGAGGGCAGTACAGTGGGTGACTAGATGGGTAGAGGCGACGACTGTTCATTCGATTCCCACTCGGAAGAATAGAGTATTTTCATTTTCTCGCTCTGGTAATAAGACAGAACATGATGTAGAGTTTCCCCACTCAATAAGCGAACTCGACAGTTATTTTGGGCTTCTCTGGAAACTTACTTCGTGTTCCTTCACACGCATCGGACTTCAACTTAATACATAGGAAAGGATTTTCAAATGGTCAACATACACTGGAAAATAGTGCATAGAACAAGATAATTTATATAGAGAAGAACAATTAACGTCAATTAGCCTCAACTAACAAAGTCTGAACTAACAGATATTGGTTGCCGTACATAAACTGTGGATATCCCAAAATGTGTTTTCATGTCTATTACATCGTATGTTTGGGCAGGAGACGTTTAATTATGATCTACATATGCGCTTTTAATTAAATAAATAATTATTTATTTGTATAAAATATATAATATTTATTCAAATAAATTTATTTAAAATATATTTGCGTAATTTTTTATTAAGTTTAATAATTAATATAATATTCTTGACACTTTTGAAACGAATGCAAGATATATTTTACGTATGTATTAGTTTAATTTATGATTACTAATTTTAACGTGAAAATGTCTTACAAATTATTATTCATGTATCTAAACCCCACCCTGCTGAGCTTATGAAAAGAATTAATTGATTGATATTTTTTGCATCCTCAGCAGTGTAATTAATAGGAGATTTCACCAGCATTGTTTTACATATTGGCCCATTGTAGAATACATATAGCTGTTACGAAAGGGAAAACGAGATAAAGCATCTGTGGCACTTATTTTTGGTGAGTTACGACATGCTGACATATGGTTAAGTAGCTTTTGCGCGCGTGCGTGTGTGCGTATTTGGTTTTTTGGGGCTTTTTACTTTTAGACTTATGAGCTAGACTTAGTTTAGGCAATTTGAATGTATGTGTATATAAAACAATCTTTAAAAGGTTTGGTGAAATGAAATTGAGCTGGGCTTGTAGGAAAATGTATGAGTACTTAAAATTTTGCAGCGAAATAAAATCTAGTGGCATTCTATGCACGCAATTTTGCTGGTATAACGAGAAGCAAAGGGGGTTTCAATAAAATTCGCTTTGTCCTACATGAGTAGGATCTTACTGCGTCAATCCGGTCGTCAGTCTCTAACGTTATGAAAATAAAGGTGAAAATGCTATTAAAATTATAAATTTAGTGTGCCAGCATTCGCGCATGGTCCGAACCGTCTCGTCGCAACCTCTCAAGCGTTTATGCAACATAGGGTCTACATACCTTGGACAAACGACCACTTAGGTTACGCTTCGTACGTACTTACATATTACGCAACGTAAAAGCTAAAGAGCGTTTTTGCTGAACTCCTAATGGGATGATTAACTTAAAAGAATCTTTTGCTTTTTTTGAGTTATAGATGGTAAAATATTATCATATTTAATTGAATACTACTTACTAGAAATCGTATTCAAAATCAACAATACAAAAATATCGATTTAGTCTCAACACAGAAGCATCACGTATACTATATTAGAATCTATGCCGTAATTTTCTAAATATTATCTATGGTATTTTAACTTAACTTGGTATAGTTAACAAAAAGCTTGATTGAACACGTTGGTTATGACTTCAAATATCATTCGTGGGAGCTATCAGATATAAAATTTGTTCATTTTTTATGTTTCGAAAGTGTTGTAAATATATTATAAAAAAACATTCATAAATTCCGCTTTATTTAATGTAATTTTGTATATAAAAAGTTCATAGTAAATTTCTTAAAAATTGCTAAATGCATTTTAAAATTAAACATTTTATAAATAGAATATATAGAAAGCTTTATTTTTTCGGAAAAGTAGGAAATGGACTTATATCATTTTCAAAATAAATAATATATAATAATAGTATGCTAAGTAGTTTCTTCTCGTAAATAACGAAAAATACGTTTCTCGCTTTCAAATCGCAGAATATTTAATTAATCAAGTCAATAAGATTGTTTTCAAAACAATTGTTTGTACTTGTAAATTATTTATATTCAAATCGGTTTAGTATTTCCAGTATAATTGGACGCGCTGTCACTGGGAAAGGTTTAATTATTGAGTTTTGTTTAGTAAAAGCCTATGTTAAGGTATTAAACTTGATTATTTAACGTGCATGGAATTAATATTTCCATAACTATCTTAATATGATGACTGCACGTTATATTAATATCTATACAGACAGACATACACTTGAAACTAATGAACCTAAATTTAAAAGTAATTTTTGTAAAAGTAAAATGTATAATTTTTTATAAAAAAAATTAAACTGTTTTGAACTTTTACTAATATAATGATTTGTTGAGGTCTAAAATTACTCAAATATTTTATTTCATAGGCCATATATCTCAACACACAATTTCAACATAATAATATTTTCCTCGTAAAATTTGTGATTGTTAAATATTGAAGCTTCTTCTATAAATTAATTCATTAGTGTCACCTAACAGAATAATATGTGAATCGTTTAATCGATATACAAATTTGATAGTTCAATCATGATTTAAGATCTATAAATCGACCAAAGCAACCAATTTTAATTCGAGATCATTTATTATTTAATAGTAAATACAAATTAAATTTATGTATTAGTAGCTTTTCAATACGTGATATAAATAAAACCGACCGCCGCAAGCGATCTGTTTTTGAGGTAATTAAGCATTTATTACAGACTAATTAACATAAATATTTGGCGTGTTCTAGGTAAACTAATAATTGTGATTTATATGTACATTTGATAAATGCAACACTTCAATATAATAATATGACATAACAAAATAAGTTATATTCATTACGTAATCTAATTTTTTAAGTCTAGTGTACTTCGTTGAAAGTAAAATATTTCGATAAAATCACAAAATTGACACGACAAAATATTTACAAAAAACATTTTAAGTTTAACAACATAGCATTCTCGTATTGCAGTAAAATTGCATAGCAAAGTCATTAACTGTTACCTTGTGCAACGTAACGGACCGATCGGTACCAGTCTCAGATCTCGTTCCAGATACTTCCATCAATCTTCCACACTATTGTTGTATCCGTGTCGTATCGAGTACGTACAATAGTATGTATCTATATTATATATAAAATGTTTAACATTTGCAGTTTTAAATGAGCTTCAGTTTTTTAATTATATTGTAAAATATAAATCTATCTATCTATATATATATATATTTATATATATATATATATATATATATATATATATATATATATATATATATATATATATATATATATATATATATATATATATATATATATATATATATATATATATATATATATATGTTTTTTTTTTTTTGTAAAAAAAGCGAATGAACTGATATAATTTTTTATTTTTTTTATTTTTTAATACTTTATATTCTCTCTACTTACGTACGTATTTTTATTTACACTGTACCTTTTAACCTAGATGCTCTTTTTGAAAAAAGTGTTAATAGCTCAAATTACTTGCTAAATAACAGCGCAGTAAGTAAAATATTAAGTACATAATTTCGTTAAAAGCTGAAGTAAAAACTGTTAAAATAGTCTTTTGTTCCCAGCTGCAAAGTTCTATAGGCACTTATAAATGCTTCGTGAAATAGTATATTAACATAGATCATCATTGATATACGAGTACTCGTATGTTAACATTAACACAAACGAATAACTTGTTGATTAAAAAGGTTATAGAAACTAAATTGTTGAGCGAATACGTTTCTGTAACGAATGTATTGTACTGTTAGTGCTAAAAGAAAAAGAACTGGCAATATAGCTACTCCACTGAACCGCAGGAAATACTCAGATGAACGGGCAATGTGGTTCTATTAACAATATCTTTTTTCTCCCGTTTGTGTAGTGACGTGACAAGAAATAAGAAACAATAAACGTAATAATGACGTTGTGATGTTTATATTTTTTCTTGTATCAATATTATTATAGAAACAGAAAAGATATTTAGAAAAAATAAATTTTAAGTTTACAATTTACAAAAGGCCATCTTGGTGAGAATGCAAAACGTGGAGTTGCGCCGCTCACCATTCAATATCTCGACAATTGAGCTGAAAGTTTGGAGACGGAATGTCTTGACAGACAGACAGACAGGCATATACAACGTGAAACTATAAACCAAATTTTAAATATACATTTGTGTTTATTTAAGCCCGAATTTGAATTGTTATAGTATAGTAAATTAAGATACAAATGTTATTATTGCATTCTAGAAATATCCGTTTGGGCGCGCTTTAATCCGATTGTTGTCGGAGCCCAATATCCAATCACGATTTTTATTAACCCTCATTATTATTGATTGCATGGATTTACATTCTCGATTGACTTAATGTATTATTGGAGAGTATAATCGTTTTATTTTAAATGGTACTGTTATTATTAATTTGATGCTCCGCTAAGCTTTATTTTACCATAAAATATATGGCGGTTATTAAATAGAGAGTTCTGTGTTAATACTGTTATGGGGTGTAGCGGAAAATATTATGTTAAAATTTAATTGATTCCCTACATGTATGTAATCATAGAATGCAGTTATGGCCTTTTTGTAACTGTAGATAGTTTTTTGAATATAAAAGTCTCTTTTTATTGGAATTCTCAAAAAAACGAAAAAGTTTTCTAACGTTTATAGCGTTATACAGCAAATTATTATATATTGAGAAGCTTTTATTTTTAAGCTTTAGGCTGCTTACATGAGTTAATTTATTTTTTCAACTTTACCACTTACCTTGCATACAGAAGAGAGAACGTAGTGTTAATATACAAAATTACGAAAATATCGGTCAAGTGCGAGTAGTACTCGCGCACTGAGGGTTTCGTACCTATTTCATAATTGTAGGTATTCTGACGAAATATTTTTATTTTTATTTTTAGTATTTATTGTTATAACGGCAACGGTAATACATAATTTGTGAAAATTTCAGCTTTCTAGCTATCACAGGTTTATGAGATACAGGGTGGTGACAGACAGACAGAGAGAGACAGACATTGATTTTGAAGACTGGCACACCTGATGTAGAACCATAATAGTCCATATAATCTACAAGAAATAATGAAATGCTGCCATAACAAAAATGGTGCGATAAGCTCTTTCCATTGACATATAAAAATCATGTATCTGGAATACTTGATGTAGACCCACAATAGATCACCTAAACTATAGAACATCTCTGAAAACTATTATACTAATATTAACTATTTGAAATAAAGAAATGGCGCCTTAACAGAAGTTGTTCAGCGAGATGTACGTTTTTCATTAGCACTTTGATATATGACAATCAAAGATCAGATCTTTGATTTTAACTTATTAACTATTTGGAGCTAATAAGTATAAAAAATCAGAAAATATCAATAACGTATAAATAAAAGAACATTAAGTCTTCGCAAACGAAATTGTAGACATCTTCTAGTATAGTTATAATAAGTAATAGTTATAATAGTTTCTAAATCCCATACACAAATGACAATCTTTCCATCTCTACTTCCGATATCATTTATCAGTAAGATAATTATCTTTAACGTCTCAGGCCATTGGACTAATTAGTTATCCCAAAAAAATTAAGGATAATTGCAGGGACCGATTGCTTGGATTTATTCTTCTTAAAAGCTTCGTACTGATAAATTAAGTGCCTCTGGTACTTTGCCAATGTTTTCGTTTTCTGTTTTCTCGTAAATGCCAGTCACAATTGTTTACTCTAATTTCATTTGAAAAAAATCTTTTAATATAAGTGATGTGTGGAAAGGAAAAGACAAGTCTTTATTGAACTTTATAAATAAACTCGTATGAAAGTAATTTTAATAAATTCTGTGTTCAAATAATTGAGGAAGCCTCACCTAATAACACCGTAAATATATATACATATATATATATATATATATATATATATATATATATATATATATATATATATATATATATATATATATATATATATATATATATATATATATATATATATATATATATATATATATAACTACTTCTGCTAGACCTTTTACCTGATAACGATGTAGCGAGCTAGATATGTCAGTAGACGTATAAAACTCTGATAATTCACGTATAATCAGTCTTAATTGTTATCAGTCTTAATTGTTAAAGTATCAGAAACCATACGAATTTATAAAAAATTGAACCGTATACAGGTTAATTAGTTGCTAAACTTTGCTTTCATCAATGCGCTTGAAGGCTTCCACGATTAGTTATTATAATTTACATATTCATCCTAACTGTAGTCATCGAACATATGACAATAATATTATGTTTATATAATAAGTACACACATATAGACTCCAGTTGTCGCCAAATACATGAATAATTTATGTGAATTGTTCTGTTAACTCGTTATACTGGCTGAGATATATAGAATAGCTTTCCGTCTCTGGGGCTATTGTGCAAATACAATCTGGGTTTGCACTTCAAACAACATCTAATTATTCAATTGCGGAGTATTATTGTAGGATTCGCCTCACGGCACAAGCATACCATGCTAGTGTAATACTGAAATCATTGAATTATGCTCATATATGTAAATTAATTTTACGGCACAGCTATCTATATACAGATATACATATTTGTTTATATTGTTATAGAAACAAATATATCTTAATAGTTATATTGTTTTTTTTAATTATATATTTTAATTTTACCTGTGCTTTATTATTAGTACCAAAAACAAGGCAATTTTACAGAGTAAATATAGGCAAAACTTATATGTTAGTATTTGCACCAATTCATTGCATTACGTAGTAATTGGTGTATTAGTTATATAACAAAAGTAATGCAAAAATTCAGTTTGTAAAAATAATATTTTTTAGAACCTACACCAATTTTTTACAGTCAGCTGTGGCCTACTATGCCACAACGGTAACGTAAGAATTTTTTTCTAAGTTAGTAACAATATTTTACTATAAATAATTCATTATAATTAATTACTAATTAATTGTATAACATTTATTCAATAATTAAATAAATTGATATAAAATTGACTTCATGCTTCGTTGTGTCGCGGCTTGTTAATTATTTTGTTAAATAAACACACTATAGCATATGATTCATTATGGTTTCACGTTTGCCAAAAATGCTCCTTTAGTTGTTTAATTTAATTGAGTTTTCAATATGATATATTAATTTACGACGCAGGTTATGTTTGGACAGTACCAAGTCCCACTTTAAGAAGCATTTGTCCAAACCAAAGGTACAAAAAAATCAGAATCAAGTTAATATTTTACTTATTATTAAGTATCTAATGCCACTTTACAATGACTAGATTATATTATTTATTTATTATTATTTTAATATATTATCTGTCATGCTCTACTACCACTACTTACTACTTACTAAATTGTGTATACGATTTTCCATAACATTGAAAGTGATTCGTAAAGACTTGAATTTGAGAAAATCGAAAATTTCCAATATGATGTCTTGGGTATAAAATTTCATAACGACCGCGATGTAAACATATGAAATTTAATGAAAACATATAAAAAGTTGAAATGATTTAGGTTCAAATCCCGCTGCGTTAAAATTTTTGTGTTTTCCTTAAATAGTTTTTCTAAAATAAGTGTAGATTAACACTTTAAAAAATAATGACATATACAACAACATTAAAGTAAAAATGTGAAGAGTTTTATTAAATAAGACTTAATTAAAAAAGAAAAATATTTCAACTAATTCTATCACTAATTGAATTTCGGTCAACAGCAAATGATTCATATTTTAAAAGATAAATAAGCAAGTCTGAATGGAAATAAAATAAAATAAATTGCTTTTATATCTAAAACGAATATGCCTATTGAGTTAAAATATATAAAATAATTCACTATACCTGACTGGATTAGTTAGTTAGTTAGTTAGTTTAGATTTCTTTTTTAATTCTTTTTTTAGCTCTTCGTTTTTTCCGTATATAGCGTAGTAGGATGATAAATTTTCAGCTTTAAGTTGGTTCAAAGCATATATTCTTAATAGAATAAACTGAATTCTAGCAATTACTGGAAATGCAGCTCTCTAAATAATTACTCAATGAATTCATTATAATTAACTTGAGTAAAATAATAGACTCACATTGAAAGCTTACATAGCGTTTTCACATTGCAAAGAAAATATTTAATTAGTGCTAGTTCTAGTCTTAGTTGGTAGATTTTGAACTTGATATTAAACCTATTTTAATTACTTATAAATGGAATTTTTCATCCGTTAGAAATTACATTATGAATACATTAATTTAAAATAATTTTATTTTTAAACACATTATGATTCAAAAGCTTCCAAGATCAAGTTTCAAATTTCTTCATATTTCCTTCAGATTATCAATGTAAATGGAAAAAATAAAGTATCAGTACAATTATTTCTACTAAGAAACTAACCTTGGCAATCATAATTTATCATTTACATCTACAATAATATTAACCCAAATTCTACCAAAAGGCTAAAATTATATCATAAACTAACAAAATTTCAGCACATACCCTTTGAAAGCAATCGGGTATTTCGAATACTTCGACACGGAATCCACATTAGGCGATAAAAATAAAGTTATATTTGACTTCAAGCGTAAGAATTATTTATATGGCTCCACAGTGGCACTAATAAACTGACTATCGCTCTTTTTCTGAATTACTCAAGACAGCAATCCTGGACATTGTAGGAAATGAAAATTAATGACAGTCGTGAGTATTTTTTCATGTCGGTTTGAGTACACACCATTATTTCCGTTTTTGGCACGGTACCCTCATTTATTATGTAAGTTGCGGGTAAAGCATTACTGAAATGCAGATTGCATAGTGATATGATAATGCAAAGGCGAAACTGTAAATGAAGCCTAGTTTAGGATATCGTTCTCCGTTTGCTAAGTGGATAGTTGATGCTAACTCATTTTCATATTTTTACCACCAGAAATGAAACATTAGCAAGCAAAACAACAAAAAAATGTAAAATGAAATTAGTTTATGAAAATTAGAAAATTTTATAATCATACAACTGTAAAAGGTGTCAGTTTTGTATATTTAATAAAAATTAATAATACTTCTTGGGACTTTTATACAAATAAGACAAGCCACTCATTATTATATATTATGTGTCTGATATTCGCCTTTGACGCAAAAGTACTAAACGGATTTTGTTAAAACTTTTTTTATAAATAGCTATTGATAATTGGCAACATATATGCTATTATTTATATTGATGGTAGCGCCATAAAAAAATTGTCATCATGAGCACTTTCTTTTGACATAACAAAAAAATGTCTAATGTTATTTATTTTTAAGAGATATGAATGCGATATAAATGCCTTAAGAAAATAAAGAATCTTATGCGAAATCACAAAACTTTCCAGGAAACTGAGAAGGCTCTGTGGCTACTTTCTTATACCGCTACTTTAATATTAAAGATTTAATCCCTGTTAGTACTAGGATTATATTAGACATATTAATTTTAACAAATTTACGGAGCATAACTACAATAATTCATACATTTTGTTATCATATATTAATTTATAGCATATATTCTTTACAACATCCTAATTTTTCCGGATTTTTTACGTACAACGAGCGTGTTAATATAATTAGCATGCCAAGTGTCATTAAATTCACACAAAATTGGGGTGGCAACTATTGGTAAATATGTCAGACAACTGTCGATGTATGAAATTTACAAATTAAAATTGAAGTATCTGTTAGTGATTTCAATATTACTGTGTTTTTCAAATGTATGATATAGTTATTTACATGCCACTAAAACACAAAAAAACAATCATCAATTAACATTTTTAAATAATTTGTCTCTTCGTCTGTTTGTCCGGGCTAACCTCACGAACAACTTAACCGAATTTTATGGACCTTTCCCTGAAATATAGAAGAGTTTGTATATAATTAAACATAAATATGATAAATAATATACTTATATTTATCAAACCGAAATCCCCACATAATGGCGTTTACCGCGCGTGATTACCATCCGTCCACATAAAATATATCATATAAAATTATAATATTCATTTATATATAAATTTAGTATTTTTCTTGGCCAAAGTGTTTCGAAAGGTTTATATTGTACATGTAAGTTTTTTATTTCTTAAAAAAAACTTATATGTACAATACATGAGAATTATATTAAGTAAATTGAGAATATCGATCAAGCGGGCTAAGTCGCGAAGGGTTCGCTAGTTTAATATATAATAAGACTGCAAAATTACATCTAGCTAAACACCGGTAAAGGGCACTATTTCGGGGAGAATAGCTTCCCTTTGTAGACAAAACTTCATTTTGCCAGCTCGTTCATTATCTACGACTGACAGATTTGCGAGGGCCGCTCCATCAATCCAATTAGTCAGTATTAAGAAAAATTGCAGGTATACATATATTTTGCTTTAGTTTGCTTTTGCATTTTTGTAGAAGTAATAAAATGTTGAGATAAATAATAAAGGAAACTGTGTCGAGTATAATATATATCTTTAATAATAATATAATTTCCTACAGATAGGAATTAATTGTAAATTGGAATTAATTTTATTAAACTCGTTTGTATTCGTATCTAGTATTCCACATCAGGGACCTTCTGCGTGTTCAAGTACCTTATACCTTGCCTTAGACAACATGACGTTCAATTCAAAGTCATGTTTTCATCTCGAGATGTGACCAAAGAGGTTTAATATGCGAGTCTTGATAACCACTGCTAGATGCCAAGCTCATTTAATATGGAAGATTTCGTACGAAATTACGCCCATGACAGTCTAAGAATCATTCGCCAGCGTCTCATTACCAAAGTGTCTGATTTTATTTATGATATCTTGCAATATTTGTTGCTGCGACATAATATTAGTACCCGTGCCAGCCGGATCTTAAAGGCTTTTGTAATATTGTAGTTCGTCCAAATTTTTGTCATATTTTTCACATCAGTCCTCGTAATTGCCATACGTTTCTTCCGTTCGAGCTAAAACTCCCAGGTATACATTGGACGATACCACTTGGTCGTTTCTCATTTCAGATATTTCTAAAGAGTTGTTGTTTGCACAGTCTATGATAATTATATTGGTTTTACTGCGATTAATCCTTAATTTGAACTCTAGGCTCTCCCGTTCCATTTTAGCTATTCCGCCGCCGCCGCCGACGGCTACATATATATATATATATATATATATATATATATATATATATATATATATATAGCAACCAAACCTGTTTCAGAAGATCTCGATATAAACTAAGTATAAATATAGTAAATAATATAACCGATATATTATAATTTCATAGATATTTTTATCTATAGACAACATGTACATTAACGCAACGTACCAATTGTAACAATTTTAATATTACAATTCTTGTATTTAAAAATAATAAAGACCTCGACAATATATTTTTATAATAGGTTTCGTTAAAATAAAGTTGATTACTTAAAATTTTCGTGCTTGTTTCGTTACGTGTACAATGATTTTATTTCACCTCGTGGTTTTAAATATTATATGAGAGAATAATTGTACTTAAGGTTATTTATAGAAAACAATAATAAAATTATGAAGAGAGTAATGCAAATATTTATATGATTTTATTACAAATTCAGTATGTAGTTGGGGCGTTATATTATTATAAACACCCTAGCTCATTTATCATTGTATTTAATGTCTCAAATTTGGGTAAAAAAAGTAAGTAAAAGTAAGTGTCTAGACCAAATGGTTATCACTACCGATACATTTTGATCTGAACTCTTAGCACATTTTGTGTGGTATTATTATTATTTTAAATATTGACGTGAAAAATTGAAAGTGGAGAATACAGGTTGTCAGGACTAGCCGGTGTATATAAAACAAAAATAAATAGTGTCGGATATTGTGTTTTACAAGAGTAACGCTTTTAATTATTAACTTTTAACGCTTTTTAAAGAGAGATTTACAAGAGTATGCTTACAGATGGTATGTTCATTACATATATTTATTACCAAAATATTGAATATTAAATGATCATTTTAATTTGTATACAAATTGTGTTGTGTGTTGTGAAAAGTAGTTCGAAAACTTGTAAATCCGATACTTCAAATCGAAGAATCACAATATGATGTCACAGGTAAGAATTTTTCAAAACGAACGCGATTCATTTTACTTATGCGAGAGCAGCCACGAGCAGATCGCTAGCACATTAAATGCTTTACACCTTACGTATATTGATCACCGTTCGTCAAAAAATCAAAAATCTATACGATAAGCTACACTGGTCAAATGTAATAAGCAGTTAGGAAACTTCAAAACCCTTGTTGCTTATACAACTCGACCATTCAGCTGTTTTCCAGAAAAGCTATGATTCATCTAAATGCTGGAATGATGTTCTTAAAATGACCGCTGCGCAAGTTAAAGTCGGAAATAACTTTTAATTTTTCACTTAATAAAACTTTCTTCTATTGCAAGATGCAGCGTACCTTTGTAAAATATCTCTGTCTCGAGATTTTCTTAAGTGTCTGTTTCTTAAGTTTCAATAATCGATAAAATATTTAATGTATTTACAAAATTTCGTAACTGTTTTATTATAGACTACAATAGATAGACAATATGACGTACCTGAAACAATGTATAACGTTGGCAGAATTATGTAACCCATAATAATTATAAAGAAATAGTAATACTTTGTTGAACTGTGGTAACCTGTAGTACATTATTTATAATGAACGTACATAAATTAATTAAAATCAAATACGTTATGTACACTGTTAATAAGATACTCGCATCCTGCTCGCAACACCGCGGTCAAGCTCGTTAGTCAATTACTTTTTAATGAAAAAGTATAGCTCTACCCATCGCTTGGTAAATGAAAGGTTTAAATGTTTCATAATATTGTTATCAAGCTTAATTTACGATAGAATAACAGTATAAAATGTGCATCGTTTATGTAATTTAACTTGAAAGTAGTTCTTTTACTTTACATAAAATTCTATAAAACTCTGGGTAAAATGTATTGAGGAAAACAAACAGTTCAGATCTGATGATAAACATATTTAAGCATATATATATATATATATATATATATATATATATATATATATATATATATATATATATATATATATATATATATATATATATATATATATATATATGCTATGAGACACGGCGTGTTAAGTGGCGGAACTCAACGCCTCATTTTATGTTCCCAGTGTAGGGTTATGAAATAATAATAATAATCATTAATTGGGACGAATTAGGATTCAACCCTTGACCATCGTGTTTCAGTCAGTCGTCGTACTGCGCCATGATGGTGTCAATGCTTGAATAAATTATAAGACCAGATATTAGGCATTCTGTATCTGAGTAGATAAAGGGGTAGAAATACTCTTTATTATTTTTGGTTACATTATGTGCATATATATAACAAAGAATTAATAAAATACAGTAAATTATCAATACTTATAATAACATGTACAAAGTATTTTAAAAGTATACTAAATTTCAGCGTCTAAAAAAATTAAATCTTCCTTTAAAAATATGCTTAAGGTGACTTGGTCACTAAACAAACCCGGTCGTCGCTCGCGTACCAACCAGTGTACATTCAACCTCTTCAATAGGCTCGTCCGAGCCGCTTTCAGTGGTTGATGAAACACAAACTATGTCACTGGGTACATCCAAAATTTCGGACCTTGTTTGTATTACCAAACGAACAGCCTTGTGCTCGGTTAATAGAGTTTCGTCCATACCTATTCGCTAGACTAGCTTCAACGCGCTACACAAAATACTAAGATTTCACTGGTCTGTAATAAAGCTTTTATCGGATTTCATATTCGCCTATAGAAATTAAGTATTATTTGAGATATAGAAATGACTTTGATTAATGAAACGTATTAGAAATATACTCGTAAGTAACATGTATAAGGCTACAAGGTTAATAAGTTTTTTGATCTTATACCTTAACGGTTTATTCTTGTAATATAATAAATTGTATGTTATATGAATATATCGTGCAAATTTTTATATGTAATATAAAAATATAAATATATTTTTCCTAATATAGTGAAATAAGGATTGTTTTCAACAGAAAAAACCATTCATCCATCCATTTATCTAAGTTTCAAATAATTTCAAGTTATGGGGAACTAAGAATGATCATAATATTTCCGCTGTTACCGACCTTTCCTTTAGGACTAAATTCTCTGGACTCCAATGTATAAACAGTAATGTCTTCTTTCTCCATATTTCAGTATACGTTAGGTCAATTCTCACGTGATAATTTAGGATATATAAGATGAACTTGTAGCTCATTAAAGGCTACTACAGACTTTTATGAGCAACTTAATGGTGAACATAGTCTTCACACTGTAATCTATTGAAGAATATCAAGAATATTAATATTTAATAGTTAGACGACGATAGATAGTTATGTCGTTATGCTAATTATAGTTACTATGTATATTTTAAGATATTTCAATTATATATTAACATATTTATATGTATAGGTGAATAGCCTAAATAGACCAAGGAAACATATTATCTTAAAGTTTATCGTAGTGACAAAAAGTGCGTGACAAATACTGTCACAAGCTATAGGCAAATACCCAAATCATGACCTAATATATGGGCAATTTATCACCGACAGACCTTTATGCCGAAGCCATCAATCTCGAGGTGCCTTTACTTGACACTCCAACTAATTATTGTAGATAGTATGTCTACAGTTTACTTGGGCATATCAACATTTTTTTGACGGGTAACCTACAAGTACGAAATGAAAAGGGATTTACGAAAGGGTTTATAAATCTTAATATAAAATATACAGAGCTCTAGCTCAGGTTAGTTCTAAACACAGCCTATTTTTCTTCTAACTCTATTTCCGTTAAAAAAATTGACTACAGTGAAATGAAACCTCAATTAAATTATGTCTTTTTTTAAAGATGAAAAAGGAAACTCATACAAGTATCAAATAGGATACTACATTTAATATTAACAGTTTAGCTCATAAAAATATTAAGAATGCACAAGCTTTTTTTTATAGCTCGCGTCAATACATTTAAAGTTTTAACTGCTTTGCTCTAAAATCTAGGGGTTACTTAAAAGCACCTGTTCGTGTTACTTGTACAAGCAATTTACATAACTAAATCCTAATTTAACTTAGAATAGTGATAAACTTAGAACCACTATAAATTTGACACTGTTGTGGTGTAGTCATGACTGACACAATTTATTAGGATTATCTTTTAATATTTCACGATAGTCGTTACATATTTTAAGTACATATTTTATCACTCTAAGCACATGTTTGAGCTCCTCTTACAAATTTTAAGCTAAACTGTTTTTGTTTTTTTTTTATTTTTAATATAGTCAATATTATTTACCGGTACATCTAAATCATTGGATTTATGTTAGAATGTAATTACATGTTCACATGATTTGTATTATACTTTTTAACCTTCACCATACAATAATTAAGACATATATTTTCTCCTATACTAATATAATTACGTACTACAACTACTTTTTAAAGATAAGAAAATTATATTAAATGAAATTCGATCAAAAGGAAACTGGTTTATTTAAAATTCATATAAAATTTGAATTAAAACAATTGTAGTAGCGATAAAATATAAAATCTGCGATTGAAAAAAAAAAATTCGGGTTTTTTATATTTACAAATCATAGCTGAAATTGAATTTCATGATTCGTTGTCTGACAGTTCATTTCAATTGTTCTAACCAAAGGGCAAATAGACAGGTGTCACTGGCTTTGGACGTACCGGGAATAAAAATAGTAAATTCACCAGCCATTCCCACAGAACGCTGTGTCGGCGTCGGCACTTACAGAAGCAAATAAAAATTGAAAAATCTGATCCACAAATCCCCCGAGGGTCGGACCTCGCACGTTCCGCACTCCGTCCTCTCTCCCTCAAATCTCGAAACAATGAACATTGTTTACCGTACACGTTAAAGAAAATATAGACGTACAATGCATTTACTCTTTAAACACAGTAAAATCTACTTAATAGGTTTCATATTATAATTATTTTAAGTTTAAAGTATACATTCTTGTAATAAAAGACTGAATTTATTGCAATTGCTAGTTCACTTTTCACTTCATCGTAGAGCAATTTCAATATTTTATATACCGTTTATATTGCCAAGTCCACTTTATTACCGCCATTACTAACATTCAAGAAGTCTAGCTTATTCTAATATAAATACTCATGTATGTGTACGTGTAAACAAACTTATAGCGTCGTCTATTTCAATTTTCTTGGGCACGTAGTGTGTACTCCTCATTTGCGTCCACCATACATTTTGCTTTGCGTTGCAGACCAACTATCATAGTTCACACGATATCAGGACTAATGGCATACAAAATAGGAAATATTTTTGGATAACTTTCATTTAGCTGATCCGTTTATTTTGCACCCTGTTCTTTTTGGCAGTAGGTATATTATTACTTACTGTTATCTCTTGGTAAATTGTTTGTTTTTTATGTCTCGTCTCTAACACGATGTAACTTGTAACTTGTTCTTACAACATATGAGCTTTAGGATTTACTTTGCAAGAACAACTGGGGCCTGGGATTGTTTTTCTGCAGCAAGGAACTTATTAGTACTAATTCTAAAAACATGGTATGGTTTGATTTTTTTTAAAAACACATTATTTCTTTTTTTTTGTTCTAATGAACCTGTGTACACGCGAGTCTGTTTGTACTTTTACTTACTTACCGTATCTTTTAATTATTATATTTAATTATGATATCATACGCTAAAGTGTCGCGGTGGAAAAGTGTCTTACTATAAATACAGTGGACGTGAGTTCGATCTCCAAGGGGCATGAATTAATTTTATTCGCCACATAACTCTTCGGACGGAAAAGTGAACTGAATCTTGGAGTATATTGACACTACATATTTGCCTACCCTGGATTGTGCAGGATAAAGTGTAAACTCAAAATTACTATCTATATTTATATATACAACAAAAGACAGAAAAGTCAATTCTGTACATGTAAGGTTTTAAAAAAATATTGATTGAGTCGGTAAATATATCGGTAATAGAAGCTAAAAATCCACTCTTTGATTTGATTTACAATTATTATAGAGACATTTAGCGACCAGAAGGTAATTTAGTAAGTAGGTAAGGTAGTTTTTGATAGAATATCATCTATTGGTACATAACTTAAAATCATTTTCGAAAACTAATATTATGTGTTTAAAAATTTATAGTAATATTTTATAATATGTGTCAAGAGATGACATTATTAATTAAAATAAAATTTCTGCATCACACTGGCAGGATGTTTTTTATTTGTATGTATATTTAAAAAAAATGGAAATTGATAAATTTCAGTATTGCAACAGTTTTCTTAAACACAATTAAAGTTTGATAAAGTCGAATTACTTTGATTACTGGTATAAAGAATGAATAAATCTTGACAACTTTAAACCTAAATCAACATATAGATATATAGAATAGTTGTCATCTTGGCTCTTCAGTGACGTTTCCGTAGGAAAAAATTACAAATTTTAATTACGTCGATTACTAACAAATGAAGCTAAATTATATTATAGATTTTGTCGAATAAATTACTTTTTTAAGCATTGTTAAGGTTCAAATAATTTATTTTAGTATAATATTAATATTATTTAAAAAAATTACAATGTTAAAAATAGAAGATATTAGTAGTACATTTGTCAGGACTTGATTAAGAACGTTAAAGAACGGCCGGTGTATTTTAAAATAAAAAAAATATATTAAATTTAATTCCTTTACTTATGCATTTCCATAAATAAAAAAATAAAAGTGCTAGTATGATTTTGATTTTAAAAGTCAATTATGGGAAGTGGATATTGAGTTTTTTACGCTATGAATAGAAAAGCTACAACATAATCTGTCTGTAAAGATAGAACATATTATAATATATAACAAACATTCATCCTCACAAACTTTCACATCTAATATTATTATCCTACATATATCTATGTTATATATGTTAATTTGTGAAATCGCTAAAAGTATTATCTCGATACAACAACACGTTATGTACCAATCTAAATTTTGTATTTTCCATCATAACATAAGAATTATTAATTAATAATTTAAGTGAGAAATAGATTATCGTATGCGTTTTTTTATATTAGCAATACATTTATTTAAGATTATAGAATTGACGATTAGTATCAAGAATAAAATGAGACTTTTAATATAATTTTTAGTGTAGTTAACCACACAAAAAGAACACATTAGAATCAAATTATAACAATATACTATACAATAACGATTCGAAATCAATTTACACAAGCACCCATATATGGGGTTTAAAGCCATTAACAATGCAAAATTCAGTTAATCCATTCATCCTGAGTTCTCTGTATTGAGAGCAAACTACGTAATGTCGGTTACGAGGCATTCCATTTACATGAATGATTATTCACATCCAGTTAGCAGGCAATTTTCATCGTTTACTTTTAGGCACAAAGCTTATTATTGTATGAGAGTGGACCGGCTGAAGTTTATCTGTGGAAAACGCATGGAAGGCAATGTTCGGCTCGCTGGCCTGTTAACATGCCTTGTCCGTGTTAAGCAAATGCCTAAAATCTGAATTTTATAAAATATTACGTAGGTACATGACACGCATGCATGTATGACGCATTTTGATAAGACTATTTTTCAGATTTACATATGTTTTTTGAATGAAACTGAAGAGTGTGGCTAAGCGAAACAAAATCATTTTTTACCTGAAAAGTTGCTATATAAATAGTTTTAATTTAAATTAGAAATAGTTTTAAGGAAAATAAGTTTGATATGTCTCGATAAAATTTACAATAAAAGATCAATAAAAATTATAAATTTTGACATAATTAGCTGATATTTCAATTTTAATTGTATTAGATAAAAATAAAAGAAAGTTTAGAAAATAAAAAAAGTCCTTTACAAAATCTGCTCCGATCGACTACACATTCTTATTCCCTTGACCCTTTTTAATGCTAGAACGATGACACGTTCAATTACCTTGAATCGTATAACATTATCTTATTTAGTAGCTGTTTCAAGTAACATAACCCTTAATAAAAGGGGCCATAAAGGTTAAACACACAATTGATGTCACCATCAGTCTAATCCACGAGAGTAAGTGTATAGCGCTACTAAACTCAGCGGGCGATCTATCCCTCCCACTGAGTTGGATAAAACCCGACTTTTCAATTTGGTATCATTTAATAAATCTTACTAGCGTTTAAATAAGCCTTTTTATATCGTCGTAATACAAATAAATACATAAACATTGTTAAAATTATTGAAGTAAATATAATATACTTTTTCTTAAATAAATACACGATACAAGATATATATGACTTGTATTTCTTTATGATAATTATAAAAAAAAAACATCAAAATCTTTCGTCTACAACTATTGTATAAAAGTAAGGTTCTAGTAATATTAGTCTTTCAATTACAATAACTTCTCTAATAGAATACATAAACATTGTCGAGCTCTTGAGACGTTGATATATATTTATAAAATTTTCTCTTTTGTAGGATCTTTCAGACCTTATTAGTAAAATTGCTGCGTCGATCCCTTCAAAAAAATCCTATTACTAAAATACACATTGAGCTCAAATGTAATACTTATTTTTATTGTTTATCTGCCAGCTTATTATTTTTATGTTTATTTTTTTGTTTTTTGCTTAACGCTTTATCCTGTATTCTGTAGGAACGTAGTGTTAAGACACTCCGTTACACATTTGTAAAATAAATATAAAACGTTTATAAAACACTTTTACTTAGGACTTAAATACATTAATTTGAAATTAATCTGCTTGTCAAACATAAATCGACAGCTTATTCTATTTTCGGTTATTCTACACATGATAAATGAAATATAACAGTACAATACAAGCAATCACCGAAACCAAGTTAAGTAATAAAATGTTCAACGGCTTGGCAAATGAAATAAAATAAATGTTATAAAACTGAATATAAACAGCAATTCTGGCACGAGTCACCCAAAATCAATCTACAGTAAAGGCAGAACGGATGTAGTAGATGTTAAGCATTTAACTCTCATTACGCCGCAGCGGGGTTCGAAACGAATGTGCCAAAATACCCACACCGTATCTTGGCGCCGATATTTCCCGAGAGTAAATTTCCTAAATTTGAAGTTTCCGCTCCATGCCGCGTATAGTAGAAATCGACGGAATTCCTAATCTTGCCGGAAATCAGTTCACACTGGCAACACCGAGGAAATTTTGTTTATTTTGAATAAGAAATTGTAAATAGATATAGATAGGAACACTGTGTGGCTTACTAAAATTACATATACTCTACTAAGTACGTTTGTATGACAACATTTTTTACAAAATTATTTTTTTTTGTTCTCGCTATGAAAGAAAAATTGACATGTATATGAGCGGAAAATGAAAAAAAACCAGTGTTTGTGTTTTATCGTGCAGTATAGTACCATTTTAGTTAAGTTCGTTAACTAACGTAGATTTTTTTGTAAATATTTAATAAAACACGTTTTGTCTATTTCAATTTACCAAGTGAATCAACAAATGAATTGAAAACAAAATACAATTATTTGTTATCATATATTTTAATGGTTTTTTTTTTATTGTACACTGTTTTATATACTAGCTTTTCACTTCAATAACAGCATCAGCAGGTATACAACCTACGAGTACAATTTCTTAAAATGTTATTTTTGATTCTTTAATGAATACTTATAAATTTTAATTGTACTTAAATAAATGGATTTTATACATAATATGCACAAAGTATTTTTGTTTTAATGTTAGTAAAGCAAGGTGCCTGACATACCATCCATCAGGCTCTCAAGGCTCATGACAAGAAAGCTTGCCTCTCTCATGAATATTTATCACGCTGTTTGTTCCCACAACCAACTTCCTACCATAAACTTTTTATAACTCTTTTCAATTTTAATACATAATAAATTAAACGGTGCCAGCTTATAATATTAAAATCGAGTACATTGTGTGTCTAAGAATGACAAAGCATATATATTTATATTATTATGTTTAAAGTAATATTATTAGCAGTAACATAAGGATCGTCTTGAGGCACAGCGTCTACGTGTAAACGCGAAGGGATGTAGGTTCGATTTCCACTCGGGGAGAAAGAATTATTTTCATTTTTTTCATTCTGGCAACAACGCAAAGCGCGATATTCGCCATTCAACTCGCAATTCCTCGAAAGACGGAAAGTGCGGAACGGAGTGTCATAACACTAAGTCCCTTCTGCCTACAGTTCCTTCTGCCTGCCCTGTTATGTACGGGATACACCTTGAAGTTAAAGGGAAAGTAAAAAAAAACATACTAATAAAAAAAAATTAAAATGCTACTAAATGTATAATAATAACCAATAGATGGTCGAGTAATAAATCTACGAAAATATTTAACTCTATCAAGTTAAGTAATTAAAGACAAAACTAAAACTCTGTATATAATAGGATTGCTATATATTTATAATGTGTGTACAAAAATATAGAAAATGTTATTAAAATAAGCAGTAAAACAAAAATATGTTATTTAATATTTAAAGTGATTCATTACAAACAAAATTTTTTCAAAAATATGCTTTATAATATTAAATATTAAAAGCAAATAAATGATTGTAAAACATTATTATTTTTGTACTTCGTTGTTATTTCACAAAGTTCGAACAATCATGATAAATTTATGTGTTTGTGACATTGTTTTGTTTCAAGAGCACCCATACCGTAGTTTGACAGTTGTTTACTAAGTTTTCTTCTGTCTAAATAGAAGACTAACTTTGAATTAGTTCCTCCTGATGTTGGATTCATACTTTTATTGTGAAGAAACAAGACCGGGAGAGAAAATAATTGAATAGTAACATTTTCCGTCAAGTATACCAATTAGTATATTACTTATGAAATGTAGCTTTATATTGTTTTCCTTATTCTTTTAAGTATAGACGTACAATATACGTAATAATATTCTTCGAATATAACAAAATAAGATACTGTAATAAAAAACAAGGTAAGTTCTTAGAAGTTAGATTTATTCATATTCAGAAATTGAGAAAAAACAAATCACAATCATATCGTATACACACATACTCATATATATATATATATATATATATATATATATATATATATATATATATATATATATATATATATATATATATATATATATATATATATATATATATATATCATTTTCTTATGTTCTAATACTCATTTAATGTGTTCTCACGTGTAATAAACCGTCACTACATAACTATCGTTATTTACTTTTCTTCCAACGAAATTTTCTCACTAATTATGAAATATTTGCAAACGCACCGAACTGATCTCTTTATTATAAAACCGTGTCGTCCTCCATGCGATATTTCACGGTGTCTTCCGTAAGCGAAGAATGCCTTGGAGGCCGTAGAAAATATGGCAAGCAATAAATATGTCAAGTCAGGTCATCAGAATGGAAAGCCCGAGGCGTTTTGTCGCCAGATGTGCCACTGAATCAATGAAAAACCGCTTCTCCGTGCCCCACATCGATATGTCAAGATGGCGATGCTGGAAAACTAACGGAAGCTACACAGCTATAATAATGGCTCGTGTATTGTTTGCTGACGGGACCATTTCTGATTCGCGCACCTGCTAACGTAAAATATGACTCTGAATATTATTGTCATGAACGTATTGGACTACAAAAATGAGCGCTCAACTTGTAAAATATGTGTATGAAAGAAATAAATAAAAATATACATTTTACAAACATACACGTATATATAACATAAGTTAGTAGTATAATCATACCACGTGTAAGTTCTTTTATGCATATATTAATTAAGCGAAATATTTTATGTTGCATCGAATGAGCATATAAGAATCCATTTGTCATTTCAATAGATAATTAAATAATCATATAAATTCTTAAAAAATGATCTTGAAGTATTTTTGAGTATCAATATTGAATACTTTTTGAGATTTCTAAAATATATTTAATTATTTCGGTACCAATTTATAAAGAAGATAAATTAATAAAATTTCATATTGTTCTTTAAAACATAGAAAAATTAAGAAATAATCAAATTTAAATATTTTAAGAAGAAAAATTTTAGTACAGTTTTCATGTCGGAAGCAGTATTACACTAAACATTAGCTTCTGTGATAAGGCGCCAACAAATTGGTAAAGACACGCAAGCCGATCGGGAAAGCTATACCTACGTGTTTCGACTTTGATCCAAACCACTTCGTAGTTCACGCGTATTGTTTCAGTGTTATGACCAGCCAGAGTGCAATTCATTTGTGTACACATTCGCAAATAACTATTATAATATGTATATTTAAATTGCTTTTCAAGGTTCTTTTTATATCACAATGGCCGAATTACATGAACGATCTATTAAAACTTTCAACATTAAACAATTGTGCACATTGGAGTTCGTTAATGTGAATTTTCTTATTTTTTATATAAGTATAATATAATTCTTAAAATATTATTGCTATAATATGGCAGAAACATCACAGGGGATTTAAAATGGATATACCAAGTAGCATCCTATGAAATTCAATATAAGTAACTTTTATACGAAGTCGATAGAAATTGAATTATTAATACTTTAACGTAATAAAAAAAAGTTTCGCTATTGGGACGTAAAAAGCAAAGTTGAGAGATCGATCAAACGTCCCTAACATGTAAATTGACGCAAGCGTGCCAAAGGAAGCTATAAGTCACCGCCCTTCAACGCTTCGGTAATAAATTAAAGAGGGTATCTATTGAGTACTAGAGCTCTGATCTACAATCGAGATTGCAGCTTGACGTTGCATAATATACTATTTCCTTGTCGAACATAAATTACTATCAAATTTCGCTTAGAAACAAGTGCTGTCCATTATTTTGTTCTCCATCTTGTAGTATAATAATGTAACGTGAAGTTATAATAAAAATGAACGACGAAACATTACTAGCAAGCACTTGGGTGCCATTTAAGCCCTCGGCAATACCAGCTCAGATCATTATACTTATAGACTTGCCGAAGCAGTTTCGGAATAACATATACGATTGTTTCCTCATTTTTATTTCTCCGTTAAACCGAAAATATGTAAAAGCCATATTAAAATAACCACTGTGGTAGCTTATTATTGGTTATTGTATTTAGATATATAATCATATAAATAATTGTGTTTGATATATGAATTATGTTATGTAGAAGTTTATTATAAACCTTCCTATATAACCATCGTAGTTCAGTACGTTATTTTTCTACCATAACAATGTTATAATGAACTATAACTTTAACCTACTGTCGTTATATATCATAAAAAAATAATGTTTTCGTTTACCCTTCTAAGTGTTTTTATGATTTCAGGAAAGTTAGACAACATAAAATATCAACTGTGCCACGAAGCTTCAAACAAATAACTTTTATTGTCCCCTTAAAAGAAAAACTTAAGGTATCGTTTACTTTTTCGGGGACGGCAATTTCTATTGACTGTCATTTGTTTCTTAGGATAAAGCTGTTCAAATTAATTCTCTTTCTTATTATGATTAACATACACTTTTGGGTTTGGAAGTTACTGGTCAAGTGCCAAACATGAATTTCTACAAATTTCTTCTAAATTCAAGTGTACATATCTTTAGATACACTTGGCAAGTAACAGGCACTGCTCTTAGCTGCTCTTTCTCCAGCGCAATGGGCTCGTACCCTGAATGAATCTATAAAATGCGTATAGGTGATTTCCCGTGTTATTTTAATTTTGTTAAAATCTAAATTAATTGAATTAAGTTTAAATTTACCAGTTTAAAAAGCACATCTACTGTGGCTGTTGCTTTATTCTCTCTGCATATGCCTTTTATATGAGAAAGATGTATACAGAAAAATTATACATATGTATATACAAAAGAAATAACATTACGCACGTAGCCTAAGAAGTTGGCGACATAAATATTGCACGACGATATTTTGGCCTTGACAAAAAGGTTTACGAAAAAGTTATCTATAATAAATATCGTGCGACGTCCTCTAAGAACGGCTTATACGAACCATTTCTATTTTATAAATATTGACAAAACATATCGAGCTTGCGAAGCTATTTCCACTCCATAGTTTTAATGCTTATCAAGTTTATATTAAAATCTCGTTAAGGTGTCGTTTTAAAATTACGTACATCATTACATCGCGCAACACGATATTAAGTCACGCATCCACACCGACTTTAGCGTTGGCGTCAATATAAATTGCCCTAATAAAAAGTCTGACACCATAGTAGATGGAAAAGTAGTTTATTGGTTTAAATGTACACAATATAGGTTCAATATCTGCAGGAAATTTTGTTAGTAGATAAGTTAGTAAATATTGTAAGCTGACTTAGGTTACACTCGGCGGAATGAGCTATATAAACGTCCTCGCTAATGGTAATGCTGTGTTTAGAATTCATACTATATATATAATAACACTATATAAGAAAAAAAAAGTCCCGCTGAGTTTCTTGCGCCGGTTCTTCTCAGGTCTGAGGCATTATCTTTAGTGAACCGGTGGTAATGTATTAGACGTTCAAAAAATGAATCTTGTATTCTTACTTTGAATAAAATTATTTGAATTTGAATTTGAAAAATTTATATGCATTTTTTTGCCAAATATAAAAACTTAACCCGAGTAATAGTCATATTCTTCGATTCGATAGACCTCAATCATTGTCTGAAAGGTATATAATGTTCCCTAGAGAAATTCAACTGATAGTGCTTGAGACGTGACCCTGATTGTATCAAAGCAATCAAAGGAAACGGTAATGACTGTCTATACCTTTATTACTTATTTCTCTTATCTTTGGCATTTTTACTATAAATACGAAAAGTATTGCTTACTTTGAACTATTTTATGTTGTAAATTTTGCTTGGTGTATTTGAAGCACGTATTATTTAAATAATTTTTACGTTACGACTCAATTCATTTATCTGTGATCTGTAATAGTTAAAATCTATTTAACGATAAAAGTATCTAAATAATATAATATTAAAGAGGTATTTATTGCAATGTGTAGAAGTAAGTACCTTATATATCACACTAAAAACACAAACACTAAAATAACATTAAAAAAAAAAACACATTTTAAAACATTTGCACGAAATACAATGCTTCGCGCTATTATGCAATTTTAAATATTTAAATAACCTCAGCTTCAGGTCACTGATCATTGGTGTCGACCTCAATTATATAGGCTACGGTAGCCTACCCTCGTACCTGAACAAAGTGGTAGCATTTTTTCACAAAAAAAGTAAAGAATGTAAGCTTGCCTTTGTAATAAACTCGCTATCGGCAGTAAAAATATGAGAATAAAATATCAACATCAAACTTTAAAAATAGCCAAAAACACGATTAAGCTTTTGTGATTCCACGTTAATATTGTAAGTGGTTTATGCGATTTATGACTTAAAGAAGTTATAGCCTACGTGTAAAACAGAAACTTGACTCCAAAAGCAAACACATATGTTTATTAAAATTTAAATTAAGATTTAATGGCTCATTAATTCATTTAAATTAACAAAACGCAGCGATGATTTCCGCCACTCAACCCGCATTGTCTAAAAATTGGGCGGTAACCCGCGAACGGAATGTTGAACTAGTTTCCCTCTACCTACCCTACTATATGCGGGATATAGCGTGAAGCTATATATTTATTTTAAAATATAAATTACTAGCGCAAATTATGATTGCACATTAATATATACCACATGGATAAATTCATTAAAATTATTGTATTGTATCTGATCATCCGCAAAACGCTATTTCATTTGTATAATCACATAACAAATACAAATTAAGCTCCATAGGCTTGTGTAATTTCATTGTTGGTATTAACTCACATTATAATAGTTGCTGTAACAATTTATTGTACCAATTTTTTTTATTAGCTTCAGGCTGTACCCCGCACACTGCAGGATAGACAGAGGGAACTTTAGTAGAAGGAACCTAGTGTTAAGACACTCCGTTCCCTACTTTCTCATTGTTTTTTATTTTCAATGAATAAATGTTAACGATATGTTATGAAAGTACATACTATTTTAATTTATCTGCTTTGTCCAATCATGTTTATAACACGCTTAAAAATCTTAAATATCCTAGTATTTTTGAACTAAAATCGATACTAATGACAGTTGATACAAACTTCGCCAAATGAAAGGTGTTAAGGTAATTTATTACGAACATTTTCTCTTCGAAGACTAGTCTAACTAAATAGATGGTACGTGACTCGTATTAGGTAAATACTATTTAAATATAGCTAAATTAAATAAATTTGAAGCTTATTCAATAGTCCTAAACAAATATGAAATAAACATTGTAGCTTAATGGTTCCTTAATCGAAATATTTAAACGAAAACATCTAATCTGTTGAAACATTTAATGTAGAATGTTAAAAGATAAGTCAGTATTATTATTTTCTAATTATGTTATTCAAATAGAATGTATACTTATTTACTTTATGCATATACGTAGTGTAAGGAAAAGCTTCCCACAATTGTAGATCATAGATCTTTTAAAATTAAAACAATGCAACGGGAGGCGGCATATTTACTATAATTCCACTAAAACACAGAGAATTCAAAGGAAATTGAATTAAAGAAAGATTAGTAAATTTAAAATAACTAATCTAGCAAAATTAATTAGGTTAAAACAGATTATATTAATTGTATATTATAACGAATTTGCTTAAAGCATATTTTAGTCCTGTTACAGTGCAAATCGCTGACCAAAACTTATGTGATAAATAATGTACTACAAAATTGAATATTTTAAAAATGTATATAGAAGTCCAAAAACTTGGTACACCAATACTAATATCTTAGGAGATAGATACCTATCTACAAAGAAGAGATCGGTGACCTGTTCTTATATATGTTTATGACAATATAAAGACAAGGTTATTATTAATAAAGCTATTTTAAATAGGTAAGGTAGTATAAATTAAGTTGCATTTAATATACTAGACCGTATCAGAGATTTAAGATGCGGCTTACGCTGGCTTAGTTAGTGGGTCCCAGAAATACAAATAAAGTCTCTATTGTGCTACTCTCGTTCACTTTTATCAATAAATTTTTATATCTTGATAAAATAATACATTTTTATTTGTCGTTGAAGTTAAAACACAGACAGGTTTTGGTCTTCGCGAGCTATGGTTGATTCACATGGGTGAATAAGAATTGTCACATTTAGTTTAAGTTTTTATAATATAATTTAGTTTTAGTCTTATATTGATTTTATTATGAAATTAAGGTTTTGATTGAAGGAACATGACATTTTTCTTTACTCTTCCACAGAGCCGCAATAGGCCGAGATAACCAAGAACAAGTACTAATAAAGACTCTACTTTGTTAATTTTTCGCTGGAACTCAATGCATAGACAGATGCGTGTTACGCGGCGGAACTCAACGCCGCGGATTTTATTAACGACACGAGGATATGAAAATAATTCTTCCTCATTTGCCCTTTTTATTTGTATTTAATCAACATCATCACATTCAACACGTTAGTGCATTTTTATGATGAAGTTGATGGGTTATTTAGGTTAAAAACACAAGTAAGTATTTGTATTATTTTTTCTTCCGCATAGACATAGTTAGAGCGACCGTTGTCCATTCGGCTATATATCATCTTTTCAGAGTTTTATCACGCCACGGGCGAGCGAGTTTGTACAATTGCGTAAAATTGTGGATACCATTTTAAAAGAGGAGCGACACATTTATTTATAGATATGAAAGAATTTTTAATGGAAAATTAAAATTATGTTTTATTATATTTTATAATGTTATTCACACGCCTGGATCATATATAAGTGCCAAAAATTTTAGTTTTTAAATACGCTTGAATAAAGGATTTATAGACATTTTATTTTAAGATAGTGGGGGCAATTATAACGGTAAGACAAATAAAAATATTACTTAGATTTTTGCTCGTTGGATGGTGCAGGCGGTTAGTTTCGTGGTTATAATTGACAAAAAAGTTGAAAGTAATGAACTCTGCGCATAACCGGAGAGGGCTATTGCCCTCTGGTTGACCTTGAGCCTTCTGATGAAGCCCACAGTGAGCGACCACGTGTCTGTGCCATAGGTCATCACTGGCAGCACACACTGGTCGAAGAATTTAGTCTTGAGACACTGCCGTAATACGGACGAGAAGATTGAGTATTCAGTATTGGAGTCTCCCGAGCGCTGCCAAGCCAAGTTGGATTCGCTTATTATTTCTATTAAATTATATAGGTCATATTAAAAAAAGTCTTTATATTTTTTAATGAATTTGTATTGAATTAATTCTGACTATTTTGGAATGAGAAACTACAAAAAAATTAACGTGTGTCACGTGTTGGTACGTGTAAAATTTGATCAGAGTCCTGAAAAGTATGAAAAGCTACAACATATTTATAATTACTTTCATGTGTTGCTATTGATACCTGAAAAATACACCATAAAGTCTGTTGGCTATGATAAGCCCAGATTGGTTTTAAAAGAGGAGGAAGAAGTAAATATAATTATGTTCTTGATATCTAAATCTAAACAAAACTAAATGGTAAAATACTAAATGATTGCAGTTAAGTATGTTTAAGAAATACTAAGCTACTTTACGATAGTATCAATCTTTTAAAGAACGTTCTTAAACACCTCGGACAAGCTCGAGATTTCGCAACGATATTTTAGTGCAAAATCATCCTAACAAATCGATGTCCACCTAGCTCAAATCAGTGTAGAACATCGTGTTTTTCTTATTTTATAACATGGTTCACGGCTATGGAAATTTGAACTCTAATTCTGTACAGGAAGGACTAAATGCGAGAACTCCTAGCTAGCATAATGTCGCATTTTCTCCGGTTTTCTACACGGCTACCTACGGCAGTCAATGATATACATGAATAGTGTCCGGCGAAGTTCTTTTCATCGTTTATCGTGCACGGACGAGGGCACAATCTCTATGAAATAGAATAGTAGTAGTAGTCTGTGTTATCTCAGATGTACACAATGCATCTATTATATATATATATATATATATATATATATATATATATATATATATATATATATATATATATATATATATATATATATATATATATATATATATATATATATATATATATATAATAAAATTATTTGTGTCTATTAATTACAAGTCATTAATATAAGAATTGTGCAAGTCATTATTTGTGAATGATAACAATCCAAGGAATACAATATTCTTACACATTATTTAACATTTGTATTCAACATTCTCTTGCAACTTTATAAATGTATGAGTACGTTTAGTACAAAAAAATGTCCAAATATTAAGTGGAGTTATATTAAGTTATAATATACTAGTAGGTATATTAATACAAAAATAAAATAAAGTATCGAGCAGAATACAAACATCATTTATTATATAAGTGGCTTTCTTGACATAATAATACAGTGTGAATCCTACAAAAGAAAGCTAGAAATTAGAAAACTATTCTTATTCTACTTCTAAGCTATCATTTCTATTTATCGTAACGTTATTATAGTAGTCAGATGGTGATAATAAAGGGGTGTCGTGTATATCAATGTTGGTTTTCATGACCCGAATAGCAGAATGGTTTTATGTTATTAGCTATAATAAAGTCATTAGGCTATATAGGGTCTATATGGGGCACGGCTATCATAATTTGAGAGAATAAATTATTTAATTTATTATATTATTTTATAAATTAAATATTTGATTTCTAGCAATTTAGGTACGCTTTTTCAGTTAGAAAACGGTCATTGTAAATTAGAAGATGCTAATTATGAAGTTTAAGATTTTTTAACATCACAGTATACAAATATCACAAGATAATCTTGTATTAATACTCTCTTCTTCGTTTTCCGACTTTGGTACCCAAATGGGGCTTAAACTCACACTCATCGCGCTTACAGTGAGATGCTGTTCCACTCCGCCACAGTGGCTTCCAAATATCTACAGTTAGTTTAAAATAAGCCAAGATCGCATTATTATATTGGACAGTCATACTTAATAAGAAATTTCGTTGTAGCTTTTGAATCTCAATGTATGTATGTACATTATAAAATTGATATTTATATATCTTATGACTAAAATGATGTTATTAATCAACTCACGAAATGTCTGTCTTAATACAAAAGTGCTTATAGTAGATAGTTACATACAAATGTATAGTAAAATAATAATTCTTTAATTTAAACTTGACGATATTTTCTATCCTAAAAATGTATTTTACACTTGCCGAAAATTCTTAATTGTACTTTGTCATTATATTTCTTTTTATGTACGTATAATATAATATGTAATATATTAAAGCATGGAAATAATACTACAGTAACTTCGATAATACGGCGCTCTATTATACGGATTCGCGACTATCCGGACGATAAACTCGTTATAATTTGTAATTCTTGTATAATTATGTAAATATATAAAGATATAGACGGTTAAAATTTCATTAAAAAAAAAGAAATTACAAAACTACGGAGAGTACTCTAACTTTAATTCCCCTTTAAAAAGAGTATTTGTTATTTTGGTTATCCGATTAGGACATAGAGTCTGAATGTTGTGGGTTTCGATTTCCAGTCGTGGAAAATGAATTATGTTATAATTACAACAATTAATTCGCTTAATCGAGGTTCTACTGTACATTTATTTTATTATAGAATAATATTACAAACTGTACCTTCTAAAATATCCTTCAGAAGTGAACCTGAAAAGATCACAAGAAAATATTAAATATTATAAAAGTTAATACATCCAATTCTAATTACACTTTACTACAAAGGGCACATCTGAACAATCGTAACATAAATTATTCAAAACTTATATAACGTTTCTTTGAGGGTACAGGGCTGGAAATAAGGCGGTTTTTTTTTTTTATTTAAATATATCTTTATTCTTTAAGAGCAAAGTAAAGTAGAGTCGACGCAATTTCTATAGACTGAGGTACAAAATCTTTATATTTTTAGTACATTAATTTATTAAATAGCTTTTCAGCTTCACGTATTATCCCGCAGATAGCAGTTTAAGTAAGGAAATCTAGTTCTAAAACACGCCGATCACCACTTTCCGCAGCTGGAAAATGATTAGAAAATGATTAGATTCTGTATTTTAATATATATATATAATATATATATATTATATATATATATATATATATATATATATATATATATATATATATATATATATATATATATATATATATATATATATATATATATATATATATATATATATATATATATATATATATATATATATATATATATATATATATATATATATATATATATATATATATATATATATATATATATATATATATATATATATATATATATATATATATATATATATATATATATATATATATATATATATATATATATATATATATATATATATATATATGTATATAGTACATTTCGGCTGTAATGTATTTATCATGTATTGCAGGAGATTAATAACGATCGTATAATAGATCCAATAAGTTAATATACTCCAGAATATAGTTATATTTAGAAAATTCTAGTAAAATTGTAAATATATAATATTTTAACATAAGATCAAACATTTAAAACAAAAAACTTATTAAAGACTTTATTATAATGTCTATTCTGACTTTGGCATGTTTCCTCATACTAAGGATCTGAGTAGTAAATCATTTTAATAATTGATCCATCTCAAATATTCATAAAGTTCCAGCAGGAGGTGTTCCGGGAAAAATGGATGAAAAGCGTTCTTTGAATATTGCTTGCACGATTGACCTTCCCCACCCTTGGCGCTGCCTACATATTTAGATGATGTCAGAGACGCGTTTATATTACTGAACACTTTTTTTTATATACGAAAATTTGGCTTTAAAAGGGAAAATTATATTAAGTTTTGAAATACTTATCAAGATGTTTTTTTAATATGTGGTCATCTGATATATTTATTACGATAAGACTGATATATAAATAAATTAATAAATAAAATATCTCAATCATTAACTAATATTATAAAACTTAAAAGTTTGTTTAAAAACCCGCTCGCTACTCTCAGGAATAGACTTTTTACAAATAGACTTTTTCTTATTGATAATCTATTTATCGAAGAATATTTTATATCAAGATAATCGTTTCAATGATACCCTCAGAACAAAGTTACCTAGAACCTTATAACATTTACAATAAAAATAGTGACAAAACCTAATATTTTAAAAATATCACACGCATAGCACTTAAACTTATAAAAATTGTATATTTTAAACATGCACTTAAACTAAAAGTAAGACTTGAAATTTTACTACTGTTCAAAATATAACGTTACAGTGTCGAGTCTCCAAGGAAATTTGGTAAGGAAATACTCTTGCAAGTAAAATACGTTTCTCTGGATAAAATACTGAAGCGTAATGGTCCTTGTGCTTTGGTTGTGCTGTCTTTTCACATAATGTTAAAATTGAGAGATTGATTCTATTGCGATTTTCTTTAAATTTTATCCGCTATTATTTAAGAAAAAAAGATTTACTATCAAAGTAAATCGTTTTCTCTTAAGACTAGCTAAGGTAATTTGTAATTTTTATTTTTACATATATCTAGATAAATCTGTGTTGAACATTTCCACTACTGTCCGTCTTATTGTAATCACAAAAAATGGTGCATTCTATTTCAAAATACGTTTATAAATAAACTTGACGCTGTATCCCGCACATAGCAGGGTAGGCAGGGTAGACTGTTGGTGGAAGGAACATTAGCATTAAGATACTCCGTTCCCCACTTTCCGCCTTTCGAGGCATTGCGTGTTGAGTAGCGAAAATCAACGCCGCGCTTTGCCTTCTTGTCAAAGTGAAGAAAATGAAAATAATTCATTTATTCCTCGAGTGGGAATCGAACCCACAAACTGTCGCGTTTAAATTTGAATATCTCGTGGTATTTATATATTAAATTCCTGCAACTGAGATGGTAGTTTGTCAGAAATAGAGGTGTCTGACAGACTACCATCAAATAAACAAATTGTGGACATTTTTTAATGTTACTAGGCACTACGGACGCCATTTTAGCTCTCAGAATTTTGATGGAGGCACACAGGGAAAAGAGGAGAGCTCTGCATGTGGCATTCTTAGACCTGCAGAAGGACTGTGTGCCACGTCAGTGTATTTGGTGGGCACTGCGATCCAAAGAGATCCCTGAATCCTATGTTGCTATTATCAGAGACATGTACAACGACTCTGTTTCTACAGTTAGGACCGCTGATGGCGATACCAAACCCTTCCCAATTACAGTAGGGGTTCACCAAGGCTCAACTCTTAGTCCACTTTTGTTTAATGTAGTGCTAGATACTCTCACGGCTGACATCCAGGACCAGCCTCCATGGCTAATGATGTATGCCGATGACATAGTACTCATTGACGAGAACCGACTGATGCTGGAGCGTAAAGTGAATACCTGGAAGGGTGCGCTTGAGAACGATGGTCTTAAACTGAATGTGTCGAAGACTGAGTACATGGCTTGCGGGAACCCAGACTCGAGCACCATCCACATCGGGCCTGAGCCAGCCGTTAAGTCGGAGAAGTTCAGGTACCTTGGATCCATTATGCACGAGTCCGGAGGCATCGACTACGATGTCCACGCCCAGGTTAGCGCTGCTTGGGCCAAATGGCAGGAGGTCACTGGTGTGGTCTGCGATCGCAGAATACCGCCCAAACTCAAGGGGCTGATATACAAGAGCATGATCCGACCAGTTCTTTTATACGGTAGCGAATGTTGGCCAGCATTATCTCGGCACACTCAGGAGCGAGCGAAGCGATGGCTGGACGTCGGGACGCAGGACATGAGAGCCAATGGACTAACCACTGAGGATGCTCAAGACCGTGCAAAGTGGAGTAGATTAAGTAGGAAAGCAGACCCTGGCAATAGGCCGGGATAATGCTAAGTAGAAGTGTCAATACTCGTAGTTCGTATCCTCGGTAAACCATTTACTTTACTTGCTTAGTGTCTATTGGTACTCTATTATTAGCTAAAATAAGTAAATCAGTCATTATGATGATAATGATGCATCATCATGACTGATTTACTTCTTACTACTTAAATCAATTATATAGATATCATTATACCGCTATGTTACAATCACCGATGAGGCGACAAAAAATCAATGATGATTGTCTATCACAACTATTAAAAGAAGAGTTTGAATTTGTTTGAGTTTGAGTTAGATTTGTAAACTTCCATGTTTTTTATTGTAAACTCACAAAATCTTTCTTACTTACACTTATTTGCCTTATTTATATATTGATCTTGTTCTCATCATATATTTATTGTGTACCTAATGAAGCCAAATACGAGCTTAAGCGGATGAGCATACATTATCACATTGCAATATCGAGATTTACAGCTTAGTAAGCTTTGCGACCTCAATACACAGCAATGTATGAATTACGAACAAATGATGCTCTACTATACCACAACCTAGTCTATATATGAAGACACAAACGCTGATTGTAGGATTCACAAACGATATTATGCTTTACATTACATCAGAAAATAAAATTTGGGATGTAAATTCGGGTATTTATGTTTTTTACTTTTTTGGTGTTTAATATACATGTCTGTCAGACTACGCCTCAGACAAGATTCAGACTTTGTTAATGTCACTTCATCTGCAGAACATTAAATATATTAAAACGATCCAGTTGATTAGACTGTAATAACAACACACACAAAATTGTTATTACAAGTTACTTAATATGTTATTATATAAAAAAATAGTTACTGTAAATTGCTCCATTTTTAATTTTCAGTCAGAGTGCTACGATATAAGAAAATTGAGAGTGCTCTGAAAGGACTGTTAATTCATAATTTGAATAACAATGAACGCAAATTTAAAGAATAAGGACTATTCACAATCCCCTGTCTCTTCGAGTCAAATTGATTTCCCGATATTTTAATTTACTTACCCGTATTTTTTGGTTGTTTGGTCCGAACCTAATTAGATAAATAAAAATTTTATAAGTAACAATACTTGTCAAAAAGTCTCGCAACTCAGTTCTTCTAACGTAAAACGTTGTGATATCCATGACCTATGTAATACCAAGTCGGTTATTAATTTATCCAGTCCTTTCGTAAGGGACCTTATGTCTTAAGTTGTTACGTAATTACCTAACCTAACAACATCTTACAGTGAACATAGCAATATACAAAATCTTTAACGTTTTAAATAAATAGATTGACGCGGCCGTCTCATGAAAACATAATCGACTTGGCGCGAGATGAATCTCACAAGTAATACAAATATAAATTAAACTATTTAGTTCTGAACGCCTAAGTAAAGGAAGCTTATTTTATATTGTAAGCATTTTCAAATTATGTTAATTTTCTAATTAGAAATAATTATTTTCATGTAACTTAGGTTAATTAGTATATAGCTGTATTACTTGTAAGCTACTGGTATTATATATATGGAGATCAAACTTGTGCGAGAAATGCAAAACTTTGCTTTAAGGCTTTCTATTTAATGAAACTCAACTTTAATTTCAGTTCTAAAGTTATGAAATCCATATTTTAATCTGGAGTTAGATAATATCGGTAAAATTCTTTGATATATAAGCAGTCGCTGGAGGGCCCAAAAGTTTGGGAACTCAATAAATTTGAATTATGATTCCGTAAATTTACATCTGTAAGATTAACTGCATTCGTTAGATCGTTTGAGAATAAAGATTATTATTAATAACAGTGTAACTATTAGGCATAAAAACATCACTATTTTTTAATTAATTCTATTAAAGATGTAAATTAAAGATGATCTTGAAAGTAACTTTAATATCAAAGCCATATTTTCTACATGGAACAACATGCAACGTTCATCAAGCAAATTGTCAAAGAGGCGGCTACCATGAGCAGTGTGGTAGGTGGTAGGTACTGTGTTGAACCATTATAACGAACGCCTTTGTTAGTAAAAAAAATGTCTTATTAATTGGAGATATGAGATTGCTTAAGGTAAATCTATTCGTATGATATTGAATTCCAATGGAAAAAATAACCTTAAAACATATATACAGGAACCATATAAATAAGTTGTATAAAATATAGAAAGCCGAAATATCGAGCAAATTATTGGCATGAAACAAATATCTCCTTTCTACCACACAGTTTACTTTATATATAAACAGTGTATATTTACAAGATAAGTAAGCCAAACCGCAAACTAAATTATGTATTCCTAAAACTACATAAGCTGGTTTTTCTTAAGAATCTTTTCACGCAAAATATAGTCTACTGCGCTCCTTCGAGACTCCAGCCGTCATAAAGTAAGCTGTGCTCTAAATCATGCAATAAATTATCGAGCATGAAATATTCAAACGATTCAGCTAGCGGCGTGTGAAAAACTGAACCTCCACTTTTCCGCTTCAATGTACTATTATAAACTGAATTAAAAACACATCACGTACATATGCAGTATTGTAATACAGGATGTTTGTTAAATATTTCTCTTATATTTTGCTTCAACTTATTTTTATTACAAGAATTTATATGCGTATTTGGTTTCTTCTTGGATATGTAAAATATAATATATAGACGTTAGTCATGGTTTACGACGATGAGAGATGAATTAGTTGGTTACTAGTCCATACATAGTATGTATAACAGAATAAATAAGTGTTTTACTTACTGTTAAGACACTACGGCTCTATCAATATCATTAGATTTCTAGATAATTTTCTAGAAACTAATTTATTTCACATAAATATATAAATAATTATAAAAGGCTTGTCTCAATAACTAACTACACGTACAAATAAATGTTGAAACAAAATGTCGAGAAACAGCCGTAAAAAAACAATCTAAGTTGTTTTACAGAGGTGATTTACCAGAAATGTTGTAGTCAGTCCTCGATGGAGATAAACTGAGCCTACAATAAAACTAAACGTACGTGATGTGATTTCTATGAAGTGTTTTATCAAGTAGCTCGTACGGACGATTATGTCACGCTAAGATTTATTTTGGAAGATAAAATTTTAGCGCCTACGTACATTTTTATATGGTATTAAAATAAGAAACCAAATCTTTAAAATGTATATTTTAATCGATAACTATGCCTCTAATCTATATCTCTAAAGTCTAGTAAATAAAACAATTATAATTATTCCAGTTCTTAATAAAATTAAGATCTTAAACATCGATATAACGTACACCCAAAACTAAAATATAAATTTCACCGTGACAAAACATTTAAATAGTAATAATAATAAATAACATCTAAGCTATGCAGAGAAAGTTTATTTAAATTTAAACATTCCTGCAAGTGGAATTTCAATTCATAAGATTTTTACGCGTCTCCGGCGCTAAGCGGAGTAGATGCAGACACCTTGTTTTCAGACACTCTTTACTCTTATATAATATCATTGAATTCTTTGAGTAGGGATGGAATCAAGGACTCAAATACATACTGTCAGACTATTTCAACACCACTAGGTCACTCCATTAAGTTTTAATTCATTTATTCTTACGTATATCTTGTTCTTGTCTTTATCGTGTATTTATAATATAACTAATGAACCCAAATACGAGCTTAAGCGGATGAGCATACATTATCACATTGCAATATCGAGATTTACAGCTTAGTAAGCTTTGCGACCTCAATACACAGCAATGTATGAATTACGAACAAGTGATGCTCTACTATACTACAACCTAGTCTACATGTGAAGATACAAACGCTGATTGTAGGATTCACAAACGACATTATGCTTTACATTACATTAGAAAATAAAATTTGGAATATAAATATGATTATTAATTTATTTTACTTCTTTGATTTTACGAGTTATGTGAATATTAGGTGCGAATTTATTCTAAAATTTATATCAAATATCCACATCGGTAGTACCTTAGAGTACAGGTAAATTCTAACTTCTAAGTCACGCAATCAAAAGATCTGAGCGTTAATGGTATTTTTTTTTGTATTTTGTATGAAAATTGCCGCGTAATTAAAACCTACAGGGTACTGCATCCTGTTCCTATCCTGGTACTAAGTCCTATCGACCTAGAGTTATGAGTACAAACAAAGGAAAAAATCTGAAAATAAGAAATTTATGAAAAAAAGTCATTACCAGCTTACATTATAGATGACCGCTTCAAGTTTGTAAATTTTTAAGTTATATTTTTCTCAGCGGAAAGTCTACAATCATAAAATTTGGCACGGAAGTACTATTCGCACTTGATCGATATTTTTCAGTTACACCCTTATAGTGGTTTTCTAAACAAATGGTACTAGATAGATGTTTGTTGATAAATTCATATAAGTTCCTACATAAGCCTACATAAATAGTAATGTGCTGTTTTTATAACTTTCGATTAAAATTGAAAGCTACCATCATATATATACATAACCATATATATGTATATAATATATATATATATAATATATATATATATATATATATATATATATATATATATATATATATATATATATATATATATATTATATATATATATATATATATATATATATATATATATATATATATATATTATATATATATATATAGATATATATATATATATATTATATATATATATATATATATATATATCATACATAATAGACGTGTTATTCTCAATCCGCTTTCATTTTCCTTTGCCTTCAATTATATTTGTAGCAAAGATGTTGCGACTTATGAGGTCGTAACGTTTCCTTCTATTTTCCATCTCATGAATGATTCTTATTTTACTCGCTTGTGTAGACTTGTTTCGTCAAACATTTAAGATTAAGAGATGACCGTCTGATGTCGGCACGAATATTTACTTTGTTTAGTTTATTGATGCAAGATTTATTTATGTTTGTTTCACGTACGCATGTAAAATGTTCTAAGTTCTTATTCTTATTAGGAATTCAATATTTGGTGAGTATTTTTTTTCAGTTAAGCAAAGACAAGCAGTATAGCAAGATATTTTAACCATCCTACGAATTGCTGCATTCACTAATTTATCTTTCCATGAAATTCCCAAACGTGTTAAAAACGTTTCGGCGATTTCGGCATATTTTTAATTTCTCACCCCTGAATTCGATGGGGGAGGGCGGGCAGTAAGTGCCCCCTCTATTTTGCCGGCACTTAAACTGGGTGCACTGATTTGATAACGCCGTTTGTTTCAAGGGCTGCTCTTCAGAACCATCACTTTCAGGCCAGTTTTTTAGTAATTGAATCCGTATCTTACATTTCAAATTGAAAGAATTTTAATTAAAATAAAAACTCTCTTTTTGATAAGAAAAGTTATTCTGTTCAAGAATCTTAGCGTCGAGATCACAAAATAATAGTAACCATAAGATTGACAAAGTTTCGCGAAAAGGAAAGTTAAATTAGCCCTCTCTCCTAATTTCATTCATCTAACTTCGATAAAATAACTTCAAAAGACAAGGAGGACGTCTTACGTTAATAAAAGTGATTGCTTAAACAAGAGAAAATACAACGTTCACAAATATTTCATAATTCTGAAACCTTTTTACGTTCTAGTTAATGTATATACACATACATCTTCCATATTATAAGGTTAGAGTTCAGTTTGTTTGTAATTCTATATTATTATTATAATCTTTAGGTTTATTTTGAATATATTTCCACTGACATTTTTATATTCTAAATATCTTTCTTTACTAATAAGTTATTTCATTATAAATTGTATCTTTGGTAGCTAAGTTAATGAATAATAGCTATATTAACATATTACATATATTTTAAAACTTGTTTGGTATAGAAAATGCCATATACTCTTATATAAAATTGTTAGATTAAAAATAAAATAAGAGAAAAAGTCATCATTTAATTTAACAGTTTTCGTATCTCTATGAATAATATAAAGCTGAGGTGTTTGATTGTTTGTTTGAACGTGCTAATCTCGGGAACTACTGGTTTGAATTGAAAATATAAAATATTTGTGTTGATTAGTCCAATAGTCCATTTATTGAGGAAGGCTATAGGCTATATAACATCACGCTATCACTAATAGGAGTGGAGCAGCAATAAAAAATGTTGTGGAGTCCACCCGTAAGAAGCTGCGGGCGGCCTCTAGCCATAAATAAGCAGTATACCTTCATGTTTGTTTTAAGTCCACCTAATGAAAAACAGTCGGAAGTCAAAAAAAAACATTGTGAAAAATACAATATAGCTATCAATTATAAAAAAGATGTTTCATCTCACGATATATTTCTGTACGATATGAAGTGGACCGTATGTGATATGTATAAACCAAGTATACCACAAGCTTTGGTCGAGTAATAAATCCAAAAGAACGAATGCATGTGCGAAGAAAAAATTGTAACAATATTCTTATTTCGTTTGATATATTGTTAAGGAAGTTAAGTTAAAAGTACTGGCGAGTTCTTCATACTGTTTTATATTTAGTTATATGACCTTGTGAATATGACAAGGCTAGTTAGTGTGGAATCGATTTATTGATTTCTAACTTATTGTTTATAGATAAGGAAAAGTAAATGTACAAAGGTGGGAGAGATGAGGAGAGATTCTTTTATTATTACATTATTATTATCAGCCTATATCAGTCCACTGCTGGACGTAGGCCTCCCCCAGGGTACGCCATAAGGCACGATCTCTCATTGTTGTCATCCAATCACTACCAGCTGCCTTTTTATATCATCGGTCCATCTGGCTGGAGGACGTCCAACGCTACGCTTGCCGCGATGCGGTCTCCATTCAAGAATCCGTTTGGTCCATCATCCATTGCTTCTACAACAGATGTAACCAGCCCACTGCCTTCCAGACTATATCTATTACTTTGGTCTTCTGGCGGATAATCTCATTTAGGACTTTATCCATTAGCGAGATCCCGAGCATAGACCGTTCCATAGCTCTCTGAGAGACATGCAGCCGGTGGGCCAGTTGTACTGCCAGGTTCCACGTTTTGGCTCCGTAGGTCATGACTGGCAGAACGCACTAATCAAACACCTTGGTCTTAACGCATTGTTAGAAGATTGTAACAAGTTAGGTTTTTTAATTTGTTAGAAAATAATAACTAATGTTCTAATATAATATAATTTATGTAAAAACTAATAAAGGATAAAACAAAATTATCTCGATACTCATCCATTGCGCTTGAATTTGGCGTGCAAAGAATTGAATAATCTATCAGTCCTTCTTTGCTTCGATCCAAATTTTGCACCAATACCTACTATATTTTACACCAATTGCATTAAGACAGAAAGGTAAGAAAATAGGACCAAACTAAACCATATCGACCTATATCTTGTAGTTCACTTCTACACTATTTAACTATAGAATTACTTTGTAGTAGTAATTAATTGTTTGTGTGACGTCTTTTGACCTTTTGCAAAAAAAATAACAGATTTGGTCAGATTCAGTTAGCTTTGTACTTGATAAGAATATATAATTCCTTTTCAACTAGAATTTTGTAGCCTTAGTTTTATTACCCATAAATTTTAACCCATAAGCTTGTACTCGTACTTTTTAGCTTAATGCTAATTCCTGCATATATCAGGGTAGTTAGAGGGAAGGTTGTGTTATGATACTAATAATAGAAGAATTTGTAAAAAATATAAATTTTACGTAGCGAAATAATGGCATCTCTCTTGCAAATTTTTCCCTTCTGTAAAAATTAAGACATCTCTTAAACTTTAACCTCATATTTACCAAATTTATATTAATTAGTCTTAATATAAAAATTAAAAACAACTACTGATTAAATTTGAACGAATGCAATTATGAGATTCATAATTAAGTTCATCTTTGGACAGAAAAAGTACCTACGATCACGTAACACAATACTGCACTCAACTTAAATGGCTAACTGTATCTACATTATCTGGCTCTCCTCTACATTATCCTATACCATACTGTCACTCTATAGTCCCTCAAAGAAAGTTTTAAAATTTTGAGATCGAGCAATCTTCACTCACATTCCTCCTATAAATCCCTTTTTCCCGCACTAAATCGTATGGAGACTCTTTTAACTTTCAAAACAGTAAAATTCAAGGAATGCGGAGCCAAAGGAAATAATTGAAACGCAAGCCTGAAAAGTACTATCTTGAACAGTACTCCTAATCAGAGTATTCTGTTTGTAGACATTCACTCGTTTATGTTTGTATATATATATATATATATATATATATATATATATATATATATATATATATATATATATATATATATATATATATATATATATATATATATATATATATATATATATATATATATATATATATATATATATATATATATATATATATATATATATATATATAATATATATATATATATATATATATATATATATATATATATATATATATATATATATATATATATATATATTATATATATATATATATATATATATATATAATATGTATATATGTACTATGTATCTATATATACGTGGGTATATAAATTTATTTGTATTTATGTATAAAATATGAGCAAATGAAAGTAAAGTTTGATTAATACTTTTTGCGCCATTCTGTCTTTTCTTATGATAGTCTACTGTATCTAAATGATGCCTGTAAGAAATCACATGTAAGTAACTTGATAACGTCGCTATTGCACATATTATGAATATCCATTGTTTTCGTTATGTGCAATAAATTATTATTATTATTGTTAATAATTACTACTTCACACTTTTGTACAACATATATAGTCATATTATTTAATATAAAGAAATAAGGTTACGTGCAAAAAAATGAATTATTTATTGCATAAACAACATACTCTATCCTGCAACTCAATCCTGGAAGGTAAGCTAAATATTGACTTTGTATCGTCCAGTCTGATAACATTCTAAGGAAGTTTCTACATACATAATCTGAACTACGAGTTCCTGATGTGCTTTTAGAGTTATATCGAAGTACTTGTTTGTTCCCGCGGCATATTATAGTGAATTATAATGAAAGTAGTATTTAAAAGCCCGTAAGTGAGTAAGTAAGATTAATTATGTTCTTAAGTAGAAACCAAATCCTTCTGATCTTTAACATTTACGAAAGCTATGTAAATGAAATTTATATGTACATTACGTTAATTGGGTTTGTACAAAATACATTATATACACTAATATTATCATGATTGACACCATTGTGGTATAGTGATGTGGGTAAAAGTGATTAATTTCACTCAAACAATAATAATAATATATTTATCAAATAATTTCTATAAACCAATTTTATTTTATTTAGTTAAATAAATTACAGCGTCATCGTAGCGTACAATGTATGACCTACAAGAGGAAAACAACGTATAGATTTACTTCTTATCAGCTAAATACAAAAAATGTATGAATATAATAAAATGTGTCAACATATTATACAGAAAACTAGGACTCGTTACAAATATACGAATAATATAAACATAAATCGCTGCACAAACCAAAAGTGATTTCGTTCGAATATTTCAAAACTGACGTTAGACCGGGCGGGGTCGTCACAAATTTCACGTGCACACAACATGTTAAAATCATATAAAATTGATCAATCAATATTTGAAATTTTTATGTTTTCATGTAGCAAAGTAAAATATTGTTTCGTTTGTCAACAATTCCATTTGAGCTTGAGTGAAAATAACGTCCATTGTCTAGTTCAAGTCTAACAAGCATAAATGTCAGTTAACTTGCGTGTCAATAATTGTTGTCCTGTTGAAATTCAGCTAGTAAGGGTAGTGGAGGGCTAGTAAGTGGTTGTGAATATTAAATTTTAATATTTTTTTAAATATAAGTAAAACAGCTTTTAATATACATATAACTGTTCTGATGTAGACCTCCTACTTATGGTTACCCGATATCAGAGTTATATAATTTAATCCCACGGGTCATTTCTCATTAAAACAAGTATGTCATTGTAAATCCTTTACGCGTTCATAGTTATATTACAAAATTAAGCCTTCTTGATACGGAACGAGACAAAACTAAAGTAAGTTTACTCCCATTTTTATATACGAGCTGACGATTAACTTCAATGTTAATATAGACTCTTTATAATTAAAAAAGTATTTAAAACCATCAATATCTAAATATTTACCTTTTCGTTATGATATATATAATGTATATCTATAATCAAACTTATTTCAAATATTATGTATTACTATTATTTTTTAAATATGTTTTTCAAAACAGTAAGGCACATTCCTAAAACTATATTGCTTTACGGAACTTATGTATCGGCTTCCAAAGCTACATGTTTTCGTTTTTAAATATTACCTTAAGTTTAAATGGTGTGTCTATTAATTAGCTTCTGGACAGTTGTATTTTATAACCAATTAATTTAAAGTAGAAACAATTTTTATGTAGCATTTTCAATTGTTCGCTTTGGCAAAACAAAGCGCGGCGATGAGTTTTAAGATTTCTAAATGAATTTTCAAGATTGGAACCTCTTTCGAAAGGGACCACTTTCAAATAGACAATAGCATTGATCAATATGCTCGCTTATAAATAAAAATATTTGCTAAGTATAGGGAAATCAAGACGACAAGGCAACAATAGTCTTAAAAAATGCGCCACGATGATATATGTATGTATATATGTACACAAATACTTCAACATAATAATATATAATATATATATATATATATATATATATATATATATATATATATATATATATATATATATATAATATATATATATATATATATATATATATATATATATATATATATATATATATATATATTATGTTGAAGTATTATGTATATAACGTATAATGAATAAAAACATTACTTAAGACAAATGGATGCAATGTAAGGGTAACCCTTTTTTTATCGAAGTTTTAAAGCTTTTCACCTCCAAATGAAGTTTTAATCCTTATTGAGTTGGTAATATGGGAAGGAAATCCTTTTTGAATTTATCTTGCGTCTCGGTAGCCTACATCCCAACAGGGCGTGTTTTCATTTCGGATTTACAACGAACTTCGCGCCAAATCCGAGCAGCTGCGTTATTTCTACGGGATATTTTCTTTTCCTCTTCGACATACGATCTTGACGACTGGCTTTTGTGATTTAAAAAGATTTGCCGAGGCAGAACCGCTTAACGCTACGCCGTACACATTATTTTGCAGATAAACAAGATGTTTCTATTTTTAAGTCCATTAGAATACGTCTCACTATTTTAATACTCGGCATTAAAATAATAATTTGAATAAAAATAAGGATAAAAGATTATTATTCTTATTTTACTTATATTTTACTTTTATTTAATTTTGATTATTATTACATTATTTTTTGATTATTGTAAATATCAATTGCATATTATATTTTGATGTTTCAATTTCAATTCATTTATGAAAGCTTTTATATTAAGCTCATGTGCTTGAACCACTTGCGAAGCTTGTCGATTTAGGCTTTTGTTGTACTTATTATCGTTCTTGTAGTATGTTACTGTGAAAAAAGCCCGTATAACCACGGATTACTGGAAAGTGACATATAGAGTTTCCAAACAAATTACAATGCAACAATAATTTAACTTATCCAGTAAAAGAATTTATTAATAATATTTTTATGATCTAATTTCCCTTATAGACTACATATTTGTTTCTAGTACCTTTATTTGATTAATAATTTTCCATTTGTGTTTATGGCGATAAATAAACAGAATAAATTGTACGAGTTTTAGGGTACTGACCATACCCAAATATTTGTATATAATAACTTTCACCTACACCTTCACCTAAGACAAAATAATATTCCATTTCAAATCAGTAGTACTAAGGATTAGCACATTCAGCCAAATAATTTCAGATATTATAAATAAAAAATATAAATATGACATTCTAAATCCACTAACTGCCCTAAATAGTTGGTATCTCAATGTAGGATAGTTTCGCGTTACCCTTGAATCATAGGTGTCTAGAACATGCAGATAATATCAAGTGAACGTGCCAACGTGCTTGGTGTCATGAGAGCTCTTGAGACACTTTCAGAGTCCTGCTTTAGACTTGTACATACGTTGCCATAAGCTTATAGTATAACAATAGTAATTGTCTGTATACAACTAACTATATAAGTGTATGTGTATCTTGTATTACTCGTATGAATAATGTTATTATAGTAACAATGTAATTTAACTTAATAGATCTATTATTGTTTTAAAGTCTCTAGTAATGCATATTTTCAGATGTAGTTTTGGAGAATAACAAAGTCATGTTTTAATAAGACTAATAACACAGACAAACTAAAAAACAGAACCATCAGTATAACTAATAATCTCAAGACGTATTCACGTAAGAAGGTTATAATAAAATGTTACATTGATTCTCCCGATCAATTATATGTCCATTACACTATAAATATGAATAAGTAAATTTTGTATTTATTAATTTACAACTAAACTCTTGTGTTAAAAGCTCGTGAGTACGATATCAAACCTACCTTTAAAACAGTTGTACTGCAAATCCTACTATATAACAATCCACAATTCTTAAAGAAAAACTGAAAAGAATCACTAGACCTTAACACATTCTGAAATAATTCTCACCATTGGATATAAATTTATTTATTTACATTCAAAAAAGTACGGACAGCGATCGCGTGTTACCGTCTCGCGCGTCCCGACTCAATGTGTCGGATACTTTGACGGGACGTGGTTTTTAATGCAGGAAGGTGTTTGATATGTGGGAGTCAGTAAGATACGTAGAGACGCGGCGGCGGCGCGGCAGTGACTGACTGGGGCGGGGGCCACCCCTTTACTGCGCGCCGCCCGCCCTAACACCGGGACGCCGATACAAAATTAATACTTGTTTTGCTAAGAGCGATTTCGATTTGTCGGGCCCCAAATTTGGAAAGTTTGATCTTGTTAGCAATTAAAGTTGTCTTGATGTACTCGTAGCTGGTCCTCGGACCCTTCAGGCGATTGTAAGTACAAGTTTTGAGCAAGACTGAATTTTAACTTCAATCCACTCGTAACTTTGCTGAAACTCTTTTATTACACGATATATTAACTCTATCATGTGAAAAAGAAATTATAAATACTACGCTTACGTATTACTTATATCGTCGGATTGACCATTTCTAGGAAAAGTCTCAGATAACATTTTTATTAAACTGAATCGGTCCCATTATTTCCTGGAGTTCGCGAGGGAAGCGAAAAGTTCCATTCTCCTCGCTTAGAAACTCGTACAGGAATTGATGCAACATCAGCTAGTTTGCATGACATAAAAATATCTCTCGATATTTGCAATGCGTTCTTATTATCGATATACATAATTTTACTAAAGCTAATACTTAATTTTATATATTGTAGGTTTTCACTCGAGAGAGAGAATTTTACTTAGTAACTTGCATTAGTATCAGCATTAAAATAGTTTAATATTAAAATAGATCTAAAGATAAATTTTAATGGACTAGATGTTAGGAAAATATATTAAAACAGTAAAAGCAAATGAAGAAAGTGTAAAATAAAATATTCACTTTTTAGTTTATAAAATTCTAGAGCAAATCAGATTATAGTAAGTACAGTTAAGTTTACGATTATGACAAGAAAATCTATACTAATAATTTATTTTTTTACTTATAGATGCTTACAACTTTGATAACGTGGATTTTATGATCCTTGCCAACTGATTTCCTATTACAGATTTATCATAATCGAAAACTAGGTTGCTATTATTAAACTAGACATAATAGATGTTCCAGATCTTGGATTTTCGTATGTAACTCTTGTAACTCCTGAAATGAATGGGTTTTATAAATATGGATAATAGGTACATACGTGCCTCTCCTGCAGCGCCCCCTGCTCGCTGTTGTCTGCCCTGCGCCCGCGACGCGCGACTTCACGAATACACTACTTTCGTATTTTAAAACTGTGATATCTTCTAAAATATCTGTTTTACTGATAAGCTACAAACAGCAATTTTGATATAAATAATAAGCGCGCTACTTATGTAAAGTATTTATCTGTATTGTTTAGAATAGTTTCGTAAATATCCCTTTTTTTTATTTGTTAGTATTTGTAAATATTCTATTGCTTACGTTAATTTAATTTAACAGATACTTAAGGAAATGGTAAAAAAAATTAACGCTGTCATCTCCCTTCATAATGTTTTCGTAAAAATATTCAATGTACAGACACTATTTCTTACTATTTTATTATAGTACTAAAAGATGTCCAAAATTTCGCTAGCTTAGACTTTGTAATAATTGCTATACTATTTCCATTTACGGATTTATTCTAATCGAAAATTCTCAACAACTTTCACTACAACAAATATTTTTCCTTGTTTTTTAACTTTAGATCATGATTTTTTATATATCAAAATTATCAATGAAAAATGTCAATCACAAAATTTAAAATGGATATTAGTGTTCGTAATGAGATGTTCCGATCTTGGATTTTTTGTCAAGGAAAAATGTATAAAATTACTTATAGCCTAGATCCTGCCCAGTTCTAGCAGAAACAAGAGAACAACAAAGAGAGCTTTGTTCTAATCTGTCAAGTAAATCCTAAGATGTACGTGTGCAGACAGACAAAAAAATACATATTTTTTAAATCATAGATTCATATCTTATTAGTGTTTATACATCCTCCTGCATCATTTTTAAATCACAAAAGTACTAGTTTCCTATTAGTATTTATAACTATTTATAATGTAAAATATATTTATGTTCTATTTAATTTAAACGCGTGTCATCAAAACGCCAAAAGTACTTAGAAACAAAACAAATAAAACCAACAATCGGTGAAATAAAGCCACCGTTTAAGAATGACGGTATTAAAGCCCAGAGACCCTTTACATTTTGAAGGTATTGAAAATGAAGACAGGAGTGGTCAGAGCATTTCATCAAGCTCAACGATGTAACCGGTCGAGCTTCCCATCCAATATGACCAGTCTTATATAACGTGGTTAGGATCTGCGCTACATATATAACATACTTCACTTAGCATTATTTTTGTATGATTTAACAATTTTATATATTGATATTAGTTATTACGTTACGTACGTTTAAATTTCATAAATTATAAAAAATATCAGTCAAATGCGAGTCGGACTCGAACACCGAGGGTTCCGTTTCGATTTCAAAATTGTAGGTCAGCGGGCAATACAACATAACATTTTTGGGCAAATTTAGCCACGTCTATACCATACGTTAATTCGTCTATATCAGTAAAGAAAATTTACATCACAATTTGTTAAATCATAGCTTAGTAAAATTAATTATTATTGACAAAAATATTAAACCGACTTCAATTAACTTAAACACGAAAACGAATGAACGATAGAGCTATAGGAAATAATATTTTAATTACTTTAGAATAAATAAAATAAAAAATAAATAAACAAAGTTTTAGAGTATATACAATTTGAGTATTTTTTTATTATTTTTATTCTCTTTTCTTTTCGAATAATCCAGTAATACACTATAAGATTTCTTCATGTCTTCTGAATAATTGAGTAAATTCTCTATTTAGACTATTTTATAAAACACCTATATAATGTGAAGGTTTCTCTTGATTTTCCTGGGATTCCAGCATTAGATCCTTACAAGGTGATAACGGGACCACCGCATGAGTGCTCTTTTAAAAACAAATTAATAATTACTCCGTCGATTCACAGCTGAGCTGAGCACAGCTAACACATCGAGTGATACATAAAATTATATACATGTCAAACATAAAACCTCTTATTTTTGGAAGTTGATTAAAATCCATGTAATATATATATATATATATATATATATATATATATATATATATATATATATATATATATATATATATATATATATATATATATATATATATATATATATATATATATATATATATATATATGTATATATATATATATATATATATATATATATACATATATATATATATTATATATATATATATATATATATATATAATATATATATATATATATATATATATATATATATATATATATATATATATATATATATATATATATATATATATATATATATATATATAACTCAGAGGGTGTCTAGCCAATTATCTGTCCGATATTTGGTTTTCGGCATACGGGTACGCGACCCCGGGACCTCGAGCCACCACTTTCATAACCCTATCCAATCCATGTAAGTGGTGTCCCTCCCCTATACTCCAAGTCTTTCTGCTTCTTATTCCCTTTCCTTTCTTGGTTTCTCCCAGTAATGGGTTTGGAGGTTATGGCAATCGCTCCACTAAATACCACTTCGCCACTAGTATGGACCGATTTGGAAAAAAGCTGGGTATGGCTAGGGCGTCGCCGTTAAACGACGCGCAGGCACATCGCCCTACACCTGCGATAAGTGGGCAAGGGCTACCGTGTCAAGGGCTACGGGCACGGCTAACGACGTCAGTACCCAAACGGAAACTCCGCTTTGCAACATGGAATATTGGCTCTCTAACCGGACGATGCAGAGAAATCGCAGATGTACTCATGAGACGTCGGGTTCAGTGTGCTTTCCTTCAGGAAACTCGCTGGAAGGGCAATAAGTCTCGTAACATCGGGCAGGGTTACCGCCTTATATACACTGGGTCACCTACAGGCAAAAATGGTGTGGCGGTAGCGCTTTCTGAAGAGCTTCAGAATGGGCTTCTTGAAGTTGACCGTCGCTGCGACCGCTTGATGCGGATAAAGGTACTGATCGAGGGCGTTATCACAAACTTAATCAGTGCTTATACTCCCCAGGCAGGTTATAGCGCGGCTGAAAAGGAGACCTTCTGGGAGCAGTATGAAGAGGTACTACTCGCTATACCGTCTACCGAATCGGTCTTAGTTGGGGGGGACTTGAACGGCCACGTGGGTAGGGTCGCTGCGGTGTATGAACGTGTTCACGGGGGTTTTGGATATGGTCTTCGCAATGCAGAGGGAGAAAATATTCTAAGAACCTGCATTGCATCTGATCTGGCTATCGTGAACACTTTCTTCCAGAAGAAACCTCAGCACCTTATAACGTATAAGAACGGGTCCCACTTAACTTAAATTGATTATTTGCTGACTAGACGGTGTCATATAGGCAGGGTGACCAACTGTAAGGTCATTCCCGGCGAAAGCCTGACTGCCCAACATCGTCTCCTTGTCATGGACTATAATGTTACTCCGAAAAAAAGAAAGTAGCTGAGAAACGTAGCCTAGAATTAAGTGGTGGTTGTTGAATGGGCCGATGCAGACCGACTTCTTGGCGGAGGTGGAGAGTCAAAATCTACTGACTAACACCGAGACCGTTCAGACTGCATGGGATCGAGCTCATTCAGCAATCATTGCAGCGGGCAAGCGAGTTCTTACTAAGGGTGAGCGTGTCATCGACAGGGAGACATGGTGGTGGAATGACCAGGTGCAGGGGGTGATTCAGGAAAAGAATACTGCCTGAACTGCTGACTGAAGCATTCCAACTCTCCTGAAGACAGACTGGAGTACATAGCAGCGAAACGGGCCAGCAAAAGAGCTGTAGCCAGAGCCCGCAGAGAAAGTTTGTCGCCATTGTACGATAAACTTGAAACTGTGGAGGGGCAGAAGCTCATATACAAACTGGCTCGTGCTCGAGATAAAGCGACGCAGGATATTACAAAATGTATTTGCGTCAGAGATTCTCGGGGCACGTTGCTTTGTAGTCATACCTCTGTGAAGGAGAGATGGAGCTGCTGAACACTCAGCAGTCTTGTAGTCTTCCTCCTGAATTATCTCCTAACCTCGGACTTGTTGCTCCAATAACCCGTGACGAAACTTGTAATTGTCTTCGACGCATGAAGAACGGAAAAGCGGTAGGACCTGACGACATCCCAATCGAGGCGTGGAAATCGTTGGGCTCTCTTGGTGTGCTTATACTTACTGACCTGTTTAACCGTATCTTGAATACTGGAAAGATGCCACATCAGTGGCGGCAAAGCTTTATTATCCCTATTTACAAAGGAAGGGGCAGTGTTCAAGATTGCGGTAGTTATAGGGGCATTAAGATTATGAGCCACACCATGAAGCTCTTCATGCGCATGATCGGCCTCAGGCTCCGCCAAGAATGTACTGTCTCTGAGTCTCAGTATGGGTTTCAACCAGGATCAGGCACTATGGATGCCATTTTTGCCCTCAGAACTTTGATGGAGGCTTACAGGGAAAAAAGGAGAGCTCTGCATGTGGCCTTTTTGGACCTGCAGAAGGCCTTTGACTGTGTGCCACGTCAGTGTATCTGGTGGGCATTGCGATCCAAGGGGATCCCTGAAGCATATATTGAAGTTATCAGAGATATGTACAACGACTCCGCTTCAGTGGTTAGGACCGCTGTTGGCGACACCAAGCCCTTCCCGATTACAGTAGGGGTTCACCAGGGCTCAGCTCTTAGTCCGTTCTTATTCAATGTAGTGCTGGATACTGTCTCGGCTCACATCCAATGCCAGCCTCCGTGGCTGATGATGTATGCCGATGACATAGTACCCATCGATGAGAACCGACTGATGCTGGAGCGTAAAGTGAACGCCTGGAAGGGTGCGCTTGAGAACGGTGGTCTCAAACTGAATGTGTCGAAGACCGAGTACATGGCTTGCGGGAACCCGGACTCGAGCACCATCCATATCGGGCCTGAGCCAGCCGTTAAATCGGAGAAGTTCAGGTACCTTGGAGCCGTTATGCATGAGTCTGGAGGCATCGACCACGACATCCATGCCCGTATAAACGCTGCCTGGGCCAAATGGCGGGAGGTCACTGGTGTGGTCTGCGATAGCAGAATACCGCCCAAGCTCAAGGGACTGATATACAAGAGCATTATCCGACCTGTTCTTATATAAGGCAGCGAATGTTGGCCAACATTATCTCGGCACACTCAGGAGCTTCACGTCACGGAGATGAAGATGCTGAGATGGATGTTTGGCGTGACGCGGTCCGACCGCATACGCAACACATTCATTCGAGGTAGTCTTGGGGTCCGTGACGTAGTGGATAAGCTCCAAGAGCGTCGCCTGAGATGGTATGGCCATGTTATGCGCCGATCTGAGAACTATGTCGGAACGAAGTGCCTTGACATGTCTGTCCCTGGAGTTAGACCACCCGGACGCCCAAGGAAGCGATGGCTGGATGTCGTGACACAAGACATGAGAGCCAATAAATTGTCCACTGAGGATGTTAAAGACCGTGCAAAGTGGAGTAGGCTCAGTCGGAAGGCAGACCCTGGCAAAAGCCGGGACTAATGCCAAGAAGAAGAAGAAGAAGAAGAAGAAGATATATATATATATATATATATATATATATATATATATATATATATATATATATATATATATATATATATATATATATATATATATATATATATATATATATAACATGGATTTTTTATATAAAAGATTTTACATAAATCTTAAAGAATCTGGAAAAGAAAAAACAAACGTCTAAATAGTAGCAGGATATTCAAACACGATTGTGTTTCACAAGCGTAATAAAGTCCTCCACACCAACTGGCCGATCGTGCCCGTCAGCTCAATATGACGTTGCCAATAATACGGCCGCTTCCGAAAACTATTAAATTTTTAACATTTTCTCACGCTATAGTAGAATACACGATACCATTCGTATTTCGTACAATATAGGTTTGTTACATTATGATATTTGTTTTCTCAAATAGCTGTCTTTATTTTTAAGTTAAATATATATCAATGATAGATAAATACATAGAATATGTAAGATAATAGATCCCAATTTTGTACTTATTAACAATAATACAAATTATTGATAATTTACGCTATTTCTAATATAAATAGTTCCAAGAATGGTTGTGAACCCATTAACAAGAAGTTCTATCACTGTGCTATAATGGTACATTGTAAATTTTATATTTGTATTAGATTATCACACTTTTATTTAAATTTGCTAGTATAATTCTATTTTTTTGTTATATTATTAAGTAAGAACCGTAACCGAACTGTAAATGCGACGGTTTATGTGTTCGATTCCTACACGGGGAGAATGTTCGATTTTCATTTTCATTCATTTCATTTTCTTAGCTCAAGGCAAAAAGCGTGGCGTTGAGTTCCGCCACTCAACACGCACCTTGAAAGGAGAAAAGCGGGGAACGGAGTGTCTTAACACTAGGTTCCTACGAATCCCTCTGCCTATCCTGACATGTGCGGGATACAGCGTGAAGCTAATTTAATTTATTATATTTAATTTGTTTATTAAGAAGGCTAAGAATACATGACAAACATCAAATAAATAAATTAATAGATATATTTTCTTTGTGTAATGTAAACGTTTTTGTTGTTGTATTAATGTTATTATCTAACATTTTCTTTGATGAATCGTTTAGTTGACAGCGAATCTCTTGATTTAATAATATTTTCTCAATTGAGAAATTTTCTGTAACTTATATTCCCGAAGTCAAAACATTTATTAAGCGAAAAAGATCTCTTTGAACCCTTTCAAATTTAAATTATCACGGTCTTTGTAATTAGATTTTCATACTTCGTTATAAGTATAACCACTTCATAAGTTTAAGTTTAAACATGCAATGGCGACTACCGTTTTATGTCGTAAAGAGACTTTAATATGAAAATTTTTGATTCGTTTGTGGCATGTGGAGCTTTTCATAAATTTCAAATGTTTATACCTTTGTAACAGAGCACATTTCCCGCATATTGTCAACGCAAAGCATTGCATTTGTAAGCAAAGTGGTCTCGGTTTGAAGGGACCATTCAGGCGTGTATTAAATTGGACAATTGTGTTTAGGCTTTATTATGGATCTACTGTAGCAGGTTAATTTAATTTTCTTTACAGTTACTTATTATCTATTGATATATATATATATATATATATATATATATATATATATATATATATATATATATATATATTGATATATATATATATATATATATATATATATACTATATATATATATATATATATATATATATATATATATATATATATATATATATATATATATATTGATATATATATATATATATATATATATATATATATATATATATATATTATATATATATATATATATATATATATATATATATATATATATATCACAAATCTACAACACTGTCTCAAGACAGAAAGCGGAGAACGGAGTATTTTAACACTAGGTTCCCTTTGCCCACCTTTTATATACGGAATATCGATAGTGTGATGCTAACATGACACATTTTTCAAATCAATTACATGTTGTCCTAACAAGTCGAATTTAAATGTTAATTAAAATTTATTAGGTATAATGTAAAAAAATGTAATAAAGTCATATTTAATGTTAATTTAGTACATTGTTGACCTATAAAGTTACGAGTTTAAAATAGTGTCATTAAAAGGAGTCGTCTTTCCGTTTGTTTATGCTAATCGAGTTGACAACTTGCTTTGATTGTGCAGCAGCCACGCCCCGGTTTACTTTAGCTTTTACGAAATTCGAATCGATAGCTGCTGAAACATGAACAAAGTGACAATTGTGTGTGTAAGTGTGTTTAAGTGGAGATAAAAATTTCTGAAGCTCAAATAGCGAATAAAAATAATTCAAGAATCATCTAAAATGAAATAAATAATAAGTCACTGTTTCTTAAACATGTACAATTGTGCATACGTAAAATGTAATACAAATATTAATTAATAATTTAAAGACAAATTCAACGTCTAAATAATACAGCTACGAAGGCTCTTGTTTATGAAACACAGTCGTACCAAACTCTTCAGTTGGTTGTAATAACGCTAACAATGATTAAAATTGCACTGGCAGCGCTCTTCAACGATTTGAATCTCCTCCAAGTCTTAAACGAATTTTATTGTGTGAAATAATAAGAGCGTAAGCCATGCGGGTGCTATGTTGTGATATTATTGCCACTTTTTAATGTTATTTATTTATTTTAGTAGTATACAAAGAATTATTTTTCATTTTTTTTTATTATATCATCACGGAACATATGAAGATTTACAATAATTAATCCAAATTATACACAATCGACAAGTTCTCCCCCTAGACAGGGAATTTAAAGTTACAAAACCTTCCAAAATTAAATAGATACAATTTCAAATGTTAAATTTACCTGATATTAAACATTTTAAGTGTTTTCATAGTCAAAATCCAAACGTAATATCTCAGATGAAGTATATTTAACGAAAGACGTAAAGATATACTTCATGTATTGAAATAAGTTAGATTTACAATATTCATTGTAAATTTAAGTAAATATGAGACAAAATTAAACTTTATAGCTTATCTACTTAGTATACTTATATGCTTATTTTCTTTGCTTTTAAGCCTGAACTAAAAGTAATAATAAACTATTCATAGGCAATAAAGTGCAAACTCGAAAGCCGTTACCTGTTAGTTAAGTTTGGATAAGTTGCCAATTTATCTATGAAGTTTCTATCGTTAAGTAGTTCAATTGTAAAAGTTGGAGGTCCATCCCAGTAGGTCTGGCCTTGAGTAATATACATCTTATCAAGGGCTCACCTGCATTGCCCGTAAGCGTAAATCTTGCCTTTACGGCCTCACCTGTCGAAGGAATAATTTACTGCCGGCTTAAAACTTCCAAAGGAAATCCCAAACACTTCTCAAGAAATAACTGAATAAGAAATTCACGGTTGTACACACAATCGACAAGTTCTCCCCCTTGACAGGAAATTTAAACTTACAAAACCTGCCCTAATGGAATGGATAAAATTTCAAATATTTGAGTTTTTTTTTTCACATTGTCAAGATTTAGTATAAAAATATTAAAATATTATTAAAACTCAATATAATTTAATGTGAAAGTGAGACAATAAATCATAAATATCGAAACATCAGAAAATGTTTAGCTATTTATCGTCTATAGCGATATCAATAGCCGCGGGTAGCTAAATCAATATGGTAGGTATAATGATAATATTCTGGCAAAATTGTTATAGGTGGCTCTTATGCATATGAGTCTCTATCAATGGATGAACAATTTGCAAGTAAAATGCGGGTGTCGGATGCACGCCGACAACGGTTCTAGGAAATAAAAAAAAATACATAGAATTTCATATCCGGATATTGAGTCGAATTTTGTAAATTTCTTTACTGCTCTGTGAAGGCAAAGTTAATTAAAACTCTATTAAAGATAGTAAATTAAAATGTATAGTTTAAACACCACATATTAAATATAAATAAAGAAGATTGGAAATATTGAATTTAATCAATAATTAAAAGGAGCATTTTACTATTTATCAAATAAATTACTGAGTGATGTGAACTGAGTGATGTGAATTACTGAATGAGTATATTAAATAAGTTGTATATTAAAAAATGAGTTGAATTAAACAAAACATATAACACAACAAACATATTATACGTAAAACATTTAAAAGTACGTAATAGACATTTTAAATAAACGTAATCGAATCGCAACAGAAATTAACAATTTAACACGCTCATACAAATGTACTCATCAAGATGCAAGTCAACCATGAACTTAAAAAAATAGTGATGTCTATTAATATTTTATAATAATATACAATACAATATAATTAAATTGAAAACAATATGACATTTTCAATTCTTATTCATTATATATTTAGAGGATTGTTGAAATTATGTTTAGTGAATTGTTTTAAGGAAAATAAATCCATGTATGTATTTAAAACATTAATTTATATAAGTTTTAGGATTCTGTAAAAGGAAAGGACGGAACACTGTCTGTCTATCAATCTTTCTGTCCGTCTGTTAAGACCATTAATCAGAATATAGTATAGAGTATCAAGCTGACATTATTATAAAATATCATGTCTGTTGGAATATAGAAAAAATCAAACTTCTAAGTCAGCGCAATCAAAAGATACGAGTGTATTTGCTTGATTTTTGCCCCATTTTGTATAAAAATCGCCGTGTAGTCAAAACCGAGAAATTCCCGTTAGCTTAGAATTATGAGATTTGATAAGAAGTTAGAACTTGTAAGTTCTAAGCACGTACTACAATAGAAATAAAGTTCGACAGAAAATTGTAATTTTATAAGTATTATAGTAAACAAAACCATTACAATCTTACGTAATATTATGTCGTCCATTTCACACAAAATGAGTACATTAATTTTAACTAATTTTAGTGCAAATTTAAGTTCTATGTTTATAAGTAGTACTTTCAGCTGACTTTCATCAGTGCGCTTGTACCACTCTTGCATGATCGATTTTTTTACATAATTAATTATTAATTATCGGTTATAAAACAAATAACATACACATGTTAAGATTTATATTAAATTTATAAAATTTTTCTAAATATTTTAAATGAATGAATGAAAAAATAAATAAATTCTTCACTCTATACTTCATTCTATACATACTAACTTTTTTTGGGGAACAATAGAGATATTATATATTAATTTATTTGAATGTTATTCAGAATATCTTTGAAATTATTATATTTTACAATCAAATCACAAGCTAAAGTCTTTAGCTTATTTTAGTTATTTTTATATTATCTAAAATAGGACCTAAGTATGAATATTCACTAAAAACATAGTGATGAAGTTCCTGTTTAGTTAAGAATCTAGGAGCACCGTGAAAGCCTCTCATTTCCTTATTTCCTAGAAACTCCATTGTAGTTGTCGAAAATTTAAAGCATTAAAGTATAGTATCGACTATGAAACGTCTCCTTTATGCACATCCCTAAAAATATTAATATTGCATGCGACGATATACGAGCAAATTCGAACACACTATTTTCATTCAGGAGTGTTCACAGTCTATGATTTTCAATGGCAGTGTTTGTTACCTTTCCATTGGTTTTTGTAGAAAAAAATAAAAAAAAACTTATTTTAGAATCTATCATATGTATAACTCGAATAAACCATTGGTATATATACTATATATATATATATATATATATATATATATATATATATATATATATATACTATATATATATATATATATATATATATATATATATATATATATATATATATATATATATATATATATATATATATATATAATATATATATATATATATATATATATATATATATATATATATATATATATATATATATATATATATATATATATATATATATATATATATATATATATATATATATAGTTCTATAAATTGAAGAAACTAATTGCATTTCAACTTCTTCGCTTCTATACTGCATATATTGTCAATTTATAAGTTAAGAATAGTTTGAGATTCAATTCAATAGATTATCTTGGCTTGCGACTGGCCTCATGTCACAGGCACTGGTCCAACTGGCACACGACATCCTGACTCCGCAAACAATTCATTAGTGCGTCGAAATTGCTACACAAGATTTATGTCCATTGATGCGATTTGTCTCAAGTATTCGCATATTATTTCATATTTTAATTTAAACTCAGCCACTACAATTATCTTCATTAAATTTTAAGTAATTGATGGTCTTAACATAGGATGCATTATAAACGAAGAACCCCAACTTCTCTTTGAATTAAATACTAATGAGTAAATACTTAAAGAAAAACGTTGATGGTGAAAAGTTAGAAATTCCGATGGTTGTGTTCATTAAACGCACGGCATTCCGTAATTTAACGCGCACTTTTGTATGGCATAATTATAAATAACACTTATATTACTTGTCTACAGTAGTTCTGAGCTACGCATGAACTGGCGACGTTAGAATTTATTTCAAGTTTCACAGTTGCATTATTTTATAAATATTTTATTAAATCAAATCACTAGAAACACTTGCAGGCTCACCCGTTTCAAATTAAATTTTGTGATTGAACTGCCACGCTTTAAGAGTATGCGTGCGTGACTGCCTGCAATAAATATTGTATATTTCACTAACATATTTATTATATTAGCCGCGGCATACAAACGAGTGAGTCGACGAACATCAAGGTTTATTTACGTCTATCAATTTATTTTTTTTCAATTTTGAATAAAAACATAGACAAGTAGTCTATGGGCCTGAATGAAACACCTGTTTTATTCTTCGCCTTATTATATTATACTCATATACATAGGTACATTCAATTACTTTTTCTTGTTATGGTATGTCAAATGACATTTGGAACAATAGAAGGTAACGAACAAATTCTTCCACTTAATTACTATTTTATTATTAGTATTCTGACTCTGATTCTAATCGATGACAATACAATATTGTGAAAAAAATACAGGCTTATATCTTCTTCTTCCACTTAGCATTATCCCGGCCTATTGCCAAGGTCTGCTTTCCTACTTAGTCTACTCCACTTTGCACGGTCTTGAGCATCCTCAGTGGTTAGTCCATTGGCTCTCATGTCGTGCGTCACGACGTCCAGCCATCGCTTCCTTGGGCGTCCGGGGGGTCTTACTCCAGGGACAGACATATCAAGGCATTTTCTTCCGACGTAGTTCTTAGGCCGGCGCAAAACGTGGCCATACCATCTCAGACGACGCTCTTGGAGCTTATCCGCTACGTCACGGACCCCAAGACTACCTCGAATGAATGTGTTGCGTATGCGGTCAGCCCGAGTAACGCCACACATCCACCTCAGCATCTTCATCTCCGTTACGTGAAGCTCCTGAGTGTGCCGAGATAATGCTGGCGAACATTCGCTGCTGTATAGAAGAACTGGTCGGATCATGCTCTTGTATATCAGCCCCTTGAGTTTGGGCGGTGTTCTGCGATCGCAGACCACACCAGTGACCTCCCGCCATTTGGCCCAAGCAGCGCTAACCCGGGCGTGGACATCGTAGTCGATGCCTCCGGACTCGTGCATAATGGATCCAAGTTACCTGAACTTCTCCGACTTAACGGCTGGCTCAGGCCCGATGTGGATGGTGCTCGAGTCTGGGTTCCCGCAAGCCATGTACTCGGTCTTTGACACATTCAGTCTAAGACCACCGTTCTCAAGCGCACCCTTCCAGGCATTCACTTTACGCTCCAGCATCAGTCGGTTCTCGTCAATGAGTACTATATCATCGGCATACATCATCAGCCATGGAGGCTGGTCCTGGATGTGAGCCGTGACAGTATCTAGCACTGCATTAAACAAAAGTGGACTAAGAGCTGAGCCTTGGTGAACCCCTACTGTAATTGGGAAGGGTTTAGTATCGCCAACAGCGGTCCTAACTGTAGAAACAGAGTCGTTGTACATGTCTCTGATAATAGCAACATAGGATTCAGGGATCCCTTTGGATCCCAGTGCCCACCAGATACTCTGACGTGGCACACAGTCAAAGGACTTCTGCAGGTCTAAGAATGTCACATGCAGAGCTCTCCTCTTTTCCCTGCATGTGGCTTATATATATATATATATATATATATATATATATATATATATATATATATATATATATATATATATATATATATATATATATATATATATATATATATATATATATATGTGTGTATATATCTTTTATTTAATAAAAAAAGATGTATTATAATGTAAAAATGCGTGTAATGTATTTACTTTACTTAGTTTGATTTTTTTGTCATAACCGTAAACATATAAATTAAAAAGTCTACTTTAGTTTTTAAGTTCATTTTCTAATACTTAATTCAAAGTCAATTTAGTTTAGAAAATAATACATTTTACACCATCTACGTATTTTGTTATTATCAATTAATTATTTTACTATCGAATGAATTCCATATTTAAATTATCCAAAGTACGAATTTTGTACTTCCGTTTACGACTTCGGCGTAGCACTTGCTTATCACGTGAAATATAACCATTATATATAATAACAACGATAATATAGCGTTTACAACAATCTCAGTACTATATATATATATATATATATATATATATATATATATATATATATATATATATATATATATATATATATATATATATATATATATATATATATATATATATATATATATATATATATATATATATATATATATATATATATATATCATAAAAAGAAATCTTATGTTCATTTAAAGCTGCGATCGTCGTCTTAGCAGATATAAACTTCCAATAACATCTATGCTGTGTATTAATTTATATAATAGAAAATAACCAAATCAATGTGATTTATACTCTACATAAGCTGGTATCAAGATTAATTTTTAATAATAATATACCACCAAACAATCTTCTATATTAATATTAAAGGAAGAATAGCAAATTCACCCTCAAACCTCAACCCTCAACACTCTTGAGGGAACAGGCCATTCATACTCGTACACTAAAATACGTGATTACTGAATGTGTAAATACGTTTTTACTTGCACGCTATGAGATAATGTAATTATTCCCCGTGTCCGCGCCACGCTCATAGGTACATGCTTTTTGAGCCAGTAATTAAAATCACGTTGCGTATCCTACTGCGCGTCACATTAAACATAATTTTCATCCCGTAATATCGTTATTTAATTATAATATTGAATTTTGTGGGGTGTAAAAAACAGTGACGATTTTGATTTGGAAATAATTTTAATTATATAAATTATTTTATTTCAATATGCATTTATTTTAATGCTAGACTGTAATGGGAGCACGTTAATTAATTTAACTTTGTTTAATCACTAATCTCTACTCAAGTGAATTATATAAGATCTAGGTTAACCAGGCGTTTTTCATTTCATTGGTTTCTTTATACTGTGTGTGTAAACACTCAATCCCATTTGCAGGTATTGCATTCGTATTTACTTCATATTACAAATGTACAACATTATTGTAATGATTTTCAAATTACGTTTAATACTACAAACTTAATCTAGGTATACAGACAGCTAAACAGGAATACAATAATAATGAATAATAATTGCTAATTCAATTTTAAAAATATATTTGTCAAGCTAAAACGTGTAAATTCTACTTAAGTAAGTTCTATTTAAATTCAACGCATTCTTTATTCAAACAGACTTTTGCAAGCACTTTTAAATTGTGATGGGTTTCCGGAGTAAAACTAAACGGATGCTCTTGGCAGAGCCTACGTGATTCATCCCAACAAAAGTGAATGCTTTTATCTCAGGATGTTACTACATGTTGTTAAATGCTCAACATTCTTAGAACTGTACAAAGTGCAAGGTACTTATCAAACAGCATGCAAAAGTATGGGGCTCTTGGAAGTTTATTATGTAGCATTAGCATTGCACCCGCGCGAAGCCGGGGCAGGTCGCCAGTAACGATATAATCATTTCGTATTAATTCAATAATTACATAATATGAATTATCCATTTAATATATATGTACATATAAATATTTATGTCCAAATTGAAACGTTAAATTCACTATATTAATTTTCACACAAAATTTACTCAGCTTATTCATAAACAAAACGAAAATTTAATATTTTTTTGTCTGTTATTTTATAAATAATTTTTTGGTCAAAGTAATATACTCTTTGACTAATATATTACTGAGTCTTTGAGAGACTCCTTACAAACAATAGCCAACTTGTTCTTGATCTGTGTTCATAATTCGAATTTAATTTAGCTACGTATCTAAGTAAATTAATTTTGGAATATTTTCTTATATAAATGGCCAAACATGAAAGGAAATAGAAGATATCTGAGGTAGACATCTGGCACACTTTAATTTGTTTGCAAGCATTGTCATGCGAAATTAATATTCCAATTTATTCCATTTCTGTATCGAGGGTTGTAAATCAATATTTGCTGTCTCTCTCACAGTGAAACCCATCTTAAGAGCAGCCTCTCTATTGAAATAAGTGTCTAGCATTCGTGAGTACAGTGCTCGAGCGAACAATAATTCTGAAAAGAAACGAGCACAAATTAAGTTATCATTTTATTGCAAATAAAATAAGACAGAAGATACTGAAGAAGAGCTATGTATCCGTCATTTATTTTGTTTTCACAAGCCGTATTAACAATCTTCATATATTGACATTAATTACAGATTCCACTTTTACAGAGTCAGTCCACAGAAAATCCAATTTATACACCATTTAGATATTTTTTAGGGCTCCGTACTTCAAATGGAAACCTTATAGTGATCCTATTGTTGTCCGTTTGTTTCTTTGACAGTTTGTAAGATTATGTGGAGGTGTCAAGCTGTAATTAATATCTTATATATCTTATAACTTCGAAGTCAACTTAAAACAACTTATGAAATTTGGCAAGTGAAAACTTACAGTACAAATAAAGTAAAAAATTGGAAATTAATAAGTATATAACAGAAAATCTATTACAAACTTATGTCTGTAGTTCATAGTTCTCTCTACTTATTTCATTTGTCTATACATATCTCATAGCAATTTATTAAAATTACACTAAGCAATAAAACAAAATATAGCATTATAGTTGGTTAACCTGCTATTTTAATAGGCATTCCCTAAAATAATTTACAGATGTTTATGAATAAATTTTTAAGAATACATTTTCATGCAATCTGAATGTGTTTTAGCCTATATTTGTGTATATGTATGTATATGTATGTATGTATGTACGTATGTATGTATGTATAGTTATTAAATATATGTATACTATTAGTATATGTTTTTATTATTATTAGTATTTTCATTATATTTTCCTCCCCTTTACGTCTTATGTTTTAAGGTTGCTTGAAAGAGATCGTTATTTTAGCGATAAAGTCGCCTTCTTGTACGTTTTTTTTATGTATTACTTTCTTTAAATAATTTGTTTTTGGTGTGAAGATTATTATTATTATTACTAATTTCGTATTTAAATAACACTTCAGGTATAATCTTGACATTTATTAAAATATTCATTATTAACAACATTTATCAAAATCAATAGCATAAAACGTACATAGGACAAATTCAAATAAATATGTTTAATAAATTAATCTGTTATGAAGAGAGCTAAATACAACTGGATGTGGATTGCATTTCTACCTAATATATAAAATACAGTGTAGTTTGATGCATAGAAGCCAAGCTATGGAGAGCAATCAGGTCAACATGTGCACAAAACAAGTCAGAATCATTAGTATTTGAATGTTAAATTGAAATTCACAATATTCTTTATTGAAATAGACTTTGACAAGCACTTTTGAACCGTCGAATGAACATGTCGCTGCGATCGGACCACTTCTCCTGAGAGGAGTCGGCAAGAAACTCAGCATTTGCTCATTTTGTTGAACTATTTTATTATTAAATACAATGGTAGCTTTTCTGCATGAAAATCAAATGACATTAATTTCACACGTTTTTATCATTTAAATATTCCTGAACAGTAAAATAGGCTTTACTAACTCGCACTGTTCTTATATTTTCTTTAAATTTCTCTAGTGGCCAATTTAGAATATATGGCTGCATTTTATTAAAGACTACATATACTCAGACTACAAATGATTTATTTAGTTTTTGGAGGTGATAACATGGCATTAGCTTTACTATATTTATTCTTCCTATATATATATATATATATATGAATGTATGCTTGTCAACGCTTTTATTATAATATTGAATATGTTGTCGGACGAACAAAATATTATAATACTCCTATTGCGAAGAAACTGTCAGAATATGTTTGATTAAAAGTATTTTGCAGAGATTTAGTTAGTCTTAGCACTTAAATTATTAATCAATCTCGCGGCTCTTTTTAGAAGTATAAATATTGACTTTTTTCTGCAGTTTTTCCACATATTAGCATTCCTTGAGGCAGAATATTATGAAAATAACTAAAATAAACAAGTTGGGCAGTATCAACATCCGCCATTGCGAACGCGGCACAGCTAAGCTTATCTGCAAGTGTTTCTACGTGGGCATTCCAATGGACTCTGTAGTCTAAAGTTATACCTAAGAATACTGTTGATTCCGTCACATTAAGAATTACTCTTTTTATGGAGACAAAACATTTTGTTTTAACATTATGTTAGGAATTTCAAGTTACTGACGAGGGAGCTCGCTGCCTGTATGCAGGCGTAGTGCGATCTATTGTCCGTTATGGAGCACTTTATTAGGCGTAATAGATCTAAAATATATCCTTTGCAACGAAGAGTAGCGATCAGAATTGTAAGAGGATATCGAACAATATCTTTCGAGGCAGCCACTGTACCCGACTCCGTGAAGAGAGGTATGCTCGTAAACGCGTAGTTGAGGCTATTATGCCATCATTTGAAGCCTGGATGAGGAGGAAGAGACGGGTTACTTATCGGCTCACACAAATAATCACTGGTCATGGTTGTTTCGGTGAGTACTTATTTAAAATTGGACGAGAATCAACTCCAAAGTGTCATCACTGTGGAGCCGATCGAGATACGGCTCAACACAATTTCCAAATGTGTTCTACATGGGACTAATATCGACGTTCCTTGATTTTAAAATTGGGTCAGGACCTCTCTCTGCCAACAGTTATTTTTAAAATGTTGCGTAGAAAGGAGCTATGGAGAGAGAGGAACTATTCTTCTGCGAAACAGTAATGTTGCAAAAGGAAGCTGCGGAGCGGGATCGGCAGAGAGTAGATCCTGCTCGTCAAAGTGAGCGTCGTAATGGGAGCGTCATCATCCCATAAATTCTACCGACCGACACAACACTGGGTCGTAAATAATAATTAATTTGGTGCGTGCTGGATGGGGTCACTCAGTGTATCATCTTAGTGCTGAGTAGTTTCAGCTCCAAGTAGATTGGTTTTAAATTTGCTGTGAGCATTAAAATACATGGGGAGGGCAGCGGATGCGGTTCATCCGAATTCCCGTTGCCTTTCTATCTTATTGAGGACTGAAAACCGGAGGGGTTTTAGTGGGTAAAAATCCCACATAACCTGGTTTGATACCCCAAGGACCAGGTATCTTTTGAAGATTTCCCCTACGAAAAAAAAAAAAAAGAAAGAGGAGTTTCAGTTACTGTCATCAACACATTAAACAACCGAAAATAAGGATTTTTTTTAAATTGTCAATACTGTAGTTTTGTTTGTAGATTGAAGATTGTAGGTTAGGTAGGTTCTCAAGAATTGAAAGGTAAATAGAGTGAGTGGTTTAATGAAAGTCTCCGCTTTTATTAAGCTAATTGTTAAGAAGCCCAGTTTAAGACTTATTATTCTTTGACGGTTATTTAAATTTATAATTATTTTATAGATAGCTGTAGATATCGTTTAACTAATTTTGTTAAGATACAATAAACTATAAAAATAAGCTAATCTCAAAGGTTAGCTTATTTTTATAGAAATAACAAATGTCAATCACTGGTGCCTCTACTCTCTAACCTCTTAATTATTTTTCCCCAGTTACCGACAGATATCATCGATACCAAATAATTTTATGAATATAATACTTTTTAATTGAATCTAGCTCTTGTTTTACTAATTTGATCTACATTTTAAAGAAAATGCACAATTCATATGTGAAAGTAATGTAAAAATGTCAATTATGAGATAAAAATTTGTCGACGTAGTGTATATTAATTTTATATTATTTTTAGTGTAGTGTATATTAATTATATTATGATTTAATATATTTTGTTTTCCTACAAAAAGGCAAATTATTTTATTTAAATTAGCAATAAGTAGACTAAAATTGTATATTTTTTTTTAACTAGAAAACTTGGTTTCTATTCCCGTACATTCCATTTAAATCGATTATTAGGTGTCGATTTACTGGTTAAAGTCATTACTAGGTTGCTCTCCGTTGTAGGTTAATGCACATATTGTGAAAATAAAACATATTTTCAGATGATCCAATGGTGAAAAAAATATATATTGTAGATTAAAGTGTATTTTATTAATCCTAAATTGGTCCTTAACAAATTTTTTTTAATATCTTCATTTAAATTGAACAATTTTCATAAGATGATCTATATATTTATTAACTTTTTCTTTTCTTTTCAGTTCTGAGGTTAATGTTGTTGTTGTTGGCTTTGACAGCGACATCGGATAGGGAGGGTACTCTGTGACTGAGAAATAGCAAGCACTACTTGGCAACTTGAGAGGATTTTTTACTTATATAATAAAAGTTAGAGTACCCGTGAATTTTATGCTTTAACTTTACACCTTGACTCATAAGCTTAATAGGTTCAAGACGTTTCTCGATCGTAATTAAAATTGCACCGCGAGGGGAGAGCTCACAAGGTATGTATTATGATATAGTAATTAATTTGTCACCGTACCTTTATGTTCCAACTTAAGATTTCATCACATCTCTATATCCTTATTCACGGCCAGCTATAATTTCCTTATGGCTGCTTTTATATAGTAAGAAACCCTTTTAAAATCTATTTCTATTTAAAATTAAAGAAGCAGAAATTATATGAATATGTAGTTAGGACCTCCTGGAAAATGTTTAGAATTTTCTTTTTATTTTATTAAATACATATATAATTAAGAGGCATTCATCTTAATGCTGTTCAGGGCAAGGAAAAGTAATTATAAGAAATGACGATGACGTCTCATGACCAAGTTGAAGAACGCGTTTGAATTACATCTTTTGATTGAAATTGTATATAGTATTCGCGAATTAAGTAGTTTGAATAACATAAAAAATGGTGCACTTAACACAAATTACTTAATACTAAACTATACTAACTGTTTTTATATTTAAATGTTTGTGAATTGTTTTTATACACATGGGATAGAAATATACATAATATGCCATTTACTTATATATTTGTAAAAGTATAGTCATATCATTTTTTATTTATATCAGTTAAAAAAGTTTAAGAGCTTAAGATGTTATTATTAGAAACTGTCAATTTTTGCATTTAAATATTGTTTAAAAAAAGTATTGAACAAAATGTCATTCTTCTGATCCCATTAATTTAGAAAATATAACAATTGTAATTTATTAAATATCAGGTAGGAGGTATCTGCCAAAGTTTGGAAATGAGAGCTTGAGATAATGTAGAGAATGTTAAAATATTAACCTGGTTCCTGAACCAAATTGGGTGAAAATCCACATTTTTTCTCACTCCGATTTCTGAATTTTTTTGAAGCCTAAAGAATATTATAAATATCATGTGAATTATTGATGGTATTTCTAATTGTTCTCTATTTAAAAAACTCACATTAAGCTGTATATTTTATGTGCAACAAAGTTTACGCCTGGGGTTTATTATAGGACCAAATCAGTTTGCAAGGACCTCTCTCTATAACCTCTTCAAGGCAATACGTCATCATTCGTCTGTTTGTAGTTATCATTACCACTAACTACAACTACAACTTACACTTGGCTCATAAGTTATAGTTAACTTAAATATTGAGATTATGCATATTCGTGAGCATTTTAAACTCGAAACGTTAAACAGGTTCGTAAAACAAACTTTAACTGTAATTTTGATTCTCAATCCTGCTAGAAAGATAGCAAACAAAACTTTTAAACTATTTTCATTCTTCTTCAGGCGTGCCAATTGAGAACAATTCACCTCGCCAATGTCACGTTGAATGGAGAACACACAAAGGAGATTGTATGGTAAAAAAGAAACAACATTACACAATAGAAGAACGCATGTTTAAAAGAAATTCAATTAAAAATACACAATAATCAGTATTTAAACTATATGCACATCATAATAAGTTAATAATAGATAATACTTTAAGTGAGTGTTAGTTTATAGTTCAATTTTGTTATATTTAATAATATATTTTCATAAAAAATTACATAAGGGACTAAGATCAAAGATAAACAATCACTGAACATAAGAGGACGAGAGGTTTTGAGAGGAAGGACATCATACAAGGGATGAATTAATTTAGGACAAGAAAAAGGATGTGGGAACCTTCGTCCGAGCCACATTTACACAGTGAGTATACATGCATGTCCAAGGCGCAAGCGAGAAATTATTCGAGATTTTTTTTCTCGTTGGGATAATAGACTACAGAAATGCATAATACTTTCCCGTCTGTGATTTTAATTGCTCCCAGTGTTTAGACCAAGGCTTACCCAAGTGACTAACTGCAAGAGACAACAGATCCTGAGCGAAATTGGATCAGTGATCTAGAGTGCCCCACTGGACGGCTAGTCTACCGCAAGAGTCTGCAGGTTCAGTCTCACTAAGTCCAGATCGACTTGGAATCCATACTAGAGTGACATCCAAGTCCTTTAAATTTTGAACTATCACTAATAATATTATACTATCACAAATACCTTTTAAAATTTAATAAAATAAGAGGTTCCTATAAATGGCCACAGATTCCTTATTTTTCATATTTAGCAAATATTTTTGAAACAATTCTACCATACAAACTACAGAAAGTTTTAAATTAAATTACATTATTACTTAATAGATTAATTTAATTTTATTAACTTAAATTGAGTTCTGGTCTGTTGAAAAATCCAGCTATGGTGTACAACCCTCTATTTACAGACAACGCGGACATAGTAGACTAGTAGATTTTCAAGGTTTTTCAACCGGAAACTGTACATATGTAATAAAAGTTTCAGCTCAATCGGTAGCCATTGGCTTTTATATTTATACTGGAAACCATTTGAACAAACCGGCATATGGCACACAAGGACATTCGACAGTTTGGTAAATTTTTCATGTATACTATGAAAATTATCATATAATAATATCACAATTATATACAATTCATAATCTACTAGGTAAATTATTATATTAATTAAAATGAGGCTTCTGACCATCATAATTTATCCACATTAAATATCATTACGAAGAAGAATATTCAGAAAATTTATAAAAATCGAATTAATTTACTATAATAAAGTTCCACAGATGAAAAAAGTACTCTAGTTGACATAACAAATTTCAATCAATCAGTTCCCATTAAAATACGAAATGAGGTCCACATCTGCGCGCTGTCCGCGGGCGTTAAAAGAAATCATAATTAATCGTCCCGCTCCACGCCCGCTACTCTTAATAGAGACCGTTCCGCTTTCAATGTTTTCTTTGTTACGTAATAAATTAATCTCCATTCGCTGGATCCTAAAGTCGGAGAAAAGACACAAATAAGACAAAGGAAGTCTTAACTTCGTGATATGAACTTTTCTGTGTCTTATACGAGAGAAATTAAGTAAGTTTTCTCATTTACTGTGTTATAATAATTATTTTACAGTGAAAAATAATTTATTATTTTAGTACATTCATTATTCAACAGTAAGAGTGTCATTACAAGATTACAGTTTTAAATAAATAAAATTGGCACTTGACACTATTTTCAAATATTTTGTACACATACGAATGTATGTATGTGATTATGACAAGCAATTATACCCGTAATTTATAAAACTAGCCATATAAGAACTTTTTTGTTTTTACTATTCTCTCGTAACTTGCAAAGCAAAGAGGATCTCATTGTCACTCATATTGTTAATAATTAAAAGGCATTTCATGCTCTATAATATCTTTACGAAGTTAAATTGGCAAAATAAAATTGGCACTTGAATAAAATTGGCACTTGACACTATTTTCAAATATTTTGTACACATACGAATGTATGTATGTGATTATGACAAGCAATTATACCCGTAATTTATAAAACTAGCCATATAAGAACTTTTTTGTTTTTACTATTCTCACGTAACTTGCAAAGCAAAGAGGATCTCATTGTCACTCATATTGTTAATAATTAAAAGGCATTTCATGCTCTATAATATCTTTACGAAGTTATACGTTCAATCAGAACGCTCCATTTTACCATGACAATATACCATTTTACTACAAACTTTACTAAGGCAATATATAATAAACTTTGTAAGGCACAAAGTATTTTAGCTTTTTATCATGTTTAAGTCCAACTTTTCTGGCAGACTATCATAATATTGCTTTAAAACTAAAACCTTTTTATAGATATATGTATAAGAAAGCTTTTGATTGTAATTTGGAAGGATGCCGAGTAGTCCACCAAGAACAATCCATTAAGAGAAGTTTAAAGGACTTTTCCAATTTCAATCGAAGCTTGAATCTAAATTACAAAGTTAAATTCATAATACGTATTGCAAGTTACAAGTAAGTATACAAGCTGTCTTAAAGCTCTAAAAACTTATTGAAAGTCTTTAGCTTTATTTACCGAACGATAAAATACAAATAAATTTTAAATGTTTGATTGATCAGATGTCTGTGTATTTGTTACATTAAAAGTTCCGTCTTGGCGCAGAGGTACAGACAGGATTTTAAACGCGATGGTTTTTGGGTTCGATTCCCACTCAGGAACATAATTGAAGTTCCTAAACAGTATAATCTACACTGCCACATACTTTAATAAATATATAAAATTTATGTGACTCTAAGATAAATTGCTTGCTATACGCAGATGATGCCGTGTTTATTGCATCATCAGAACGCGATTTGGAGTCATTGGTCACCAATTTGAAAGACGGGTGCGAAAATAATGGTCTAAGCCTGAATGCAAGTTGAAAGAGACGAAGAAAGGTCGTAATGCAAGTTTTTTTGTGAATGAAAACTTGATAGAACAAGTGAATGAAGTAGCATATCTGGGAGGTATGTTAAGTAGAGATGGAAGATATGAAATGAACGTAGAAAGGTATATTACTGCCGGTAACAGAATTAAACGTCACTTTGCAGCATTGTTGAGACGGCGAAACGTCAGTGTAGCTGCACGGTTGGCCATACACAATGCAGCTCTGGTGCTAACGCTGTTATATGTCCGTGAAACGTGGGTATTGCAGAAGAAGAATGGAATAAAAATGAATACTGTGTAGATGCGTCGGAGGATATGCGGAGTCAGCTTAACTGACCGAATCTGCAACGAAGAGGTATACAGAATGGTTGGTACCAGCGAAGTTGTCATAGTAAGAATGAAGAAGAACATGCTCAGGTGGTTTGGGCACATCGAGAGAATGAGTGATGAAAGAATGGTAAAAAGATATAAGAAGAAGAAGAAGAATTGATAATTAAATTAAAATTGATAGAGAATACATTGATAGAGAATATATTTAAATCAATTTAAATAATCAAATTAAAAAAAAAAAACTTTTTTGCAACTGGCAATATTTCGTCAATATCTCAGATGGTAGCACTTATAATATATATATATATATATATATATATATATATATATATATATATATATATATATATATATATATATATATATATATATATATATATAATATATATATATATATATATATATATATATATATATCTATATATATAATATAATATATACCCGGCTTTTGCCAGGGTCTGCCTTCCGACTGAGCCTACTCCACTTTGCACGGTCTTTAACATCCTCAGTGGATAATTTATTGGCTCTCATGTCTTGTGTCACGACATCCAGCCATCGCTTCCTTGGGCGTCCGGGTGGTCTAACTCCAGGGACAGACATGTCAAGGCACTTCCTTCCGACATAGTTCTCAGATCGGCGCATAACATGGCCATACCATCTCAGGCGACGCTCTTGGAGCTTATCCACTACGTCACGGACCCCAAGACTACCTCGAATGAATGTTTTGCGTATGCGGTCGGACCGCGTCACGCCACACATCCATCTCAGCATCTTCATCTCCGTGACGTGAAGCTCCTGAGTGTGCCGAGATAAGGTTGGCCAACATTCGCTGCCGTATATAAGAACAGGTCGGATAATGCTCTTGTATATCAGTCCCTTGAGCTTGGGCGGTATTCTGCTATCGCAGACCACACCAGTGACCTCCCGCCATTTGGCCCAGGCAGCGTTTATACGGGCATGGATGTCGTGGTCGATGCCTCCAGACTCATGCATAACGGCTCCAAGGTACCTGAACTTCTCCGACTTAACGGCTGGCTCAGGCCCTATATGGATGGTGCTCGAGTCCGGGCTCCCACAAGCCATGTACTCGGTCTTCGACACATTCAGTTTGAGACCACCGTTTTCAAGCGCACCCTTCCAGGCGTTCACTTTACGCTCCAGCATCAGTCGGTTCTCATCGATGAGTACTATGTCATCGGCATACATCATCAGCCACGGAGGCTGGCATTGGATGTCAGCCGAGACAGTATCCAGCACTACATTGAATAAGAACGGACTAAGAGCTGAGCCCTGGTGAACCCCTACTGTAATCGGGAAGGGCTTGGTGTCGCCAACAGCGGTCCTAACCACTGAAGCGGAGTCGTTGTACATATCTCTGATAACCTCAATATAGGCTTCAGGGATCCCCTTGGATCGCAATGCCCACCAGATACACTGACGTGGCACACAGTCAAAGGCCTTCTGCAGGTCCAAAAAGGCCACATGCAGAGCTCTCCTTTTTTCCCTGTAAGCCTCCATCAAAGTTCTGAGGGCAAAAATGGCATCCATAGTGCCTGATCCTGGTTGAAACCCATACTGAGACTCAGAGACAGTACATTCTTGGCGGAGCCTGAGGCCGATCATGCGCTCGAAGAGCTTCCTGGTGTGGCTCATAATCTTAATGCCCCTATAACTACCGCAATCCTGAACACTGCCCCTTCCTTTGTAAATAGGGATAATAAAGCTTTGCCGCCACTGATGTGGCATCTTTCCAGTATTCAAGATACGGTTAAACAGGTCAGTAAGTATAAGCACACCAAGAGAGCCCAACGATTTCCACGCCTCGATTGGGATGTCGTCAGGTCCTACCGCTTTTCCGTTCTTCATGCGTCGAAGACAATTACGAGTTTCGTCACGGGTTATTGGAGCAACAAGTCCGAGGTTAGGAGATAATTCAGGAGGAAGACTACAAGACTGCTGAGTGTTCAGCAGCTCCTTAAAGTAGCTTCTCCATCTCTCCTTCACAGAGGCATGACTACAAAGCAACGTGCCCCGAGAATCTCTGACGCAAAGACATTTTGTAATATCCTGCGTCGCTTTATCTCGAGCACGAGCCAGTTTGTATATGAGCTTCTGCCCCTCCACAGTTTCAAGTTTATCGTACAATGGCGACAAACTTTCTCTGCGGGCTCTGGCTACAGCTCTTTTGCTGGCCCGTTTCGCTGCTATGTACTCCAGTCTGTCTTCAGGAGAGTTGGAATGCTGCCACTTTTTAAACGCAGCCTTCTTTTCCTGAATTACCCCCTGCACCTGGTCATTCCACCACCATGTCTCCCTGTCGATGACACGCCCACCCTTAGTAACACCAAGAACTCGCTTGCCCGCCGCAATGATTGCTGAATGAGCTCGATCCCATGCAGTCTGAGCGGTCTCGGTGTTAGTCAGTAGATTTTGACTCTCCACCTCCGCCAAGAAGTCGGTCTGCATCGGCCCATTCAACAACCACCACTTAATTCTAGGCTTGCGTTTCTCGGCTACTTTCTTTTTCGGAGTAACATTATAGTCCATGACAAGGAGACGATGTTGGGCCGTCAGGCTTTCGCCGGGAATGACCTTACAGTTGGTCACCCTGCCTATATGACACCGTCTAGTCAGCAAATAATCAATTTGAGTTAAGTGGGACCCGTTCTTATACGTTATAAGGTGCTGAGGTTTCTTCTGGAAGAAAGTGTTCACGATAGCCAGATCAGATGCAATGCAGGTTCTTAGAATATTTCTCCCTCTGCATTACGAAGACCATATCCAAAACCCCCGTGAACACATTCATACACCTCAGCGACCCTACCCACGTGGCCGTTCAAGTCCCCCCCAACTAAGACTGATTCGGTAGACGGTATAGCGAGTAGTACCTCTTCATACTGCTCCCAGAAGGTCTCCTTTTCAGCCGCGCTACAACCTGCCTGGGGAGTATAAGCACTGATTAAGTTTGTGATAACGCCCTCGATCAGTACCTTTATCCGCATCAAGCGGTCGCAGCGCCGGTCAACTTCAAGAAGCCCATTCTGAAGCTCTTCAGAAAGCGCTACCGCTACACCGTTTTTGCCTGTAGGTGACCCAGTGTATATAAGGCGGTAACCCTGCCCGATGTTACGAGACTTATTGCCCTTCCAGCGAGTTTCCTGAAGGAAAGCACACTGGACCCGACGTCTCATGAGTACATCTGCGAGTTCTCTGCATCGTCCGGTTAGAGAGCCAATATTCCATGTTGCAAAGCGGAGTTTCCGTCTGGGTACTGACGTCGTTAGCCGTGCCCGTACTTGACACGGTAGCCCTTGCCCACTTATCGCAGGTGTAGGGCGATGTGCCTGCGCGTCGTTTAACGGCGACGCCCTAGCCATACCCAGCTTTTTTCTGAATCGATCCATACTAGTGGCAAGTGGTTTTTAGTGGAGCGATTGCCATCTGACCTCCAAACCCATTACTGGGAGAAACCAAGAAAGGAAAGGGAATAAGAGGCAGAAAGACTTGGAGGGACACCACTTACATGGATTGGATAGGGTTATGAAAGTGGTGGCTCGAGGCCCCGGGGTCGCGTACCCGTATGCCGAAAACCAAATATCGGACAGATAATTGGCCTAGACACCCTCTGAGGGAAGATATATATATATATATATATATATATATATATATATATATATATATATATATATATATATATATATATATATATATATATATATATATATATATATATATATATATATATATATATATATAATATATATATATATATATATATATTATATATATATATATATATATATATATATATTTATATATATATATATAATATATATATATATATATATATATATATATATATATATATATATATATATATATATATATATATATAGATAGATATATATATATATATATATATATATATATATATATATATGTATATATATATATGTATATATATATATATATATATACATATAATGTAAATATATTTTCTATCAATGCAAGGTAGATATGTGTAAGGGAGCCGGGGGAGATGGCCATCAAGTCGCGGAATTCAACGCCGGCCGTTACGAGCGTCGGGGTGAGGGCGGCGTGGCTGGTTTATACCTGGATACAAGTACTTGTCATATATATATACATACACACACATACACACACACACACACACACACACACACACACACACACACACACACACACACATACATACACACATACATACATACAAGCTTTTAGTATATTTTTATATAAATGTAGGTTTTTGATCAAAGTCATATGTATATAGCGTCAGATAGATTTAACTTCCAAAGAGGCTGATGAGGCTGATTTACATCCGGATTTAGTATGTATGTTAACTGTTTTTTTTATTATCAGATATAGATAATAAGATAAGCAAGTGATTGGTAAGATAGGTAAAGGGAGACCACGTTAAAAGCATGAGGACGCCACGGAGAACATGTATGAAGAGGTTATTGCTAGTGGACAAGGCGAAAGAGGTATGCAGGGTCCGCAGCGTTTAGCGCTCTGTTCTTTGTGACTACCCCGGTAGGGATAAAGCGTAAAGATGTGTATGTATGTATGTATGTATATAAAATATATTCAGTTATACATCATTGATATATATAAAATAACAAATATTTCATACCTTTGTCATTGTTGGCGCATACAAATTAAACATTAATACTGGCAGTATTTACATAAATATTGGCGGTATTTTTTCATATGCATGGGTTTATCCAATTTATTGTTAGTAAATGTTCTAACTATAAAACATCACGAGAAGAATATTCTTTTTGTTGAATGAAAATGAAGTCCCGTTGTGTAATCTTATGTAGCTTCTTCCTTCTTACTAGAAGCTTTGGTTCCTGAAAGAACATTGATAATGACTTCGTATTTTTGTTTCTATGTCAATGTGCATTAACTGTGTATAAAGTAAAGTGTCATTGTGAGAGAGTGTGGGGAATTATAACATATCTAATATGTAAAGATTTCAAAATTGGCATTTAATTTTTTTAATTGAATAGTGTTTTAAAAGTTCCGTCGTCTTTCGATCGCAGAAATATCCTTGAAATAAACGGGAGTCTGATGGTACTTCCAGTACTTCTGGACTTATCATTTCGTTGATAGCCTCTTAACTCTCCCATCCCGGCGGGACGAGAGAGAGTCTCTGAGTATTTTAGTAGCTGATCTCGTCGAATTGAAATTGTCTTGCTTCTTTGGTCACGAAGTGTAATTGTATTGATTGATTGTCCTTTTATTGACAACGCAAGGACTGGTGTTTCTGCATGCCAAAATTCCGCATCTTGTAAGGACCGGCTGAGAAGAAGACTTTCGACCGTTTTTTCTCTCACAACAGAGTAGCGATCGTGATCGATACAATTTCATACCTTTTTCGTTTTCTTAATCAGAGCTAAATTTCTTTAATTCTAATACTATGGAACAGGAACGTGGCAGGATTGTAATGCATCGGCTACAATTTTATGAAAAGGTGAGTATAATACTCACCTTTTCATAAAATATCATTAAGCTTTGTGTAAAAATCCGTAAAGCTTATATTATCTATCTGGATTCAAATCCAGGATTAGGAGAATAACACACACTGATTTCTATATAATGGTAATGTTCAACTTTTATTTATTTATGTCTTGGTGTTACATAAAGTTCATTATTTTCACTTTGTATTTACTTATATTTCTTTATATACCTAACTAAGTACCGTACCGTTACATGATATGAAAAGCTATAAAAGAGCCTACGTACAGAAATATTGAAATTTTTTTTTTTGAATTTGAAATTGAATTTAATTTATATACGTAACTACTACTATATATATATATATATATATACAAAGTAAATATCTAAATATATTGAAGATGTACAATGTGATTTCGTTTAAAATTTATTTCGAAATTCAGAAGCCGCGAGCGAGTCGCTAGTCTAAAATACAATAAAATTTACGAACGGCAACACCGTTAAAATAATATTTAATATCTTCATAACCATAAAAAACAAAAATTTTACACTTAAATTTACGATTAAGTTTTATTGTAGACCCTTTTTTCTTACAAAAATAGTCTACTAATAAGTACTACAATGAGACCGCCTCTGGCTGGAATTGAAGTCCAGAAACTCACTCCATCTCGCGACGCCTAAATAAGAAGTAAGTAAGAGGAGAAACTGCGCAACTAACAAAATAAGGGAAATTAAAGCTACTTGCATTATTTAGGCTTCTAATAAAGGTATAGCACTATTTAATATAAAAAATTTGAAATATGACGACATTTTAACGACGGTATTTTAACGTAGACATAAATTATAACTTACACCTTTAGTACAACAATGAGAATTGTTTTCCATAATTTTTACATTTTGCACCTTATTACCTTTTGCGGCTGAAGAATAGAAACGATAACAATAAATCACCTAAAAAAATCTTTTAAGAATGAGCAAATGCCTGTTCAAAGAAAGTTAATTTAGGAGGGAACAAACTAAATTTTGCGGCCAACTCGCTTAAAGGGAAAATATATTATGTAGTTTAGGTATTGCGAAATTCGTAAACGTTTGACTATTTTAAAAAAAGGAAGTTATTTAGAAAATATATATTTATCACGATTAGTGTGCGTCTGTGTATGTGTTTTAACACAATGATAATAAAGAAAACGTATAAAAATTTGAAACTGGGCTTCTTGGATACCGTCCAAGCGCGTAGTATACACAATATCTTTACCATACAGCCTCCTTCGTGTTTTCTATACAACGTGACATTGGCAAAGTGATTGGCGAGTGCTTAATTGACACGATCGTAACGCCATAATCAGAAAAAATGAATTAAATAGTATTTATTTAATTCGATTCGATCGATTAAAATAATCTCAAGTCTAATATGAAATATGTAAGCCATTTAAATTCTATATTGTTGATTTACTTATAACATTTCGTTTCCGCCTTTCACTTATTTAAAAATATATTTTACATGACAAACAAAAAATAACATGTTTTAAATATGACATATCTTTAATAAAACAATGTTATGTGTAATGTAGATGTTATCAGTAAAGCGAAGCGAAGTAGAAATTTGAAATCATAGACGAGATTATAAAGTGAGAGACAGCTTTGATTTGTGTTATACTACCGAATATACTACAACTGCTTCAATATTTTGTTTATTTACTTGTCGTATTTTCCCGAGTCGTGGTTTATAAAACAATATTTTTAGAAGGTATAAACGAAAAATAAGTCATAAAGGTCAATTTACTCGCCCAAAGTAATTTTCTTTAGAGTTACTCTTACGTGAAATACCGTCTGATGACGTCAATCGCTTATAGAACGTACGGCTTAGGGACTTGTGGATTATAAAATTAAACGTTTTCAGATTTTAGTTTACAAGTGTATAGAAAAATATATATGTTGATTTCTATGTTTAGCTATTTATATGTTTAGCTATACTAATATATTACCTCAAATTGTAAGTAATACATTATTAAGTAGTTAATATACAATATTATATTTAAAAAGAGCAATAACTACGTATTCCAATTATGTCAAATATTAAATCAGCTTTTAAATTGTTCTTTATAATTTGACATTAAAAAATGTTTGTCAAATAAGTTCAATTAGAATTAATAGTGCTTTTTAAAATATTATTTATATCGATTTCATCATTTCAAATTTACAGCTAAAATAAAAGAATATTTTTAATATAATAAACGTTTGTTTCTTTGTTTAATTTAAAGTTGGCCTTATTTAAAAATTACTTAAATTAAATAAATAGTCGTTAAGTAAATACAAGTCCTATACCTTTTACTTTTGGTTTTTTTTAAATATAATAATGATGAAATTTTAAGAAAGTATTCAAAGATAACACTATAATTATTTTCTTAATCAATACATTGCCATTTAGGATTGCTGACAGGAAAAGTATGAAGATTATACCTTGGTATAATGATTTTTAATTCTTCCTCAGATATACATACTTGCATATATTAGGACGTTGTCGTCGTTAATCGTTTAAAAACAATACCTATATATAAAATCTAATTCAATTATCAAATTTATAATTTTCAATTATCAAATATATGTAAAATGTAAGCAAAAACATAAATAAATCTAGCAATAATTACAAGTAGACTAAATTTAATGTCTTTTTTAATTATCATATAATATATGTTTGACTTTGATTGTGAGTAAATCTCACACTAAAGATTTTTTTTATTTTTAAATTGCAAGCGCTACCTTGATTTGCTTACAGATTATTCATTACATTTCAAAACCTAACAAGGTCTACTAAATAATCGTCCTTTAACTTTACAGATTTTTTATTCTTTTCTGGATATCAAATATAGAACTAGACTAAGTTAAGATTATGTTTAAAAATTTATTTTTAATTTGTTATAGTTTAGAATGGAGCGTTCACTTTGCTAAACCAAAGCTTGCTAACGCTGATTTACCTGGATGAATATCTCATACATCCGTATGCAAGAAAAATATTAACAAGTTCAAACTAGCATTACAATTGAAAAAAAAGGAGGTTTCTAAAGGTATTTCCCACCGATCGGGATCAGAAATAATGGTGAATTTCTATTAAACTCAAAAGCAAGGTACGTTCATACCGCCATTGCTCTCGCATACCGAATCGGGCACGGCCTTGAGTGCGGGCAACTGGTAACCTTTCAACACGATGAGATTTATATTTTATTGAATATCACTTACAACTTGTAGTTACCTTAGCTCGTGGCTTAGTTTAGCTTATGAATTTTTAAACACCATATCGACAAATAAAGAACATAACCTGGCTGTCTATATATTATGTAGGTAAACATAGATATATATATATATATATATATATATATATATATATATATATATATATATATATATATATATATATATATATATATATATATATATATATATATATATATATATATATATATATATATCTGTATATATATCATATGATAGATATGTCTAGGTATACGTCGTATTGCCACTTGGGTATAAGGCCTTTATCGCTGATCAATAGTATGCACTATATGACTGCTTGCAGAAGAGTCCACTACGGCACCCGGTGATATTTAAATTACTTTGATCATTCACAAGTGATGCTAAATAAATTATTATAATTTGAACGAAAACTGTTTATTTTGTCGAATTATGAATAATTTATAATAATAGTTAAATTTAATTGTATATTAAAATATTCAATTAAATTTAAATATTATTTAAAAGAAAAAGTTCAATTCGTAGTGTATTTATTATAAACGTTAGCGAAATTAATAAATATCAAAAGAAGAAGACAGTAGAAGTAGCCGTTATATTTGTCGGGACTATCTAAAAATGGTAGAAATCCAGTATTGATAGAAACAGTCCACAGTAATGATAGAAAAATGCAGAAAACATATATTTTTTTATCTAGCTACTTTAATATTGTATATGTTTTGTTTAAGTATTGGATTAATCATCCATTAGTTAGACCATGCTATGAGTTAACCAGATCAATGATAATATTTCACGATATTAAACTCACAACTAAACGTCTATTAAAAATATTAAATAGTAGTGACTATTTCATGAAATTGTCGATCTTATTTCTTATATATAGTCTGTCAAGACTATTTACCTCAAGATCGCAAATATTTTAGTCCACTGGAAAAATTAGACTTCCAAGTTGGAAAATTAGACATTACACAAGCCAAAAATATGAGCGCTTATCCTACGTTTTTGCCGCATTATGTATGAATTTTGCCTCGTAATAGAATCCTATATGGTACTTGCTGGTGTCCTAAAATTGTGATATTAAGCAATATGAAGTTGATGAGTTATGAAGTTTTGGCAGTAATTTATCTTCTTCTTCTTCCTGGCATTAGTCCCGGCTTTTGCCAGGGTCTGCCTTCCGACTAAGCCTACTCCACTTTGCACGGTCTTTAACATCCTCAGTGGACAATCTATTGGCTCTCATGTCTTGTGTCACGACATCCAGCCATCGCTTCCTTGGGCGTCCGGGTGGTCTAACTCCAGGGACAGACATGTCAAGGCAAGTAATTTATATAATTAGCAGTAATTGGCAGTAATTTATATATATATATATATATATATATATATATATATATATATATATATATATATATATATATATATATATATATATATATATATATAAATATGTGTGCATATGTGTGGTTCACTTCATTTCATTCAAACAGATCATAATTTTTATAATTTTTCCATCTCTGCATAATTTTTTCGATAAAATATTATAATAAGTACTGACACAATTTTTGTACTGTTTTACTATAGTGCCTATACATTTTATGTTTTATATAAGTAACCAATACGATATGTATACGGCTTTCATAAATAGACAGAATAATTCAAGATTTATATGTTTATTATATTAGAATGAATCCGTGAACTTCAAATATTAGTAAATTTTTAAAACGGACGCAATTCACTATACTAATTAAATGATCGTGTAGTCCAAGTGGGCAGGTCTCTATTTTATTAAAGATTAGGAATCCTGGCGCTTCGCGTATGGTCATGAGTTCCATCCTCATCTTACAGTTCCATCTGGATAATTTCTTTAATTATATATTTAGTTATGTAAAGTATAAGTGGGTAAGTCAGATAGTCGTAAACGTTTTACAGAGATATGTTTGTTACATCGTATGATATAATATATTAAAGAACTTAATAAGTTAAATTATATGGACGATTAGTACCGGACTTGAATACGCATTTCAATAAACTTCCTATCACATGTTACATAACAACGCACTTCCTTGCTCTGAACCTACAAGGAAATTGCATACCTATCCATAATTAAATATTTTTTTATAAAGTAGACTTATTTACTTTTGTAAATTATAAATTGTAAAAATGTAGGGCTCATTTCTTTTATTTTCTATTGTATTAACAATTTAATAAACTATACTTAATAATAATAATAATTTAATAACCATTTCCTAACATTATTTAAAAAAAAACTACTAAAAAAAGAAAAAGAACTAGTAGAATAAACAATCATCAACTAGTAAAAATATTCGCTATTTTCACCCGTGATTATGATGATTATGATTACGTTATTTTTAAACAGCGAGTTTAATGGTAGGTGGAGTATGAGCCCTCGTGTCAAGACAATCCGTTATTTATTTTTGCCGAGACATGTTGAATGGTAAAACTCACTTCCCCGAATGGGGAACCCCACTCCCATTACATTGCCATTGCTCCACAATGGCCTTACGATTACATTTTTTTTTAAATAATAGCATTATATAATATAACAACATGAAACAATAATAATATGAAAACTTACAAAGTAAAGTAATTACAGAAACAATAAAATTTAATTCATATGTACATTGAATATTTGGTTTTATAGCAACAATTGTAAAATTTTATATTATTATATTAATACACTATTATGTTATCTGGGTCGCTGATTATGTACCACGTAATAGAAGACATACTAGATGCGACCTACATTGGCTTTGGTTTTGGTTTGTAATTTTTTTATTATATAAACCGCAACTTAGAGGCTACTTATAAGACACGATAGATAATAAGAAAAAAAAATATAAATAAAACATTAAACTGAGCTTAAAATTACAGTTTTAAAAATTACATTTTATATAACAAATCGACGAAAGACGAAAAGAAAATAAGAATATAATAAAGTATAATAGTTATTAATTATGTTGTAGTTACATTATATATTTTTCTGACACGAAAAGAAACATATATCTTGTAAATATTATATAAAATCACATACAAATTATAAAGCAAACAAACGCGCAAACAAACGTATACTTCATGTGGCCGACATTTATTTGCTTCATAAAAATTACTTCATTCACAGACATTGACCTAGACTTGCGAATAGTAACTTGTCTCAATCATATCTATTTATTACATCTTAGAGACTCAAATGTAAGCTAGCAAGTAATTTTTAAAAGTAAAATATCTATACCTATGGAACTTAAAATCGAATTACTATCTCAAGGGATCTAATTAATTTTTGCTGTCTGCTTTATAAGCGAAGTTAAACATACTAAAAATAGTTAAAGTTACTGAATCTGATCAATGAACTAAAAATTATGACTTGACTATGAATTATATTGCGAAATTATAAACTAATCCAATGAGAAAATCTAAAATGTAGGTATAGGTCAACTTTATAACAATAACATTAATGATATCAATCATAATAGAATTCACCAGTACAAATTAATTTAAAATTCACATGATCTTCATAGTAAGAATGACGAATTACATTGCTTAATTACTTATTTAAAAAATGGAACCAAGGTATATTCTTTAAGTTCCTTCTACTCATTAACATTTAAAGACCATTTGGTCGTTTTCTAAGGACAACGATACGTTTGGTCATCAATGTAATTTCACTTCCTCGATGTACCCACCTGTATCCGTTGCTCCGTAAAAAGATAATATATTGTAGTCACCTACATGTTGGCAGTTCCACCCGTAAGCCCTTCCAATAGGCGTCAAGGCCTTTGCTTCTCTTATAAAACGAGTTGACCCGCCCGCAAGTACACACTTTGTTACTTTCACGCGAGCAGTGCACATTTAAAAAAAATGTTTAGGCTCATATTATTAGCCTTTGTGGCGGCCGTCGCGTGTCAGCAATACGAGGGAGCTAGACGAGTTCCCAAATACGCGGGTGATCCAAAAACAGCTGCCATTGTGCAAGAAGCTCGGTATCTCAGTGGAAATGGTGCTTTTGGATCCGCTTATCAGCAAGAAGATGGTATCAATTTTAAAGAAGAAACAGATGCCGATGGGAACAGAAGAGGCAGCTATTCATATATTGACCCTACCGGACAAAAGAAGACCGTAAACTACATTGCTGGTAAAAACGGATTCCAAGCCACTGGAGACCATATTCCTACTGCACCTCAGCCTGCCGCACCTACCCCTGGATATACTCCCGATCCCCGTTACAACTCTCCAGATTACAAAGCCCCTCAATATAGTGCCCCTCAGCAATATTCAGCCCCAGTCGCGCCTCGCAACTACGGTGGAAAACCTAACGTAGATGACGGTCAATATTATCCAGAAATTTACGAAAGCAATAACTATCAAGCTGCTCAACCTCAATACCAATCTGCGCCGCAACAGCAATATCAACCTGCGCCGCAACAACAATACCAACCAGCCCCACAACCCCAATATCAGCCCCAGTCCCAGCATAATGCCAACAACATCTACCCAGGAGTACAACAAGCACAATACAGTGGAATCCAAAACCAACAATATAATGCGCCCCAGCATGCTCAACAAGACTACTACGAACCCACCACGCCACCGCCCGCACGCTTCTTTCCACCAGGCAAATTCAGCCTGAACCGTGCCCCCGATGGCTACACCTACTCGTTCCACAAAGTATAAATATTACTAAAAAGAAGGGTTCTCGGCGATTTGTAATGCCTGAAACGTAAAAAGCTCGCATCAATTAGTAAATCGCCGAGTCATCAGAGGGTAGTTGAGGGTACGTGCCTGCTTACTTCGGAAGCATTCTTGATTGTTATTTGCTGTGATATTGTGTGCTAATGGACAATGTATATAACGCTGTTGATATCGTTACTCAAGTGTCTGAAGCAAGTCTGCAGTCTGTAAATAAATTTATTATTATCTTATTATGTTTTATTATTGTTTTATTTAATATTTAATACCTATATTGCCAATAACTTCACCATTTATATGTAGCAAGGTAAAAAGAAAATGTAATTTAAAAGTAATATTCTTCATACAGGTAAAAATATGAAATTATTATCATAAAAAATATAAAATTAAATAACGATCTCTTCTCTTAAAGAAACTATTAGCTACGTCCTTTGTTTACGAACATGGCTTGACTAAAAAAAATACCAAACCGGAAAGCTTCATGCACCTTTTTGCCATGACTTTGTGAACATAATATCTATAACATTGTGACCTAAATACCTAAGTAATACGTTTTTTCGCCTTGTATATTATTAATAAGACTGTTCGTAATTAACTATATATACTCGTATATAAGTAAAAAATATATGCAAAAATAAATTATTAAGAAGTAGATCATAACTTTTTTATTATTAATGACTGACTGATATGATTTAAACATTAATGAGGCGACAAAGATACAATAAATTAATAATTTTTTATAATATATTTTATATTTTTTGTTTATTGGCTAATGTAATGAAAACGCTGTTTGTTTCCCAATAAGAAAAAAATCATAAAAAATAAAATTAAAATATACATATTTCGCATATATAATATAAAATTGAGAGCTTACCAAATAAAGGAAAAAGATAAAAAAATAATGTCTGTTATTAGCTTTAGACTATTATTAAGACGTCATTTAAAAAAAAAGAACGAATATAAAAGTTGCTTTCGACTTCCTGCTGCCCAAGGTTCCAAGGCGTGGGCGTCCGCATTCTACCGCACTGACAGACCTATAACTAGATCACCTTACGAGTAATAAAATGGATATTATATCGCAGAACGCTACCACACCTTTCCATTTACCTGCTAGGTCCAGCTAATATCACCACAGATGCCCGGGCGAAATAAAACTCTGTGTGTAAGTAATATGGTACAAAATGTGAAACCTTTCATTGTCAAAAGTTGCTGACATTTAATCAGATACCGCTGGGGTTTGTTTATAAATAGTAGGGGTACACATTTTGATGGTCCTTATATATTATGCCAATGATATATTGAATGTGTTTTTGTATGGTTACATTCAATTATTAAGGTTATATAATTATAATTAATAAAAAAATTAAATAACCAAAACTTGTAACCGTATTAAGTCGTAATTACATACATATATTTTTTTGTTATTTTAAAAAATGTATTTTAAATTAATATATTGTACTGTCGCACTAAGTATATGAAATTTATATGATAGCTCGGTATATTCTTGGAACTGCAGTACAATGTCAAGCATAGGAATGACAAACTTATATTATACTTATAAATTAAAAAAAATATTATATTATAAATTTATATTATAAATTAAAAAAAATATAACCATAAGTCACAACGAACTTATTAATCTTTTCAACAGTAGATAAAGATGTAGAGGTTAAGATGATACAATTTTATTTTAATATACCATCATAATTTACTATAGCTATTCAAGATATTGAAATATTGTTAAGTTTTTCAAATATTAATAATAATACATATTTTATTATTGATATCATTATTTTATATTATGTTTTGTTCTTTTTCTATTATTATTATTTATTTTTTATTTTAATTTGCTCCGAGCCTTATTCGCCCATTTCTGTATCAACTAGTCCTGCATTTACCAAAGGTTGTCTGTAAGAGATTGCTTGAAGCAATAAGACCGCCTTTGCATATACATGTTTGTTATGGGTGTGAAATAAAGTATTTATACTATATAAAAAAAAATTTGTATGCATATACATTTGTATGCATATACATTTAATTATTTCTCATAAACAAAGTGATTACACTAGAGTAAATCCGAGAACATCAATCAAGCGGACGAAGCTATATCCCACATTTGGCTAGGTTAGGAAACCTAATGTCAAGATACTCCGTTCCCTACTTTGTGATTAGCTTTCGAGATATTGCGTGATGAAAGTGGAAACTCAACGCAGCGCGTTGTTAGTCGAGTGGGGATCGAACCTACGGCTGTCGTGCTTACCACGGCCACCCATCTCTCTTGTGTTGGCAACGACGGCCAAATTACAAATTAAATTGTGCAAAATATGTAGAACAATAAGTAGATGTTGAAGGCAGGCAATATCGCAGGCTATATAACCTTTACCTCACATCGGTCACACTAGTGCTCCCAATAGTTTGATTAACGGTGATTGTTCTCGTATTGTTTTATATTCGCAATACTCGCGCAACATTGTTTTGATATTTCAACATTATATTGTTGGATAGAAATATATGTATATCATGCGAGAATAAACGCCCAAATCCCACGTATATTTCATTAGTTAAATTAAGTTAAGTTACATCATATTATTTTGAGTCTCTGAATTTAGTGTCGCATCACTCCGTTCTTATTTTTCGTAGAAATAGAATATTGTATTATTATATATTGTTTTATTTATATATATGTACATATATTATTTTATCTACATGTTATACAGAACTGTTGGTAATTCGATACATTCAACTAAAGTTTAAGATATCTCTACCATTCATTATTTCATCTTCATTAACATGCTTTTATAAAGTTGACCTATAACTTATTAATATATAAGCGCCTAAAAAAATGTTTGAAGCTAAATTATACCCATTTCTTATTTCTAATTGTATTTTATTCCATCATGAAATTCTACATTTGTTTTCCGATCTGGTGGTAATAATATAGAGCTCGAAGATGACAGACTAAACTCTGGGATACTTATAAGTTAAATCTTAATTTGGGTTCGTTATATTCGTCTTTATATTCTGTTCATATCTGCAAGTGACAAGGATCTGATGATGGAAGGTTTGGAAGGTGGCTGATGAAACCATCAACTTGTTTTGAATTTGATATGTACACTGATTGAATGTTAATTAAAAAAGTATGGAACAAAGTGGAATTCCTATCGACATCCGCTTAGATAATTAAGTAAATTCATATACCGCCACATCAAGACAAATTAAATCAATTTTTACTGATATCTGGTGCTATGAATTTTGTATGCATATAATATTTCTTATTAATAAAGATTGTAATTTTATAATTATAAGAAATAACTAGAGCGAAAATAAATGGCATTCCTTAGCCATTTGGTGATTAAAAAATATAGTTAATGTTTTAATGAATTACAATTTCAATGTTACTTTCAAAGTTACATAATATAAATAAATGGATAAATTTACAAACTATGTTAAAATATTAGAACGGTTAGTATACGTCAAAACATAAACAGCATTATTTAAAAATAATAAAAAGACGTCTTATTTAGCTTCATGCCAAGCCACGAATATAGCAGATTACGTATGTTAGTCTCCGTGCTATGCTTTCCGCCCAGTTTCGAAACATTGCTTGTTGAATGGCGGAACTCAATGTCATACTCTATATATACAAAGGTCTCAATCCAATACACTTCTACTCTCTTCTTATATCCTAATATCCTATCCTCAGCCCTATCTCTGGAGGAGTAAACCTCGACTCCAAAAAACTCTAATCTAAGATGCCACACAAGCCATGCCGATAGATGCATGTCTGGGAGGGACCAGTCGCAAACGGTATCTCTCCGTAACCAGGGTCCGATTCGCCCTGCACTCCGATAAGGCTAGATACTACTATCTAGCCTTTCAGGTGGCAAACGGGACTCTGCAGTCTTGTGACATATATTTCCCTAGCTACTCGTAGGACTCGCGTGGGACGGAATGAAACGTTCCGATTACACCTTTAATTATATCCAGATATTTTATTTCAGCTTGATATCTCCAAGCTCTTGACAAAATTAGATTTTACACGCTGACTGACAGACAGGCGGAGATGGCAGAAGATACAAAGCCAGACAGACAGACGGACAGCAGAGAACAAGTGATGCTCATAGTATTCCGTTTTATTCTTCTGAGGTACGCAATCCATCATATATAAAATAATTAGTATTGTGAAATAAAAGCGCTTTAATATATTTCCTATTATAGCAATAAAATCTTAAAAAAATGTTTTGTAGCAAATATTTCACTGGCAACATTCCATAACGAAATAGTAGATTTTAACTCGCTAAAGCACATTAAGCAACGAAGAAAATATTACTGAGTTACGGCCATTCAAATTGCCAGAAGCGATTTAATAAACTTATCTATTAACAATTTGATTATACGGGGAAATGGAAATCTGAATGCATTTAAATCTATCTACCTGGCTTGGAATGAAATTCAAAAATCTATAACACTGAGAGGTAAAAAGCGAGAAGTGAAGTTAGCCTACTCGTATAAACTAATAATTCCGCCTCTAACAGCAACAGAGTAGCTTCTAAATGGAAAAATATTAAACTTTATCCGTCTCAGAGAGAAATATAAAACGCGGTCACTTCGATTTCTTAACATTATGCGTTCAATTTGACTCGTATTTAATAATAATAATAATATTAAAAATAATAATAATCTCTATTCACCACCATTTACAGTTTTACAAGTAATGAACTCATTGCAAGTAAGTAGCTTAATTTAAGATTAGCTAAAAGTTTCAGTATAATTTTTACGGATGCTACTGTTGCCTTACTACCCCTCAGAATTGATAATTAACTAAGTAATATCTAGTTAAATAGTACATTACGTACACTTTAAAAAAATTATTAACAAATAAAAAAAATTGTGATGTATCAAAGAGACCGTGCGTGGATGGTTTATGTGTGTGTGAGTATATGTGGGTGTGTGTGTGTTTTTATAACCATATTGAGTTATTATAAGTTCAAGAGCTTTTCAGTATCTTCATACGACAAAGCTATGAACAATTTCAACCTTCCGTGTTTTGTTATTAGCAGCGTAAATATCAAGTTTTTCGTTTACAGTATTATAATGATGTTGTCTTTAATACGTATGTAAAACTTGTGTAAACCTTGTGTAAAACTTGTGTAAACCTATGTTATTACATAAGTAATACACACTTATGTATTAACATAGGTTAATTTTAAGTAAAATAAAATTGTTAATAATTAATGTTTAAAAACTTGTAAATTGAAAAACCTGTAAGCTTCGTTATTACGATTGTACGTGTTACGTGTGCATTATGTAATTTAGTATATATGGATGTATACAAAATCACATAGTATGCACTTTAATACTTATTCGGCCCATTCTATTAATAAATAATTTATCAGAGAGTATGTTATTGCAATCGGCACGTGTACACAGCTTTTGGAGCTTAAGTCTACTTAACAAATATTAAGCTCAGTATTTCTACCTTTAAAATCTGGACCGAACTTTGTAATTATTGTTCAATTATTTATTAGTTTCGTATTGAATATGTGGCCGACTTTTTGCTCAATCATTTTTAGCTGGCGAATGACAAAAAATATTACTTTATGTTACAAAAGTTGACATGGTTCCAATTTATACTTTATACAGACAAGTGATTGTCAATTAATAGTGGAATTGCTGATACCAAGGCGAGAATATATAAATTCAGAGTCGCTATTTCATTACATATATATATATATATATATATATATATATATATATATATATATATATATATATATATATATATATATATATATATATATATATATATATATATATATATATATATATATATATATATATATATATATAAAGTAAATATAACCTAATGACAATACAATAGCTATACAAAATGTGTTCTTAGCATTCGAACATCTGCTGAATCACTGTCACTTCTAGACGATATCATATAATCACAGTTCATAGGATTCCGTTCACTTTGTATGCATTGTGCATTCGACTACAGATCACGGCTGAGATACGGCAAACTAGCCAATTGCTGACTCTCGCCGTCCTATTTTGTTTGTTTAGTTTGTATTGAATTTCAAAATAAAATTGTATTTTTACGTATACTATTTATAAATTTTATTATTGTAATTTAATATTTATTCACTTTAATATATGATTTTTATCAAAATACAATTTCGTGTGTCTTATTACATATATATTATTTATAAAACACATACATATAAAGAAAAAAGTAAGCACGGGTGGACTTATCTCTATAAGAGATCCCCATGAAAGAGAGGTCCCTTATGAGACTCCTTATGAGATCTCCCTTGAGACTTCCAGGCTGTGCACACTTCCAACGAGGCAGTAGTCACAGTGGTGGCAGCGAGTGACTAGCTTCCTCTCAGCGATCCGACACGTATCTCCCGTAGCAGCTGTGGTCCCAGATTACCTGTGTGGTGCGGAAGGTTAGGACACCGACGCCTCACCAACTGGATGAAAACTGGACGAACTGCCTCAATCGTCTTCCGGCCGACAAATGGTGTCACCAGGCGTGATTTCCACTCTTCTATCGCAGCATCCTGCTCCCCCTCCTGGTGCAGTGCTGGCCTTGCCCGATGCTCAGACGTCAGGCCGACCTCAGAGATATTGAGTCCAGTTCCCACGGCAGGACTCCAACCAACACGCACGCTGCCTCACAGGAGATTGCCCGGTACCCCTGTATCGCCCAGATAGCCATGGCACTTCGCAATATGGTATCGTTGTGCCAATTCAAGGCGTCCCATGTGGGGGCACCGTAGAAGGCAATCGACCTGAACCACTCCGGTGTACAGTCGTCGGCTCGAGAAGCTCGGCCCACGAACATCGAACAAAAGGCGCGCCAAGGCCAACATGTCCAACAAAAGCTTTCTTCATGGCTAAAATATGGAAATTGAATTTTTCGTTTAGTGTTATTAGCTGAATACTCCTCAAAATTCAAAAAGATTAGTACTATATATTTCTCCAACCTACTATCTCAAAGTATCTTTGGTATTTCTTTCAGAGATTTACGGGACGAAGGGTTATTCAACAATTTGTCGTTTTCGCCAGATCAGGGTTAGGAACCACCACTGTGTGAATATGGTCTCGATGACAGTTGGAAAGCCACATCCATTTCTCCTGCCCCAAATTATTTGAATTTCCCTTCAAAGTCCCTCGTTAGTTAACTTAAGCTTAAATTTGTTAATGGTAGTATTTAGTCCCTTATATACATTTTATTTAAATATATGAATTATATTAACAACTTAAATATATTTTATTTAAATATATAACAATATTATTAATATATAAACTAACTCCCATGTAAAGTAATAGGTATTTATTACCTATTACTTACCTGCTTTGTTGTGTATTATCTGTAAATATTGATTGACTGACGGGTGTATTTTAATTACATTCTTCTAATGTGTAATACTATCTCTTTTTTACTGTACAATATCCTATGAGACATTAAGAGCTCAATGTCGTGTTCTGTCTTACTAGAGCGGGGAACAAACAAAGTCCCCCGACTGCATTATACACATAGGAAATACTGAGCAATCCTATGAAATAGCTTAATCAATATTATCAACCGCCTTAAATAATATTGTATTAAAATTTTTATTTATATAAATTACTTGCTTAAAGAGTATTATTACTACTATATTATTTTTTATGTTCATTGTCTTTCCTTTATACTTATCTTCAAGTTTCCAAAAAGAGCAATAAATTGATAGGTTAATATTTTAAATAGATATTTTATCAAATTGTCAATTGGCAAGTACTGAATAGCTAATATAGCATACAGTAGTTAACACAAAAAGAATGTTACATCAATTTAAATTTTACATTAACTTTCAATTAAAACCTACTCAAATTTAAATAAAGGGTTCGTACACACAACACACAGCTTACTTTTTAACAAAAAGATGTTTGCATTATTCAAAAGCCACTTTCTTATACCTGTTACAAAGACATTTAGAACTTGGTATCGCATGTACAACCGTCTGTCTGTCCGACGTCGTCCCCTGAGACGCCCCTTGAGTTACGTTCTTTGCAATAATATTAAACAAGAGAATATGGAGATAATCGATAGTCGTGTTGAATTACGTTTATTTTTACAATATAACTTAATATGATTTTGTTTTAAGCATTATGTTGTTTCTTTAGATTGTACGAAAATATGTTTTGGTTTTATATTTACTTTGTTTTATATGTAATTTTTTTTGACTAGAAGTGTTTACTAATTTCTACGATAAGTCTGTATTATGTAAAACCAATAATTAAAATATTGATCCCGATTTCGAACAATTTGTACTAAAAAGTTTTGTCTTTTAGAGTAATATGTGTTTCGATGCCTGCAGGGCCAAAACTCTATCGCGAGTAAAGTTACGCTCATAAATCAAACATCACATAAATTGAATACCTAAATAAATATACCATTACATACGTAAATATAAATATACTATTATATATAAAATAATGTAATAGGAACAATATTTTCAAACATATTTTTTAATGCATATCAAAAACCTATTGAAAGAAATGTTAAGTTAGAGAAATATTTTATATATATATATATATATATATATATATATATATATATATATATATATATATATATATATATATATATATATATATATATATATATATATATATATATATAATATCACTTGCCAAACTCCACTCATTCACTCTCTGTAATGGTCAAAAAAGAGCTCTTTAATGACAATAATATTAAGTTTTTTATTTGAAATATTATAGTCTGCCTGTAACTTATACTATGCATATTATTGTTTTATGGCCATCAGAACTAACGGCGAGTACCAAATTTACGACGATGAAGCGGACCAAAATTAAATGTTTAAAAACCATTCACATATATTTTTATTATGTCATAGAAAAATATGCTGATTCTATTTTTATTTCAAATGAAATGTATTTATGATATTACTGGCTTACATTAAATGATAATATTACTAAAAAAATTAAAAATAATTTAAATAAATCGGGATTAAAACCCTAGGCATTGACATTGACTACCATAGTCTGCCGATCTCAGTATAAATCTAAGTCAGTCGTTCCATGAGTTCACGATTAGATTCACGACTAACAAAACCAAATATTAATATATATATATAGTAACTTTAGATTTTACATAAAGCAAGCTTATTTATATATAATAAATTTAACCGCAAAGGTATCCTTTATCTTATTTCCCCATGCCAAAATGGCCGATAACTGGGTATTATGTTTCCGAGCCCCATTACGCGCATCCGAAGTCGTCTCCAGGGACTGACCAAGAAACATAGTTTAAGTCTTCTTACTTAAGCTCTTGGATAAAATTGACAAATAATTTAAAAGGATTGAAGTTTGAAGTCTAGAGAGGCCAATGTGGCGCAGTGTGCGCGCTATCTACTATCGTGGGTTCAAAGAGACAAAATGCGACGTTGAATTCCGCTACTCGAAATTCAATCACGAATTTTGATGAAAAAATGAAATATACGATTAATAATTTGTAACTTGTACTTAAATATACTTTTTTGTCATTACAGATTGGAAACTGTGCTAATATACCTATTCCGATATTTTGTGCCGATATTGTAAAAATAGCTATTCTGTATTATAAATACTTTTGTTTAGAAGTATATTATAACTATATAAAAGAAATGTTACATATAAAAAGGCATTGAATTGACATTGACCAGAAATTTATATTTTCATTATTATTATATCACATAACATGTTGCAATAGGAACATCTGGAAGGAAACTTAGTTTATGTAGAGTGCACCAACTTCTGGTATCCTGAACTATTATACCCTTGCAAGTAACAATAAAGCTTTATATACCTATTTTAAAATATTATAATTAAAATATTTTAATGTTATTTCAAATTTTGTAAAAATCTGAGTTTAATAGAAATTATTATAATAATAATTGTTATTTTAATTAATTATATTAATTCTAATCATTAGAAATTACACAATAATAGAACAATAGTGGCCCCTAATTTTTCTAGCTTCCGAATTAAATTCCGAATTAAAATTCCTTTCCTCCCGTATCTAAATAAAAATATAGAGGACACTGAATGGTGGAACTCCACGTCATATTTTGTATCACCAGAGCGCATAAAAATAACAGAAACTATGGGGAAAGGTGAAAGCCCACTCTCTATAATGTCATGGGCCCAAGATGGACATTAAATATAACTATAAAAACTGAGTGTTTTATAATCTTAATAGTTTTGGAAGTTTAAAAAAGTTTATGATTTTTGATGCTACTATTATAAAAAAAGGTTTTGAAGTAATTTTTTTACATTAAAATTGTTTAGAACTGTAAATAAATCCAAATCTTTTCTTTTTTATTGCTAAATATTCAATATGAGGATTTTTCTCATATATTATTGTCTTAAATAATTATTAGGGTACTAAATAATTATAAGGGTATTAAATAATTATTAGGGTATTGAATAACACATTTGGTATTTTAAATATTTATATTAGCATTAGCTAATCTCATAAACAATAAGCAAATCATCTAAAAATGGCGCGTGTTTGGGCATATATCGCATTCGTATCTTAAACTAAACTTGCACGCAACAACAACCTACAGTGTAATAAAAGTCATTTTCTTACTATGCAATAATGTACAACACTAAGCATCAATTGCCTGTCTTACAGGATAAGCGTTACGTACTTTAATGTATACAAGATATGCTTTACGCCTCATATGTACGCCTGTTATGTATTTTAGTTATAAAAATCCAATCCATATAACAAAGCCAGGTCACAGTAAAAGAAATTAAAGAATTATTAAACACACACTTCACACCTACACACTAAAGCTCGACCACTTTTTAAATAACCGATAATTGGTATATAATCTGTTTATTATATACGAGTACTCATTAATTATCATTTTTATGTTTTATTTTAAATGGCTCTTGATTACAATAATTATAAAGTCATAGAATTGCTGTTGAGGTTATTGTATTTGTTTAAATCGAATAACTAATGATGGTGCATAAAATATGATTTTAATGTTGGTAATATTTTGCGACAGTCAAAATAAAAACTTTTTGTTTTTTCAATAAAGTATACTTGACGAATAGTATTTAATTGTAGAGGCGCTCATTTTGAAGAACATTTTGCACATACTTATTATTGTGCTCAACTGGCACGCTCGAAACGTCATTTCTTAAGAGCTGAACACATATTTTTTATGGCAAAATTAATGCAAAAAGTATATTTTCCCCATTCTAGTGTCCACTTTGGGCCTGTTATGGGCGATCCGCTTTGTGAAGTTAAACAATTATATTATATTATATATAAATATTATAAATATTATTCTTATAATATCCATTCGCTTCAACAAATTGACATACTCCTAACATACTTATTTAGTATTTAATTAAAAGCGTCTTTTTTCTTTCATTGTGACAATATGCTACCAGCTACTGCATTTGTTTCCATCAGGCGTAACGGTTAGTTTCCTAGGACCGTCCATAATAAAAGATTCTCTTTCTCTCACATCATGTATTACATCGACCGTAGATTAATTAGATTCTCAAATGTATGTAATATATGTATATATAAAACACTAATTTATATGAATCATGACAGTAACAAAATAATTATTGAAAATAAATTAGATAATTTTTACTGTAAGGGCTTCTAGTAACAGTTATGTATTATTAAAATAATTTCAAAAATTATTCTCTATAGTAAATATTTAAATTCTATCATTCAATTTCATGGTGTTCAAAATACTATTGCCTATTATTCTATGTTGTAACCAAAGAGCGAGTCTATCAAGCCCATAAGCATCCCACATTAAACACTATTTCACTGAATCACGTTGGCAACTGATAGTTCTTCAATTATAAGCACAAATTTATACAACAATATCTATCTATACTAAAATAAAGTCTTTGAATGGATTTGAACGAAACTTTTTTATTGTATAGCTGTTAGATTTTGGGCAGGGCCTTGGCTATAATTTATTTAAAAGACTGGCAATTGACAATTCATAAATAAGTGCAGGAATTATAAGAAATAATGTAATACTGCCATAACAAAAATGATCAAACATGGTCAGCTCTATCCGTTAACAAAAATCGAGGGTCTGGGACACCTGATGTAGAACCAAAATAAATAAGATAAAGAATATCACCACAATAGAACATATAAACTGTAAGAAACCAGAAAATGGCTATTTCGTAAATTTTTTTGGGTGTGATGAGGATATGGAAAATCTCATAAAATAGTTCATTTTATATCTAGCTAAACAATAAGGAAGTGGGGCTTTAGTCATTTATCGTGATGGATATTTTCCATTGACATTTTGATGTTTAATGTCAAAGATCTGGAACACATGATGTAGGACCAAAATACATAAGATAAAATATATCGGTACAAGCTTAGGAAATTGTGGGCATCTACTAGTTACAAATAAAACTGTATCTGTCATATACATACTAATTGTTATTGATAATATACAATACAATACTACTAATGGCGGCGCCGATAATCACATTATGTTCATAATGCAATGCATTGATTCACCGCAACACAACGGGCACAAAGTAACTTCCAATTAATTTGGAAGCAATAGTATGTTATAATGTAAAATATATTATAAATATATCAAAGAAGTTTGCTATAATAATTAATTAGAGTAATAAAATATAACTATAGATTTTTATGTCGTAGTAGATTGGCAAATTTTTAGTTGATTTTTGCTCTGCTCTATAACGAGCCAGTAACGTTTTCCCCGCCTATAAAATTAATTCTATGTTAAATTGTAACATATAACAATATTAATACACAATGACAAATTACTAAATTTTTTATCAAGAATCCTTTTTATTTTTCTGCACATACGGGTGGAGGTCTTCAAAACGAGACCATAACCGCATTTTTTACATGCAGATAACTTCTCATAATCAATGGGACAATAATCGGTTTACGCTATTAAAATATAAGGTAGATTAACTACGCGGTTACAAAAAATATCATATTCTATAAATTTAACGTTGCAACGCGTTGGTAGACAATTATACTGGAATTCAAAAACTTGTGATTGAAGTTATCATTTCACGGAGAACGATGTTCAAAGCGCAGAATAGTGTCTTAACCCTAGATTCTCCATTCCTGCTAAAAAGGTGTGTTATTAAGTTAAGATTATTATAGTCTTTGTACGTGGGTGATGTGATATCTATGTAATGAAACTAATAGAGCAAACAAATCAAACCGCAACTCCTGTGGAATATATATATACTTTTCAGATACGTTTTTTTTATTACTGAATGAGCGAAATTATATAAAAGTAAATCAACTTTCAGTCAAAAGATAACTTTATCGTTCAAATGTGATGAGAAATTCTTAAGCAGTCGTTAAATTCAAGTTTAGTAGCCATCTTCGTAGGCCTTAAACTCGTAAGTAGCTAAACTGCTTAACTTCATTACGGGGTCGAACCGACGAGACCGAACTTTGAATTACGCAGATTAGCGAACAATTTAAATATTTTAATTTTCATGAACCATGATTACTCTATTGACTCGAAGTCTCATAAATAAAACGTGAAAAGTCGAATGTTGTTATAGCATTAAGCATAACGATATATTTATAAAATGATAATGTTTATGTTAATTTCACAATTTATAACGAAAAATCAATATAGTATACAGCATTATTTATTTTATAATAAAACATTTTACAGCAAATATTTTAGGGCAAAACAGGATAGGAACTTGGTGTGAAGACACTCCGTTCCACAAGTTGCGACCAATTTTGACATTATTTAATATTTTTATAATATATTAACGAATTGAGTCCTCTCTTAACGACATAAAGATGTCGTCAACAGCCTTAGCGATTGACCTCAGTAAATCGCTAAGGCGGTTTGCGGTATAAATAGATAAAACGTAACGCCTTGGTGGAAGCATATCTACATATACAAAAATAAATGTATGTATCGGGTGGTCGCGGCAGCCTATCGCTACTTGATACCGCATCTATACTAATAGTACAAAGATGAAAGATTTGTTTGTTTTTTTGACATAAATAGGCTCCGGAACTACTGGATTAGAAATAATCATTTACCTTAAGAATCTTTTACATTCTCTGTGATACTAATTAATAATTTTTAATTTGTTGTAAAAATGCGCAAGCTTGAGAGTATCCGCGCGTGCGCTGCGTAAAGTTACATAAAAATGATATGACGATCGGTAAAGGGATATTTACAAAACTATTTTAAACAATACAGCATTATTTATTAATAATATATTAATATTAATTAATACTACATTACAAATGTTGTGCGCTTAATATATACCGAAATGGCCATTTATAATTTTTAGAAGATATCTCAATTTTAAAATATGGAAGCAAAGTGATCGTGGCGTCGTGCATCGCAGGCGAACCCAGAGAGGATGGCGCGTTTCAATAATAACTTTATCCATACAAATATTATAAAGCACGTTGATTTCAGTTTCAGTTACTGATTCGAGTGGAAAAAATCCTTATATATAGAATAATCCACCTATCAAAGATATGCTTAATAGAATTATAATTAGTATGTTTCATAATTAGTGTTAGTAGTGCTATGTAGGTATATATTTAAAAAAAGATGAAGGAAAGCCTGAAAATATAATTTATTGTTCAGAGAGCTTCAATAGAAAAAAGTTTAGGTAGGTTTACTTAGCTATATGCTGGAAAACATGCTATGGTGATGTCACTATCAAAGTACTATACACCATTGAGTGACAATAGAAAATGTTGCAAAAACTAGACAGCTTAAGAAATTCCGTTGCATGCGCTACGGAAACGGTTTAAGTTACGCAAAAGCTATGTATGAAGAAATGGTTCTATTGAAATAGTCCTAAATAAGAGTCCACGCCGTTATATTCCTATCACCTAAGGATAAACCTCCTCCAGAAAATGGCCTCTTTTGCCTCTTTTTTTATCATTTAACAAAAATTACAGAATTGTTAATGAAACTACGAGTATTTTATGCATTATTTTATATCCAAATAAAACCAGTATTATTTTTTGTGTACTTTGTTATAGTGTAGGTCATAATTGTATTTTACTGTATACGGTTTAGGTATATTGGTATTTTCAAAGTTCTGTTCTGTTCTACGGTAATGGCGTTTCGAGCGTGCCAGTTGAGCACAATTCACTTCGCCAATGTCACGTTGTATGGAGAATACACGAAGGAGAATGTACGGTGAAACGATAACTAACTTTACACAATTATATAATTCATGTAAAAAAAGAAATTTTCAAAGTTTTCAGTGATTCAAAATCGACGTCATTTTTCGACGTATTTGTGTGTAAATTAAATACAAGTGTAACTAAATTATATCATTTTAACTTAAGTTGTAAATATTGTCGGATTAATATTTATCTTTCTATTTAATATGACCATTTTTTAAGTCAAAATTGAATAACATATTTACAGTATATTAAATTTATTTATTACAAAGATAGATAGATAGTTGTAATTAACGGTATATACGTTTGTGTGAAAGGATGCTTGTGTGTGTGTGTGCAAACGAATGGTACCATTTATCTCTTTTATGATTTCATTTAAAATATTAAGGACAATAAAAATATATATAAAATCGAAACAAGAAATAAAGGAGCCAATTATTTTAAAATTTGACTACAAATATTCTGTGTCAGCGTCATCAGAGTGCGAGTACATAAAAACTAAACACGTTTATTTGGAGCTTAGCCCTAACGATTTAACGAATAACAAGCGAACATTTTTTTCATCTTTTTTGTTTGCGCATTTAATGACGTAACTACCTACCTGAAATTCCCGACAACGGAAACATTGAGTTCAAAGAGAAATTCTCATATAAATATTTGAGAGCAATATGAGAAAAATGTGAAAACGTTTCAACTTATGGATTTAGTTCAGCCTTTTATAAATACCTCATGATACGAGCGCTAAGTTTTTCCCATGCACTGAAATAGAATAAATAATAAAAACAACAATGTAGAAGCTCATGTTCTATCGCATACTGATTTACTGCGGAGTTTTGAGAATACGTAGGTATTTCCGTCGGCGTATCTATAATAGATCTAATTGTTTTAATGACAATGTGGCACGAAATTTTTATATCATATTTATACACTTTTGTGTTTACTTACAGATTACAAATTTAAAACAAGAAAATATAATTTTTCTTACCGTAATCCATATAATATAATACAAATCATTGTTAGTTCCAATTTATTTACTTAACCTATGTTAGTAGTTTATTTTAACGCAATGGACCTCATTCCATGTCTCCATAGAGGGTCCATTTTATATGCCAATGTGCTGAGGAGGGTGTTAGCGCTGCTTGTGCATATGCCCAACTTAGCCTAGCCTACATATGATTGACGCGACACGCTTACGTATGATTGCAAAAAAATCATCGATGCCTGCATCCGCAAACATGGCCGACGCATTGCAATACCGTGGCCTCCCTAGCACCGCCCTCAACACATTGTTATACTGAACACGGCGGACATTGTAAATCCCCTGCGTAAAGTTAGACCACAGACTACACGTGTAGAATGACTGGCAGTATGCTCGTAATAAAGCTAGCTTCATTGCGTTTTACATCATGGAAATATATGCAATCCAACATATTGCATTGGACTGACATGGCCCTGTGTTCCCACTTCATATCATCATCAACACTCAAGCGATCAGTGACTATATGACCAAGGTATTTGAACTTAGCTACTTGTCACAAAGAGACGCCATTTAACTGAAAATTTAAATCATAACCAATATTTTTATTATTCCCCTGAACAAAAGAAAGACACATTTTTGACTATTGACCATTTTCCCTTGCTCACCTCTGAGGGACTCAACAAAACCATGTCGTCGGCATAATTTATATTATTAACAAAAATACCATTAACTGAACACTCTAATATACTCGTAGCTTCGTTTAGTCTTCAATCAGTTGATTTACTCGTATGTACAGATTAAACAATCTAGGTGAAGTAAGTCCCCCTTGTTACACCATATTTTAATTTATAGGGACCACTATATGCATTAGCTCATTTAACAATATTCATTTGATTTTCATACCAGTATTTTAAAATTCTGGCATCAAATCTTTTATGTCATATATATGTTTTTTTTTTTTGATTTTCAGTCTTAAATTTGTAACTAAATTATTCTGCGTAGGGCATGGACTCATCTTCCCTCCTCTCATAATTCCTACACCCATGAGTCTAAATGAACTGAGACTAAATAAATACAAAGTCTATAAATGATATAATTCATTTTTACTTAAGCAAAACCATAGTATGTATTACAAATAATATCTATGAGTTTTGTTTTATTATTTTAAGCAAATTTTAATGATCGATTCCAAAATAATAAAAATTGAATTGGTAGGTATATCGTTACTATAAATAATTAATGAATAATATATATATATATATATTATATATATATATATATATATATATATATATATATATATATATATATATATATATTATATATATATATATATATATATATATATATATATATATATATATATATATATATATATATATATATATATATATATATTACATTTGAAGATAATAGAAACAATATCATTGCTGTGTAAATAAATTGTGTATAAATAAATAAAATAAAATCCACAAAATTTATAAAATATTATAATGATAAAGAATTCTCGTCTATTGACGTGGACTTTACCTTTCTTACCTCGCTAAGTATACCATGAATAATTTACATTTTAATCTTCCTCCATCTTTTAGCTAACTTAACAGAAAAGACTGTAAATATTATAGTAAAGTATAAATATTGCATATAATGTAACATTTCTATTTGTATAGTAATAGAGAAGTATTTACTCAGTATAAGTGCAGCATTGAAGGAAAAAAATATCACACTCGGGTTATAAATCCGGTTAGTGCGCCTCACCACACGATACAATTAACTTTGGACAATGTAGCCTTTTTACAGAAGCGGTGCAATTTACGTTGTAGCTCCTTTTATGGATAACTAGACGATGAGGGGACGAAGAACTGAGGTATGACATTTTGTTTGTGTTCGTGTACATAGGTACGTGTTCTCATTCGATACCGACGCGGTATATATATATATATATATATATATATATATATATATATATATATATATATATATATATATATATATATATATATATATATATATATATATATATATATATATATATATATATATAATGTACTGTACTTTTTCTACTATCCAAGTACGTGCGTACTCTGCTATGTGCAGGGTTTAGCCTGAAGCATATTTTTTTATATTCATCAAATTAAAAATATATTTATTTTGTAGGGAATAAACTATACTTAACTTATTCGATCAATATAATTATTCAAATAATTTTGAATTAAAGAAAATAACCTAATAAATTAAAAAAAACTTTAAATTCTCAATTTTTTGTAGCAGATTTTACCAATCCATATTTTATAAGAGGTTTTGAAAACAGTCAAGAATTCTAAAACATTTTATAAAAACAATCAAAAGTAAGCCATATACAATGATTAATCGACTCTAGCTGATTAAATATATACGTCGGTTGTAACAATAATTGTTTTACAGCAGATACAACCAAATATTGCCAAAATATGTCGGGATTCGTCCAATAAAAATAACAATTCTTACCATTTGATTAATCACCCTAATACCGGAAACCATTCTTACGGGAAAATGTCTAACGTGGTGCATTCACGCCACATCACAATAATATTTTTATTACAGCAGTAAATAAAATGAAGGCAACAATTATAACTTCGAATATCGCATGACATGATTCTTATAAGATAAATGGACGTATTGCCACAAATATAAAAGTGTTCTTAACACACTACATAGAAAGAAAAACCTACTTTATTTGCCATAATAAGTGGATTTTAGTATGAATGTTCATAATTTTAATAAATTTCTTTTCTCAAACAGAATAATTATTTATTATAAGCTGTTTTAATTAATAATTAAAGTAATGGCAATAACACTATAATGATATATAGTTTATGTAGAATTGAAAACAAAAATCATACTAAGTACCAAAGTAAAGACATTCCGATTACGTTTTGAGTGGTGGATGGTAAAGCAGCAGCAAGGTAGACAAACGAAGAAGTATTGTAATTGTAGTAAGTGTATTGTATTGTAGATGCAGAAGAAGCTTGTTCACACTACATCAAAAAATAAAACCTGAACAAACACTAGATTAATTAATTATCAACCATTCAGAGTTCCCTGCACAGCGGACATCCGGGTACTCCGAGGTTAAGACTGACCCGTGGCCCTGTTTATCTCAGAATCTGAATTTCAGATTATGTGTTGTAGGACTGAAGAAGTGAGTCTACATGTCACTACACGTAGCTGTCCTTACCAAGGGCAGCACCAGTAAGGCCTTCATGAGAATATTGGACTTCGACATCTTCGACAGCTACCATCATGTTAGGGATCGATTGCTGATAACGCTAAAGTAAAAATTTACATTGCGTGAAAAATATTCTTTGAGGTGTAAAATAAAGCAGAAATCGCAGTGAGTTCCCAACTTCAAGTCCAAAACAACTTCAAAATATTAATTTCCACTTAGTTCGCCAGAACATACGAAAACTTTCTACATCATGACTTGTTTGACTCTTGGAAGATCCACCATTAGAGAAAAGGCACCATACGTAGTATCAACATGATACTTGCCATGCGTCTTGTATACGTTCATGCATCTGTATGACAATGGCTTCTACAATGGGATATATGCTTTCTCTGCTATCAGAGACTCTGTAGTAACAAACCTATAACTTCTTAGGTCTCTCGAATCTCGAATCGAAATATAAATAACAAACATGTTATTTAAACAAAAAATGTTAGTAATTTTCATATTAAATAAAATGAAATATTAAGAAATGTATATAAATATTTTTCTGCAATTTTCTTATTATTTTAAAATGTTTATCTCTTACAAAATTATTATCTAAGAAATTTTACGTAGCTCGATAAGAACGCGGTTACTTAAGACTGGTTTTTTAAGGTTTAATTGGGAAGAATGCTTGGACGGTTTCCAAGACGTATGAATTCGGGTTCCATTACGTTCAAAAATACTAAATATTTTATATGACATATACATAATATATTGCATTAACTTACGGTTTGAGCACCGTCGTGGCGCAGAGGCAGTCTCTGCCTGTAAACTATTAATTATTTTCATTTTAAGCGTGGCGTTGGGTTCCGCCACTCAAAACGCAATACCTGGCGAAATGGCGAAAAGTGGTGAACGGAGTGTCTTCACACTAGGTTCTTTCAACCTACGGTTCCCTCTGCCTACCCTGCTATGTGCAGGATACAGTGTGAAGCTAAATAAATAATAATAAATAAATAAGCATACAAGTATATCGAAAAACATTAAGTTTTCCTCATATTATTAAAATTATTAGTACATAAATAAGCTCCACCTATAAAAATATCTATGTATTAGAAACATCCTTTGTTATAATGTACCCCTGTATGGAAGCAACGGAAAGTAGTTTAATTTTTTATTAACTTTTAGTAATAGAATCTCCGGTGACTGTAAAAGCTTTTATCCTTTTTTTTATCTGAGTCCTCATTAACGTTGCCCTGTCCGTGTAAAATAATTTATTAATCAAATATATAATGTACATAAAAATAAAGAAATATAAGGAACAACAAAATGTGTAATATTGTAGGAATATTATTAATTAATATTATTAAATATAAAAAAATCTACATGTACTTCAAATATTAGTTGTAAGAAGCCGTATTGAATTAATAACATTTGTAGGCATGCTACAATTGTAGGCAATTATGCAAATAAAAATATTACTAGCATAATATTGTATAGTACGAGAGACAGAGTGTAGTAAAAAGGTGCAGGTTAACAGATATACGTTTTATTTTCATCACTTGAGCAAAGCAGTTTCTAGTCAGAATTCTTAGTTGGTAAATATTAATAAAGTCTCAACGTTATCTAAAAGTGTATACTGCAAACGCAGTCCGTGCACGTCTACTTTCGTTCCAATGAAGTGCAAGACTAATTTACTTTCAGAGATTACTTCCTCGCACATGTTACCTAATACTGTTTACATTGTTATCGAAAATCTTTTAAATAACAATGTTAAGTTATATATTTTATTATTTTATTAATTAGATGTATATTGCAGGTAAATGATCTTCTCACACATTTGTTGTATTGTAATACTATTTATTTATTAATTTAATTCATTTAAATGAAAAATATTTTCATATAATATATTCTCATAATATTATTTTCTTTATTTCACAAATGATATTCGATCCGAACAATAACTTTTTAAATTTAAATTTCTCCAAACTGAGCCAAACTTTTTAATTTATTTTTTATCTTACTTAAACATATCCCTAAAAACTTACAAAACAAGAATATTCCATATCATTTTATGATGTTATCCAACCACAGTGCCTGTGTGTGGCATATATATTACATGGCGTATTTTGTTCCACATCGACCTGCCTTTCCACTATTTTGTTTGCGGAGGGTGCGACTGCCACGAGATTTGCTACACCTGCTGTTTATTTCTTTGATTACTTCAGTCATTAATACTTGTCCATCAGAGAAGTTTCTCTCTTACTTATCTTCTCTATATATGAAAAAATAAGTAATATATATAATTTTTTTTTTAAAATACATACACTAAATCGAACCATACCCTCTAGTCTTAACTTAGAATGGAAAAAAGAATTATAAGTATGTTATGTGAATTTCATTTAAAACCCGTAAACGTATATAATAATACAACTTTCTATATTTTATATTTTAAATAATAATAATTGTTTACTGAACAGTAATTATTATAATAGAACTTAATACATAAGATATTTCAGCTCTAAATAGGTGATCTACAAAAATGGTCTTGACAAGCGGATAGACAGGCACAGACGGTATAAGTAAGCCTAGAGGGTTCCTTTTTTTCCTTTTGAGGTACAGAACTTAAGAAATCTTAACTAAGTACGGTAATGTATTGTAGGAACACTATGATGATAGCAAAACGCTTAAGCTATCATTCGGGTCCTAAAGTCATTACGCGAGGTCAGCTGTTGTTCTCCCAAGGTTTTTGCACAAATGTCCCTGGGGCCGCTTAGAGCGAAATTGTTTTCTTGCATCAATCGCTGTACAGTCAGCTAACGAGCGGTATTTAGCATTTAGATTGTTCGTTTCTTTCAAGTATAATATTCAGAAAAAAATATTTACTAAAGTTTGTGTATGTGTATTGAGTATATGATATAATTGTATGAGTAATTCAGAAATAACAACTTGTAAGGCTTTGCTGTTAGCTACTACTTATTTTAAAAATATATATTGGCAAAGCTATTATGTTTGCACAAAAGTAAGAAATTTTACGAGAACTAGGATTTTATACTAGAAACAAGCTTAGGTATAAAGCAAGATCATAACGTGAATTTAGCACCTAATGAATAAATATAATTGTAACCACTCAAATAACGCGAATAAAATTACATTACTAAAGCAATACAAAATGTAGCCAAATTAAAACCATAATAACAACGTGTATAATTTTTTTTCCACGTCCACAAACGGCTGTTTTAACGGCCCATTTAATTTCATGTAACAGCGTAATATTTCCATACGCGAAACATATTTCGCGGTACGTTGACACGACGTGTACGAGAGTGTAAAAAATATATAGATTTATTACACTTTAGCCGGAACCGTGTAGCACACATTAGTGAAGGGACAATTAAACTTTTTGCACCGGTACGCGCGGCTGCATCCAGCACGTCTCGGAATTATGAGAGGATCGTGACTCTGCACTAGTGCTAGCCATTGCCTTGTTTTGTAAAAATATCGGTGCCTTCACGTTAACGTTTTTTATGGTTTTTAATGTTGAACAAGTTTATGTTATTTTATAAAAAAAATATGTAAAGACACCACATAACTAACGGTTATAACTATGAAATATCTGTAATATTTTGATTATGTTATGAAGGTAAATATTTTATGCAATATTTTTTAGTTAATTTTCTTGAATCGTTTTTATAAATTGAACTTATTATTTATTTTTTCTTAAACTGAAGATTGATACTCCCTATATAGAAATATAATGGTGCAGCTAAAGTACATAACATAAATAAAAACAAAAAAAGATATATAGATCCACTCTTTTTTCAAACAAAACAAATGCAATATTTGAGTATCAATATCGAACTCTTTCCAGCCATCATTAAAAAAATATGAATCTATTTTATTATTCTATACGAATAATATAAAATTGATGATAAATGCGCTACCCGCCGGAACTACTGGTTGGTATTGATATTTTTATATTTCATAGTCTATTAACCGAGGAATACTAAAGGCTATATACTATACCTGCGGCCAGAGTTACAGCGGGCACTTTGTACGAGTATGTGTCTTGTGTCATACAACATACATACTTTAAGTAAGTCAATATAAACTGAAACTAATTATCTCTAGCTCTGTAGCACTATACATTTAAATAACTATTATAATGCTATTTACAAATAAAAAATATTAATATGACAATTAATATAACAAGGACCATGGATTATAAAATTATTAATAACAACGTTATTTTGTATTATTATCGTGTTACTTTGTAATAAGGCTGTTCCAATTTGTCAAACTGAATTTTATGCTGATATTTCCAATAATTTTACCCGGCTTACTAAAGCCTAAGGGATCAAATATCCACGATGGAGATCATTTATTATTATTTAAAAGAAAAAAAAATTGTCAATTTAGAGCAAAAATTGTTTTAGTGCAAAATGATTTTATTTTTAAATTGGTTGCTAAGCTAATAGCTAAGCCCAATAATACTAATTTATAATAATAATAATACTAATTATTTTTAATTAAGCCTTATATTATATGATGAATCAATGTACGTATGAATGTAATCTGTGTTTATGTAAGTATATAAGAAAAAATTGTAACTATTTATATAAATTGTAAGTGATCAAGTAAAATTTTATGTAAGTGTATTATATGTACTAAGTAGTATTTGTACACCAGCCAATATCCATGTGTAATTTTTTCTCTTCTAGTGTAGGGGTGCCTTCAATAGATCACCTGCAGTGATAAGGTCACCTTTACTCGACAATTGTATTACACTTTTATTTTTATTTTTTGTAATTTTGTATTATGTGTGTTGGTGTGATAAAGTATTAAATAAAAAAATAACCTTCGCCTGAAAACCATAATAATATTATATACATATTACATTTAGAATACTTTATTTTCTTTTTGAATCCTGAAATAGCGTTCATTACTCTTCTGAGGTAAAGAGCGTGAATCTTGAAACTAATCACACGGATTTCCCCTTTCCGCACGTATTGAGACATTATGTGTTGCTATACACATACCTACATGTTATCTTAGCTTTTGACTTTCAATGGATATTTTATATAAAAGGCTATTTGTTTACTTATTTATATATCATTTATTGTACACCACATGAAACAAACAAAATTACAGGATACAGTTTTTAAATTAATAAAATGAAAGTACAAAAGGCGGTCCTATGATGTAAATATACATACATATTTAATAATATTTACACGTACACATGTATAGTACACATATATTTATTAAATTGTCAAATATATAAATTGATTGTATGTATATTAATAAAATATATAATATTCATATATAATGATTATAATATGATCACATTACAAATACGTTGCTGTCGTCATGTATGTTTTTGGTAATAATAATATTGAATTATTTTTTTTTGTCAAATATATTTAAAGATTTTGATCGCCTCATAGAAAGTGGCAAGTATTTTGCACAAATGTATTGTGTGTGGCATTTTTCATACAAAAAATGTATTCGTATGTATGTATAATTGAAAATGATTATCGTATATACAATATTTTTGTATGTATCGCAATGATTGAGAAAATTATTGTATAATAAATATATCATCGTATAATATAGTTATTATACAATAATTTTCTCTATAATAGAGTCATTAAAAAACACTTAATAGACTCATTAAGAGTCACTAATATCTATAATAGAGTCATCGAACATATGCTTTATTCAATGACCCTATTCCAATTTTGGACAAATCACCATTGTGGAACATACCAACAACAGAATATTGCACACATCGTCATTTCCGTCACCCGTCAAACATACCCTGCTCCTTATATATAGTCTAGTCTTTAATATAGCCAATGTATATAAAAAAATTATATTACATTACTAGACTTTTTGAATTATTGCATTTTTCATATATGCAACTCATACGGTGAGTATACGGTTTTAATTGATGGACTGAGTGAATCAAAAGGAAGATTCTAGATTTACGAATTAGATTAAAAAACGAAACGAAGTTTTGCCGAAAAAAATTGTCAAAAACAAACATATTTCATGTTTTGTAAGTAATAATAACCTTTATTAATAAATATTTACTTATTTCAGGCGGACAAATCTGTAAGTGTCGGTCGCTTATAAGAAAACTCAAATAATAGTTAAGATATTTTATTGATTTTATTTTAAGAAACTAAGAAACTAAAACTAACTTGTTGTAAGAAAATATAAGTTAAAATACACAGAAAATGTAATGTTCAAATATACAACTTTGCCAGTAATTTTGAACTTTTATTTGATATTGCTTTCATATAAAGTATGTTAAATAGATATATATTTCAAAGGTCGGGTAGTACAACAAATTATGTGGATAATATATGTCAGTAAATACGTTAACGAGCACATCCTATCCAAAGAATACCACTCGAAATATAACAAGTACACGTTGATATCTCGTAATGGGCCGCCGTTGCTTTTAACGGCCCTACAAGCATATTATCAATAATGGGTACGACTTGAAAATTTCACGGCAACTTCTTAATGAGGCCAAGAATATTCGCGGACGCCAAGTGCTAAAACTTAAGAGACATGTAAACTTTCGTTCGACGTCATTAAAAGTTCCGACAGCGAAGATTTGTGCCAATACTAATTAGCTAGGCGCTCACGAAAAATGTTTGCGTATTTTCAAGCGTTCAGCATCGATATAAGTTTTTGAACTATTAATGAGAAACGGTAAGTTTCAATAATGTTTATTATTGTAATTATAAAATAGAAGATAGATAGAGCTTTCCTTACTGTAAAAGTTTATATGTCCGAGTACGTAAACTAATATTGTAGTCGAAAAAACAAACCTCATAAAACTAAATGACAATGAATATAATACTTATGTACCTATCAATGATATTAACCAAGAAAAACGATCCTTTTTTAACAAAATGTACAAATGTAAAAAACCAAGTTGTCGTGACTAGACAAAAAAGGAATAACACTAGAGGAAAATTTACATTTTAAATATGACCATTTGTAATAAAAATATCTAAACCACAAATATAGCACACACTTAGTTCTCAGCTAAAATTATAAATCTTTAAAGTAATTAAATGTCTTAGAGCTTGAGCTTTGATGACAGAAGTTGCTAAGACAGAAAGAGTTACTGACAGAATACAAGGTGGCATGGACAGCTGCAGCTTCACCACCAAGGCACATCAGAACGAAACTCAGCGGCTCGAACTTCAGCAATGTTGAAACCGTCCAAGAAGAAGAGAAGAAAGTTCAATTGAGATGAAATTGATAAAAATAAATTATGTACATACATAATAAACGCAATAAGGTACAAGATGTAGATGTGGGTTTTACCATTAAGGCATGTGTGGAGCAAAATGCTCCATAAAAATATATTATGGTTCTCCACATTTACTATCATGACAAGTGTCACAGATCCTTCCAAAATTTTATTACAACATTGCGGTAATACCCATTTAAGAAATTTTATTATTTCAAATACAAAATAATTTTTCAATTGATTTGTTTTCTTTATCTATTATTAAACAATTGATACATGTCGATCTCAAAGTATGCAAGTATATATATATATATATATATATATATATATATATATATATATATATATATATATATATATATATATATATATATATATATATATATATATTCATATTACATATACAAATATTGATGTTCATCGTAAAAATAATTTTATCGGATAATTATGAACTATGGAGGCCTAGGTATGTCTTACATATGTATATATGTCCTATACATATGTATGTCTTTCACCAGTTAACGAAACTAAATCAAAAAAGCCAACCAAATGTATTATTTAATTCTAATATTACTGACACAAAATAGATAAAATATATTTTACAATTATTATAATTAAATAGAGATTAAAAATTAAGACATTTAAATAAATAAATTAAAAAGCTGCTATAAGAAGTTTGCGAAAGTCGTTCAAGCATTACGCTATGCAATAAATCCAAAACCTAAGGACATTGAAAGTAACGAAGAACGCACATTTAGTCGTAAAAATGTATAAACTTTTCCTTGTTTTCCGTCACAAGTCATAAAATGACGACAATATGTTTACGATCCATAAATCTTCAAATAAACCGTAAAATTTCATTGTCTCTCTCCACTCGCGTTTCAGCTTTCTTCTGAATGCTTGATTTAATAAATTGGCTCTTTGGCGAGTAGCAAATATTGTAACTTGAACGACAAACAAGGACATTATGAAATTCGTATAACGTTATCTTAACTAATCTACCACGTCACAACTACGTGCAACCACGACCGATGATTATATATTTTTTTTAAATAATAAAAAAAAAATCATATTTTATATTTCATAATATTTACTTGCGCTAGGATTATATATGAAATTATCCAAACTACTAACCTTGTATGAAGCCAATTAAGTTACTCAAAACATTGAAATAGGTGACTAAAAAGCTTTTCTATATATTTTGTTTAAAAACTTTGAATTATAAAAGCATTATGTATTGGAAAAGGCAACGTTTTACAATTGTTTCAAGCACCAGGTATATTATATAGAAACTATTGGCTATTTGAAACAATAAAGCATAGAACAAACGTAGTACGGCCATAACAAGGTCGTAGATGGAATGCAAATTGAACGGCAAAGTTCTGCGCCGCGGGAATAGAAAACGTCAGCAACTCGTAGAAAGGCTATTAATTATGAGAAAGGAAATTGAAACCCCAGTGGAAATGGAAAAGTAATAAAATGCAACAGTGATTGCAAGATGAGTACGGCCGAGCCCATTTCGAAGTGGGGCAATCTGTACCCGCTTATATAATAAAGTATGATCTACTACGAATAATAATAGTTTGCTTGCAATTTAAAATATTCAACTGTCGTTTTCATTGTAGGTTAGTTCCCTGTATTCTATATGGTAAAATTGTTAATTTTATACTTACATTTCTTAAATGTAAAAAAATCTTCTGTAACATTTAGAACAATGACAGATATAAAGAATTAGTAAAATCTCCCTATGAGACGTACAATTTGTATGTACCTGTATATTAAGAATCATATATGACTTGCCTGTAACCGAATGAGCAAATCATGAGTAACAGCCTACACAGAACAATTTCGAATATAAAGTACGTTTAAATGACGTCACGTTTCATATTAAGTAACTGGCATACAAAGGAATCGCATAACAAACGTCAGGCCGCACCGAAAGGTCAAACGGGACTCCTGGATTAATGTCCAATTTATTATTCTTGTTTCGTAATAACGCTTATTATAATATTTGTATCGCTTCAAACCTCTTTCTCTCTGTTGATAATTATGCTATTGATAAATGGCATATCTTGTAATCTGCCTCTTCTAAATGAATTGATACAAATATTTATATCGGAATGTAGCTTTTAACACTAGCAATTATCAGAAATTTAAATTATTTCCAACACATTTTTTTAAATAATACAATGATTTTATCTTATTTTTTTTATTGAAACTAACTGAAAACAAAAACTTAAAGTTGTATACAATACTATTTATTAAGAGTATAAGTCCTTAAATATGTAAAATATATGATTGTATCTTATAAATTATAAAACGTCAGAGATGAAACAAATTCATACACATCCCGTACATCGTGTTCAAATTGTTTCAACAAAGGTACGCCCCGAACACAAGTGCTTAATCCAGATTTGTTAACGATTTAAAATAACGCCACCAACATTTTTACGGATTTACCACTCGTAGGTGTTGGCTTTATAGCATTAGGTAGAATTCGTTTGGGTGTTATGAACTCGTGGCGGAATAAAAGAATAAAACTTCAACAAAATGAAAAATTTCAAAAATGTAAATTGCTGCAAATTGTGTCTTACTTACTTATTACTTATTGCCTGTAATAATCCTTTATTAATATAATAATTATAGGTTTAATACTATTAATTAATATAGAAGTAGGCAGGTACTTAATAAATATTATAAATTACATTGTGTTTTGCCTACGTTGTATCTCGCATTTGATAGGCAGAGATAACTGAATAGTAGTGTCAAAACACTCCGTTCTCCCTGAAAAGTCCAACAAGAGTCCAGTTTAAGTGACAGCTCAACTTAACCACACTGTCTAGGCAAAGAGAGGAAAAGAAAATAATTAAGGAATGATTTTTGAATCCTCGCTCAAGTGGATGCCCCCGAGTGGGGATTGCACTCTTCTGAGTGCATTCATCGCATCTCCAGTCAGACGATGTAGCACTGCGTTACGATTTCCTCAATAACATAATAAGAAATAAACATATTTTAAACCTAAACTCCAGGCTCAACGTTCTTTAAGAAATTGTGATGGTTTTATTTGTATTGATATTTCTATACATAAATGTATTTCAGTCAAGAATATTTTCCTTAATATGCTTCCACCAGTAATGTGCTTCGAACAGTGTTATTTTCGTAAAGGAGTTGAAGCTGGTATCGCAAAACACATGAGAAAAATAATTTAAATCAGTCTAATATAAAAATGTTGCTTAGTTTATGAAATTTATTTTCCCAGCATATATATTATGGTCTTTATGTAAAATAGGTTCAGTCAATAATCGACAAGAGTAAAATGATTGTCAGTCAATAATTATTATTTATTAATTTATTTGTTAAAATTTACAAACGTTGTCCACTATCATTGACCTCTTATGCCCTATATATGCCCTCCGGGAGCGTCCTCATACTTTTTACATCCCAGCATCTTCGACACTATTCTCAAAGGTCAACCGAGGTTTTCCCGTAGGAAAACCTTGACGTATCTCTTACCGATAACTTTTGCTTCATATGTATTTTTTACCATTTTTTCATCACTCATTCTTCTCAAAGTGCCCAAACCACCTGATAAAGTTCTTCATTCTCACTGTGACATCTTGATTAGAAGCGGGTATTCTGTGTATCTCTTCATTGCAGATTCGTTTATTTAATCATAGTGACCAATGTCTGCAACTTACAACTGATGAAGCAATAAGCACTTCATCATTTGCGTATGCAGGATTTTTACTTTCGAGTCACTTACTTTCACTCTATTGTCGCCTTGTGAACCAAGGGGTTCTTTCCTCTATAGTATAAAATATAAACATAGTCCAGTATGAGTCGTACTCGCGCACCGAGGGTTCCGTAACAATTTTACGATTGTAGGTCAGCGGAGTGTATAACTTATGAAAGTAGATAAGCTTAAGTTAAACGGTATGCACTCATTATGTATGAAATTAACACACATTATGTATGAAAGATACTATAAATATACGTACGTATAAATGTCCAATTTTCATATTATCTTCTTTATTTATCGCTAAATTAAATAACCCTAGGTCAACGGGAATTGCCTTATATGTTTTTCGATATGTGTATTGTAATCTTTTGATTGGGTAGATTTCGAAGATCTTTTTGCGCTCCAAGAGAGGTCTCTTGCCTAATTTGCTTAGGCTCAATATTGTAGGGCATTGTACATTCGGTATAATTATTTTGAAGACTAGAACATCTGGTGTAATAAGAAACAAAGAAATGGATATATATATATATATATTATATATATATATATATATATATATATATATATATATATATATATATATATATATATATATATATATATATATATATATATATAACATTTTGGATGTAAATATGTGATGAATTTCAAGAGACTATACTCACGTAGAGCGAACGAAGTTGTTGGCAACTAGAAATATTAATAAATATTTTTCAAAGAGCCTATTTGCTTATATTGATGATAAATATTTTTTTTCTTTTTTCATAATTGAATTACAATTTCTGAGAATTTATTAATACATTCGTCTCGGTTTTTATAAAATAATTAAAAATATCGTTTTATAACGGATTTTATTTTCTTCTATTCATTTGAACTAAACTTGTTAATACAATAGTTTGTTGTTCGTTTATTTGTCCGTGTAATAAGATCGTTTTTATTATGATCACATAGAGGTGCCAAGCTTAAATATATAGGTCTAATGTCCTTTGAGCACGGAGTAAAATTTAACTTCTAAGTCAACGTAATCAAAAGATGCTTGGTTTTGCCGCATTTTGTATGAAGTCCACCGCGTAATCAATCTATAGGATACTTCTCGATGACCTTAAGTTTCATGACTTAAGGCCAGAAAGGACTTTAAAACTTATAGTATATATAAAGGAAAACATGGAAATTTACACCTATAGATATACCTATGTATAACACCACTATTAACTTTTATCTGTAGTTCACTTGATAAAAAATTAGTGCATTTGAACTTAACGTAACTTTAAGTTTGTGAAATTTTATAAATAGAACGGGAAACCGTTGACCTACAGTCATGAAATTGGTATGGTGGGTGAGTATTACGCACCGAGTGTTCTGTACCAATTTCACGATTGTAAGTCAACGAAAAATATACCTTATAAAAGTACCTCTAAAAGTTGACAAACTTAAATTTGCGGTACTATGTATCAATTTTGTATGTAACGAAATACACAAATAAGTTTGTAATGATATTTTTCGTGTTCCGCTAAACGTAACTTGTTTATTCCAAAAGACCTCCTGAAAATAATTAAGACGAAACAAAAAGAATTAGCAATTAAATTGTAAAGAATTAAATTGTTCCATCCGTTCAGGCGTGATACGATGACCAAGGGTGATAGATTCATTTTTATATACATAAAATAAATACTATGTAATACTTCGATATTATTTTGTACTGGTTAATAAATATAAATTGAAAGAAAATAACATTGTATTATTTATTTATTCTGAAATTCTCAGAAATTGTAATTCAATTATGAAAAAATAAAAAAATATTTATCATCAATATAAGCAAATAGGCTCTTCGAAAAATATTTATGAATATTCTAGTTGCCAACAACTTCGTTCGCTCTACGTGAGTATAGTCTCTTGAAATTCATCACATATTACATCCAAATTTATATATATATATATATATATATATATATATATATATATATATATATATATATATATATATATATATATATATATATATATATATATATATATATATATATATATATATATATATATATATATATATATATATATATATATATATATATATATATATATATATATATATATATATATATATATATTATATATATATATATATATATATATATATATATATATTATATATATATATATATATATATATATATATATAACATATTTAGTTCAAATGAATAGAAGAAAATAAAATCCGTTATAAAACGATATTTTTAATTATTTTATAAAAACCGAGACGAATGTATTATTTCAAGCTTTAAGCTGTATAATGGCATGTACTATATATGTATATAAATATAAGTAAAAAATACGTACGTTATACAAATAAATTATAACATTACTAAATAACATTCAAAGGGTTTTATATTTAATACAATTGGATGTGTACAAGTACTTGATGTGCTTGAGAATAACGTAAACTGTCTACTTACTCGTAATTGAGTACGAACGTATTACTTTGATTTACAACCCTTTAAAACAAACCCTTAGAATTCCCCCTTAAATCTTAACTTTAGTTAAACTTCGCCATATCTTCCGCAGCGGGAGATTTGGATAATACAATAATAATAATTGAAGTAGCTGACAGAGGGTTGTAGAAGTATATAACATTTTAAGAGAAGAAATCTCATGATATAATAAAATGAAATAATAAAATGATATAATAAAATAAAATGAGTTAATAAAATGAAATAAAATATGTAATATAATATAATTAAATAATATATAATAGTAAAACTAATACTATAGTAGGTACTATATTGATCTCACGTCAAGTCTTTTAATTGTGACACTCATCTTTTGAAATAAGTTCGATATTGTTCAGACAAAGATTGAATAGATGAAATGTTTGTGAAATTTTTTTCTATTGTCAATATACGAAACTAGCTTTTTCCCGTGACTACGTCCACGTGTACTAACCATTTATTATCCCTCCATTTTACTCCCCTTTAGGGGAGAAATTGTCCATTTCGTCTACACAGATTATTTTTAATTGTAATCCAAAACATATATACCTATTTTCATATTTCTAAGTCTAAATATAAGAAAAATTTCAAGTTTCTAGGTACAGTAGTTTCGACTGTGCGTTTATATATAAATCAGTGAGTTAGTCAGATTTGCCTTTTATTTATATAGATAAGCATAGGAAACGTACAGCGTGGCACTATATTATTAAGAAATAGTTTGATTAGAAATTTAGAATCTTAATGTTGTTTTTCAGATTTCAAAGTTAATAATATTTCTTATTTTAAATATTGAATCTATTTGAAAATTCTAAACATTAATTAATCGCTAGTGCTTTAGTTGAAAAAACTACACTAGCTTAGTCGATAAAATAAGTATTATGAAGAAAAGTTTAACACTTTTATGACAAATCTAAACTGAAAGTCGTATGAAATCAAAATGAATCCCTGGAAAAACGACTTTAGCTAAAGTAGTAACACAAACTATTCGCAGACTAACACTTATCTAAGAGCGCACTGTGCTCCTCGAACCTGACCCAAATAAAACACCGCTATCCGACGTGGATTTGTTGGCTGAGTAAAGAATTTACTGCTCACCTCTGTCCCGGGTCGAGCGTGCCGCATGTACCAGGAATACGGTTCACATGAGATGTTCCAGACTGTTTATTGATTGTCATTCTCAGCCCTTATAGTGAAAAAAAAATTATATCCTTCCAGAAGGATTCTCTCTCTCTTATCTTATTAAATATATATTTCGTAAAAATAAGTCTTACTTTTATTGAAAATTTATTATTTTTCTCACAATGCGTTTCATTATGAAAAAGGAGATATTAAGGAACAATACTGTCAAATTGATTCATCAAGTTTCATAGAAATATTTCAAATAATTTGAATATTGATAATATAATTCAAGAAATTAATAACTATTCATAAATAATCAAACGGCATCTTGAAACTAAATATAATTATGATGGTATAGAATAAAATTTGACAAAGTTACACAAAATTTAAATACTTTCTATATTAAAGAAGAAAATGTTTAAAATTCAAAAAAAACCAAAAAGAAATTACTATAATCTATTTAGTAATTTTTTTAAGTGTGAAAACGCTTGCTGCGTCTTTATTACCAAAAAGTGAACTCAATTCAAAATGAAATACACTTGCACACAAATTCCATTGAAAGCTAGCAGGTAATTTGAACAGTGAACGATTTTGAAAAGCTTCCCGTAGTTTTCAGCAAACTACATGCTGTATAGTGCATATTCCTCCCCCATTCCAAACATATCAAGTGTAGTGTTAACAACAAATGTGGACATGCAGCAGGCACACCACACGCCTGCATAACTTTTTTATTTACATTTATGTGGCATACCTGAAAAAAGTAACAGTGACCAGTAATTCACTACAACATGACATGCAAAGCGTGTCGCCTGAGTAATCACATTTCGTGCTTTGTTGCAGGACACTCGGACAAAAACGTCATGATTTGTTGGCCACAAATACCGTCGCTACGTAGAGTAGCATAACACGGCCCTAATGCTTATTTTTTTTTGTATATAATTTAGAAGACAATACTCGTACATAATATAATTTGAAATGTTGAACATTTCATTCAATTGGAACAGTTTCCATTATCGAATTACACAGACACAGAGAAGTCAATCTATTATACTAAATTGAATGGGATGGAAATTAAAATGAAAGTAGCCATTCGGACTTTTTATTCAATGACCCATATGACGATAAAACCTTATTGTAAGAGTATTTTCATTTAAAACGTTCTGTCCGGGCCTAACGTGAATACAGATTGGCACTATGCCGCTAAGGACTTAATAGCTTACTAGCAACTTACCGCAGCTGTTTTTGTTCATTACATATATATATTAATTATTTTGTTGATATATAAATTAATGTTTGCATAAAGAACTTTAATGAATCTGCGAATACCAAGATTAACTCTGAAAGTCTGATGTGAATTTATTACAAAAGAATAAAATTCAATGTTCACCCATCAACACTTTTACCAGAATATGAGCTTTCGTAGAGCAGAGTAGACATCCCATCAAGATTAAAGATTAATTAAAGCTTAATATTATGTTATGTATGTACGTATTTTGATTAATTACATTACAACAGACATAAAAATGGTATCATAATTAAATAAATAATGCAGATATTTAAATTTAAGTATTTTTTTAAAATATATTTTATAATTTGTATAAAACAAAGTATACAGAAAATATATAACTTTTCTCTAAGTCTTGCATTTCAGAAGCGCTTGAATGTTAATAGAAGTATAATATATATAATTACATTATTAATAAAAAAGTTATAATCATTTACTTAAATTTATATATAACATACAATAAAAGATTAAAATATAGCTTATTAGTTATTTTTTTTTAATTATAAAAAACAGATCGCGATAAAGTGACTCTTGAAGAAAACATCGATCGTATTCATAACTTTTTTTTTCTCTTTTCCTTCGTAACTTTTAAACGAGTATTTCATGTATTTCAGAGTTCCACCCACCGACAGTCGACACAGAAACGTTCAGAGGCGTTGCGACTCACATCTGAAAACTGTCGGATTACGCGCCACGGCCACAAAACGGAAACTTTTATCCTTTACCGTTTTTATATCCTCCAAAAAGTTGTGTCAACGTAAAGTATTTCAAAATTAAGCAAAATGTCTGCAATTCGCAAATCTATACCATTCTAATCGCAATATGAATACAAAATGAGTAGCTTTTTACAAACTTACTTGACTGAGCTGTTTCTCTTTCCCCCTGAACAACCAAATATTAGAAGAAAATTGCCGCTTTCTCATAAATAAGCATATTCTTTCGGTTATCTAAAAAAGAAAATATTCAAATAATTACACGAAAAGGTACTTTAATACTCGACGTGTATGCAAAGGGATATAATTTGTACATAAAAGCGGTAAAAAGACTTTATAATACGTGGAAGGGTCATTACACGGTCGTTGAGTTCGCAGCACTTGCAAAAACAACCTCGAAATGAGACGCACTGTACTTTGTGCCGATTATATATTAAATTTGCAAAGAGATAAATATAAACTCTAACAAAAACATATAATGCTGAAACGATACTAGTAGAAGGAATAGACATGTTTTTCACAAAATTAACTACCAATTGCCTTATGGGGCATACTAAATGTATTTTTATATATTTGGTAAATCCAAAACCTTACAATAAATCTATTTGTATACTATAAAATATCACCTACTGCTTGCTAATACGTCATTTGCATGCATAGTTGAAATATTGAGAACTCTATACCAATTCGTCTCTGTCGTCCTCCCTCGTTCTCTAACTTGTATTAATGGCTAGCATAATTAAAGTAATTAACACCAGGTGTGCTTTTCAGCCTCACCCGGCGAACTAACAGCGTTTATGCGTATAATACGAGACGTACTAGAAAAATGAAAAAATCTTAATTTACTCGCTTTTAAATGAGCTTCGTTAAAGAAACTTTTAGCTTATTCACAGACAAAATTAAAGGTTCTGTTTGATTACTACGTTTTAAGTATGAATACGATGTTGTTTAGGGGCAACTTTAATTATTTAGAGCGCCTAATACGCCTTAGTGGATTTTAGTTATATGTTGGCTACATATTTCTACCTACATGGGAGTGTTCATTAGTCGACATATTTTATTATATTGTAACTTTTACTACATTTGTTAGTATTAGAAAATAGTTTGAATAAAGAATAATAAAATGTAGAAACTATCAATAAAATAGGTGGCAGGTGAAATTTCTATTGTTGTATAAAAAGTATGAAACTATTAATTCCCTGATTTTTAAAGAATAAATAAAATTTTCAAATGTTTCATACATTCAACTTAAATTATTTAAGGTCTTGTTTACTTTATAAAGCGACGATTTTTTTAAATAAATGATTGATAGTAGCGTGTTTATTATTACCGATCGATTTATTCTAAAATCTTTTTTCAATAAGCCTTAAATATGCAAAATAACTAAATTGCTTACGCCAAATTATGATTCTTTAACAATATTTATGTAGAAATTGTAACAATTATTACCTACAAATTTCAACGGCTACAACCATTTGGCCCTTGAACGTTAAAACATTCATGCCTTTCCATAAGAAACAAAAGAGCTACATGTTTACATTTAACCACGTCTCATTGAAGTTATTATAATCAAAGGAAACTACTTAGATGACTAAAACTACTTTAATCATATTAACTAACAATATATCAGTGTATTAATCAATTTTGCTTTACCCTATATAACTAAGGACTGGGGTCTCTGAGATTCATTTTGATTATGTCAGATTAAGGTTTAAGACCCGTGAGATACTGCACATGGGATCCCACTAACTGGCGATTAAATACAACCTCGCTGGATTAGCTTTACCTCAATAAAAACGGGGTACAATTTACGTAATCTGATAATGGAATAATCTCACAGTTTTGAAAAAAAAACAATGAGAAATTTATTTTGAATGTTATGAATATAACTGCTATATAAATATTCACTCTTCATAGATGAAATGGTAAAAAAATACTTTCTTACTTTTTTGTCTTAACGCTTCTCACATAGCAGGGTAGGCAGAGGGAGTGCTAAGACATGCCATTCCCCGCTTCCCACCTTTCGAGACATTGAGGTACTGCTAGGCTTCCTTAGATTAGTCTAATTTGTCTCCGATTTCGTCTTCATGTCGTGACTGGTTTGATTTAGAATAGGAAACTTAGGCCGTGGTTCCGGTTCCACGCCTATGCCGCCGACGACTAAGCATCCACGTAGTGCTAGTGTCTGGTCACCTGGTGTCCCTACAAATGCCAGTAGGGAACATTACCGTGGGGGTACTACTGGCATCTGGCAAGAGGTAGTAGTTTTAGCTCGACTGTTGCACAGACAGTTACAGGCGGCTGATATTGAAGTCACGCTCTTCTCACTACTACTAAAGGAGTTCGACCATTGCTTCAATGTTCTAGAGTGAGTTAAAGTTCACTGTAAAGGGATCTCTAAAGCCTACACTTGGGTCAAAAGACTAAGGCGCTGCGTCTGAGTTCCTTATCCTGCAACGCGATTGGCCCGACGTTTGCGCGATGTATTATTACTTATCTATGTGTAGTGTGTTAAGAGTACTGTGCTATACAATTGTGATTATATTTAATTCTCTAGGCCATTTCGAAATTTAAATATGAATTTGGATGATATAAATAAGAGTGTGAGTGCTCTTTCCCTTTAAATATAAAATTATATTAATTCAAATGTTTTTCTTTTAACTTTTCATGTTGCGCTAGTTCTCGACTCAGTCGGAAGTAAAATCGTCACTAATATTTTTTTATAATTTCAGGCTTACAAAGTAAGCCGTAACACAATAGTGAATACTCTTTTTAAAAAAAGAATTACCTTGTTTTACAATCTGTTAATTGAACGTGTTCATAATATTAACTTCAGTAATATTAATGTAATGTTTTCACATCAGACACATACGTAGATCTAGATTTTAATGTTTTTATATAATATTCGCTCAAACAGAAATGGGTTTTTATTTCTACGATTAATATTTATATTTTTTATGTTTTTTTGAACAAGAATAACCGGATTAGCATATTGGGATACCAACTCACTAAATATTCCAGCAGATATCAGTTCTTTTACTTTCCCTTTGATTTTGCTTGTTAGATAAACGGTAAGGTTTAAAATGTACTGTGCATTATTATTCTCATCCAATTATGGATCTGTTCTCTATGTTTTCTCTCTCCTCTTCGTTCGATGGACACATCGTCTGCAGAAACATTACAAGCGTTCATTTCTTTACTGATGGTATATGTCCATCTCATCTCGGTCATCATCACCACTCTTTCCTCATATTCAGATTCATTGTGAAATACCCAAAGTATTTTGAGGTCTCTTGCAGCTTGTCGGCAATGTCATGTACGCAAAGGCACAATGTACGCGAACTGTGAACGTACTCGTTGCGTATTTTAGCACGCTTCGTTACTCCGCACAACCACCGAAGCACCTTCATTTCGGCTACCTGGAAAGTGAAAATGTGGCCTTGTGTCATGATCTATGTTTGACTACCGTACGTTAGAACCGGTCTTATAATAGTTTTATATATAAGACCCTTAACTTTTACGGGAATCATCTGGTCGCAGGTAACGCCAGTCACTTCCCGCCTACCAGGCGGCAGGCCCAGGCGGCTGTGATTCGATGCTGTATATTTACTTCCAGCTTGCCTGACCCAGGTAATAAAGACTCATCACACCTGGTGACTTGTTGTCCGTCAATCACGAGAGGGTGCTCTAACTGGTCAGGTTCGCTACACGCCATATACTGGATTTTCGTAACACAGCATTAAGCTGCCTGTCTGTAACTGACGTTTCCATATACAGAAAGCTTTTTTTTTAGAAACAATTTTTTTAGAAATTGTTCACGGACTTTTTGTTGCCCGTGAACAATTTCTAAAAAAATTGTGATTCAATTATAAGGTGACTTTGACACTAATAAAAACAAATAAATATGAATTATCAAAATCAATACAATTGTAGTAAATGAATTTACACATACATTAATATTTTGGTTGACACTTAAAGATTTGTAAAATCTCCACTATAAATAAACAACGGAAAACTAATTCCAAAAGATAATTATCATGCTACAATTCGCAAAACGACGCCTAACGCTTTTTCAGTTCATGAAAGTTAATTGAGTACATTAAGGAAATTTAATTTAATTCATATAATGACCAAATGTAACAGTTAATATCTATAACAATTCTACCAACACAAAATAAAGAGTCATGTAATTCAATTGTAGTTTAATTAAAGTAATTTTTGAGTCCATAGTAACGATTGGTATATGAGAACAAAGTATAGAAATAATTGATAAATGATATTCTAAGTTATATAGAGTTAATTGTTGAACAGCCCGTACTCAGCCATTTAAACGTAATTTTAATGAAAATTCTAAAAAGGTAACATTATCATGTACTAGTTACTATTCTGACTTGTATGAATAACATTAGATAGTAACGATTTCAGAAGAAAAAGCATCTTTGTTTACAATTGATTGTAATAAACTGGCCCCGGGCTTTTACCGCGATTGTTGATGTGCAATAATTTATAGATGGAAATATTAATTAAAAAGCCTTTTTTATTTTTGTTAGGCTGAATTTCTTTTTATGTACCGCAAACTATATTAACAATGAAACTTAATCGCGTACCAGTAATGAATATAAACTAGTGGCTCGAGCAGATGTGTATAAGTCCGCTGATATATTAACTATTTTTGGCGTCTCGTACTCGTACCTAGTAACCTATCCTCCAAAGGAGAAAAAATACTAGTTTTGCAAAAATTAATAAACACGAAATTAGTAACAACAAGACACCGCGTTTATTTAGTTTATTATATAAATGTAGTGTGATATATTCGCACATAGCAGAGGTGACCTCAGCTCTAGCCACTTAATTGAAATGGACATATAGGCAACAACATCTTAGTAACAAAATCAGACGTCGAACAAAAAACGAAAGCATTCATAGAATGGCCTGGTGGTGGAGTGTTTTGGTACAAACAGCACTACAAGAAACAAAAGACAGTGCATTTAAAGAGAAGCCAAGAAAACTGTGGCCATTGCAAGAAAAAACTCTACGGGATAAATCTAGTAAAACCGATAACATCTCAGGAAGTAAAATTTGCGCAAAGAAATATGTCGAACAAGAAATCTTTGGGTTCTGGTGGAATCCCCAATCGCTCCTCGCTCAATTTTTCCAGAAAGCCTGGGAAATCTCATGTATGCCGAATGCATGGAGGTTTAGCACAATCGTTCCCCTCTACAAAGATAATGGCAGTAGATATTAATGCAATAACTATCGTATGAAGCTGTATGAAGTATATATGTTAAGACCGGAAAGCGGAAGACTACAAACCAATACGGATTCATTCCAAGTCTTGTCACTATGTAATCCATATTTTCCTTAAACATGGTTGCTCAAGAATTGAGGATGAAATATTTTTATTGCTTTCCTGGACATCGTCATTTTTTTACGACAGTCCTCGTAAAATAATATCCCAGAGAAGTATTTTAATATCATAGCTAACAGGAATATAAAAACGGTAATCCGACTAACTACAGTGGGGCAAAACCAACAGTGGTCACGGAACGAGTACATCAAAAAGTCCATCTTGTTGAATATCCCTTTCTGCTTGGTTATAGATGCTCTCACTGAACAGGCCAAAAATAAAGCACCATGGACCTTCATTTGCGCAGACGAGTTAGCCATGTACAACATCCTTAGAAATGTTGGAATCAGCTTTCTGTATATGGAAACGTCAGTTACAGACAGGTAGCTTAATGCTATGTTACGAAAATCCAGTATACGGCGTGTAGCGAACCTGACCAGTTAGAGCACCCTCTCGTGATTGACGGACAACAAGTCACCAGGTGTGATGAGTCTTTATTACCTGGGTCAGGCAACCTGGAAGTAAATATACAGCATCGAATCACAGCCGCCTGGGCCTGCCGCCTGGTAGGCGGGAAGTGACTGGCGTTACCTGCGACCAGATGATGATGAATTAAACTACAATTGAATTACATGACTCTTTATTTTGTGTTGGTAGAATTGTTATAGATATTAACTGTTACATTTGGTCATTATATGAATTAAATTAAATTTCCTTAATGTACTCAATTAACTTTCATGAACTGAAAAAGCGTTAGGCGTCGTTTTGCGAATTGTAGCATGATAATTATCTTTTGGAATTAGTTTTCCGTTGTTTCTTTATAGTGGAGATTTTACAAATCTTTAAGTGTCAACCAAAATATTAATGTATGTGTAAATTCATTTACTACAATTGTATTGATTTTGATAATTCATATTTATTTGTTTTTATTAGTGTCAAAGTCACCTTATAATTGAATCACAATTTTTTTAGAAATTGTCACGGGCAACAAAAAGTCCGTGAACAATTTCTAAAAAAATTACGATATTATATTGTAAAATAGGTTGCTTGTAAAATATTTCATAAACATGAGATTATGTTATGTACACTATATGTTTTAGTATATTTGAATGTTCAAAGTAAATTAAAAAGTTCTAACTTAAACAAAAATCCGTTTTTTTATTTGTTTCGCTGCTAGCAATGTTAGTCAATCAAATTAGATTAAAATAATTTCGTTATTTTATATGAGATTGATGCTTTAGTATTTAGTAAATAGTTTTTCCAACTTTATTCCACAGATTAACTATATACTTTATTTATAATTTTCGCTATAACAATACGAGTTCTTTTACGTGGTCACCCTTGCCTTTCTTATTTGATATAAACTAAAAATATAATAAAAATTAAAAGAACTTTACTTGAAATAACAAAATACTGTTAAAAATAAATAAAAAATATTTTAGACTTAATAGACGTAGCGTACTTAATGCATTCCATTGATACTTACCTATATTTCATTTATAACATTATGAGCATAGAACGTCAAAACCAACAAATCAGCCTTTTGACAGTTGATAATGTAACTAATATTTCCTTTTTACCGTACATTCTCCTTTGTGTATTCTCCATTCATCGTGACATTTGCGAAGTGAATTGTGCTCAACTAGCACGCCCGATATACATAAACAGAGAGAAGAAGAAGAAGAATGTAGCTAATGACAGATTGTAATCAAACGATTTCATTTTGATGAATTATATAATTATCTAACGGAAAACAATGCGTTAAATTTTCAACCGCATTGGACGGATCACAATTTATCTAAATATCTATAACAGTCTCGCAAGAAAAGAAGCGGTATATAGCATTATATATAGTATAAGCACTTGTGTATTAAATTTACTCCAAATAAGTTATTTAAGTTATATTATCACATTAAAAACCTGCAAGGGATACTACGGTGACCCATTTTGCTAACATTTAAATTCTATATTTTTGCCAGCTCGTAGGAAAACCCACTTAGGCTCGCCGTCTACGGCACGTACACGTATGTATGTGCTACACAGTATTCTCTTTTATGTTTTTGGGTTAAACTATTGTTATTGAAATCTCGCTACAAATATTCATACATGTTTTGTTCTAGAAGGTTCTCTATTTAGAAAATAAGAAATACAGAATTATTCATGTAGCGTAAAAACAAAAGAATAATAAAATGTTAGAAATAAAATATTTTACTTACAAACATTACTTATTTGAATTACACTACTATTGCACTCTTGCACGTATTCTCCGAGAATGCGCAACAATTGCGTTCTCATTTGCGTTGGAGTTGATTCACGACATTATATTCACGCTATATCGATATAACAGGATAGAGGCAAGGAAACTAGTGTTAAGACACGCCATTCCCCTTTAATATTCTTACTGACAAATTATTATAGACAAAATCTTTTTTAATATAATAAAATTATTATCAATTAAAGAAATCATTGATACCGATTTACTATTTAAAATCCGTTATTTTTGCGATAGATTTCCGCCAAGGCAAAAACAACATTTACACAACATAAATAGTACCCATGTATAAATATACGTATATTTTTGGTAATCAGTCATATATTAATAATAATTTGGCTAATAGCTTCCGTATTTGATGCTTTATGTCTAATAGTCGTCGGTTTCTACAAATAACATATATGCTCTTAATTGTAACACTTATCTTTGTACTAAGATGTTTGCACGTTCATGTTCGTACATTATGAATATGGCACTTAAATATTTGAACTAAGATGAAAGTGGTCCATTAAGTGCTGGAATATTGTTGAAGCAGCATAGTAATAATATATTATATATTTTGAGTACAATTTTCAATAAGTAAAGTTTATATGTTAAAACTATTGGTATTTAACAAAACATATATCAGACTATTGTTATATACAATAAATAAAGCAATTAATATATTTCACATTATTTTCAGTATTCAATATGTGATAATTTGTGTTAATTTTAATTACTTTTGTACATTAATACTAATATTATGAAACAACGTTACACGATCAAAGTGTTGATCAAACACATCGCTAGTGTGCTGAAATAATTATATAGTATTAAATAATTATATTGTATGAAAGGTACACAGAATACAATATAAAAGTTTAGTCAAGCTAGCTCTAAAATAGTGGGCATATAGAAAATTCGCATATAGCTGACATATGGTAATAGATCTTGGGTACGCCAATACAAATAAAACATCAAAATTCCCATGGTGGAATATTAGACTATTGTAAAATTGTAAAAAATTTAACGTATCAGGTCTTGAACCTTACATTCTATAATATTCAAGTCCTTGTCCAAGTTGTTGTGGAGTCTTTAGCAAAATTATTGCAAATCTGCACTGTGAAGAATTCTTATTTATAGACGTAAGTCCCTAGGTACTATTTAATAATTATACTTTTTTTTTCAATTTGTTTATTTATTCTCCATCAAAACATTATTATTAAAATATCAATACGATCGTTGCCGAGTCATTGCGGTATATCTGCTGTACATATTTATAGCAATCTCTCTTGGCGGCTTATTGAAGAGAACACTGCACTAGGCGCATTAGATGGTTTCCTTTAGTGAAGAAAATTAAAAAAAAATTAAAAAATATTTAATATATAATAGAAAGATATATATATATATGGTTAATTAATTTAATATTTGTCTTGTATTTATATTGAAATGGTCAGTATATGAACAAGACATCAATTAGTGCTAATATTGAATACACCATAATTCTACAATGTCGATTCAACCAATTAACCTATCGTCCGGCAGAACTGAATCAGATATTTCGCATCGCCTCTGGCAATAGCATAACGAGAGATTCAAACAATAGGTACCTATATACTCGTGCTTTATTGTTATTGTTCATAATAAAGCATACTACTAACTTTATGTATTTATGTATCAATTTAGAGAGTGCATCTCTTCAAAGAAAATTTGGGATTTTTGTTTTATTTATCATGTAGTAGAAATTATATACATATTATGTGTGTCTAAAAATTTTAAAAAAATCTATTTTTTTTACCAATTTGTGTTAGCACAGCCATATTCGGTCACATCGCTTGCTGTAATGAACAGAACATTGTTGCCCTAGAAAAACAATTATTTCTAGGGCAACAATATTCATTTTATTAGCACTTACGACAGTGCATATACGTTAATATGATGATATTTAAACTTGTAAATAAATGATAAACATTATAAGCACAACACTATTTTACATAATGGAGATGTATAGAATTCGCTTTGAAACAATCAAAATCATTATTTAATGTTGTGGGTGTTTTATATCCATACGTACATATTAGACATACATATTAGAGTAAATCCGAGAACATAATATTATATAATATTATGTTCTCGGATTTACTCTAATATAATATAAATGTACTTATAATTATTTACTTTAGTATAATTACATATTTTGAAATCATAAACAGACAGTCTAATATTATGTATATGCATTATATAATGCGGTATAAAGTGTCATTTAAATAAAAAATATATTTAAGCACAGTTTAATTTATTTACATATTGTTTAATATTGTTAGGTCAAAATAATTAATTCGATATAGTTTGAACTAGACATAATATGTCAAACAATTTAGGCTAAACTACCTAATTGGTTAAAGCCATTACAAATTCACCCATGTATATATGTAGATTAATAAATCGCTTAATAGATTAGCGTAATAACGGTTTAATTAAATAACTACATAAATAGCATTTATGACAAAATCATTTTCGTGCTATCGTTAGAATATATGTAATTGAGATGAGAAGATAATATACAATCAATGAAAAGTAGAAAATTAGATCTGTCAGCAACTTTGTTTCAAGCAAAATTTTTGAGATATTGTAAATTTATAATTGAACAACTAAAACAATTAATAATGCTATTGCCCTATGATCGCTTAAGGCGCTCCAGCTTAGATCTAGCACTACACTGTAATAATAAAAAAATATTCATTATTTCTTTTCTAAGACAATTTATATGAATTTTGACTATTATTTTTAAATGCTATTAAGTAATATTTAAAATGGAATTAAAAGCAAAACATTATTTTATTATGTTGAGTGTATTGAAAACTTGGAAAACATGTAGCTTGCACATCAGAATGAGAAATTTCTTAAGTGATTGTTAAATTCTGTATGCAGCGAGAATACATTTTAATAATAGTGATAGTATTAGCATTACTCTTTATCACGGAAATAGCAGGAGAGTATGCAAAGATAATCTAGTGCCAAAAGTCAAGAAACTCCGTTTCCGCCCAAAATCGAGACAATGCTTGTTAAGTAGCAGAACTCAACACACCTCACCCATGTGCTATCTTGCTGTAGTGAAGAATATGAAATAATTGATTAGCCCGAAAGGAGAACAAACAATAATACGTAAAAAAAAGGAAATAAATAACATTAAAATTCATTCATATAAATTACCAAAATAATGTTCGACTAACCGTAACTAGCGAAGAGATACCTAAATACAGTTGTCAGACGTTTGAAAAATGAATTAGGTTATCAGTAAAGAGAGAAATAATTGAGAGGAGTTACAATCGAGATATGATGGATCTCACACCTTCGCCCTATCAAATCCCTCTCCAAAGGGTAAATCTATATTTAAGTGCTCCAACTTCACACTTGTAATTACATTTTTATGTTGTCGAGGGCCCCGGAGTTCGAACTAATGCCTCTTACAAATGTGAATATAATAGAGAATTCGGTTCTTGATATCTTTTTAGCATTCAAACAAGTAGTTTCTTTGAGATGTCTTATTTTGCTTTCTCAATTGTTCTTTATATAAATTGAATTACATCAGAGTTTTGTAAGGTTTCATAAATGCATAAAATACTTCTTGGCTCTTGCTTCGCTCTTGTGGTGAATTGTAAATGAATAAAAGTTAAGTTTAATATATAGCCTTTCTCGATACTATTACTATCTTAATCAAAAATATTATGTTCATATCAACTCAACGGTTTCTGAAATTAGCGCGTTCAACAAATCAAACCCTTCAGTTTAATAATTTGTTACGAAAAAAGTCCTTTTTTATTATTAGAACAAAAAATTTGTATAACGTAGAAATATGTAACTGTTTGAAGTGATGTATAATAAATACTACGAGTATGTTTTGAAAAAAAAAATTAGTCTACTATTGATTACTATTGTTTCATATTATATAAGTCTACAATGATAATTTAAGAAAATAGGTCTCACGTAATAGAGGTTTTTAATATTATTTGCATCTAATAATAAAAGATGTAACAATACAGCCGCAATAAATAAAGCACGGTAATCTTTCTAGGGCTTTGTGCTAATTTACAGGGCTATCAAAACTAGAATTAGTACGTATAATGGAATAATATTAGATATATTATGATAAAACGTAATTTTTAAATAATATTATACAAAAATATTGATGTAATAAGTAAACTAATATATATCAATTTATAGTTATCATGCATTGAAAAAAACATTTTTGAATTTTTACGGAGGATGACATCCCTACATTAAAACGTGCGTGTAGCGCCGCAATGGCGACAGAATGTTATTTTATCTATTTATCTTTTTATTCAATAGAAAATATTTTTATAAGTTTTTAAAATGGTGTTCTACACTAAGGATATTGCGACTCGGACGGATCATGAAAAATTCACACAATGTAAAGTTGTATAGTACACTACAATTTTGCTATATCAATCATTTAATGGAAGTAGAAGTAAAAAGTAATAGATATCAGCTCCGTATTTAATAATCTTAAAAAAACAGTAATAGTTTAGTTTAGCCTTGATTATTGTGTCAATACTATTTGCTTAAACTATAATTTGAGCACAAGTGATATCTCATTGTTTCAAGCTTTAATTAATATTTTATAATAAAAAGAACTATGTCATATGAACCTTGCCGTAACAGTGATGTGTGTGAATATGAATAGACATCAGTGTTATAAGTATTGTGTTACAAAAAGTGAAGACTTTTAGCTTCTAGACTCCTGTAATATAATATTCGCAGTCTTGTGGAACAAAGTCCTCTAAAAATATATAGCAATCATTCGATATCTGACAATCAATCATCTAACTTGGACCAGTGTATTGTAGTAGTGAATTAAAGACGATCTGCTCCAGCTGACTCGAGTTCGATTCTACCAAGTTGCTCGAGAGTATTTTTCATTTATTTACTGCTTTATTTTAAATTTAAAATCGTTCCATTCCAATATAAAATTATATTGGCATTTGTCAGTATTGTAAAATTATTAGAATTTCTACTCTCCGTTCCATTTCACGAAGAGAATCATGGAAGCTCAATTTCAAATATTGTTTGACAAAATAAAAAAAGAGATGCAGATCAAAATGTTGAATAAAAGGTTTCTATTACAACGTGCATTATGGAAAAGATGGAAGAAAAATTAGAGCCTTTATTAGAAAAAAACAGGAAATTATAAATTAAAAGTGGAAATATTGGAAAATGAAATAGAATACTTAAAGAGAGGAGAGAGAAATAACAATACTTTAGTTTTTGACTTGAAAGAAAATGAATTATCGATTATGCACCTTATCAAAGAATTTAAAGATAATCTCAAAACTGACCTTGATATCATAATCGAAGATCATGAGGTGAACAGAATTCGTCGGATAGATAATCGGATAGTAACCACAACCCTCCAACAATAAAGAACAAAAATCAAGAAGTAGGTCAAGAAACTAAACTTTTTTATCGCTGCCATAAACGTTCTTACTCTAAAACATCAAGAATCTCAATCTTTCCAATGGTTTATACGATTTTCGATGCGGCACCTTTTAAAATTTTCTGTAAGAAAATCGATAACGAAGGCTGCACTACATCTCTAGATATATAAGTTGACAGCTTTTTAAAAGATCTTGAAAATGTAGACCATTAATCCATAAGTAATGTCAAATAAGCTCTGATAGCCAAATGACACATTCTGAGATACAATAATGGTGTTACATTAATTCTAAAACACATAAGTACTCAATACATTAAGCAATTACCTATAGAAGCACAATCAAATAGAGTAGTGCTAAGATCAAATAGAAAAGTTCAAGACATAGACATTATGAAATCTTTTATTCGACAAGGGGAAAATGATAAAAGGTGCACGCGACGCGAGAATATGTCTATCTCTTCAGCTTCAGCACTATAAAAATGGTATCTTAATGGTATATAAAGTAATTTGGTAAGATGGGAAATGACAGTAGAAAAGTCTTGTACAGTAGGAACAGCTAAGCACTTGCTGGTAGAATGTAGGGTACTCTTAGATCATCGGCGTCATAACAAAGCACTTGCAGAAGATATACATAACATCCAGCAGACGATCAATAGTTTGTGAAGGGAGGCTCGTCTAAAACACTCACACAAAACCTTTCTCCAGTTCAGATTCAGCTCCTGATTGGACTTAGTTCTTCTTATAATTGGCACATATGAGAAATAGTGTTAAATCCCGGAGGATATTGGTATTTCATCATCCAGACCGGATTTCTTCCTCTTGTATAATACTGGTAGATCTTACAGTTCCAAAGGGGGAATAATTGTGGGGAACAAATATTGCGTTTACACGCTTTCCCATTGTGCAAGATTAAGAAGCCTTATAATTTTATTATGCATATTTATTTTATATATATATATTTATATATATATTATATATATTATATATATATATATATATATATATATATATATATATATATATCTATATATATATATATATATATATATATATATATATATATATATATATATATGTAGTGTATTATTTTATACTCTTTTAATTATTTAAATGATATTTCATGAAAACAAGTAAATATTACAATATGTTGAGATATGTTCCTCGTTCAGTTAGACTTAATTAGAATAGTTTAGTAGTATTACATTTCAATGGGCCGAAGGGACAGTTAAGTAATGATTACTATGTGTTGTGTGGTTATTGTTTTGTAGTAAATTAGTGACGGTCGGCCGCCTGGGAATAGTTTCCAGTCTGGAGAATTCCGTTGGAGTGCTTCTAAGCTCTTATATATTACGCCACAATGTTGAAATACTTAGTATGGGAGAAAGATAGTAGCAGCGTGCACAGCAAACAAAGATTATAATATAAGATAAATACGTACGCTTTGCTTAATAAATATTTACTCATGTACATTTAATTATGCATAATATGATATATTACATTGAAAATGAACTTTGTACGTTTTAATCAGATAGCTTGGCATACTCTACACATTGTTTATCGAAGGTTTATTGAACGAAACGCAGTTAATTTATGCAAGAGTCTTCTTCAACTCACAAATTGAAATAAATTATATTAAAACCAACCTCTTTTTAGACCTTTCTATACTCCTTCACTAAAATATAATTTAGATATTAATAGATTAATATATAAACAAACGCTATCAACTCTCACAACAAAACAATAAACAGTACAATAATGTCCGGTGCCGGCACTATATGCACGAAGTATATTTTACATAGAGATCAGGGTCACGTTCAATGACGTCACTCTCGCACTCAGTCACTGAATATTTTTGAGTGTTACGACACCACCACGCCGTCAGCGGAACGCTTACCTCATATATCTACCTATTATTAGTTGGACACGAGCTTCCATCAATACCCTAGTCACCACGGAGCCGCGCTACAAAACGAACGTACGAAATGACTAAACTCACGAACTTTCTATATTATTTCCTTGCGCATATAATTGCAGTGCAATCGTATAAAATACTCGGCATATTTCCTTCTCTGGACCGTAATAATTACTTAACGTACCAGGGATTGTTCCGGGAATTGGCGAATCGGAATCACGATGTGACTCTCATTAGCCATTTTGAACTGCCGGACCCGCCTGCCTCCTATCGGAGTATATTATTGAGTGATAAACAAATTTACAAAGGATTATCTTTCGAATCTGTGATAGTGAATGAAGTTTCGCGTGTACCATTCGAGACATTGGTAGCTACAAAAGCGGGTAACGACGACTGCAAGACGCTAATGAATAATAATCAGGTGTTACATATGATAAGAACTCGTCCTCAATTCGACGTGATAATCGTGGAATCTTATAATAGTGATTGTGCGCTTGCGTTGGCGGCAAATTTGAGTGCACCGTATATCGCGTTCAATCCGCAGCCGGCACAGCCCTGGCATTACAGTAGGTTAGGTATACATTTCAATTCCGCTTATGTTACACAATCTTTACTTCCGTATGGAAAGCAGCCGTGGTTCTTCGACCGTGTGCGAGGTTTCATATTATACTACGTTTCTAATTGGGTTTACTACATCGGATCGCAAGTGACGGATCATGTTTACTTATATAAATATTTAGGAGACGATCTCGCTACTCTAGAGAGTATCGCGTCGAACGCCAGCCTAGTGTTTGTAAACACGCACAAATCAGTTTTCGGAAGCGTTGTGCGGGCTGATAATGTTGTGGACATTGGCGGAATACACATTAGGCCCCCGAAGGTTATCCCTACGGTAAGTAAACACGTGTACAACATGAAAAATTATCACACATAATAACAATATATTTGTGCCATAACTGTCGCCTGTCACGAGGATATTATCGTGAATGAATAAACACAATGAATAGAAATATACACTTTTATTAAATTGGGTTAATTAAAAATGATATTGTCTTTCTTTTCGTTAGATAATCTTCTTAATATACTTATATTTTGAATTTTAGTAAAAAATTAATAATAGTATTATGCTTATTCATTTTTATTCCTTAGTTTAAAATTTCGAAAGGCCACATCGAAAAGAAGGTGAGAGTGTTATAAGAACTTGAAAATGTGGTAAGGCATTGAAAGATGGTAGATGGTACTACCAAGATGATCATGCCATTGTATAAAATCAAAGGTTCACTGATTGATTGTGAAAGCTCTACAGTTTGCATAAACTTTTCCAACTAAGCTAGTTAAACTGATAGCCCTATGGTGCATGCAAAAGTATTTGTGAGAAGATTTGCAAAAGTATTTGCAAAAAGTTTTGTTTAGAATGGTAAAAAAGGTATATGATGCAAGTCTCAGTGGTTAAGAGAGGCAGGTGGGGTTCTCGGTTGACATTCGAGCTTACAGTATCAATGACAATATATATAGATAGATAATAATAAAAAAAAGTTACCCTTTTTTTACAATAAACACTTACATATATTGTAGGTTCGATTTGCACTTTAGCTAGTCGCATGGAAAGTTATAAATTTATAATTCGTCTTATAAGCTACAGGGCACTAATCGGCGCAGTCTACTACGAACCCCTCATGGAGTGTCCGTTTGAATGGGTTCTAACTGAAAATCAGAGTAATATTTTACCATATATATTCTATTTACGTATCCTGAACGTTTTTTTTTTTAATTTTTCACTTGACACATTACAGGAGATAGAAAGATTTATAAATGAAGCTGAACATGGCGTCATTTACGTAAACTTAGGATCCACGGTCAAGGATTCTACAATGCCGATAGAAAAACTGAACGAATTGGTATCAACATTTCGAAAATTACCACTCAGAGTCCTGTTCAAGTGGGACGGACAAAACTTGGAAAACTTGCCAAGAAACGTTATGACTATGAGATGGCTACCGCAGTACGATATCTTAAGTAAGTATTGGATTCTTAAAAGTTTTGTTGAGGATTTCTCAAAAAGTTATCTCTTAAAATGAAACAAACTCCTACCAAGATTTTTTTATATTTATTAATTTATATTTCATATATGTATCTAGTATATTAGAAGACTTTTTAGTTTTTCATTACTAAATACAAATTCTATTATTTACAATGTATTAAATATTCAGATATACATATATGCATGACATATAAAGCTATGTTTATTCATGTGTAAAGTAAACGACATAGAACATAAAGAAAAGTATAAGAATGAGCTTTTTTTAACATAGTTAAGAATTGAATATAGCGAAAGCTAACTTAATTGTCTCTTTGGTCTCCAATTAGTCCGAAAATTCTAGTATATTTTTATAATAAATTTCATCTATTTATAATTTTTTTGGCCAGAATCGTCTGCGTTCAAAAAATATAATAGAAACTAACGTATTGAAATATTAACATAGTAATAATACTAAACTTAAATTTATTTAAATAATCTTGTTAATTTGCAGAGCATCATAACGTTAAAGCGTTTATATCTCATGCGGGAATACTGAGCACGATAGAGTCACTAGATGCCGGCGTCCCAGTAGTGGCAATACCGTTATTCGGTCACGAATACGGTAATGCAGCAGCTCTAGTCGACGCCGGCATAGCCACTATTGTTAATTATGAACATTTGAGCAAAGAAATACTTTTAGATGCCATCAACGATGTTTTAGATCCAAGGTTAGTATGTATGTTTTGTGGAATTAAAATAGGTATTTTTTAAGAATTTTTCATATTAATTCTGGCAATATCTGTAGTATTCATGAAAATCTAAAACAAAACATTAATACATTTTTTTGGATCAAGGTCTATCTGTTACAAATAGTCCAAGGTGATAAGATCATTATTTTTGAAACAAAACTACAACACAATGTTTAAAAATGTATCGAAATATGAATTTTCATTTTAATATTAAAATCGAATACTGCAGTATAAGTTTAGCAACAACTGGTTACGTAAGCGAAAGAGCCTTCATTTTTAGAACATCGCTTGTAGATGATATCAACAACCAAACGCTAGAATGACATAATCAAATTTAGTTTACTTTGAATTTTAACCAACTTAAAAAGGAGGAGATTTTTGATCGAGTGATATGGTATTTGAATTTCTATTCTATAGAAGATAATAATAAGACCCCTTAGTTTTTTTTGTCGACATATTAATTATACCTACATAAGTATTTTAGTACATAATTATAATGGACATAATAATAATTTTTCATAATAATTTTTCTGCTGTTTCGGCTCTGGAAAGTAACGAAATATAAAAGCTTCACATATTTGAAACATTTTTAATTTAAAAAATGTTTCATGGAACTACCTCAATAATTGCATAATATTTTTTATGGATACGTAAGAAAATAATAAGTATGTTACAAAAATTGCTTTGCTGACTAGGAAAGAGAACTCTTACATAAGCTTTCACCTGCTGTAGGCTGGAAATAAATAAAAAGTAAAATATAAAAAATGTCACACTCGCACACTTTAGAAACGTAGGTCACGTAGATTAAAAATAACTAAAAATATATTAATATTAATGATCATTAGTCGAATTTCACTAAAATTCAATGATAATATTTTTGTTTATTTTATAAGTTGTGCTAATTAGTAAAAAAGAAAAAATAAAAATAGTTATTTTTCACATTAGTGCATTAAAAAAAAATTTGGTATGAATACATACCAAATTGTTTGAACTGTATTATAATACAAAAATGTTGACATTGAAAAAAAATGGTTTATTTACATTCCCATTTGTAGCTAATAAATGTATGAATATATAAAGATTTGGATTAAATAATAATATAAGTTAACAAATAAAATTAAAAAAAATATATAAAATGAAAAAATAAATATATTTGAAAATCATATACATTTTATCCTACACCATACTAATCCTGTTAAAACAGGATAAAAAATAATAAGGAAGCAGATACGTTATTTTCCCCTTAAAACCTGAAATAATTGACTGAGAGAAAAGATAAAAAAACAGATAAACTCTAAAATTTATCATTAGAAAGACGATTACAATTATATTAATTATCATTACAGGTGGCAAGAACGAGCAAAACTAATTTCCCGTGTATGGCACGACCGTCCCATGTCGCCGTTAGAGAGCGCCATCTACTGGGTAGAGTACGTAGCAAGATACAACGGAACGCCGAACTTAGTAGCGCCGTCAGCTATATCACCCTATTACCTACAACTTCAACTAGATGTCCTAGCATTTGTAGGACTAGTCATTTATATTCTTATGTACGTTTTATATAAAATTTTAAGCATATGTTGCTGTTGCTGTTGCCAAAACGAGCAACAGGTTGAGGAAATCAATTCGGAAGAGAGAAGAACTAAAAGAGTCAAATTTGAGTAGTATATAAGTGTATTATAATAATATTGGACAATTATAACATATTAATTTATTGTTTTTTTTTTAAATAATAACTTGTTATAAAACATCAACTTTAAGACTAAAAACAAGCATAGATACTTAATTTTCTATAATAATCGAACAGGTAATAAATTAAACAAATTAATGTACAGTATATTCTTTCATTTATTTTTTTATTTAATGATAAAATATCTTGATAATTCTTAAAAACAATATGATGCATTCTTGACTGCAAAAGATATTTTTAAATTTAATTCGCGCTAGTAAATCAATTTAGATCAATTAATTTAGAACAAACAGCTTTTTTTGCGATTCTAAATTCTAAATTTATAGCGATTACATGTTAAATAAGAAGTGGTTGATGATTTCTTTATAGATATTCTATTTGCTTACTTCAGTTAATCATATTACTGGTAGTATCTCGTAATAAATCTATAGATGTCGCTTCGCTCGACAATCCTTTCTTTGCTTGCTTTTTAAGAACAAAAAATTAAACTATGATTTGTTTCTTGTATTATCTCACTTACGATGACAATTCCTCGAACACATTATTCTAATTTTGACACTGTTTTAGATAATAGAAGGATAACATATCAGGACCATAATACGTACTTTGAAAATAATTTGATACTGTCACGTAATAAATATTGCAAAAGTATAATGTTTTAATAATATTGTAACAATTTAAATTATTCATTGTTTATTTTTTATTAAAAAAATAAAAGTATAATATTAATATATAGTATAATATTATAATAGTAATATAATAGATATATATAATAGAATAGTATAATATTCTTAACAAAGGTTTATCATTATAAGTAGATTTTCTAAATATTCTTTTTATTTGTTTCTGCCCGCAGCTTTGTTTACGTCGACATAACAATGCCATCCATGTGAACTTTTAAAATTTAATATTTGCAGTACTTACGCGTAGGTGTGACGTCATATCCAAATTATTTCTCTGTCTCAAAATCTAACGAAGTGGCCACAAATACTATTGTAACCTACAGAGCGGGGTTATTTGTAGACTATCGTATATATCCTTGCAATCTCTACTTGATCAGAGGGATGAAAGACTCACATCAGATTCTCAGGATTAGGTAGCTGACAGTCTGGCAATTATAAAGATGGTTGCTAGCAAATCTGGAAAGGTATCAAAGGTCTATTCGATGGGACAGGGGCGTGTAATCTTCAGTCGTAGTGAATGCTACAGGCTACAGTTATGACATATCATCGGGGATATATCATCTAGAAGGCTAAGTCTTTGCAGAACTCCTTAGGCGATTCTAATTTGAAGTCTTTATGAGGGTCCACGTCACGAACGTACCTGGATGCCATTCTAAGGAATTTATTTTGGACTCTCTGAAGTAAGTTAGTTTATTACGAAGTGATATACTCCGCTTGCAGATAAGGGGCTATAGCCCGTTCAAAATGAAGGCGGTTTTGTTTAGTATGAGGCATGAATATGTAACCTGCCGTTCCCAGGGGATTTTTCCTTGCAGATATGTACTAGAGACGATTTCGTATCATTTACGCAGAAAGAGCTTTTCTCTGAGTTAACCTCAAACCGCCACTTGCTGAACCAATCGCCTATGGCGTCGGCAGCATTTTACAGTCTTCCGGGTAGAATCTAAGGGCTTCTGTGTCTGTGGTATATAACGCGGTATCGTCGTCATAAATCACGCCCCCCTAGCCCGAGTCCTCCTCCGCCCTTCTTTTCCCCGTCGAGCGTGAAGAAGGCGATCGCGCGGCTCAAGCCTAGAAAAGCTCCGGGGATAGATGGTGTGCCTAACCTGGCACTACAGCATCTCCCCATGCGGACCATATCATCACTCACCAGGCTTTTCAACGCCATCCTACGGCTGGGATCTTTCCCCCGGGCATGGAGGGAAGGCCTGGTAGTGATGATTCCGAAGCCAGGGAAGGACCGAAGGCGCCCCGACGGCTACCGACCCATTACCCTGCTGAACGCCTCATCCAAGCTGTTCGAGAGACTACTGCTCCCTCTCTTGGAGGCGCACTTCCAACCGCGCCCCGAGCAGTTTGGATTTCGCAGTGGTCATTCGACCACATTGCAATTAGCACGCGTCCTCCACTTCGCAGCGGCCGCCATGAACAGGAAGGAGAAGGCAGCAGCGATCTTCCTGGACGTGTCGAAGGCGTTCGACAGGGTGTGGCACCCCGGATTGCTCCACAAAGTGATCCGGGCGGGCACTCCCCATCACCTGGTGAGGGTTCTGGCCGAATTCCTCCGCGGCAGAACCTTCCGGGTTAGAGTGGACCACGCTCTATCCAGCAGCCATCCCATCGCAGCAGGGGTACCCCAGGGTAGTACCATCTCTCCTACCCTGTATTCCATGTACACCAATGACATCGCAGTTCACGACAATGTCACACTGGCCCTCTATGCCGATGACATTGCGTTCCTGGCTAAGTCCCTGAACCTCACCCACGCGGCTCTCAAACTCCAGCGTGCCCTCGACCTGCTACCGGACTGGTTTGCGGAGTGGAGGCTCACGATTAACGTGGCCAAGACCCAAGCGATTGCGTTTGGGCTCCACAAGCTGCCTCCTCCGCTTGTTCTCCAGGGTGAACAGGTCAAGTGGTCCCGCCAAGTCACCTACCTGGGCGTCTCCATAGAAAGGAAACTTTCTATGTCGGCCCAGGTAGCCAAAGCCAGGAACGCAGCGCGAGCTGCACTGGCCCTGCTTCGTCCCTTATTCCGATCCCGCCTTCCCCTCCGCACCAGGCTGGGGTTGTACAAAACGTACGTCAGACCCCATCTGACGTACGCGTCCCCAGCTTGGTACTCCCTCACGAGTCCTAGTCTTCGGAAGGTCCTTGAGACGGTGCAAAATGTGGCTCTCCGACGAGTCGTCCAGGCTCCTAGATACGTGAGGAACGCTACCATTCAGCGCGACCTCCGTATCGAAAGCCTAGAGAGTCACATCACCCAGCTAGCTGCCCGCGTCTACCACGGAGCCGACGCCTCGGATCACCCTCACATCCGAGACATCGCTCCGTGGCACTCCCGTCCGCCGGACGCCCGAAGACTACCTCGAGACATCCTTCCCCCTCCTTCTGATTCCTGAGCTGCTACCATGGTCGCTGGTCGCCTAGGCTGAGCCTCCCCGGGATCACCCGAGGGTCTCATTCGGCCGGGCTGACCGCCCGGGTAGCGCATAGCTCACTCCTTTCGTCCAGTCCTTCTAAATCTTGTCCCTCTTAGGGACATTTTACCTCGGGCCAAACGCCCAACCCAAGGACCCGCCCATATTCATGGGCGGCGGAAGAGCCTAACGGCAAGAGGGCACTGCCCTGAAGCCGTTTTCCTCTCCCCCCTCGGGGGTCGAGAGAGAGAATACATCATAAATCACGAGATCGACTTTGTTTCGAATGCGTATGGAAGGGGAAGAAATACTTTCGAATGATATGCACGAGAGAGTCTGAGAGTGTCACACGGAGCATAAAGAGCAAGCTATTATCCCAGACCTTGTCGGACGCTTTGGCGATGTCTAAGAAAAAGCAGCGGTTCGATCTATTGCAGATTGGCAGATTTATTTTATGTTTTGGTTTATTATTCTAACAACTAACCTTATCTTAATGCATAATTTGTTTTTACCATGGAATCAGTTATTTAGACCATACATAAGAATAAGCTAGCTGTACTAGCTAGCTGCCAGATTAACAAATGGGGAACTATACGTTAAGTTAAATAGGAATTAAGAAACAGTAAATTAAAATGTTGAGAAACATTGTGTTCTTTTGTTTACATCTTGTCTCAAGCTCAAATAAATAGACTATAGTTATGTTTGCATATTAATTAAGTAATTTTCTGTAAATTGACATTAAAATGTGCACACAAAGATAACTTACTAATATATTAACTGTGTAAGTGTATATCATGTGTAATATCTTAACGCAGTATCAGTTCTCACAGTTCTCTGTAACAAAGTTACAAAGCGTGAAACATAAAAAACAAAAGAATCGTCAAAAATCTGAAATAAAATTAAGTTTTTCCCAACATACACATCAAGCGTTATCATTTTATCAAGTTTGTGAAGTGATAATATTATATTTAGTATTCTGCGGTAATATTAATGTGCGGACGCAAAGCATATATTAGTGACAAAATGCGTGCAAATATATATTTTTTCAATTTTTTATGTTTAATATTTGCACATTTTATTCAATCCCAGTCATTAAATATTCTTGGAGTGCTTCCATATGAAGGCAAAAGTCACTTTTTCGTTTTTAAGCGGTATCTTGAGGAGCTGGTACGAAGAGGGCATAACGTTACAGTTATCTCATACTTTCCAAGAGAAACACCATTACAAAATTATCATGATATAAGCTTGGCCAAGGATTCAAAAATCTTAGAGAGTGTGTTTCCAATACATCGATCATACTACACCATATTTCAAATTACTTTGTTTGTCTTCTCATCTGGGGTTGAAAATTGTAAAACTTTGCTTGCGAATGAAAATGTTCAAAATCTTTGGAAGTCCAAAGTGAAGTTCGACCTTGTGGTTATGGAAGAATTCAACAGTGACTGCTCACTTGGGTTAGCTCACGTTTTAGGAGCTCCAGTCGTGGGTTTAACGTCCCACGCCCTAACACCGTGGCTATACGATAGAGTCGGGGTCCCTTTTAGCCCATCCTATGTTTCATTTCAATTTTTGGAAGGAGGAACGAAGCCAACTCTTTATCAGCGGGTAGAAAGAGCGATATGGAATGCCTACGTTAAAATCGGCTACAGATTAATGTGTCAAAGCGTAGATCAAAAAACGCTTGCCCATTATTTTGATAATGTTCCACCTCTTGAGGACTTAGCTCGTAATATAAAATTTCATCTCATTTATACACATTTTGTTTTAACTGGCCCAAATTTATTACCTCCTAACGTAATAGAAATCGGTGGCTACCACATAGACAATCCAAAACCTCTGTCAAGTGTTAGCCCGGTAAGTATTATTTATGTTATAGTAATTTCAAGGACAGAATAGTAATGGCACTGAATAGTAATACATTATATCTATTACACTGCATGGCCCATTTATAATTGAAAATTTTAAACCATCCAGAAACTTATTCAAATACACTCACAAAAGTCCATCCGCAAATAAGGTGAAAGGTATAGAGAAAAATTTTAAATTGAGTATTGTATATATTGTATGAACATACGTATTATATTTGCCATGTCCCAAAAATATGTAATTTATGAAATTCCTGTCTACAGAAAGTACAAAAATTCATTGACGAATCTGAACATGGAGTAATTTATATAAGCTTTGGAACAATGCTTAAGGCTATCTCAATGCCAAAAGAGAAAATGATTGCCATAATTAGTGCGTTATCGGAACTGCCATATCGAGTTATATGGAAATGGGAAGAAGAGACATTACCTGGAAACCCAAAAAACATATATTTATCTAAATGGTTGCCACAAAATGAGATTTTAGGTTAGTGGTTTTACCTATTTATATAATAATAATATTTTAGGTAACAAAAAGTCACACAAAAAATGTGCATGGGGGAAGGTTGCGATCATTGGACCGGCTCTTTGATTGGACCACCTAATTATTTCAAAAACTATAGATGGTACAGTAAGTTCGTTATACCTGTGTCAGTGGTGACTGTAAAAAAAAATCGAGCCATCAACAAATTGATGTAAGTAGCATTGTATTTATCCTTGATTGATGATTGTATTAGATCAGAATAGCAAATTTATCTGCGCTTACAGAGACTATGAAGTTTTTTACCTACTTTTGCACGTTTTTTAATACCAGGTTAGTTGTCATCAATGGAATTTAATGGTGACGCCATTATTGGACCGGTCCAATCAAAGAAACTTAGCGTATTACTTATTTTCACTTAGCGTCATTCTAAGAAATGTTTTACGTGGGTGAATAGCCTATTGTAATAGTTACTAATACAGATTTTCTAAAGTAAGTTTACTTTTTTTATTCAAAATAATAAAAAATAAAACATTTTATTGGAAAATCCAGCAATATTAAAATATTACATTTTTATATTACATCAAAGTTAATAAACGAATATTTTTGTCGGCAGAGGAAAAGAAAAGGATATATTATTTTGAAATGAAACTAGTGTAAAACTCGCCATAGAATCATACAGAAAAAAAAATATTGGATTAAATGAAGCGACTCGAATCTATGGCATTCCAAAAGCCACATTAAAAAGAAGATTGGTCGGGAAATACCAAAAAAATTGTCGAAGAAACTTTAGAAAACTGAATTAAGGGATCACATAGTTGAAACGGAGAATTCTTTTTTGGTATTAAGATGTCAGAGAGCTTGCCTTCCGATTAGCTGAGAAAAATAAAATCAAACATCGTTTTAATAAAACCAAAGAAGCTGCAGGGAAAAAGTGGTTATATACATTCATGAAGCGCCATTCAGATATAAGATCTCTATCATACCAGTGCCACATCTATTTTTCTAGTTTTGAATAAAAAATAATTCTTATTTTGTATTTCATTTGAGTCACCTTCATTGGACCGTTAATACAAATGTTTCTAAGTCCAATGATGGCAACTTAGCAGTCCATTCAAGGTAGCGGTGGTCCACAGAAAGCAACTCGTCATTGAAAAGTTATTAAAGTATATTTCTAAAGCCTCTCAACTTTCGTTGCCAATAATTTATGTATCATGAATTTACATAAAAAGAGATATGACGTCATAAAGTTACGTGGTGCAATGACAGCAACCTTCCCCTACTTAATTATAAGGGTTCATTATAAGTAACGTGTTGTAGCCCTCAATTTTATTTGCATGCGATTTAAATTTTCCGTCTTTGTCGATATTTAGAGAAATTCTCTCCAAGCACTTAGCACTTTCAGTTAGAAAACGTATTATACAAATGAGTTGTTATCTCTATGCAAAACATCAGTTTAGTTGAGCCAGTAAAGAGAACGAACCAGTTTTAGTAAGTAAGTTTAGTATTAGCGTACTAATAATATGCTGGCGTTTTTAAGCTTTTGGATAGCAAAACATATAGGTTTCCGAAATTCCAAAATAAAAGTTATTTCTTGCTATGTGTTCTTAAATACCTATTGATATAGAGTCATAAAATCATAAAAAGATAATCATATAATGGGTCATTTTCGTTTGCAATGTCATGAAAAAGATAAAATTAGCAATCTAGGTAGCAGCGTTTGAATTTCTTACTTGGGTCTTTTTGTCGTATATGATAAATGCAATTTTAAATTAATATTAACGATGACCCTTTATAATATTTAAATTTGCTTTTTTCATTAAATAATAAAGTCTTTAGGTTTATGTATTGTTTGTTGGAACGCGCGTTCTCAATTGAAAAATATTTTTATATGGGTTAAACAGTTATCGAGGGAGAAACGGGCGGGTAAAAGCTAGTACAGTATAAAAATGCAAATAATAATTATTATGCTCAGTTATTTACAATCAAAACTTTGACTTTCAATACTAAGTTATAGTCTGCCTGCTCTGTATGTGAAACGGGCGTAGCTAAAAACGGTTATCTTCAAAATATAAACTGTTTTTTAAATAAATAAATAACATGAAAACCATCGCAAAAGGCTGCATAATGTTAAGTATTATAAGATTATATTGTATTATACAATCTTAATTTTCAATTTGCAGCACATCCCAAAGTTCTGGCATTTTACTCTCACTGTGGGCTATTATCAACCACAGAAGCAATTCATCATGGTGTGCCAATGGTGGCGATGCCAATAATTGGAGACCAGCCAGCTAATGCCGCAGCTGTCGAGGAAAGCGGACTTGGTGTTCAGATACAAATCGCAGAGCTAACAAAGGATAACTTATTAGAAAAACTTAAAATTGTCCTAGATCCACAGTAGGTCTACTTTTGTTATTATAAAATTTAAAAGGAAATTACACATCAATATTTACAACCATTGTTTTACCATTACCATTGTTATTATTTTTATTTATTTACCTATACCGCAAATAAAATTTCAGGTTCAGACAAAAAGTGAAGATTCTGTCAAAAAGCTGGCACGACAGGCCAATTTCGGCAATGGACAACGCAATACATTGGACGGAATTTGCTGCTCGTTACCACAATTTTACATTCAGAACCCCAGCTGCAGATGTGCCATTTTACCAATATCTTTGCCTAGACATTCTATTAGTTCTTGTAATTATTTTTACTGTTGTGATTGCTATTTTAAAAACATTTATCTCACTAGCATTTCCAAAATCATATACAAGTAAATCAATAAAGCATAAAAAACATTAATTGTACATACTAAATAGATTTTTGGTGTATAATGTAGATGTAGTAGGTAACTCGTGCAGAGTATCAATAATAAAGGTAAATAAAAAAAATAAATAACAACTATTTATTTGTCTTGAGATAGCGTGATATTATGTACCCAGCTAGTAGCCAAGTACCCAACATGTATTTTTTTTATATATCTGCAATGGAGTTGTATTATTAACATATAATAATAAAATAAAATAATAAAAATAATAATTGTTTGGATAAAAATAATAATAAATATATGCGACGGTAAAAAGAGCGATTTATAATTACATAAAAGATTATGATCTAAGCGTCATACAAGCAGTTTTTATTACTCTGTTGAAGCTACTTACTTACCTTATAACAATCAAATTATGTACTATACGGCAGACCGAAAACCAGTTTGGCAAACTTATTTTTAAACTTGACACATTGTCAAAACTAACTATAGGTACATTCAAAATAATAATTATACACAATACATACAATTATACACAATACATACACAACACATACATACAATTATACACATGTACATACATACATTCATAAACACATATATTATTTATCGTTTTCAATTTTTTTTTATCTTTTTATTATTATACTTTGATATATGCTATCTTAACGTGCCTTGGTATTAATTGAGTAGATAATCATGTGCTCCTACAGAATTGTGTAATTATTGTTTATAATGGCTGTGATTACCTTTGTTAATATTTTTATAATACTTACAATAAGCAGTTTTTACAACGTGCAATCGTTAAATATTTTAGGAGTTTTTCCGTTGCCGGCAAAAAGTCACTTTTTTGTGTTCTCTCCATATCTAAAAGAGTTAGCAAATCGCGGACACAATGTGACTGTTATATCATACTATCCACAAAAAGAACCTCTGGCCAACTATCATGATATAGACTTAGGTGAAACTTCCAAACCGATGGAGATCAGTCATCCGATAAGCAAATCATTTTTTGTTGTTTTTATTTCACTAACTCTGCTTCAAGCGTTTGGCGGGGCTCTAACTTGTCGAATATTATTAGAAAATGAAAACGTTCAAAACTTGTTGGAAACACGTGGGAATTTCGATTTGGTTGTTGTGGAACAGTTCAACAGTGACTGTGGATTAGCTTTGGCTCACGCGTTGAAAGCCCCGGTGATAGGTACTACTTCTCATGTGTTATTGCCTTGGCACTATAACAGATTCGGTGTTCCGTACAATCCGTCATATGTAGCTTACGATTTTTTGGAAGGTGGGACAAAACCAACCTTCTTTCAAAGAATTAAAAGAAGCTTTTTATACGTTCACAGTAATTTAATATTTACTTATGTTAGTCAAGCATTAGAACAAAATATAATTAGAGAATACATAAGTGACGTGCCTCCGCTTAATGAACTAGCTAAGGATATCAAATTAGTGTTAGTGTACCAAAATTTCGTGCTTTCGGGATCGTCAATATCTGGTCCGAATGTTATTGACGTTGGTGGTTATCACGTTACTGAACGTAAGCCACTGCCAGCGGTAAGAAAATTGTTTAATAATTTATATGATTTTCAATTGGTAGTAATTATACTTAGACAATTTTGCTAATGTTTCATATTACGATTATATATATATGAATAATTATTTCACACATTTATTTAAAATACAAAATATAGTATCTTCTCAATTTCGGCTTGTGTTAATTAATTACATTAGTATTATATTTGAATCTTATATTCACAAACAACTACGAAGTAATATTAAATCTTTTACTTCTTCTTCTTCTTGGCATTAGTCCCGGGTTTTGCCAGGGTCTGCCTTCCGACTAAGCCTACTCCACTTTGCACGGTCTTTAACATCCTCAGTGGACAATCTATTGGCTCTCATGTCTTGTGTCACGACATCCAGCCATCGCTTCCTTGGGCGTCCGGGTGGTCTAACTCCAGGGACTGACATGTCAAGGCACTTCCTTCCGGCATAGTTCTCAGATCGGCGCATAACATGGCCATACCATCTCAGGCGACGCTCTTGGAGCTTATCCACTACGTCACGGACCCCAAGACTACCTCGAATGAATGTGTTGCGTATGCGGTCGGACCGCGTAACGCCACACATCCATCTCAGCATCTTCATCTCTGTGACGTGAAGCTCCTGAGTGTGCCGAGATAATGTTGGCCAACAATCGCTGCCGTATCTAAGAACCGGTCGGATAATGCTCTTGTATATCAGTCCCTTGAGCTTGGGCGGTATTCTGCTATCGCAGACCACACCAGTGACCCGCCATTTGGCCCAGGTAAACGCTGCCTGGGCCAAATGGCGGGAGGATACGGGCATGGATGTCGTGGTCTTTTACTATTATATAATATTGTTTCTAAAACATAACATTTTTATAATACATTTTTAAAAGGACTTGGAAAAATTCATAAACGAGTCCAAGCATGGTGTCGTATATATCAGCTTTGGGTCGATGTTAAAAGGATCATCGATGACAACCGACAAGCTACAAAGTATTATTGGTGCAATATCGGATCTACCTCAACGTGTTATTTGGAAATGGAATAAAAGGACACTACCTGTAAATTCCACTAATATTTATTTATCTAAATGGCTACCGCAGAACGATATTTTAGGTAAGTAAAATGACATGACATATACAGTACATAAAATTACGTTAATAAAGATCTTTTTTTTTCAATATAAATCAATAATTCTTTCGTGACATATAAAATAATACAAAGAGAGAATGTCAAGAGCTCAATCTAAAATTTACACATATTATCCATATTTTCAGCTCATCCAAAAGTTGTCGCATTTTTTTCTCATTGTGGCTTATTAGGAACTACTGAAGCGATTTATCACGGTGTACCTGTAGTAGGAATGCCAATTTATGGGGACCAACCAACGAACGCAGCAGCTATAGAAGAAAGTGGCTTGGGCGTACAAGTAGAATATGACTTACTCAACAAAGTATATCTTCTAGAGAAATTCAACACCATTCTAAATCCAGCGTGAGTAAAAGCCTTATATTTTTAGGATTTTTTAAAATAAGTTTTCCATGTACTGTACATGTGTGAAGCATGTGCGCTGTAGCCTTTACTTTCCTGATTTTTTTCTACTTTAAGATCTACGTCATAATAAATAAAACAGTTTAACCAGATTAATCACGTATCTTGACATTTTTTGGAACCCCGACGGTTCGAACACTTTGCAGTAGGCCGTGGTTACGGGTAGACTGAGGTGGCATTCGTCTGTCAGTTGATATAATTATTGTATCAAACTACTGCCAACGGTTTCTGAGTTGCCTCGTCTACTGCCCTGGATTCCTGCAGAATGAGCTGCCCTCTGGTGTGGCGGGTTTGGGACTTTGAAGTTTTTATAAGTGGGTCCAAGATGGTAAATAACTTTCAACCGTCTTCTCTATTGAAACTGGGATATTTTTGTATTTCAATAGCCTCGCCTCGCCTTATTATTTAATATGACGTATAAATATCGCAAAAACCAAAAAACTTATTATAGATCTACGTCAATTTCTTTTTTAGGTTTCGAGAAAATGTGAAACAACTATCCAGAGCGTGGCATGACCAACCTACAAAAGCAATGGATAAAGCTATTTTCTGGACCGAATTCGCCGCGCGGTATAAAAATTTTACCTTCAGACCACCAGTTGCGGACACGCCTATGTACCAATACCTTTATCTTGATGTTTATATAACTTTATTAATGATTGTGATTGTACTTATCATTTTTCTTAAGTATTTCACATCTTTGCTCTACAGAATCATATTTTGTAAGCTACCACGAACACCAAAAAATATTAAAAGCAAAAAAATAGCCTAAAGCAGATATATTCACGTGATTTTGTATTACTTTGCAAATAATAAAAGGTTTCGTGACATAATTGTTTTTTTTTAATTAATGTACGTTACTTAATTAACATTATTCACATATATTTATAGTATATATATACATCTAATATGTATGTACATACACGTATTACATAAGCATATGCTCGTGTAAGGAGGTTATGTCATTAAGAAACTGAGTTAATTATTTCATAAATGTCAAGAGAAGGGGGCCCCTTAGTCAGAATGGAGACGTTATGGAAAATAATTAATCAGTGCTCCCATAGTAATCAAAATATAAGTGTTCATGCTTGATCTTTTGCATTTTGTATGAAAATCAAAACTAATATAATAGATACTTCTTGGTGACCTAGAGTTATGAAATTATTCATTAACTTTAGTCGCACTTATGAGAAAGAAAATACACCAAATTCTTCAAACATTGTTAAAAATATACTGTATTTTGTTTATCACTATCGATATACTCCGACCTTGCACGAGTTCACAAGTGCATAATGTAGGGTTAGTGTGCAGTCTTCTGTCGTCTTCTTCTACTTATACGAAAAGAGAGGAAAACTTTACTTTAAATCCAATTACATTTCAAATCCAATAAAATATAAATGTAAAAAAAGTTTATTTTGTCCGTTTACTAAACCTAATGAGTTCTTATCTATATTAAATATTTAATTATCAACACTGCTTATGAAGAATTAAATTAAATCAATAATTCAAACCCATACATTTAAGTTTTCAAATCGTGTTAAGGGTAACATAATAGTTGTCGCTAAAACAAACTAGGTATCCACTACCTACATGTTATAATATATATTTTGATATAAATAAATCTTACACCTACCTGCTATTATATTATATGCTTATGTAATATTCCTATATTATAATAATATATTTAAAAAATAAATATTAAATCGTATTACAAATACAATATATTTCGCAATGAATATGATAATGCGATAAATCAACAATGTGTCAATCTTATCACAAATAAAAAACCATAAGCATATACACTTTTTAAATTTAATTCATATACAATTAAAAGGAAAATATACCGAAAAATAAAAATAATGATGAAATAATGATAAATAATATAATAACAGCAAGTAAGTGTATCTATATTACTTTACAATAACCTTAAATTCAAATCTCAATGTGAAGTATAGAAACGTTCAAGCTTTATCTACTAATATACAAGTCATCACTCATAGTCATCAGTCGGAACTCAGTAGGTACGCCGCGCTCACACAAACGTCTCGTTTCTCGCGTGGCCGCAGACATGAATTTCTATACGATATCAATATTACTATGCGTTATACTATACAAAGTAACCGCATTAAATATTTTGGGTATATTTCCCTACCAAGGAAAAAGCCATTTCTTTGTATTTAGAGTGTATTTACAAGAACTAGCTAGACGAGGTCACAATGTAACTGTGATTTCGCACTTTCCGGAAACCAGCTCGCCGGACAATTATCATGATATAAGCTTGGCGGGAAGTATCAAAATTATAGAAGATGATTTACCATATTATAGATCATATTTATCCATACTCGGTATTACATTTTTCCTTACTGGTGCTGGAAAGAAGAACTGTGAAATGTTGTTAGCTAACCAAGAGGTTAGAAACCTTATTGAAACCAAACAAAAGTACGATGTAATCGTGGTTGAACAGTTTAACAGTGATTGTGCTTTAGGCATAGCTTTCAAACTAAAAGCTCCTGTTGTAGGCATGACGTCTCATATTTTGATGCCTTGGCAATACAATAGATTCGGTATTCCGTATAACCCATCATTTGTACCATTTCATTTTTTGGAAGGTGGAACAAAACCCACTCTGTGGCAAAGAATTGAAAGCACTGTATTTAACATTTACTTTAAAACAATTTTCTATATAAATTGTCAAAGGATTAATCAACAAGAGCTTGCTAAATATTACGATGATATACCTCCATTAGAAGAATTAGCAAAAGAAATCAAATTTTTGCTACTGTATCATAATTTTATTCTCACTGGATCTCGTCTCTTTCCTAGTAACGTTATTGAAGTAGGTGGTTACCATGTGAACGACAGCAAACCATTAACTGGAGTAAGTTACTAATTATAAATTTATTTGTACTCACAATATAAACTTACATCGTTTAGTTTAGTAATTGCTTAAAATAATACAGGTATTTTGTTTTTAATATAAATAAATTCATCTTACACAAACCCGTTAAAATAGTAAGAGGACTCCCAAAAACCTATATAATTAAACAATTTCAGTCTTATAATAAAAAAATAGTAACAATACTGTTTCTTATAATTCAATAATGTTGAGTAAACTTAAGTCATAGCAAACCATAAAAAATTATTAAATGAGGATATATAACTTAAAAATAGTAAAATTAAATTTATCATCATATATTGATAAGTTTTATTATAGTAATAAGATATTATGAGAGGATATCATAAATATAAAATATATATTTACAGGAGTTGAAAAAATTTGTGGACGAAGCTGAACGTGGTGTTATATACATAAGTTTTGGATCTGTCGTGAAAACATCTACGATGCCAGATGATAAATTAAAAGCAATTATAGGAGCAATTGACGAACTTCCATATAGATTTATTTGGAAATGGGAAAGCAAAGATATGTTGGCGGATAAAAATAAACTTTTTGTTGCTAGCTGGTTGCCGCAAGTTGATATTTTAGGTAAGTTATTATAAAGACAACAATTAAGTTTTTGTTAACTTACAAGTTCCACACATATATTTTTCGTTTGATAGAGAAATCTAATGTTCAAATATTCAGAGATAAAAATGCATGCATAATAGTAGATTTTATCGTATTTATTAGATAACAAATAGGCATGTGTATAGATTATACATATCAATAAAATTGTAGTACTTGTTTAAGATTTCAAAAGAGCTTTACTTCATGGTTCCTTATTTCCTTAAAATTTAAAAAATTCAAAATTACTGTTATGGTTATATTTCGTGGTCATGGATATATTAAGTCATAATAAGTCTCAAATGACTACGTCTATAGTTAATAATCAAACTTCTAAGTTAACCCGATCAAAGGATACGAGTGTTTAAGCTTCGTTTCTTCGCATTTTCTATGAAGTAAGGTACTTCCCATTGAACTACAACTATAAAATTTGGCAAAAAGCTAGCTAGCGATTATACTTAGGTACAAATAAACAAAAGAACCGTGTCTTTTGTTTATTTGGAAATGGGAAGTAATAATTAATAAACTGGAAATTTGTACGTAGATCACAATAAAAACCATTACAAACTTATATCTGTAGCTAATTTCATACAAAACTAGTGCATACTCTACCTAATTTAATAACTAACCTAATTTAATAAGCCTTTATCCTGGAAATATCGCGGGATAATGAAAGTTTACCGTGGGAAGTGTCTTCCGTCCAGATAAAATGATGCATAGAAAATATTAATTTTTATTTATATATATATATATGTTTGTTGTCGATAAGTGTTTCGAAAATGTAAAAAAAAACTTATACGTACAATACATGCATATTACATTAAAGTAAATTCAAGACGTATATCTGATATATAGATAATAAACCCAAACAGAACTAATCAGTCACCTCTTAATTCCAGGTCACCCTAAAACTTTAGCTTTTGTCTCTCATGTCGGAATGGGAGGAACTACAGAAGCAATACATTTCGGTGTACCAATGGTTGCATTTCCCGTATTCGGTGATCAGCCCTCCAACGCAGCAGCAGTGGAAGAAAATGGACTTGGAGTTACACTTCAAATCAAGGATTTGACACAAAATAATTTAGTATTAGCAATAAAAAAAGTATTGGATCCAAAGTAAGTAAACATAAACATATATATATATATATATATATATATATATATATATATATATATATATATATATATATATATATATATATATATATATATATATATATATATATATATATATATTTATATATATAATATATATATATATAGATATATATTATATATATATATATATATATATATATATATATATATATATATATATATATATATATATATATATATATATATATATATATATATATATATATATATATATATATATATATATATATATATATATATATATATATATATATATATATATATATATATATATATATATATATTCAATTAATTTTTTTTTTACAATTAACTAAATTGTTGCCGTTTCTAAAATCTGTTTAATTACATTTTAAATGTTAGCATTTCTGTTACATATTCAAAATATATCTTTCCTAGATTCCGAGAGAACGTAAAGAACTTATCAAAAGCGTGGAAGGACCGTCCATTATCGCCATTGGATACTGCAGTATACTGGACAGAATTTGCAGCAAAATATCCCAACTACACTTTCAGAAGCCCGTCTGCCGATGTTCCTTGTTATCAATACTATAATCTTGACGTGTTAAGCATTTTAGCAGTTACATTAATTTCTGTGGCGTACTTAACTGTATCAGTATTTTCGCTTATGTGTGGAACAAGTACGAAGAACACGATACAAAGCGTAAAAAATAAAAATAAGAAAAAAAGAAAAGATGATTAGCCCGCGGTAAACTGTAAAAAATTGTAAAATAAACTTTTTTAAACTATCTTGCCCGCTTATTTTCACACCTTGTCCACTTTCTTTTTCTTTCGTCGAACATTCCTATCAGGTCTTTCTTGGTGGGGAATCCACCCCCAGAAGCTGTCCATCACTTTTTACTTGAATTACGAATCGTTCCAGCGTTATCGCCACGAATGATTCCCGAACACTTGTCCACTAAACATTTTCATTTAAACATACTGATATATAATATGGATAACCATATTACAGTAACTTAGAAATACAGGCCAAAAAGAAAAACCGCTCTTCTAATAATAAAAAATGTCATTAATTGACATCTTCTATCAAAGCAGGTACATCTCATAAAATGCATGTTCAAAATAACTATCACCCATGTTAAAATGAAATTGTAATATGAAAAAAACATTTTCCAAACCAACAAAATGGCAAAATTCATAATGAAACACACACCATAGTTGCTATAAGAGGTGAGTTCCAATAACTTCTGTATAGATCCTAAAATCACCATTGCATGTGAGTTCAAAACCCACACAAAAAAACACACAGCATTAAGATGTTCCCTATGTGGATGTAATAAATAAAATTCAATAATACTTAAAATAGAATTAAATTTCCACTTTCCTCAGAAAATCCGAGATCCTGCAATGGCGTTATATATATATATATATATATATATATATATATATATATATATATATATATATATATATATATATATATATATATATATATATATATATATATATATAATATATATATATATATATATATATATATATATATATATATATATATATATATATATATATATATATATATATATATATATATATATATATATATATATATATATATATATATATATATATTATATATATATATATATATATATATATATATATATATATATATATATATATATATATATTCAATTAATTTTTTTTTTTAAATTCAATTAATTTTTTTTGTTTCTAAAATCTATTTAATTATATTTGAAATGCTAGCACTTCTGTTACATATTCAAAATATATCTTTCCTAGATTCCGAGAGAACGTAAAGAACTTATCAAAAGCGTGGAAGGACCGTCCATTATCACCATTGGATACTGCAGTATACTGGACAGAATTTGCAGCAAAATATCCCAACTACACTTTCAGAAGCCCGTCTGCCGATGTTCCTTGTTATCAATACTATAATCTTGACGTGTTAAGCATTCTAGCAGTTACATTAATTTCTGTGGTGTACTTAACTATATCAGTATTTTCGCTTATGTGTGGAACAAGTAAGAAGAACACGATACAAAGCGTAAAAAATAAAAATAAGAAAAACAGAAAAGATGATTAGCCCGCGGTAAATTGTAAAAAATTGTAAAATAAACTTTTTTAAACTATCTTGCCCGCTTATTTTCACACCTTGTCCACTTTTCTTTTTCTTTCGTCGTACATTCCTATCAGGTCTTTCTTTGTGGGGAATCCACCCCTAGAAGCTGTCCATCACTTTTTACTTGAATTACGAATCGTTCCAGCGTTATCGCCACGAATGATTCCCGAACACTTGTCCACTAAACATTTTCATTTAAACATACTGATATATTATATGGATAACCATATTACAGTAACTTAGAAATACAGGCCAAAAAGAAAAACCGCTCTTCTAATAATAAAAAATGTCATTAATTGACATCTTCTATCAAAGCAGGTAAATCTCATAAAATGCATGTTCAAAATAACTATCACCCATGTTAAAATGAAATTGTAATATGAAAAAAACATTTTCCAAACCAACAAAATGGCAAAATTCATAATGAAACACACACCATAGTTGCTATAAGAGGTGAGTTCCAATAACTTCTGTATAGATCCTAAAATCACCATTGCATGTGAGTTCAAAACCCACACAAAAAAACACACAGCATTAAGATGTTCCCTATGTGGATGTAATAAATAAAATTCAATAATACTTAAAATAGAATTAAATTTCCACTTTCCTCAGAAAATCCGAGATCCTGCAATGGCGTGTTGCTGTAAACCTGGTCAATGTAAGCGAAATTATAATATCTTTATTCTTACCTCGTGAATGGTTCCAAACAACAAACATCGAGACAGCGGACAGTATTTTAATGTTTATTTGTCTATGTATCTGTCTATATCTATTTAGCTATGACTGATATAGTTTTCACGTTCTTGACAGTGTATTAAAAGTGTAATCTCGATTAGTTTTCATCTATAATAAACATGATCAATTACTCTATAGTGCCAATTTAAATAAACATATATACGACATGATAAAATTTTCTTGCTTACTTTAAAGTACACGCCTTACCTGCTTTATAAATATTTACTAATTATAATTTTATACTTTTAAGCAAATAAGTCATCAGTCAGTTGCCTTGGACGATGTGATCTACCGAAACACCGTTGCATGCAAAAAGGTGAAGTAAAACCTGGACCTATTCCTAAACATATGGGATGGCTCTACACAGCGAAAGATGCCCCTGAACACCAGGTTTTAGTACTAATAAAATTATTATATTTATTACATAAAATATTATTCTTAAAACAATATTTTTCATTTCAAGTTGCGATGCGGCTGGCGGCCAGGTCATATAGCCTGTCCAGTGCTCAAAAGAATAGAGCAACACAATTGTATGAAAAGTTCCGATTGCACACCATGTCCGTCGACTTGCTTAAGGACGCCTTGCTCTAAGCCATGTTGCAGCCCACCGAAATGCCTAGCAGTCTGCCCTTCATCTCAATTATGCCCTAAACCGCCTTGCAACCCTCAACCACTAATAAGAATAATACGACACCAAGGCCAATACCAAATATGCACAAAACCTTCAAATATAAGTAATGCTCCATCAGGACCATATCCATTGAAATACGTATTAAATGCAGATGAAAATGATAATACAAAAGATGCAAAATACAGTGTAGAAGCGAAGTTCAATGATTATCACTTTGATTACACAAGTTCTCAATCATCTTTTGTTATCGATTTTTCACCACCAGAACCAAGATGCTATAAGCCTTGTCCTAAAAAGAGTTCATCAGCATGTAAAATTAATAATAATGACACTTCTAAAACAGCTTAATATTATATTGATATAAAAATATTTTCTTCTCATTTCTGTTCAATTTCAATCATCATTTCACTATCATAATGCTTAAATTAATGTGTTTATCTCAAGGACTGCTGGTTTGAATTGAAAAAATCTTTGCTAAAAAAGTATATTTTAAAGCAACCCTGCATCCTAGTTGCTGTGACATACTACTCTTTATTATTCTCATATAACCACAAATGCTAGTAATATCTTATTATAATTAAAATATCAAATTACATTTTTAATGAGCAACAAGGAACTAAACACTTACAGGCTAGAATAAAAATTTTACAAACTGTGTTCACATAAACACAAATGTTTAAAAAACAGAAAAGAGCACAATCTAAATTTTCTTTAGCAACCTAACATGACATAGATATGAGGTGATTGTAGGTTCAATCAGATACCATTCAATACCGTAGGTTCAATCAGACAATGCTGCACCTTACCACCTGGTAAGGTGCAGAATTGTGTCTAGCACTAAACAAAGTAGAAAATGATGTATCTGAACTAGGTTCTCTCTGTAGGTTGTAGGAAAAGTCACCAAAATTTTAGACTTGCAGGATTAATATATAACCTATTACAAAAATGAAACAATATTTTAACTGACTAAGGTTTATAAACATAGATCTAAGTTTCCTCAACAATATTTATTTTGTAACAGTCAAACCGAAACACTAAAAGAATAAATTAATATTAACAATTCAAAAACTTAACTAGGATTTCCAGACTTTTGAGCTAATGCTAACATATTCTCATTAGCAATCATTTGGAATTCATGAAATCTTTGTGACACTCGCTGATTTGTCCTTAAGTATTTCTCCATACAATTAGCTGTACATTTATCCTGAAAATTAAATTAATGAAAATTTATTCCATTTTAATGTTCTTTAATAGACTTAATACTTCAAATTGAAGTAAATGTAATTACATGTGAGAATAAACTATTGTAACAATATTTTAATTTATATTAATGTATTACTTCTGAAGGCCTGATATTTCTTGATGTAAAATCATGAATACAGTCATTGAAGCAGAGTTCTGAAAGTTTGTTGTATTGGACGAGAAAATCCTTGAACTGAAAAAAGGACGAATAAAAACATATTTATATAAAAATCTCACATGAAGAATAAAATCTAAGATTTAATATATTTCTAGTTAATACAAACCGTTTTTATTTGGTCAGCCTCACTCATTTGCGGAGTGGCCATTTTAAAGTTAGTAAAAGATAATAAATTGCAATTATATTTAATTCAAAGGCGAAATGTTTTCAAGTTACAAAATTGAAAATTCAAGAAAATTCTAACCTCAAAAATAGGAACTGTATTGCCAGGGTTTAATTTTAAGTGATCACAGATACAGATACAAAATAACTAAAAACCTATTCCATTCAATCAAAATCATTCGTTGTGATCCAGAGAAGACATTTAACAATACAATATTTTAACGATAAAATCGATGCTAATAGCATAGACTTTTGTATACATATGTTTTATACAGTCATAATTTATTTGTGCTAATAAATATAGCACTGGCATTGAATGTACCTACATATCGTGAGTTGATCGTTGAATTTGCAAGATTAGCATGTTGCTGGGCACATTTTGAAAGAGTAGCTCTTCTTAATGTGGTTGATTAATTAATTATGTGTCCATCGAACGATAGGCTGATAGGGGTCATAGCACACATATCACACTCGGAAACGAAACGTAAACGTATCAACTCGAACCGCTCAATATTCTTTGTATGAAAGACTCTTTACTACAAAGCACACTAATCAGATCGAAACGTAAGCGTATCAACTCGGGACCAGCTCACGAACGGTGATGTGTAAGCGCGCTTACGCATCGCTGTACGCTAGCTTACGTTTCCTCGTCCACGCCCCGCACTTCAGTTTGTGGAACTATAGGAATGTAAGATATATTTTTTGAAATATTGGATTCTCGATATTTTCAAAAATATCAGATATATATAAAGAAAATATCGATATTTTGATATAATACTAAACAATTGTTTTACATGTACAGCTAATTGTGTATTTCTTAAGCTAATTAAATAATAAATGTAAAAAAAATTTAAGTGATAAGTTAATTTAAATAAAATAATCAAGTGTAGCAATTTTTCACTTAAGGTTTTTAAAAATCATCATTATAATTATGTTCATTGCGATAAAAGATTGTTTAAAAAAATGGCTTGTTTAAAATAAACATTACATCAACGGGGTATATTTATACAAAATTATAATTATAACCAATTTTGTTTTAGTATCTATATGAAAATGTCATTGTCAAAATAGCTTGACAGTTTAAAATTTGACATTTTATTGTTTAGTGGTGTTTTTACTTGTGGTGTTTTTTTGTGAAAAAAACAAAGAATATGAACGAAAATGAGGATGAAATTACAACATTTTGTGATTCAGCAGTATGTTTATGAATACTTGTTGGGTATACTAAAAAATAATGTGTATTCATAATAAATTTTTTTGTAGGCTTCCTTGTTGGAAGGATGTCGTTTACCAGTTCGAATGCAAGGTGGTGATGACTGGCCCCTCGCAGAAATTATAAGCATCAAAGATATTCATGGGCAAAGAGGATATTATGTACACTATGTAGATTGTAAGTTATTATGTTTCATTTAATCACTCTTTTATATATATTTTGTATGTGCAGTGTATCTACAATGTATAGTCGATTAACCATATTAAAAAAAAATATCCAAATAATTGGATGCATGATGTAAAATTTTCTTTTGTACAAAACACTTTGTGGGGAATGAGTATATATTTGTTTGAACATGTTATGCTACTGTTTCATGTTCCATCCATCTGGACTATCATCTAGATATTCACAAAGCTGATTGTGAAACTGAAGGCCAGATAATTGGGTTATTACGAAACATAAAACTATGATATTTATAAGTATATCGAAATGGTTTATATTGTGATTTTTAATTAATCATAACAATACATATAGCAAAGTAACTCTTTTGAACATTGTGACTATTAGATGTATGATGGATTTATTATATAATGTAGAATAAAATGATTAATCACCCATTTATGCAATCTTTATAGTTAATAAACGTCTTGATGAGTGGGTTCATGAATCATGGCTGGATACAAGAAAAGTACAATTTCCGAGAGGAGATGGTACAACAACAGGGGGAACTACTACTCCCAAGAAAACTCACATTGGATCTGGAGGTGGCCTCATGCCTATTTTTCTTAGTATGTGTGTTTTGCTATTAGATCATAGTCTTAGGCAGTACTTACTTTTTATTTTATTTGGTGCTAGTAGAGCTATTATTTGTTTTATATTTGTAATTACTTGTTATTTTCTTTCTGATTACATCTGTTTATGTCTTTATTATTTATGTTTGTATTTTTTTTTTATTTTATTTTTCTGTATTTTTTTTTTGAACATTTACTTTAGTTGCATGGTTTTTGCTTGTATGATGTTTTTAAAATGGATTTTAATTTGTTGTAAATATTTACAAGGTATAAAAAGATATAAATGGTACATTGTGTATCAATTTCATTTATTGATATTAACTTAAAGATCATTCATTATTTACAGAACAAGTTTAATATTTTTATATTATTCATGTACAGGCATCTCACTTTGCTATCTTTCATGAATTTACATGCTTTGTTGAAGTGGTTCATGTATGTAGTAGACCTTATAAGATGCTAATGTTACGAAATGATTGGAAGGAATTTAGATTTTCATTATTATTCTAATATTTAATAAAAAAATTGTTTTATATCACAGAGATATACTATATACTGAAGACATCAATAATTTTTCATATTTTTCTGCAGATGATAGTGTCTGCAGTGTTAGTGAAAATCAGAAATCACTTAGCAATACACCTAGAGAAAATAATGTGACCCAACAAACTACACCTAAATTACCTGAGAAAATTACTCATAATGCACTCAATGGCTCTGCACCAAAATCTGTTCCTGGTATGTTTCACCTCCCATTCAAATAGATATCATAAAATCTGTTAAAATTATTTTTATATTTAGTAATTTCAATTATGTACATAATATGATATAATGTAAGACAATACATATTTTTTTTGCGGAATGTACTTATTATAAACTATTGCTTACTTTATAAAATTATATAAGTATAATACCATATTTGTGAAACTGGTGTTATACTTATATATATATGGTTTTTTATAGAGCAATTTCTAAATTTTTATGATTTTTACAGTGTTAATCCACACTAAGGATAAAAAAATACTTAAAGAAAACATAAAAATTTTAACGCAGCGGGATGTGAACCCGCGCCTAATAGCAGTATCTAATGCCAAATTATTGTTCTTTGTAATAATCTTTGGGTTGCGGAAATTTATAAAAATCCCTATGGAGATACTAACAACGTTATAAGTTGTAAAAAGCGTATATAAATTTCAACCAAACAAAAACTTAAGCTTTATAATATGAGTATAGATAAAGATAAAGGTTCTTATCGTAATATATAAATAATGCATGGTTTATATGTGTCTGAGTTCAACAGAGTTTGTGTATACTGTCATTATTGGAAATCTGGTGCAAGGTAACATGAATTAGATTTTAAATTAGCGGTTGTTATTAATGCACTGAATATATAGACACTTATGTACATAATAATATAGTATAGTATAATTTATTAATATTTTATGGATATCGCAATTTCTTCCTTTGCCATGCCATGAACCAAAAATGGCATTTCCAAATAGGGACTAGATTAAAAGCAACATTTTTTTTGAAATAACAGTAGGGACCCACTTAAATTTTACAGAGTTCCTTGGGAAAATTGAATGGGTCCCGACTTGCCGCCGCGTCGATGTGTGTGTATTTTTATTATTATCATATCTTATATAGTGACGAAAGGGTACGACAAAATGACTGACGTAAGAATTGTCGAAATCGGTCTATACGTCTATTCTCTGCAACGTCACAAAGAAACAAACAAACATACATACACAGATAGACTGATAAACACAGTACCCTCCTTTGAGTCGCGCAGTCCGCAGTCAGATTACCTATATTAATAATACATGAATGCTGTTTTGTTAAATTATAAGTTATGTTCTTTCGAGGTTTTAAAAAGTAAATTAATTTTCAAGTTACACCAGGAGAACCTAAACAGTTAGTATCACGTCCTGCAAGTCCAACGCTAGTTAACGATTCGCCGTCCCTCGTCAATGGCGGAGCGGTACTAGCTGCGGCATTACAAAAAAAATGAATAGAAAACGAAAGGCTAACTCTATGGAAAATAATGAAGTAAGTTCTTACTAATATACGGGCTTTAAGTGTAATTCACAAATTAATATTGATGAGATTATTCTTACACAATTTATATAGACATTTTTAATATAAAAATAAGTCACAATCCCAATAATATTGTACCTATATTCAAATGTTATGCTTAGTGAGACAAATCTCTTCACTGATGAAATAATTAAACGCTATCTTCTTCTTCTTCTGTATAATATAATATGAACACGTTACAGCCTCTGACCCCGCTACCCGAACCCCCAGAGGGTAATCCTCTAGAAGGAGAAGCAGCAAGTGGTACAGCAACTCCTACAGCACGGCCCCGCCAGTCCGGAAGTCTCGTGGCCCACGGCCATGACGACCTTGTCACTAGGATGAAGAACATAGAGATGATAGAGCTGGGCAGGCATAGGATAAGGCCTTGGTATTTTGCACCGTATCCGCAGGTGATTTATTTCTTCTCTTTATGAGTTTCTCTGCATGCTTTATTGAGGAAATGTAGGATTACAACTTCGTCACTAAGAAAAAAATATATAGAAAACGATTTTAGTTCGCAATCTCGTTTTCCCCATACATTTGCCGCAATAATATCGGGAAATCCTGCCTTGACTGTGTTCTTAATCGAAATTCAGTAGCGAAACTGTTTTTTTGATATATAGCTTGATTGATTGAGAAATTTAACGAGCATAGAATACAGCCATGGTGTTTTAGTCCATATCCAAATGTATTTTTTGTATTTAGCTTATTTAGTGATAATTGCGGGGCTGTGATTATAGTGCGATTGAATATTGTCTGACTGAAGCCTCACCCCCCACCCTCGGGGTGAGGGTAATAAGTTCATATATGTTAAGTTCATATATGTTCTTTGATTTTCGCAATTTTATACACATTTTAAATTAAATAAATTAACAAGATTAATCGCATACAATGAACTGAACATATAACTGCAATAGAATTAATCTATTTCAAAATATACAACAAAATGGGTCTATCTAGGTGACTGAAACCTGAGTAGTTACTGAGACATGTGTGTGTGCGTGTGCCTGTACGTGTACATGAGTTTGTTGAGAGTACACATTTCAGTATCTGAGTTTTAGAATAAAGGCATCTTTTATAAAAGTGTAGTTCAATCTCCGAGGCGCAGGACAGGATAATATTTAATAAGTTCTTTGGTTTCCGCGATGTTTATTCATGTTAAATAAAACAGTTTTAAACGGATTAATCGCGTATGTTGTCATTTTTAAACTGTTTTATTTAATATGATAATATTTTTCTGCAAGCTGTATCCCGCATACAGCAGAGTAGGCAGGTAAAGACACTCCATAGCACACTTTCCGCGTAATTCGCGAGATGTTGATTGGTGGAATTCAACGCTGCATTTTGTCGCATATTAATAAAATAATTATTGAATATATAGTTAAAGTCATTACGTTTATTTCTGTTTTAGGAAATGGTGAACTTGCCCTGCATATATATTTGTGAATTCTGTCTTAAATACAGAAAGAGTAAAAAGTGCTTGGAGCGACATTTGGTATGTAGTGTTTATTAATTATATTTTTTTTGGTTTAAACACAGTTTAGTAACATTATGTTTGTATATTAGTTAAAATGATTGCAGTTGAAGGGTTGAATAATGTACAAATTTCTTTGTAAATAATTTTATATCCTTATAAATATAACACAAATTACAAGTAATGAAAGTTTATTACTAATGTATTTTATGAGTAATGGATGCAATTTAAGCATAAGCGTGAGCGAAATAATTCTGTTCAATTGCAAAATATGGAAACATGTCTATATTTATTGTTTTTTTTGTCACCATTAAATAATCAAATACTTTGTATCGATCTTACATTGTGAATAACACTTTAAATATGTTTGTTTTTATTAGACAACATTCTTTCATTACTAACTACTACTACTTTTGGTAGGAGAAATTTCTAAGAGGCTAACATACAGTTGTAATAAACATATGAAACTTTCCACCTAGTTCAATATACGGCTAGTGTTATGCGTTTCTACATTTTATGTTATGCCAATTGTCACAGTAATTTTTTAAACAGATATTTTTTTTATATTTCCCAAGTGAGTGTTATTTTTTGAATACTATATGCTATTTTCATGCTATCTGTAAACAAAAATAAATATTGACACACGTATATGACACACGTATATTTCATTTTAGATAAAGTGCAAACTAAAACATCCGCCAGGCAACGAAATCTATAGAAAAGGAAGTATATCGTTCTTCGAAATAGATGGCAGGAAGAACAAATGCTACGCACAGAACTTGTGTCTACTAGCTAAATTGTTTTTGGATCACAAAACTTTGTATTACGATACCGACCCCTTTTTGTTTTATGTTATGACGGAATTTGACCAGAGAGGTAAGGATTATTTTTTTTTATCTTTTATTTATAGGTATTGACCTCTAATAAATTTTCATTAATTCGAAATGTCTCGAATTCGAGCGGAAAGCAGAGACCAGTGTCTTAACATCATATACTTACTCGTACATATTTGCGAACTGGGATAAAAAGTGATACAGGCACATCTATATGAAATAAAGCAGTTTTTGAATATATTCATATTTTAAATAAGCACAAAAATAGAAAACTTTTACAATTACTAAAAATTAATCAAATTATATTTTTTTTTATTTCCATATGGGATAACGACGACTGAGTAAACAATTTATTATCAATCAATTACCTAATGTTAAAAGCTATATAAGGACAAAATGCTTAAAAAAGGAATCTAAAATCAAATATATTAATAGTTTGTATATTTTACAGGATTTCATATAGTGGGGTATTTTTCAAAAGAAAAAGAAAGTACGGAAGACTACAATGTAGCGTGTATATTGACATTACCTCCATACCAAAGAAAAGGTTACGGAACATTACTTATAGAGTTTAGTAAGTGACTGTTTTATATTAAAATTAAATCAATTGTTATATTATTGGTGGAAGAAAGTGTATATGTGTTAGTATGTGTGTGTGTGTGTAAAAAAATTAGTTTTGTTCCCATTTCGGTTACTATGATGAAAGAAAAATTATATTCAATTCTAATTATTAATTATCATATGCATCCACTGAAAAATTACAATTACTTTCTTCTTAGCAGCATAACAGCTTTAACAGCATATATTAGTAGTCACTATCCCATACACTTAATATACTTTCGAAATCTTAAACCTACAGTAAACTTATAAAATTTATATTTTTAACTTAATAAATAACATTCAAATACTTCTGCACTTTTCGGACACACCATCACAGAGACACATTATAACACACACTGACACACATCACACACACACACAATATACATAGGTACTGCATTCTTGTATTTTTTTGTTGTTAAGTATTATGAGTGCATACCTATATCTTAATCATTTTCGTGAGTGAGCGCCTGGCGACTAGTAACACAAGCTTAGAGCTTAGTACAAATGTCAGTCAGTCACATAACTGTAAATAATACCTATGTAGCCTAATTTTCTAGTTATGCTTGCATTATGTGGAGAAATAGTTATTTTTTATTATTATTATTAATTGAATAATAAGATCGACCAGTAGTTTGTATATATATATATATATATATATATATATATATATATATATATATATATATATATATATATATATATATATATATATATATATTTATATATACATATATACTTTAGAGTTAAGTACTGTTGATGCTCATTCGTGGGGCTAACCACAGTTGTAAATATATTATAAAATTACATTAAAAAGTGCAACTGTTGAGTTTCTCGCCAGCTATTCTCAGCAGAACTCCAAGCTGATGGTAGCTTCTAGTAGGACTGACAATACTCACACTTAAGTTAATTGACGATCCGAAAGTGCTTGTAATAGCCTATTTAAATAAAGAATATTTTCATTTTGATTTTGATTGACTATATACAAATATTTATTTTTTGTCCATTCTCTTCTTAATAGATCCTTTTGATTACGTTGTCTGGAAGAGATCACTTATGATAGTAATAAGGCCCTTTCACATTACTTGCACGAAACTTTCAGTTTAATGTAATCTGTTATTTGGATGATATAGATTTGGATGAAATAGTTTTATGTTATATTTTGACTTAAAATGGTAATTCCTACGAAATATTATTTTCGTCTCTACTCTCAATATATATATATATATATATATATATATATATATATATATATATATATATATATATATATATATATATATATATATATATATATTATATATTATATTTATTTCCTAATAATGAATATAACAAAAATAAATCTTAAGAGATTACAAAAATAAATAAATATTACGAGTGTAAATATTGTATATAGAATTCTTTTATCTATTTTTAGGTTATGAATTATCAAAGTTCGAAGGAAAGACTGGTTCTCCAGAGAAACCTTTATCAGATCTCGGATTGTTGTCTTACAGAAGTTACTGGGCCCAAACTATACTCGAGATATTAATAAATATCAAACCTATGATCGACAACGAAAAACCAATTATTACTATAAAGTATGTATATTTTTGAATACGTATTAATTAGTAAAATTTTAGATATTTTAATCTTTTTCTATTGTTTGAAAAAGATTGTATGAGATTCTTCAAATGGCAGAGTGTAATCAAGATTAAGAAATTTAACTTTTTTTATGAATACAGCCAAGCGAAAGTGAAAGCGAAGCGAGGGTGCGATTTTCTTACAATTACTCTAAAAACAACTTTGAAATTTCATCAATATCACAATATAAATATTTTAAAATAACATATTTTTTCCTTCAAGTGACTGCAAATGACTATTACCTTTTTCAGTGAAATTTGTGAATTAACAAGCATTAAGAAAGAAGATGTTATAAGTACATTGCAAAACTTAAACCTTATAAATTATTATAAGGGACAATATATAATTTCTGTTAATCAGGTAAGAATAAATAATTATTAAAAAAAATATTCTTTATAATGAAGCCAAATTTTAAACTGTGCCTTCAAGATACATAAACATAAGGTTTTATGTGCACGATTTTTTTAAATTATTTTTAATGCATTTGCTATTTATTATAACACTGTATAAAAAATGCTTCAAATTTTTAAGAGAGAATTATTAAAAATATCTTCATTTTTTTTAATACGTACACGTTTCAACGTATATTACAGGATACAATACAACAACACGAAAAGGCAATGGAAAAGAAGTTACTGAGAATCGATCCAAAATGTTTACATTGGACCCCCAAAGATTGGTCGAAACGAGCAAAATGGTAACTTGTCGCAATTTTAACATTCGTACTGTCACATTATATTATTTTTCATTTCTAAAAGAAAGCTTTTCACTATACAATTTTAACAGAACAGTTCAGTATAGTATAGTATAGTTTTTTAAATATATTTTTCTTTTGTTACCAGTGTTTGAATCGGAGATGCGAGATCTAACTCGGGCTTCGACACGTATGGCTCATATTGTATCTAATACTCATAATATATCCGATTATTGTATGAGGAGTTCTGATTTTACCTTAATATATTATATAAAATCTATATTTTACAAAATCGATTTTAAATAAAATTATTAATTTTATTTTTGTTAATTTGATGTATTTATTAATTAAGTAAGCAGAACTTAATTTGATATGACACCAAGATAAGTTACATATATAAAGTGATTATTAATTTTAAATAAATGTTGGTTTATTAAATAGCAGATAAATCATTTGAATTCTAACATTGACCATAAATCATATTAAAAGTGACTCATATTGAGTACCATTTTATATAAATAAATGACGTCATATTCATTATTTATTACATTGCAGATAAATATTTCTCATTCAGATATCTTTATATAATAATCGGTATATCAGCTTCAATATTTAATTTAATAAGTTAAACATCCCTAACAAAAGCTTTGGTCATACATTTACTAACACTATAACATTTTTTAAGCTGCACTCAGCTCATTTATTATGTTATATGTTTCATATTGAGACGCTTTAATTTTTTTTTATTTTTTAGATATTTGTCATCATCTTCATAATTCATTATTTTGATTTATTATTCAAATTTCGCTTATTATTAAGTAAGGCTTAAGGTAATATCGGTTTACGTTTTTAAATATGTGTCTATCACATTTTAATACGTTATATATTTTAAATAAATTATACTGCTATTAACAATGTGTTAAATATTTTTCGTAACTCATATATATATATATATATATATATATATATATATATATATATATATATATATATATATATATATATATATATATATATATATATATAATATATATATATATATATATATATATATATATATATATATATATATATATATATATATATATATATACATATATATATATATATATATATATATATATATATATATATATATATATATATATATATATATTATATATATATGTAAATAATGCCTTTGCAAAATGATTTCAATTTAAATAAAATATCATTTATAAATAGTACTTATTTCGATTTGCTTTTTGCAGCTTACTTTCATAATATTATAAATATGTATAGTCTGTAATTTTTTTCTACTTATCACAGATGCATTATTCATTCATTCATATTATTATGGCGGGCTTTACACAATGCTAACTCATTTATTTTATGAAACATTACTTTATGTAGAACATTTAGTCAATGCAAAACACATTTCAGAGCATTGTAACAGCATTTGTAACATTTATATTCAGTGATTTTGATTTATATAATAATTACTATAAATTGTTAAAGTAATATTATGGAAGACGTATTAGAAATAATTATAAATTAACATTTGACTTAATGACTTCTTGTACTACAAAAAGTATTGAATGTAATTTTCAAAATAATACTTATTTATTTGAAAAATAAATAACTACATATATCATTTCAATTTCAGGTAGTTGCCAATGAAATGAAGTTACATATATTGATATATATTTGGAAGTCATTAAAAGTACATTATATTGGTAAATCTTTTTCAACACCTACCGAATTTGAAAATGTCGACTCAGTATTTTAATTTACTAATATTGTTTTTTATAATAATCACTTCTTACTTAGTGCCTGTAAATTATGTAAATTACATTTTGAGTAAATTAAGCCCTTGTATATTGTGATATATATAAAAATAAATATCTTTAGTTCTTATTTACTGCATTTCATTCACCCCGATCACAATTATTATTTTGGAATAAGAAAAGTACCTACCATTTTGTAGGTTAAGCACACAGTTTTAAAAAATATCTACTGGAAAACGTTTTGATCTAATTTCAATGAAAATAAAAAACAATATTTGAGGTTTTATTGCCGTAAATTTTAGAAACATTTTAAAAATGATATTAAAAAATACAATAAAAATAAATAAAAACCAAATACTGTAATATATGATTTATTTTTCAGTAATTAAGCACAGTAATTTTGCTTCGATTGTCAAAATATTTATATTCAAGAAGCAGGTACAAGTGATGTATAACAATTAAAGGTATAACAATAAGAATTTGATAAAATTTTACAATAACAACTTTATCTCAAGACTTCTTGATATTAATTACATGTTATTTAAACGCTTTACAAATACATAATGCAGATTATTAAAGTACATTTAACATTATATATAAACAATGCCTTTTATAAATTTTATACTTGTTGAAATATATTAAAACCAATTAAAAATAACTTTAAAAGCAGTATTATTTTATAAAAAAATTAGCATTTATACAAATGTATCACTAAATATATCATAAATAATATTTTCTGCTTTTAAATATTGAGACCATGCCCACATAAATACTAAATAAGTTTATATATTGCTCGATTAGAAAAAATACAATAATAACAAATATATGAATTATGGCAGGTGTATTTTATAAATTTATCTGTGGTGCAAAATTCTTGAAATGAAAAGTCCTGAATTTTACTTAATGTCATCGCTTCTTAGATTTTTTTTATCGTATAAACTTTTACAATTTACAATTTTCTTGTTGCTAAATACATATACCAAAATATTTAATGACAGTTAATAAATAAGCGGTCTTATATTTATAATATATGTATATATATATTTATCAATCTTGTATAATTAATCAATTTGATGGCTTAGTAGCTTAGGCACTTATTGGATATACTTATTTTTATTTATAATCTGTTAAAATAAAATATTTTGCAATCTGGAAAACAAATAAAGACTAATTAGGTAACGCAATTAATACTTTATATAAAAATAATAATAAAAAAATATAATTCACAGACGCGATCACGTGAAAAAAACTGATATCGTATCAACAACTTTGCAATGTAAACTTAAATTGGTTTTACCGAAATAAATCAAGCATTGGCTTACAATACCTATACCCTACAAAGTTAATCTTAAATGTAAGATTACTACGACGGTATATAAACATTCCACTCTCGGCATGAAAACGTACTATAAACATTAATATAAGAAAACAACGAAAATAGTCGGCGTTAGATTTATATCGACTAAAACCGATATATGTAATTATGTAATTTAGCTTAGAAGGATGTTAAAAAATATATCATTTTGATAAATTTGAAAAAGGTGAATATGTTTAATTATTGTTATATTATTTAGAAAATCAAGGCAGGTCATATAAATAAAAAATTCTTAAGCTTATCACATCACAAGACTTTTTATAAATCATAACAAAAGAAACTATATCAGAATAAATATCAATCTCTACAAAAATAAAAATTCACCTTTTGCAAATAAAAAAAGACATATTTTTTCTTAACATTTGAACAAACGTTAATTAATTTATCACAATAATATAAATATAAATGCTTGCGCGACTGGCTCTGACCATGCCGTTTTACGTTGGCAGCCGAAAGACTAGCTTCACTGGTTGTAAAGGCACTGCTTTGGAACAACTGTGGTCCAAAAATCTTATATAATAAATTACGTCGTACTTTATTATGCAAATTTTGATTTGAACCTATTTTTAAACGAATGGCTTTAAAAACCACAGAGATATAAAATAATTAAGAGCTGTTACATTTTGAAACAGGCACTTTTTACGATTTTCGTTCAATTAATTACACTTAGTGTTTCTATCGACATTATACATTATACAATTAGTAATTTAAGCTGAATATGCAATATTTCTAAACTTAAGTAATTTATCCATAATAATTTATAGTACCACGACTTATTCTGAGTTAAAGCGTCTTATATCTAAGCCACGTGTGAATACAATATATAGAATATTCAATATACAAATATTCCAAAATATAATATGTGGATATAATCTGTTTAATAAAATATACGGAGTTTCAACAGGTATCTTTAGTAGCTTTTGATTTATCTGGCAGATAGTTAACATTTAATTTTTGTTGTGATGCTTCCACTTGATTTGGCGTCAGTAACAACGACTAGATAGGTGGCTGGCTACTGCAGACAAATATAATCTTACACAAAAATACTCACTTTCTATAAAACCTATATGTTTTTAACTTTTTACACATACAAATAAAGTAAGTTGATATTTGAAAATTTTATCTCAAAATACAGCTTTGCTCTAAAGTGGTGAATAATTGTAATTAATCATAATTATAGTACCATAGTCGAATAATCAGATCTAAATTTGATAAATATTTTGTACAGATCAAAGCAAAATTATAGAGCTTACGTAGTATAATGCGGTAATGTTAGAGTTAATCTAAAGTAAAAGTAAAATATATACCTACCTACTAAGGACTGTTGGACAGTTCTCGATAGAATGTTACACGATAACGGTGCCATTATTCGTTACTTCACAACACTTGAAATATTTAAACAATAAATACGTGGAGTTAAATTTGTAAATTTTAACATATTAATGAAATTATGTTTTTATGTCGTATGTATTTATTTTCAATTTCATGGCCGCATTGACAACAAAACTTTTTTCTATTACTGTTATATTTTATAACATAAACGTTAAGGCTCCACACTAATCTACATTGTTGTTCTACACAGTAGACATACGATTTCGTTTCGAAATAATACCTTTCCGATGACCGCTGAGACAAATCAAAAAAGATATAAAAATATATCGATAGTATAACTAAATTTAGGTCTTTTAATAAAAAAATTCAAATTTATGTAATTGAGAAAATAATGGCCAAAAGTAATATTTAAATATAAATAGCTAATATTCAAACGAGGCAGCCATCGTTTAGGCTGTTAGTAATCTTGTTTTGTGTGTCTTGAATGTTAGATGGATAAATATGACATTGCTGTGGGGATACGTAATTAAGGTCTGGTTCGTAGTACTCTGCTTCTGACTCGATGGGGCCGAGGATTGTCGCTTTTGGTAAATAACCATCTGTCGTAATATAACTTGCTTCCGTATTAGGCGGAATGCTCAATACGCTGTCTGGTCTGTTATAATCATCTAAACTTTGGGGTGTCAAGTACGATGACTCAAGCGAAGATATTTCTATGGAATCGTTGATTGGAGTGGGACATGTGTAGCTGGAAGCTAAAATGTTGGCTGATTCAGGTCGAATGTATGGAGAGTGGGCTTCGAATGCGGGGAATGTTGTTGGTTCGAACGTTCGTACTGCGTTGTATGGCATTGTGGGTGATGCCCTCGCGTTTGAATTGTTTTTGACGCATGACGACGCGTGCATTGACAACATGTCGATCAACTGTCGTTTTTGCACTTCTAGATCCTGAAAACAAGGATATTATTATTTTTTATATAAAATTGTCTTTATTATCTAATGCAGGTGTTATAGACAAAAGAATAATATTATTTACTAAAATTTATTACGCTTCAAAAAAGATTTCAACAAAGTTAAAGATATGTGACTGGAGGTCACATATTGTTTAAATCTCTTTTTAAACTTTTTTGTTTAATCTAAAATGACGTTGTTCAGAAATTCACCTTACTGACCCCGATAAAACAATATCCAAGCTATATACGAGACAGTATAATAGAATATTCTAATAAATATATCCAATTTTGTTTTAATTTAAGGTTTCTTATCAAAATTGGTATTTTCATTAACATTTAAAGAACACAAACGAGGCAGCCGATAACCCTATATCCGCCTCGTTACATTACTTAGATAATGTTAAAATATTTCTTATTTCTTTATACATAGTTAAAAGATTATTTTTAGTTTACCTGTAGGTTTATTGGAAAGTTTATTTATAATAATATAAATTAAAAAGCATAAATAATAAATTTCTAATTATAAATGATAATTTTATCTGTAATATGGCAGTGAAACGGGTATTGCAGAAAAAAAATGAATGAAAGATGAATGCTGTGGAGATGCGATCTCTTCGGAGGATATGGACTTTAACATATTTTTTAATGCAATAAAGAATACTATATATATGCGGAGTCAATTTAACTGAACGAACTGCAACAAAGATATGCAGAGAATGGTAGGTACCAGCGTGGATGGCACAGTGAGAATAGCGAAGAACGTGCTCAGACGGTTTGGGCACGTCGAGGGATCAAGTGAAAGATATATGAAGCGAAAGACATATGAAGCAAAAGTGAGTGAGTGGTAAGAGAGGTAAGGCGAGTAAGTAGGCGAGGTAAGTATATATGAAGAGGTTAATGACAGTGGACGAGGCGAAAGAGGTATGCCGGGACCGCAGCGTTTGGCGCTCCGTTCTTTCGGACTACCCCGCTAGGGACAAAGCGTGAAGCTATGTATGTATCTAAATAATAAATTAAAAAATCATATACGATGCAAGAGTCATTGGTTAGAGTGATAGGGGAGACCTCGGTTGACGTTCCTGAATACAGTATAGATGACACTGGAGGACAGGCACGTAAAAACATAAGGAGAATCCGGAGTATTAAGAAGTTTAACACACTACACGACGCACAAAAAGTATGTAGAGATCGTAGCGTGTTAGGGTTCCATTTCCTCTGACTATCCCGATAACAATAAAGTGTGATTCAAAATAAATAAGTAAAAGATAAATAAGTTAAAAATAAAAAAAATAAATTTATTTATACGTACTTTTAATTGTGTTTTAAGGTCAATATTTTGACTTTCCAATACTTCGCTCTCGTTCACAAGGTTGACAGTTCGCTCCCTTTTCTTCATCCTACATTTTGTTGCTGCTATCTTATTCCTTTCTCTTCTTCGGCGTCTGCGTTCTTCATCTTCAAGGGTTAACTAAAAAGAAGGAAAAATATGTTTTTGAAAATTTTAATTAATTGAAATATATTTTTCGCAATCAGAGAAATTAATTGTTTTGGGTTCCCGGCTATTGTAAGATACTGCGCGGCGTGGAATTCCGTGCTTGAACATGCAATTACGAGTTCTCATGGAAAACGGAGAACGACAAGTTCCCTCTGCCTACTCTAGCCACCCCACCCAATTAAAGATTTGTTATTGGTTGGTAAAATCTGCCACCGCGCTCTTTATAATATACATTAAATATTAATCGTTTATATTATATTGAATAAGATATATATATATAGCTAAAAATGTTACTTTAATAATAAAAAGTAATATATTATTATTTAAAATTTCAAGCTTCGTAAATACACTGTATACGTCGTATTAATACCTACTGGCAAAATAAACCCATAAAGTTTATTATATAGAAGATTCCATTAAATTAATTCAGTTGAATGCTGAATTCACCGACTCGCCTGCAAACTGACTTCCAATGATAATAATTTCTCATCGTCAAGTCATCAAGCTTTCCATCGGGAAGTTCAGTCACGAACATAATCGCGTTTGCAATACCAAGCTTCTTTGTAAGCTCGTAAAACTTCAATAAAACCATTGAATACGCTGTCGGCCGCTATAAAATTAGTTTAGTTTTGTTGTGCTACCATACCGACCTCTGTTAGTTATCTAGCCCTTATTGGATGGAATTGATAAATATGTTACATTTTCACTATATTTATTTATATATACAAATACGAAAATATTCTGAATATACCTTTACCTTTTACCCAGATAATCTCAAACCTACTCTGCCTCATGTGCAGCCAAAACAACGATATGATTATCGAATCATATTTTTCGTGACATATAAAATTAAAACAATAAAAATTACCTCGTTTTTAGGTGCTTGTGTATGACTGCTGTCATAGTCGTCATCACTTTCTTCTTTTTTCATCCGTTTGACGCTCATATCTGTGTCACTGCCCGACATCTTTCTTTTGGACTCTATCGACAGCTTTAAGCCAGCTTTTATCAGTTCCGAGCACGTCTGGAAAGAAATACCTATTGTAAATATATTCTTCTTTTTAAATGTAGTGAATCAGAAGTCATTAATTACTACTTAGAATGCCATACTAAGCGAAGTTACAAATAGCAGTCGCTCAGTAATAGTAATAATAATAATAGCATGATATTATATTTTTAACAAGTGTGACAAAATGTTATAATCAGACCAAGTTTTCTAATAACTCAATATTGTTAAGTTTACAGAATATTTTTATGCCTGATACAAACGGACTCCTTCGATTTGGCATATATGTTCCTACGTTCCTTGGCAAAATCTAAGATTGTGCTTTGTTTAACTAGGTTGAGAATTGGGGTCACGTTTATGTCAATAAAAAAAATCACCCAGTGACGTTTGAATTTACGATTATCGACATAAATCTGATATCTTCCATCTCGACTACAATAGCATATAATATTATTTGTAGTTTTCTAATAACTAGATCTAAATATCGAAATAAATTTCCACTGTTAACATTTTGTAGCAAATGTTATAATTAATTAATAATTAGTTATGCTATTATATTAACTTACTATGCTATTATATATTAACAAAGTATTAAAGTCACGAAATATTTCAATAACCTTCCAAAAATTAAAATGAAGCTTAACTTCATTATAAATCGATTTATTCGTCTATATATATGTAAATAAAACAATTATTTATAAATTTTCAAGAGGCTCACGACTTTGATTAACAACCCGCGGACGTTTATCGTCATATCAAAAGTCGTCTAAAAGTAAACATTGTAAGATTAATTTTTATGAATTTATTATAAGGATTACTTTAGGTTTACCTCGATCGGACGTTAGTACCAAGGTTAAGCAACAATGTGCGTTAGTTATGTATCATATTTATCTTGATTATGTCGACAAATGCAATCGTAGTTTTTTACTCTTGTGAATAATAAAGTTCTTTTTTCTCACATTAAAAGTCCGACCATTGTTTAAATTGTTAGCAAAAAAGTATATTTATTGAGTGTGAAATAGATTACAATGAAACTCTAATAACTGGAATAGTTTTCCAATATTATATATACTACATTTATTTATGACTGCATTACTGCTTTATTTATTAATATATCCGCAAATATTCAAGCACAGTACAATTTTGGAGAAAGAAAAAAGTAAAATTTATATTTATTATATTATTCATATTTATTTATTACTAATGCGAATGCGGAATGCATGTTGGAAATTAACCCCAATTTTATATCCAAAATCATTTAAGATAATCAATACTTAATAAATGATTCATTAAAGCATGATTAGATACAAAGTAAAATTATTAGGAATCAAAAGGTACCTTTTGTATACTAGGCGGCGTGCCTGAAGCTGGCGACGTCACCGACGAACTATTAGACATCGATGAATTAGAATCGTTGCAGTTTACATTCTGTAACATAAAAAATATATATATATATATTAATAAAATTAAATATTTGCATATTATATATATTATATTAAAATGATATATTGTAAATTCAAATACAAAGCACGTAAGTGGCAACTGAGTATGGTAAGAATGGTCTTCAATTATTCACCATTCATTCACTATTGCCGGATGTAGTAAGTACATATAGGTAAATTATCATTTAATTTTTTTCTTTATATGATATTCGAGAGTTAAGATTATAAATGAAAATTATAATTTTTATATTCATTTTATTTAATGCAATAAAAAAATGTACAACAAATAAATTTTAATTTTTTTATAAACGAGAATTTTTTTATTCGTTTTTTGTTTGTGGGTAGGCACAGGTTTTTCTATTAATATATTATTTTTTTAATTTTTATTACTGATTATTTACGTAACAGTAAATTAAAAAAAATAACAAATTACGTATTAAGATCTTATAAAGTATTACAATAAGTAGGAAACATCTAACTTATTAGAACGCTTTCCATGTCACTGCCCCTTTGCTAAATGGACAAAGTATGTTCTTGACGGACGACATGTTTATTAAAGTAATTTATAATACGGTTTCGCATACACTGTAATATATTGATTTAAATACATTGAGTTAGGGTATATCAGTTTTCGTTTCAGTAGAAATTAAGATATAAATTAAATAAAAAGCATTTTAATTATTAAAAAGTATTTAATTGCACAAATATGGTCTTTAAATGGTCTGTATCCACCACCCCAATAGGTAAGAATAGTTGAAATTACATATTCTATCATCTGTTTCTACTGGTCTATCGACCTGCTAGTATCACGATATATATAAATTAATAATTAAAAAAATAAGTACGTATACCACGTGGACGAAAAAAAAAATAATATAAATATATATCGAGAAGACATCAGTATTTTGCTTTAACTGAAATTTTATCCCGTGTCGATAAAAATAATTGCTTTTAAATATTTACTGTATAATTTACCGGCGGATATGCAAATACGAAAATAACATGTAACAATAATTACAATGTGTCACATCAGATTAGCCTTTTGTTCGAAATCATTTCACGCTCTACATTCCAGCTCACGTAATATGCAGCCCTGATGACAATCGTTAATAAAATGAATCGTTAGTATAGAGTTGTAGACAAGTACAAGCTGTAGCAACAATTACATATAATTAGTTTACTTAATCAAAGATTCCTGGCGTCTGTCAGTCTGTTTCAGTGTCCGTTAGGTGGACGACCTCAAATGTATGGCTCTTACAATTATCCAATGTTTATAATGACGATTAATGGTCACGTGGCGTTACGTGGCTAATTCTTGGCAAACATTCAATATATTCACTTTGCATTCGAACGAGCATTTCGCGTGCAACAGACCTACATACAGCAAGGATCTCTTTTGCATTTTGATCGATTTACAAATTGAAAGTGCAAGGTTAGGAATTGGTTCTAGCTCTTTACAGTAAGCTATTAGGAGTTCCAATCGAATTTGTCAGTCATTACAAATTTTATGGTCGATTGTTTCTAGAAAATTTCTTTAATGTACACAATCAAACACTATATCTTAAGTGCAGTGTTAACTTACCTAGGTCATACTTAGAGTTAAGTTTCACGGTCGCTCTAGCCCATTACATATTCTACTGTTTGTATTTCACGTTTATTTATCTCTCATATATTAAATATAATTTTATGCGTTGATGATTTGTGTGAGACGTGACCATAACATTACCAACGAAGGTATTCATTAGTTTGAGTTGGCGATGTGCGAGATTAAAATGTTATTCATCATATTTTAAATGGAATTTTTATTGATCATGGGTAAACCTTTAAATGCTAGTTAGTTATTACAATTTACCTTGAAACTGTTCTTGTCATAATTGTACTGATCCAGAGGGTTCGTCATCGTGATGACGTCGTTCACTATCTCGGGAGTACGCAAGGTGGTAGTGCCTGCGTTCTCCGCGGCAAGGAGGTTCATCATGGCGGCGCTCAAGTTAACGTTCACACTAAGATATGTGCCTGGCTCTCCCTCGGTACCTACGGCGGCAGTCGGCGACGGAGATGTATCTTCGCACTTAATCGTCGGCACAGCTGAGCTAATGCTCGACGAGTTCATTATATCCTTGTAAGGAGCCAGCTTCGCTTCTTTTTGGTTACGTTTCGCACTAAAACTAACGGTTAACGCTTTAATTAAGTCTATATCACGATTTTACACTATCACTATGTCCTAAGCTAAATATCACTGATTGTGGTAAACTGGTTCCCGATGGCACACGACACTTGCGGCTGGAAGTCTTCACGGGGAGGTAACGTTGGCAACGCGGTTGAGTGGTCTGTAAATAAAAAAAGTACGAATGAATACGCGTGTTCATTTAACCATAAATTTGGCTTTTGTTTATTTTTATACAAAAATTTCGTATGTTAATGCGCAGTAAAAATCTTTTAAAGGGCAAGTTTTGGTTTCGCAATCCGCCGGGTGAGCTTTCGCAAGCGCTCGCTGCGAGTTTTTAATTAGAGCTATCCGAACATCGCGACCTCGCGGTCAGGATGTGCCTCCAATAAAAAACTTTTTTACAGGCACCAATTGAACGAGCTATAAAATTGAAACTAGCGGTTTTTACGACACATTTTAACGCTCTTCCGTGTGACGTGTCGTCTTGTCCATTGTTCAGGCGGGCGCGGTATCGTGCGGATCACGGCTACAAGGGCATGCATGGATTAAGCCATTAACAGCCACGATATCGATGTAAGCACAGACAACATTGTGAGGAAATTGGGTGCTCACTGCACAACTAGGACATGCCGTGACCGAAAACGCGATCCGCAAATGCGATTAAAACGGGAGCTAAATGCGCCTATTCCCTATATAGCTATGCGGTTCGAAAGCTGTGGGGCACCTTGACCTGGCATCTGTACCTACATATGTAGATATCAGCAGTCGTATCTGTCACGTAAAACAATAAAGCACGGAGACGAAGTAACCTAGTTGTATACTTGTGTTATATCCTGTAACAGCAGAAATATGATTTGATATCACTTAATAGATTGTCGTCTTCAAGGTTCAAACAACTTATAGGTATTTTGGAGTGCCACTCCCTATATCTGCTTTATCTCAAATTGATTTATTGGCTCTAAGCCTATTGTCATAATAAACTCATTATATTCTATACACGTAACTAAGTCGAAAATTCCTTTGATACGGCGACATTCGAAGTTGGTATATATAAATATTAATTAATGTGTGCTGATAAAATATTTACACACAAAAGTGAATAGGCAGTGTAAAAAGCCGATGTGTTTTAAGCAATGTTGATTTTCTTATTGGTAGCCGACCATCATTTATTTGGTGAGTAAACGAAACATCTGCACAAATACCACGTGTTGGCACATGTTATATGACATTGAAAACGGTTAAATAAAATTAGAGAAAGCTTTTAGTAACCAACTGAGCCGAATTTCCTTATAATAAAATGCAAGAAAGGATTTTAACATAGCATATAATAAAAGTTGTTCTCGATGCGTAGGTCGATATAACCATATAATATGCTAATAACAGCCAGTAGGACGTCCGTACCCTTAAAAAGCAAAATGAGATATAAATGTATCCGGTCAATATAGTGTGGGTTTTTATTAAATGTTGACAATTATTTTTCCAAAGTAGAAATATTTATTGTATTTACTGAAAATAGCATGAGAGCTGTTCTTCAGCAATGGGGGAAATAACTGAGTATAATGGCTTTCCACGATTGAGCGTCGACGCTCTTGCCTCTCTTTCCCTCCACAAGATAGACAATAAGGATGAACGGGCAGGACGATATCTGTCTAAGCTTGGGTTCTTGAGGGAAAAGAGGTCAAAATACTTACTTCTAAAACGGCTTAAATCACATTCAAATAGAGGTTCAGTCGACTTTTTATCCTCGTGACAACGAGAAATAGGTAACCTACTTTCCGCCGCGCCCGTTCATTACGACCGTTTTTATATATACATACATATATGCCAACTTAATTGCATTAGTTTCAGTTACAGCTTAAACAAGTAGTTATAAACGAGGCGACTTTAAAAGAGATACTTTAAATTAGTCATTAAAATTCTTGCATCTGTCATTAAAGTACGTAATTTGTTTACATTTAACTCTAAACATTATTTCGAAATAATTGTAATTTTTTATTATGAAACTTATAATAACAGTGTTTACATGTTATTACCAGAAAAATGCGTTTATATTTTTAGTATAAATAAATGGTAAAAGCCCTTGAGCATTAAATAAAATAATAAGTGGTCGTAAAATAATGAATGAACGTAGCTTAATAGGAAAGCGAAGGTCACCTTGATACATGAATGCGCATATGTATGTTATTTAACATGTAGTTTCATTATTCGATATAAATTTTGCTTTACAGTTATTTATTAAATTATTATTAAATAATGTGCAGTAATGTGCAACAAAGCAAGGGAAATAGATTGGACAATAAGAAACGTAAGCTGTAATGTAATGATGGAGATTACACTTTTATTTTATTAAATAATTTTTAAGTAGTTTAATTACCATTTTGTTTTAATGTTTGTCGAAATTATACTTAATTATAATCATATCAAATTGTGAGAACCAAAATTTAATTTTATTGATGTGATCATGGCGCAGTGTGTTAACGTCTGCGGTCTGGCTATTAATTCGACGGCTGTGGATTCGATTTCGAGTCAAAGGAAATAATTATCTTCATTTCCCCGCTCTGTTAAAACAAAGTGTCGCATTGAGTTCCGCCATCACCACGCAATGTCTTTGGGGAAAAAGGCACAGAATGGAGTGTGTTGACACTAAGTTCTCCGAATACTTTTATAAAAAAATTTAATACATTTATGTTATTAATTTTCAAACATTATATTACAAGATCTTAAATTTCAACTGATAAACATTTCTGTACCTAGAAGTATAGCTAAAATAAAGTATTAAATAACATAAGTAGTTTTTGCTTGTGTACATAATAATAATTGTATGATTATTATATTAATTTATTACTAACTAGCCAAGATTGATTGAATATAGCCTCAACCATATCGAGTTCATATAATTTATAAAATCTGTCAAATCGTAAACGATTTGTGAGGAGTAAAGCTATATGTAATGAATGATATATGAATACTACGTATTTCATAAAAGTTATAAGTATTTGTATAAAGATTTAATGTACATAGACTATAAAAATAATTCTTATGTCATAGTGGTGTATTGGTCAAATTTAATTCATTCATTTAAAGAATGAACTCGTATACTGGTGAATATAAATATTTTTTAATAATATTTTATAAAATATGGAAATTTAATAAAAGGTATAGAAAATGATAAAAACACAATTTACGCTGTGTTCTCTTCATGTCATGTGAATACTACCTACTTACTGAGAGATATTGTGAAAAATAAAAATTAAATGTTTCAATGCACATGAAGAAATAAAACTAGTTTAAATTAAGCAATTATACAGGAATTTCAATATACAACTATTATGGTAATTTCATTTTTACTTCTTAAAATTACTTACATCAATGTATTTAGTTTTAATTTTAATATATATTTATTGCTCGCAGTTGTCATCTATATATATAATATACATAAATTATAATTTTGTAGAGCAAAGACTATCTTTATAATGTTCTGTTTCTTGATTCAATATTTAATTTTAAGCTTAAATAGCTTTCATAATCTATAAAAATCCGGTATCTATTGATAAAATGATACTAATTAAACTCGCCTGTAGTGGGCGAGTCAATAAAATAAAACTATATTCATCAATTACTAATTAAGGCGGATAAAACTTATTTACTAATTATTCACGGTCAATTTAGATAGGATTTAAGTTATACCGCTCTATTTGTACATTTCTAATCAACGTTCAAAACTCGTTTAGGCCCATTAAGTTTAACATTCATAATATTGTTATCGTTATAATATATAGGTACGTTATTTATTTGAAATACGTACATTTATTTGAAAATTACTGATTTATTGATAATTATTTTACACATAAAGAATTTTGCAAGACTTTCTTGTACAAAAATTGTATATTATAAAAGATATATAGAAACTAAAACAAAAACACCATTAACGAGAATATCAGACGTAAATTTGCAATTGCTTGTATGTTAAAGTTAAACTGAGAGATATTTTTAACTTGTTTCCAAACGTAGCAACAGAGGTGTGTCCTTGACACTCGACAGCGGGCAAAAAGTATCAGCCGCAATTTCGGCGTCGGGTGCTCCACACACACTACTACGTGTATATGTAGAGTTCATTTGTTCAAAAAGTACGAAAAAGACGCTCTTTATACACTTATTTATTACGAAAAGTAATCAAATTATTTAGGTGTCGTATTAAAATATAATGTTTATTATACCTGTCCTTGAAAACCTTTGGCAGGCAAAAAATTTCGAGTATAATTACGACGTGGGTGTGTCCTGACTCTGCGCTATCGGACACACACAAGCAAGTTACAGAACAACTAACAGATGTATCGAATCATTTATAGTATAATCTGCCTCTCAGAGCTACATTTTATACAAAAATAACATTAGGTGCTAAAGGACATATTAATATATCTACAAATAAAAAAATATGAAAAGTATTCATATATTTTGTCGGCCGTCTACAGTAATTTAAGTAATGAATAGCAATTAACCCTAATATAAATTTTAGTTATATAACATAATAATTGTAAGTTTAAACGTTAAAAAATTATTAGGACAGCTGTGTTTTACGTATGTTATCACAAAATATATCCTATATCCATATATATTTCACAACTTACATAATATTTATGTGTTTGTCTCATTGTCAATAATAATATTTTGTCACTTCTTATTACTTTTGTTACGCATTCGAAATTGAAACCCACGCAATATTTTTATACTTATATTTTTTCTGTCGCATCTGCTTTTATAATCTAATCCTCTACCATATAATTTAGTGCCGGTTTTTATATATTCACTTATACATCGCGTAAAAGGAACAAAGGAAGTTTGGCAACGTATTGTTCACTCGTTTTTCGCGTCTGTCGAGTTGTAGACGAAAAAATTTGCATACAGTATTGACACCCACATAGATCGATTGACTTATGAATAATATTTGTATAAGAACCTACTCTATTTTGATATTATCTTATCTTGATATCGCGCTAATTGCAATGAATGCTTAACAAACAAATATTTTGGCCCTAATAAAACAAATCTATTGTATTGAATTATTGTAAGTGCATTATCGATATTTTTAATAATTATTTGTTCATACTTTATTTGAAAGTCTTTTAAGTTATATAGAAATTTCAAAGAATATCAAGATTGTTAAAATTTCAAATAATATGAAGAATAATAATAAGATGAAGCTTGTAATGATAAAAAGTGAGTATCAAGACACTCCATTCTCCGCTTTCCGCCTAAATATATGCATGTGTTTGTGGAATTCAATGCCACAATATATTTTACCAGAGCAAGGAAATAAGAGTAATGCGTACTCGCGAGAGATCCCACAGGATCCAACCCTTTTAAGTCAGACGCTGTCAAATTTAAAATATAAATATAATATTTAAAAACGACTTATTAATTATTGTACATCCACTAGCTGTTAAAACGTTATTTTGTCTGAAACGTTCCGATTGTTCAAATAAGAACAAAATAAATAAACATACATTTATAGATGAGCTTAACCTTAGCATCAAATACTAGTTGTAATAAATAATAATATAAAATATTTATCAATAAAATATGTTGTTTAACCTTCAACAATTTCATATCATTATTACCTTTAATGCCCACTCAGTGCAGTCACGATTGACGTATCAGATTTGACTCAAACATATTGTTGTAAGAATTATTTAAAAACCTATGCTATTAGCTAAACGATTGTGACATTGGATAAATCATTTGTGCCCAAGAATTTAAAAATACAATACTAAACAAAGGATCTCTTTATATTTTAAAATGTCTTTGGCTTAAACATAATTTTAGAAGTGTATGTTTTATACAGTTGCTAACGATCTCGTTATTTTTACCTTTAAATTAGGTGTAGATACTAAAATATTATTTCAATGCACTTTTTTAAGCATTAGCAATCTTAATTTATATTCAAATTCATATTGTTATCAAAAATAAAGATTGTTATTTTCTTCTAAAAAAAAACATGCAAGGAGTCACACATATTAAGATAAATGTAGAAATATAATTTCAGTATTATTCAACTCAGACGTATGAATGCGGAAAAACAGTCAGTATTGATCGCGAATCGCAATTTTGTTGCAACCTCGAACATTTTATGACAGGAAACCAATAAAATGATAATACCTGGAGCCTCACAAAGCGATGAACTAATTACTAAGTCCCATTGTCCCATTTATATAGCCGTACAACACTTATATAATATTACATTTCTATTTTAAATTATAAAATAGAGAGTAAAATATTTTAAATATAATTCTTTTACTGTGTTATGAGTTTTCTAATATAATAATTATCAATAATAAAAGATTATGGAGATAATTTAACCAGTTAATCAGTATTGAAATAAAATATATAATAAGTATTAAAATATTATATTTATTAATATTTAAAAAAAAGGTCTTTTTCGCATTAATTTCTTTCCATTATCTTAGAAGCATTTTTTTTATATTAGACGCTAAAATTTAAAATAGAAGATAATTTAATTCTTACATTTCTAGCTTTATTTTACCCTTACTACATTATACAGATAAAACCTACCAAAAGACGACACCGTTCTTTATCTTTAAAGGACATATTTTTCTCGTTGAGCAGTTCCAATACCTTAAAAATCAGACAACTGAAATATAAATATAATTTATATATAAACCTTTGGGGGAGGACTCGAATATGCCAACATCGTAACCATGACGCGCCATTCCAACTGCAAGTGATTGTCCTTAACAAAGAAGGTTTACTATTTATATAAATAAAATAGAATATTTAGATTGCGCAGAAATAGATATGTTTAAAGCAGTAATTAGAATACTTAAATCGTATGATTTAAATTATTTACTATTTTATTTTATAATTTGCTATTTTATACTTGTTAAAAGTCCTCACCTATATTTATATTAGTAATTGGTAATAATACTTTAAAATTATATGTATTTATTTTAAATATATAAAAATATGTTGACGTTATTAAAAGAAACATTATACATTTACATTATCATTATACATTTTTTTTTAATATTCGTGATTATTATTATTTATAACGTGTATTGGACATTCATTAAATAATATTAAAATTTAAGCATTATATGTATTAGCATATTTCGACACTATACAAAATGATTACTGGTTATAAATATATCTTTTTCTAAACACCATTGTTGACTGACAGCCGCAAATCGACCTTGGGCGTCAAAGCTCATAGACCACTACAAATAAACTAGCAGTCAAAAGTACTATAGTAAAATTGTTTAATAAGTATGCTTTACTCTCTTTATCCGCACGATTTCTCCGCACGATTTCTCCGCATTCCAGAAGATCTGATAAAACAGCACTCCTCTCCCTTTCAGAAACTTTCAGCGACAGGACTTTACAAGTTATAAAAATGTTGTTTTTACAAATGTTATAATTTTTATTATTTATATTATATAATTTGTATAGTAATAATATAATATGTACCTATATATAAATATATAGGTATATAAAAATATGAAATGTTAGTGGACAACACTAACGATTACGTCGTTATTTCCCGTTGTTATTTCATGTTTTAACAATATTCTCGATATTCCTAGTAACCTTTCATCTAATAGCTATAGTAGCATTGTACATATAAATCTTCCTCTTGAAATAATTTGTGTATCACTTATAAATACTTTTAAATCTGTGCTTTAATATAATTCTGTGATTAAGTATTGGTGGCAAGTGACTTTATACTAAGTAAACAAGATAAAAATTTCAATATTCTGTATACAAATCTAATACAACATTAATTTACATAGTCAATGGTCTTCTAAGATATTCATTGAACAATGTGAATGATGTAAAGGCGGATTTGGTCAAAATAAAGTATTTGTAATGAAGAACGTATTTATTTCGACAAAAATGATTACATTATTTATGAAAATACGTACCCAAATAGTATATTATTTTAGAAGAAATGTTATTATCATTAAAAAAATTATAATGAGTCAACCATAGATATTTACTAATATGGAAATTTTTTGTACAACTTTTTAAGTGGGACAGTTTCGCCATACATGATTGTTGCATTCCATGCAATTTAAATTTACAGAATAAACACATTTCCCCTGTTTTTGCAATATTTTTCATAGATGCTCTTCCCCTATAAATCCTTACGCGCTGATACGCATCTTTTATATTGATGAATTGTTTTTTTTAATAATCCTTTTCAGTAGTTTTAGAGGTTATCCAATACAAACAAAATATAAATTTTACCTCTTTATACTAATGGTGTAGATATACCTACTCTTCGTTGAAAATAAACAGTAGGCCAACTAGAGACAGGAATGTTGGCGACTATTATTGAAAATCTAGTAATCACCAGAATTAATAAATGATTAATGGTACATTATGTACGCTGCATGTTGTAAGTGGACAATTTCGGTTATAAATTAAGGAAAACACAACACTCGTTCTGCTCACAATGCAAGGGAATTATAAAACCGCAACACTGACTTACTAACAATCATATTTTATATTTAAGCTGAGATCATGTTATTTTTTTAATATTACTTGGAATTATTATTTATTGACAATATAAAATGTTTAAATATGTACTGTTATATAGTAATCTTATTACTTATTTGATATGTAGGTACGTAAACGTCTATATATAAATTTAATCTAATGTGTATATATAAATTTAGCATTTATTTTTGTTGTGTTTCCCTTTTCAGAGCATCAAAATAAATATATCTACCTTGTCACGATAGAATAATAAGAAACATATTATATATATATATATATATATATATATATATATATATATATATATATATATATATATATATATATATATATATATATATATATATATATATATTATATATTAATAATATAACATACAAGGCATGATTTCATTCCAAAGTAGCAAGATTGGAATCGAATATTTGAACTTTCGCAGATGTTTAAGCTCATGTGGGCGTGGAACCGGTTGTAATGTCCCTTATCGCTAACAAAAGTCCGATCAAGGAATTGAAAAGAAATGACGTTGAATCAACAAAAACATGTTGAGATATTCGGTTTGGGTACAAATGTATTGAGATTTATGACACACTTGACATGGATATTATAATTTTAAGCTAAACGAGGTAAATCTTAGATATAAAACTTTTAAGAACACACACACACACTATATGTGAATTACCGAACACATTTAAAGAAATAGAAAGTTTTATTTTAATTTATTCTTATCAAATCATAATTTAATAACAATAAATTACATTTGTCTAACTTAAATGTATTCGAGCCCACAATTATTGTGTGCACGTGTCAGACTTTTCAGGACCGCATAAATATAAACATTTAAATAAAATTACTATTAGTCAAAAGCTATATTTCGCGAAATCGTGACGTATTAAAGTTAAACGCAAACACATTGGACGTAATGTTTATGTTTCATTAAGATATTCCCTGAGGCAGTCACGTATCTACTGTCTAAACCTACTAATAAATGTACATTAGGTACTACTGAGCTCGACAATTCTTTGTTTCGTTTATCGGTTAAACGATTCAAATTTAGTTTTAAATAATTCTTATATAAATTCACGCAATTCGATAGCTTATTGATTGTAAAAAATAATGGCATTGTGGCCATTAAAAGGCATAAGGTAGGTATATACTTAAGTAAAGTGAACAGTATTTTTATTATTAAGAATAAATTAAATATAAGAATTAATGGCAGATGTTAATTATAGAGTACAATAAAATAAATGTAGAAAGTTTTGAAATAAAAAATATAATTAAGATTTAATATGTAGGCGTTGACGTTCATATATAAGGTCAGGCAAGTGATAATAAATTTCTTTAGTAATCATGTTGTCACAATACTTATGCGAGATGCATTAAAGTGACAAGTGCATGTCATGAGTTCACCTGAGGATGTTTTGACTTTACAAATCAAAAAAGGTGTGATGTTTTATTTATATTTTTGATTGTTTTAATTGTTAATACATTTATTAAGAATAGAGTAACGTACAACGAAAACGATAGTGCAAGTCCTATAGATAAAGTTATTTTAATTGGAGTGTTTTTGCCTATTGAAACATTATTTTTTAGCGAACATTGTTAATATTAACCATAAACAATATATGAAATAAATAATATTTGTGGTTTACAAAGTTATATAGCAGCATAGCAGCTTAAACTAAAATTTCAAACACTGATGATCAACTAGTGTTACTTACAGTTGCGTTACACGAAGCGACATAACGATTTATAAAAAATTTATTAACAAATTATTGAAAAGAATATCTAATGTAGTTAAAAAATATAACTTGTAAAATGATATAAGAATTCCATTATCCGATCACTGCATATACCTACTAGTACAAGCTACGTGCAGGCAGGCTTGTCTTATTTTGATCTGTATAACGGCTATCCTAATCTGCAACCCATACTCAAAGGTACCTTACGAATATTTGAATATCACTGCTGAATTAAATGTAAATATTTATAAATCACAGAGCGTTTAGCAATCAAGTAACTAATAAGCAAACTAACAAAGTACAGTAGTTAAAATAAATACCTAGCTAATGAAAAATCTTTTAAATAGATGTTTTCGCATATACAATATGTCTTTGATAAATTTTTGGGACCAGTGTCTCTGTCACTATCCGTGATCACATCTTTGTTTGTATAATTTTGAAATACACGTGTGTAGGTCTAGTGACGGATGGATTAATATGTAAACAGTAATACCTAAATTAATGTAATATGTAAATATAATTAACATAAATTTTGTAAATACCTACAATATCGAAATTTTCCTCTATTGTAAACCAAACACTTGTTGTTTACTGAATTGCTTTTCTTCATTTTATTAATAACCATTAAATACAAGTAAAAATAAAATGTTCTTTTATATAGGTATATAAAAGATACGTGTAACCATCTAGCCACAATTAGTTTTAATTGTGGCTTTAATAATCATTTTAGTCTATTCGAGAAAGCATATGTAACTATACTTTTATTATAACGCAATTTCTGGCAATACTAACTCAATTGAAATACATTCTCACTAACGTTATAAATAATTTATTCAGTGATAAAATTTTTCAAATAGATAACTGACTTGAAAGTCTCGGTAAGAATGTTTTAAAATATATATTTTAAAATATTTTTCAAATATACTTACCAATTGCATTACAAAACGAGGTGAATATGGCATAAGATATATGTAAAAAACCACATTGAAAATATTTATCTAAACGAACTGCTAATTTGACGCTAAACCTTGAAATTTCAATTTCATACTACCGGTAAACGTTGGGTAAATATGAACGAATCAAGAACAACATATCATCCGAAATGTTAAGAAAAATATGGCGAATCGAATTTTGTTTGATTCTATTTTATGACACGGTAAAATGTTTCAGATTTATACTTATAGAATATTAAACGTAAATGTTCTTGAAATAACTTTTGTCGTACTTAAGTAGGGCAAAGGGGTCAAGTATTTTTGGTACGGAATATAATCAAATATGTACAAAACAAAAAATAGAAAACGTTTAATTAAGCGCGCATCTGTCTGTAGACTCACTAGGTTAAGGTTATTTACAAGACAAGACAGATATAAGACCTTTTAGCGTGTATTTTTCCTTAACAATATTATAGTATATTTGTTTCAAAATTATGTGTTGGTACCATGGAAACATTCTAAAACTATTTTGTTTATTCATGAATAAGAATTTAAATGAAAATATTACAATAAAGCATGAAATGTTATGTTCGTGTGTCTACAATGGTGTGCAAGTACAAGATGTACTCGTATAAACTTAATAATGTCCAAAAGAAATCAGCTGAAAATAATTTTATTTATAAAGAGATGTTCCACTACAATACAAAATCGATTATAACAAGTATAATAGAAGTACGGTACGACCTCGTTGGAGTCATTAATTGCAATACTGATTGAAGCAGCTTTACGAGCTACGTCGTATGTGAGATTTTATAGCCTCTGCCCTCTACACATTAATGCCGAGTACGCCCTAAACACCATAATCAACTCCATATTACGTACTTCGCCGCTTTTTTAGAAGTCTACTTAAAGATATGTTGTAGACGAGGACATAACCCATTTTTAAGAAGACATGGATATCTAAAAAATACATAAAAATTCACGTGTTTTCCACATTATATAGCGCAGGCACATTACATAGTTACTTTCAATAAAGCATCTTTAAATTTTTGGTTTCGCCTCCCATCCTCCATTGCCTTTTAAATGAGTGAAAATGAAAAACTTTATAAAACATAATAATATTTGCATATTTTATAAATCAGTGTCCGTCGTCTTTTCTTTTTTATATAAATTTGTAGAAGCTATTAACGTTAAAATGGCATGCGTATAAACAAAAAATAAAAAATATACACACTATCCATCTATGAATTTCTTTTAGGTCTAGCGCAAACAATATTCAATACAAATTTTGAACAATTAACTGTGCATCGTCTTTTAAAATTGGCCGTGTAATTTTTAAAACAGTATACATTCATATTTTATACTCTATGACCTAGATGACCTATTAATAATTCTGTAGAATTCGTGGGCGCGCGTCATTCATATAGAGAAAAACTTGATTCTTCAGCATATAGCAGCCTACGTTGACTCTAACAAGTAGTACTGCAAATCTACTTTTAAATTACGTTGTCCGACAAGTAAACACCTTAAAAGATCTCTTAAAGCCTACGCAGGTAATAACAGATAGGGTTTCATACGAACTGACTTACAAATCCTTACATTAAACTTTGTTTTATATTATGCATATGACTTTTTATTAACCGAGCTGGTTTGAGTCAGTCTGGTACTATTTAATGGTGGGCTATAGTAAAATATATAGTAAATATTCTATATCTAAATATCTTTATATATATATATGCATATGAGTAAGAATTTTCATAGCAATGATCGATGTGAAAATTATCGCACTACCGTGTCATTTAGCTGATAAATACATACTAAAATAATGTTAGATTGAGGTAAGTTTATTATAAGAAAGTAAATTTTGTACGAAAAATATCTAATTAGACCAATATCATTGGTACCACTTAACACACTCTTTTTCATATATTCACCTCACGTTTTGTTATATGCTGTACATATTGCTGTACATTAATGAAGATGATACTTATCGTCTTCATAATGTAAAAAAAAATATATTCAAACTTTTTACACAGTATATTTACGAGTATATCATAATAAAAACTTAACTGATGGCACTTCTGAAGTTAATGGCTTGATGATTAAAGCTTGTAATAAAAAATTCACCTAAATTATTCTTAGCTGAAAAGCCTTTATGACAATATGATAATCAGTATGATTCTTAAAGAAAAATTGCCTCAAATATTATTTTTACAGTAATGAAAAAATAGTCAGCAAATAAACCAGCACTCAGGAAGAACGATAACGAATCGGATATATTCTCATGAACAAATTCACTTAATGGAAATCCATTACGCGCGCCCACGAATTCTACAGTTTTATTAATAGGTCATCCATCTAGGTCATAATAAATATTAATATTTACTGCTTTAAAAATTACACGGCCAGTTTCAATAGACGTTGCAGTTAGTTTATTTCAATTCATATATATACATATATATATATATATATATATATATATATATATATATATATATATATATATATATATATATATATATATATATATATATATATATATATATATATATATATATATATATATATATATATATATTATACCGGGTTATACCCAGATGAATAAAGTAAATATCACAAAGTTAATACCTATTTAAATGTTAGTTACCTAGCTATTGGTGCTATATACGAAAACTCGTATATAAGCTTAGTATGTAAAAGCTCTAGGAGCTGAAAGCTGTTAGTCTAGAAACTTTTGTAATGTTTATTATAAATGTTTACTATGTTTTTTTAGGAATTCGTTGAATTGAAGGTAAACTTGTAGTCACCTTGCTTATTTGATTAATGCTATTGAATAAAACAGTTTTACATCTCGTAACATGATCGTCTCTTTACAAAAACAAGTAATTTGGTGAATTTGACAGTAACTAATGAGTTTGTAGATAGTGTGGAACTTTATAATGCTTCCGTTTCTATTGCTTAATGTTTCTTTGAATGAGGCCGGCAGTAGGGTTACGTCTCGAACAAACCAATATCTCTTACGTATATAAAAATCTTAGATACTAATTAAATATTTAAGTTAAACATTTATTAATTTTCTTTGATATAGATTTAAGTAACAGATTACATTGATTTACACACATATTTTATTACATATTGCTAAAGAATTCTTGCTTTCTACCAATTGAAATTTAAAAGACAGTCTATCCTCACCTATTGGCAATCTAGGTCTTACGCAAGTTCTAGGCTAGCTAAATAATGTAACTTAACCGCGCTAGTGGGCGGGGCTTTGTTTGCGAAGGTGTCTCATTGGCAGGTTGAGAATGGCGGTTGCATTTCACTAAGATACGTCCTGACTGCTAAACAGTAGTTTTCATGACTGACTCAAGGTTTTACCCAATATGCTAGTTAGGTGAACATTAAAATATCAAGGTTGTGTTCCTAAATATTTAAAAGACAATTATAATATGTAAGAATTCAGTAGGCACGGATTATTTACAATTTAATTTTCATAATGGCTAGTAAAAATTCTTTAGTTGACATTAAGTAATAGTCCAACAGTAATAAGGCATTAGCGACAACTGTTCTTAGTCGAATATCAAAAAAATATAATAAAAAGTTTCACCACTTTGATCACATCTGTCCGCAATGAACGACCTCGGACGCCACTACTTTGTCGGCATCAAAATAACTAACAAAGCTGTTATTTTTATATCAAATGTAAATTTGGTTCGGGAAAGCAGCTGAGGCATGTTATCATATTGTCAAAATATTTACACTTTACCTTTATAGACACGGATTTAATATATTATCTTAAATGAAAATTGATTTCTTTAATTGATTGTATTTTAAACTTGATTATTGGCTAAGGTCATGAGAACTCACGAACGTCAATTATATCCATTAATATAAACTATTAAATGAATGTAACTCTAAAATGGTTTCATTAGTATATTTATATATAGTTTTTAAAATACATGTTTTAATAATTGAACTTCCTTTCATGAATATAAAGAAATTTAAAAATAAAATTAATCTATGCATATAAAAGGACAAGAGAAAGCTATGCTACAACGGAAACTCCCCTAAAAGGAGTACATCGACAAGGCCTCTTACATTCATTCATTCGATGCAGGTAAGGTTTCGACCTACATTTTTGTTTGTGATATATTGACAGGATACAAAAAAGTTTAAATAAATACATAAAAGAAATCCATTTTCTTATGCACCATTGTGCCCTGAAAGCAATTTGTCAAGCCCTCTTTACGTCGAGAAACTTTATTACATAGAACACTCTACTCTCACTTTAGTTACATACAATTAATATATCTTCTAAGCATGACATGATAAACTTTAATTGATCATTTATATTTATATAATTTGTGTTGTATTCATGTGAGAATAATGTTTTTATTTTACAACATTTTATATTTATATTTCACTAAATAGATAATTGAAATGGTTTATAATAATGAGTATAGGATAATTTCATAAAATTGTAGAAATTTTGTTGTTTTTGGATCGTGTAGATTAAGTCTTTATATTAAATGGCCGTGTGTTAGCCAATTAATCTAATATGTTTGTTAACCGCCAATACAATTCTATCAACGTTATAGATGTGTAGGTAAGTAGGAACAAGAGCCTACATTTTTGTATGATATTAATTAACATTTATTATTAGTAGTTCACATAATATTTTTATATTCCAATCGAATGTTTAATACGTATTGAATGAAATGCAATCTAATCTTATCATTGAAGTATGCATTGCGAGACTATTGGAACAATATGATAAAACATAACACCAGTACAAAACCCTTTTATAGGCCAAATGAAAAACAATGTTCGTACACAATAGCGTGGACAAAGGGATAATAGAATATAATAAATAACAAACACGCCTTAGGAATAATTTTGATCGTCTAAAACAAGCAGACGCATTTAAATAGCCCTTTTACATAATATGCCTTTACTAGTGTACTGTTTAATTCAAACATAAACTTACATAGAATTACATTTTTACGTTTTATAGTTGTTGGCATGTGTTTTAATTGTATCGAATGGGTATTATTTGTTCCTTTGTAGGGTTCCGTACCTAAAAGGGTAAAAATAGGATCCTTATGATGATATTACTAAGCCTCTGCTGTCCGTTGGACCAGGCTATAGTATCTCAGGAGCCGAGATAGCTAAAAAGCTGAAATTTTTACAAATTATCAGATCAAATTATCAGCGGAATACCTACATAATCATGAAATAGGTACGGAACCCAGGTGCGCGAGTACTTCTCGCACATGCTTTTTTAATTGACCCAAAGTGCTTATGACTAAAGAATATATAAACATTCTTAAAACAATATTATATTTTATTTCTTTTCACAGTTTTTGTATACTATGAGGAAAATATGCAAGCTTGTAAAATAATAAAATACCAGACACATACAAATTCATTAACACCTGTCATCGGTAATATTAATTGTATAATTGAAATTACTATGAAATCTGAGCCAGTGTTACGATGCTGACGCTGTAGATTCCTCCCTCATGTAGACATTGCAACTTTGTAATTCAATATTATAACATTCACTTGGTGACGCATTGGCTAATGAACCTGTAGATACGATGGATTGAATATACACGCAACGTCGGTTCGATTCCTACTTGGGGGTATATTTACATTAGGGAAAAAGGTGTTTAACTCATCTGTTTTGTATAGCTAAGACAATCGACGATGACGAGAGTACGAACATTTAAAATAAGCAAAGCAAAGAAAACTTACACTTTCCGCAAAACTAAAATGTATATGTATATGTAATGTATGTACGTAACACCAAGAAATTCATACATTTTTTTAGAATTTTTTGTATAACCAACTGATCGATTCAACAAATCGATTTTAAGAAAGATATACCTAATTGAATTATTTATTTCATCAATGTAATGAAGATTTAAAATGATTTGACAAAGCTTATAATATAGAGATATTTAGCTGTCTACAATTAAACGTGAGGTAACAACAAAAAATAACGACTGTCAGGGCATTCCCCTCTCTCGATTTGTCCGACGATACAGCACTCTCATTTATTCTGGGTCGCATGAAAACACGTATTATGTAAGTCCTTGTAATACAGTACACGGTTTTGTTTAATTTTTGACGCTTATTAAATGAAACAATGCAGCATATTCATCTATTGTGGGTCATATTTAAGGTAGATTAATAAAGAAAAAACATGGTAGTCATAATGGCAGTACTAGGTGTATGTCGACATATTTTTAGTTTTTGTTTTTTATAGATATCGGTGAAAATTGTAAGTGAATTAGTTGTGAAGAGGAGTATTTATTCAAAATTGAATAATCTTTTAAAAAAAAGATTAAAAGTTGTAAAATTACACACGATATATAAGCTAAACGATTTCTTGGCTTAGTAACATACGTTTATATGAAAATAATAAACAAATCTAGTTATTTAGTATAGGAACTATATTCTAAATAGCTTGACTATGAACTATACAGTAATATTATTTTATAATTATGACTATTTTTCGTGTCTGGCACTTCGCCCGAGAGCCTACACAACCTTACTGTATTTCCAAACAAACAATTTACTTGCTAATGGATTGCTCGAAACGAAATAAATCACGTTAACTGAGATACAAGTGGAATAATAGAAGAATTTGATTAAGAATACAATACATCGAGTACGGTTTTGGAATGTATAAAAATGTGTTGGTTTTTTGTTTTCCGAAAATTATAAAAACAATCGTGAGTAGAACTTTTATTTTAATGAAGGTATTCCTGAGGTGGTCCCGTTGTCACTATGCCAACCTCTGATGCTGGGATCCCGGGAAAATCGAGGGAACCTTCACATTTTATCGGCCGCCCATATTAACTTGTATACCAAAAAATACTAAAGATATTTAATATCTTTAGTATTTTTTGGTACTACTAATTTCAATAAGTTTACTTTTTAACCGACTTCAAAATGGAGCAGCTTTTTAAGTCTATTGTATGTTTTTTTTGTATGATTATTACTTGACTATTCCTCCAACTACTACTACTTTTTTGTATAGTCGGTCATGTTTCAGACCTGGTTCCATATAAATGTTTTATATATGTTGTTGATCAGGTTATCTGAAATTTAAATTTGTGTTTTATATATGATTGTAGAAAGTTGTAAAAGCCCTTAAAAAAATTGTACACTAGTTCCCATTCGAAAATATTGTAATCCTAATGCAACAGTGGCTAAGAACAAACTTAAACAAAAAGCTAAAAAGTAGAAAGTTTTACTTTACAATAAACGAAATTACTGATTTACCGATTACCTATTTACTAATTGTAAGGATTACAAAAGTTATAAAATGTTATAAGAAACTATATCGTATATATATGTATATATATAAGTATATAGTACATAAATATGTACGTAGGTATATATAAAATGTATAAAGCGTTATGAAATATAAAAATGCAAAATTACAAGACCGGCAGATCGACCTAATTCCGACTGGCAGACCGCCCGCGTTTACTTTTCACATACGAAAGAAAACCACCCACCATTTCCACTGTTATTTTACATCTAATTAACCATTCAAAAGTTGGCACCTAAATTATATTTGTTGACAGTACCAAACTATTGTTTTTACAAGATATATTGATTAATTATTATCTGGTCACGTTTTCTTATTAATAAGACAGTATTAAAAAAGTATGCCTCGATGGCCACTGAAAAATATATCAAAGTTGACAAAATGACTATAAAAATCTGTCTTACACTCAAAATATTAATAATGAATGGAATTTTGTACCTTCTTTTACGAAAATTCTACTTGTAACAATAATAGAACAATCGACTCTATTAGCATATTTGTAGGTTATTTTAAATATCAATGTATATAATTTCCATGTTTTAACGCCATAAATTATTGTACTTCTCGTGTTTCCGGTAAATTAAATTACTGAGAAAAGACACGTGCAAGTTTTATTTCATATGAATAGTCACGATAAATGCAAATATTATAACTCCTTATAAACATGATGAAGTTAAAACTAAGAAATTGTGTATTCAAAGAAACTATATTTTAATATTTTATAAATTTTCCTTCTTTTTTGTATGCTTTTACATTTAACAGAAATACGTGTAAATAGGTATAATACCTACATAATTTATATCATAAATAAAAATGACGTAGGATTTATAAATGTAAATTTAAGAAATACATTTAATAATATAAAAACAATGGACCTGGACCTTGTCTCAGCACTAGTCTCCAAAGTGAGGAACCTTACCTTACCGTGCCTGCTAGGCTTGTTGATAATAATAATAATGATTGTTACTTTACAATAATTATAATAAAGTCTATTAGTATAAATCTACAGAATAACACTATAAAAAAGTATAGTCACTAAAACACTAAATAAATCTTTGAAAAATATTTGTATAACACTATTTACATAATATTATTTACGTTTTTGAAATAATATTTATTTTATGGCTGTTGCATTAAGATAGTCCCAAAACACGTAAGTTTCATAATGTTACATTTCACGATTTGTTATTCAACACCTCAGTCTTGGAGAGAAGCCAACATGTAAATTGTGCGGAACTACCTGTCGATCATTTTAACGCTTCCTCTCCATATAATAATAATGAATATATCAAAATTGATAACGAATATCCACCATCCAATATTTTGGTTATTTTTAAAGTGTAAATCCACACTAAGGAGAGAAAAATACTTAAAGAAAACATATAAAAATTTGAACGCAACAGGATTTGAAATTCACAAATTCAAATTTCATCCACCATCTAGCTATTGTGGCATAGTGCTACAGCGTCTAATTTTAACGCGACGATTGTAGGTACGACCTCCCTCAGGAGAGTTTAGAATTTAGGCAGATAGCAGAGAACAGTGTCTTGCACACTATTCTATTCGCTTACCTTGATACATGCGGAATAAACTATGAAGCTGCATTAAATGCACTTATATAAATAATTTTATACCTATGCAACCATTTTACTGAAAACCTAAAAATATATCATAATGCAACAGATACGAAGGAAATAGCAAAAGGAATCCGTACAAATTCAAAATCACATTTTCATTTGCCAACGTCATAAAAAATTGATTCACATTATTCAATTTTGATAAATGATCAATATCGCATTGTATGACATGTGTGGGTGGATATTTTTTCATAAAACATTTTGCCCCGATCAACCTGGACTGTAGCCAAATTTTGTTAGATAATATCTGTACATCTTCTAGTTGAATAATGTGATCGTAGTAAATTACTTTTCAGTTGCATGTTTAACCTCATGAGGGATATAGGACTAGTACACTTTTTAATAGATACAGACTAAACCCTTTTAAAAATATATTTATAACTTTAAAACAATATTTGTTCCAGATTTTATTTTTAATTTGTATAAAATCGACGGTAATTTTATCTACGAACAGACTATTTATTTTAGTAGCTACATCTACATACTCGTAGTTGTAGAAAATGGCAAAATAAATCAAGTACATATACGTATAATATGTAAATTATCATATAAGGGAGTGCACTTTTCTAATCTCATATCAAATTTATGAGATAATTTGCCACTTTATGTAAACACTGATGTGATACGTAATGTCGTGAAGGTAATATTTTCGAACATTTAGTTAGGGCACGTCAACGTCATGCACACATGTGTATAAAATGTTCGCACCCAATACACATTAAAATTAAATAATAGCTCAAGGCCCGTTTATTTCTGTTTTATATTACAGTCTACGTCTCACGATATTTTTTTCTATAATCAACATCATCCTGCCACAAATTTAATGAATAAATATCGATGTCTAATGGAAGTTTACAGCGTTGCCATCTCTGAAAAATTAATAAACATCTTAATTATAGATTGGTTAGTAGTAGTTGGTGGTCGTGGCTTAAATTATTTTGGAAATTTGATTTAATTACATTAATATAATTAAAAACTAGAGTTGATTCATTTAAATGTTGATATTTATTTCATTACTTTTTTTTATTTTCACATGTATCGCGTGTATAATAAAACTCAATTTTTAGGAATTAATCAAAACAAGAGGTCAGTACTCAAATTCGATAAAATAATACATATTATCGAACGGGAATCGAACCAACAACCATCGTGTTATAGCCACACAAATGGGCCACGTACCCATTATTTATTCTTCTTTTAAATATATATATTGTCTTTCTCTTTAGGGAATATATGTGAATAAGTCTTATATATAGTTAAAAATTAAAGACATGATATTTAAAATAATATGACCATTTTAGATAATTATTAAAAAAATAGGTTTTTATGATAAACGAAACAATCTCTCTTGATAAAGTGTTAAAGGTTATCCATAAAATAATATTTTTCAATTGAATATTTTTTTTAAATAGGTTAAAGCTATTTCTGAGACAAGTGTACTTATTCTACGAAATAATACTATCAATTATAATAATTATTTACTATTTTACGTCGTGGCACAGTGAGGCAGTGGGACACACACGTCTGAATGTAAGCGCGATGACTATGAGATCGATCCCCATTATTTATATTCGCTGTTCTGGCCAGAAAAAAGAATTCGAACAGAATGTGGAGAATGGCGTATCTTCACTTTCTATTCCCTCCGCATACTCTGCTATTTGCGGAATATAGTGTGAAACTAAAAAAAAATATTTACTGACAATTCTAAATTAATATGTTCATAAAAAATATTTACAGACAATTCTAACTTAATATGTTAAATAGAGAAATTAGGCGTACCTACAGATGTCATAATACCAACACCAAATTAATTATACTTTAAATTTAGCAGCATTAAATTCGGAACATATTCTGTGAAAAGATAACAAGATTTTAAAACTATCAACTTTATTTAACCTTCATAGATATGAAGATTTGTTTAACAATGAATCGTTCAGAGATCAGAAATGTTGAAAAAATCAAAATTTTATTTTAAAAAATTTTAATTCTATCAATATGAACTTGTATAAATGGCATGAAACGAAATAACATTTTTGGATAGGGACCATAAAAAATTCTTTTGCGTTCAAAATTTTTATATGGATTTTCCATAGGTTTCCATTTTTTTTCTCCACGGCTTAAGAAAATCGCAATATGTAAATATTAAATATATTTTTGGTATTTTCTTAACAAAATGTTTGCAAAAAGAAACGCTCATAGATACAAGAACAGTCCTAAAAAACTTAGAAATTCTATAATTTAATTTAACTATTCTGAACCTTCAAAACATCGTAAACTGACATCGCATAAATAACCTTGATATTTAATTAGTGTATAAAATTTACATATACATTTACATTTTATGGTAACCATAATCATAATCTTCTTTCCGTAATCGTTTTTTATTTAATTTTGAATTTATTTATAAACTAAATGTAGTTTTTTTTTTTTATGTTCATTAAATTATAGTATAGGTGGTCTTGTGTCTGTACTCTGTAACTATTTCTTCTTTTTATTTTTGAAACTTTTATATAAAAATACATGTCAGTCAATATCCAATACTAGAAGAATGAACCCAACTTTACTACAAAATATTTAAGAAACAGATTCGGTAGCTTCCTATAAATATAGGAAATATAAAGTGTAATGTAAAAATAGACATCTGATCATCTTTAACTGATAATAATTTGTTATACATTAAGTGATACGTATTAATTTATGTTTGCTATAATAGAAATGTATTAATTTCATACAAAATATTATTTATAAAAAAATTGAAAAAACAAAAATTATTATATACAGAATTTAAATTGACCAACCGACTGATTACTTAGACTGATTAGAGTCTAATTGTGATATAAATTATGATAGCAATTTTTATTTCTTATGTGTGCGTTTGCCACACCTTCAAACATGAGCAATAACTAGGTTTTTATGTAGAACATTTGTAATTTATGAGCAGTTTTATTCTTAACTGTTTTGTCTCCTCGGGTCGGGCACACGTCTCCCATTTTAGTAAAAATTTAAAATCTTATTCGCTATAAATAACAAAATAACGACTTAACATAAATTTTAACGATTTAAAAATTTTCTTTTGGATATCTAACAAGACTCATTTATATTATTTTGTTGAATGTTGAAAACAAAAAAAAATATTCTTATTTCTTTTGTTTTTAATGTGTAAAATATTTTTGGATATGCATGTATGTAGTTTTACAGTAAATCACTTTTACAGCTAATCACTAATTACTTTTAATTGGACTAGTGAAGTCAGGACAGTTTCATTTTGATTTTTTCTTTCTTCTTTATAATTTCATTCAATGAATTGCATTATGTTATATAGTTATGAATTATATTTAGATATATAACGTCTATAACGTTTTGTAAAAACTTTGACTTGGTGACTTCTTGTTAAGGAAATGCATAATATAACAGATTCTATGCAAAATTAATATGCTAGACCACTGTAATTTAAATAGATAAATAAATTATTAGCGAATGCATTCAAGCAGTGAAATTTAGATTGTATAAATTTTATTGAGAGAGGTTACAGATGTCTTCAAACAGCCCGCTGGTCGCTCTTATCGTCCTGCAGAACGATACCGACAAATTATTATTGAGTCGCGTTCAGATGCGACCTCTCGCACTCCAGCTCGTTATCAGGTTAATGTGTGTCTATTTGCAAGTTTAGAACAATTAACAATGTTCCTGCAATGTTACTATCATTTTATGTTAATTTTGATCTTAAGCATATTATATTATAATTTTCGAGAAATAAACTCATAAGAGAGAGTTTTGCTAATATTGTAAGTATAGGAAATAAGTATAAAAATAAATGCACTGCTTAAATTTAACACAAATAGCACAAATTTAACATTTGTAGCTTTATGTTCATTCGAATGATTCTATTCAAAAGTGCTTGTATAAAAATGCGATGGTTCTCACTCGGGGGAAGGAATTTATTTATTTATATTCTTATTATTTACCCGTCGGGATAAGAGAAAGCGCGGCGTCGACTTCCGCCACGCAACACGCCTCAAATTCGCGCGGTAAGCGAAGAATACTCCGTCTTGACATAATATATGAGCTTGGCATATGAGAGATATAGAGTTAAGCGAGAGAAAAATAAGTCATAATTCTTCACTAGTACAATTGCCTTAACACTTTTTTGCTTTATATACAACACAACAAATTTCATTGAAATATTATTCATGTACGTGAAAAAGCAAGACTAGTTTACAAATTAATACATGGATTATTTTATTGTATTTTATTTTTCATTCTGCTATATATTACAATCTTCATGATGCAAAGCTTAATAAAATGTTAAAACTAGTATTTATAAATGCTCATCACATGTTATATAAATGTAATTGCCTACAATTCCTTGTACGATGTATTTTAAAATTGATGCCGTAGTAACGTACAATTTGCGTGATATTAGCAGCGTTCTATGGAATCCAAGAAAAATAAATGCAAATTACTCCTATAAAGTGACGAAGTCAACGTTTAAAAAAAACTTATAAACTATTTTATTTAGTATTAAAATATTTTTTAATAACTTATGCCTTGGTGAGTATATTGAGCCGGTACTGCAAAGGCTACGCTTTAACGTCGCGCCGAGTCGGCGCGTTTGATGTGGAATAGCGAGATAATTACAGAATTAATGATCTGATAGGTTGAGGCAGTTTTATCACTCAGACTGCGCTATCGGCCGTCCCACTTGCACTAATTCACAGATTTCAGGCCTTGAGATATGTTAGCCGACTTAGCGACTCCCAAATTGAACGTCGGGGTCGCTCACATTTCTAAATGAGTAATGCAATTGCAAATAATAATTCAATTATCACTTTTAATGTAGCTTTTGTAGATGGCACCGATATGCAATATACACATATACATGTGGTAAGTATATACTACTTACTTAAGAAGGAAGGACAAAATATTAATTCAACAGCTATGTTATAATGTAGTATCGCGTCGGTAAAACAATAATTTAAATTTTTAATTATGTATCATTTTCCTTTATAAATATAGATATATATTTAACAAAAGTCTCGCAGAATTTATAATAGATGTATGATAGCATCACGCAGTTCTCCTCATAATTAAGATCTCTATCTGTACGTTTCTACATAAACCTTAATGTCTGTAAGTTTACAATGATAATGGACTTTTATCGTGTACTTACTAAAGGATTTTGAGTTAATACAGAATTTAAATATTTGAGATGAAATAATATTATATGATTTTTTAAATTATAGTTATTATAAAATTATATGGTATATTATATTATGGTATATTATAATCAGGCAAAAAGTAGAACGGAGTGTTTCGACACTAGGGTCTCTCTGTTTACTCTGTTACATGCAGAATGACAACAAAATATACTTTTATTTATTTTTATTATATAACTGAACTTTTGTAGGCTTGGTTTTAAAACCACCTATTAAGTTTTACATGCATTGCGTGATGGGAGCATACACTATATAATTTATTATTTTTGTTCTATATAAGTATAATAAACGACAGCACTAACCTAGTCTCGCCACTACCTATAACATATAAAAACTAGAACTATATATAAAAAGTACAGGATCGTCGTAGTGCAGAGGCATAGCGTCGGCCTGTTAACGTGACGGTTTGTGGGTTCGATTCCTACTCGGGGAGAATGAATTATTTTCATTTTCTTTGCTCTCTTTCGCCACTCAACACGCAATGCCTACGCAACGAAGGGCGGAAAGCGGGAAACGGAGCGTCTTAATACTAGGTTCCTTCAGCTTACGGTCCCCTCTGCCTACCCTGCTATGTGCGGGATACAGCGTGAAGCTAAAAAAAAGTACAATATAATTCTAAATATTTCATATACAATTTTGTTAAATTGTACATTTAAATAAAACAAGGAAATAAATGCTCAGTAAAGTGTAAAGGATAACTTAGTTTTAGATGTCTAAAAATACAAGCTCTAGACATAAACAATTCCATAAATGAAGTGACTCTAACTAACAAGCAAACAGACGAGACAAAATCAAGCGCCTAAATAGCTGGCAAGGCTAATGGCACAATGGAGGCGTCAATAGATCGCATTCCCGGCCCGACCTGTAACCTGATTACCGCGCTTATTGGGTCACTGGCTACTCGATTACAATATTTATATTGCATTTTTAAAGTGTAAATTTGAATATTTATTACATAAGAAGATAACATAAGCTTCAAGCCTTCTTAAGATTACTGTAAATGGAAATAAAGTAATTCCAAGCAGTAATTTAGCGCGTTAGGTGGCAGATACTTGAGATACTAAAGAATAAAAAAAACTAATGAGACTACGTGTACATATGTCGTAGCCGCGCTTGAACATCTTTCCAGACGTACAAATTATTCCTAATTTTTATTAATTTACGTAGATAAAGCTAAAATAATAATAATACATTAAAAGACTGATCAATTTCTAAAATGATCAGGTAGGTATTCATTTGTATTCATATTTGTACCTATATAGTTCCCATATGGTAATAAAGTTTAGTTTTTTAACATGTGCATTGCTCAATGTTTCTTTGCCTACAAGCTATATAACATGTACAAAAATGTACATTGTTAGTACATAAATAATAGTTTCTTAATGATAACTAATGCACAATAAATGAAATGAAATTAATTGCAATGAAAACGAAGAACGCCAAGACGAAGGCTCTCGTCTAATTTTCTGCGTCCTACATAAAGAACAGCTGGCTATCCATATAAAGCAGAGCAAACGGTGTTGGATAAGATTGTTTGTAGTAAGCCAATATTTGAGAACCTCGGGTCAGGCAAAGACGCTTCGTCCATTTGCAAGTGCAAATTTTCCGAGATAAAAATAATCTAAGCTTATAAAGATTACGATAAACAAAAAAATATACGTTCTTGACAAAAACAAGCGAAATCTTCTAATATTAATATAATATACGTCATTTCAAACGTCAAGTATTACAATATTGGGATTGTTTTATTTCTTAATTGTACAGATATAACAAAATTGCTCACGAATCAATTATCAGGATGAGATGAAGAAAAATAAAAACTTTAATTATATGAACAGTTGTACTGTGTTGTATATGCTTAAAGTGTAAGAAATAGATTATTTCATTTCCTACCAGGATGTAGGTTATAATCACTAAATATTCAATTCACGCGGCGGACTGTAGATGAATCACAAGTAATAAGATTTATCAGTGTTGATTCTTACTTGAATATTAACCGTAACAAATCATCACATATATAAACATAGTAAGATAATATATTTCTATCTATCTATATATATATATATATATATATATATATATATATATATATATATATATATATATATATATATATATATATATATATATATCTATTTTTCTGAACAACATATGAGTTCTGAAACTACTGAAAATTTGTAAGTAGCAGGATTTGAACCTACAACGCCACTTCGAATTCGTCCAAGCGCTCAAACAAATTGTCCTATACGTCCTTATCGAATTATGATGTTTGCTCTTATAACAGTTCTAATACGCTTACATACTGTTCACATTTATTATGTAACCTGCGTAATTAATTGCAATACAACAATACTGAAAAATCTTTTACGTTTAGTTCAAAGGGTCGTAAACAAGAACATTCTGGAAGGGCTGAGTAAACTGCCTGAAACTCGCAAGAGGCCTTCAGCCGACATTACTAACACTATTGTTCTATTAATTTTTGGCAGCGGTACCAATTAGCAAAACGCAAATGAATTAGCGTGACGTTTGATGTTTATATATTTACGCAAAATATAAAGTTTCAGCTATAGCATTTCATTCATCTTTGTATTATTTTGTGCTTCTATTTAAAATATAAGATATATACAAATTTGATTCTTCAATTGGAACGGTTATGTATTTTCTTTCTGGGAATACAATAAGACCTTTATATTTCATTTTTATTAAGTTGTTAGTGTTACCAACTAATTGGACTGATCCTAAAATAACTCCAATTGCCAACGACGAGGGCATGACTCGATAGTGACCCACTCTCGTAACCAAGATCCACCAAACATTAATTTTCCTTATTTAAACACATGTAAATACTCGTATAGCTAAATAAGAAATTACATTCATTACTTTAATTATGTAAAATTAAAATCTTTATGTTTCGTTTGTATCGTTCATTTGAACTTCTATTGTCATCATTTATTTTAATAAGTATTTCATTTATTTTTATGAATTCAAAGCAGTAATCATTTTATAATTATATATATAAATGTTTGTGGCTGCGTTATATCCGCAGAACATGAGTATGTTATCTTATGAGAAACCAGTGCCAATAAAGATGGCCGTTTCCTTAGCTTTGTATTCGAAATCAAACGAAAAAATTGCATTACTGGCATGAAAAAAGCTTAAATTTTAAATATTTTTGTTCAAAACCAATGGGCCATGGTTTTACTATAATTGAATATATATTGGTAATTTATTCACATTGTTAATGTCTAATTTATCAAATATTGAGCTTAAGTGTTTCCCATTGAAATTATTTCTGTCAAAGTATTTAGAAACATAAATAAACACCATGATGATACGTTGAGCAATCGGCATTTTAATTTATACTCGTTCGTATCCCACTCGAATTGTTCAAGAGCTTCTCGAGAATTATCGAATATACACTAAACTAAACAAACAAATTTGGATTCATATGTTGATTCGTGTCGCAACAAAGGCCCTCCCAATTTTTTTAAATTGACCTCCGACCAAGGGCATCTAAACCAACGATTTGTATAGAAACAGCAGTGTTAATTTATTATTTCTGTAAACGCATGACTTCCGCTCTTTTGAGCTGTAGGAAGTGATTAAGTGTTGTTTCGTTAAAAAATAATATAACTTTGTACGTGTTACGATAACACTTGACTAAGTGGCCGACTAGAATTAAATGTTGACAGACATCATAGATGTAAATAAGAAAACAATGCATAAAGCAATGGTTACAGCTACGATGCCCCTTTATTAGTTATATTTCTTTTCTTATATATTTAATAAATTTAAATATTATCTTTATTACCTCTGTGCTTAATCTGAAATAAAATACGTGACATTTTTCAACGTCCATATTGTATTCGGTTTATTTTCTAATCAGTAACAGTTTAAATGTGAAGGCTCATTATGCACGGTGTTTACGGATGTGTGCGTGTGAGCTTGTGTGGGAGTGCTATAAACAAACACGTACTAATTAACATCCATTCATATGTGTGGAGGTCGTTCGACCTATGTGTGCTGCATCTTATCGTCAATACACACATTCTCACTGCAGAGTTTAGTCTTAACAAAACACTTGTATTGTTACTTTAAAATAAGTTAAAATATATCCCTAAGTAACGTAACATGTTTTACGAAGTAGGCTATAATATAACAGAATGAATGAAATGAAGTAGGTCAATGTAAGTCATATGTTTACTCATATTCGAGTTATTTATGATTTAAAACGATGATGTGAAACGAAATTTCCCCTAATCCGCTATTTTATTTATTTATCGTCATACAGGTATCTTTATATAAATGTATACGATAAGAATAAATTATAACATATAAAAAGTTTAAGATTTTAGTCATCATTGTAGCACAATTGGGGCCCGTGGACAAATTACAGTTATGGATTTTGTTAATCAATCTCAGAGGGTGTCCAGCCAATTATCTGTCCGATATTTGGTTTCCGGCATACGGGTACGCGACCCCGGGACCTCGAGCCACCACTTTCATAACCCGATCCAATCCATGTAAGTGGTGTCCCTCCCCTATATTCCAAGTCTTTCTGCCTCTTATTCCCTTTCCTTTCTTGGTTTCTCCCAGTAATGGGTTTGGAGGTCAGATGGCAATCGCTCCACTAAAAACCACTTCGCCACTCATATGGACCGATTGGTCTTAGTCGGAAGGCAGACCCTGGCAAAAAGCCGGGACTAATGCCAGGAAGAAGAAGAAGTTAATCAACACAATAATATCTTGCTGTGATAAAATTAGGGAAAAACTATAAAACAAGGAACTTAATTATATTTTGTCATCCGCCATAGATATATATTTTAAAATTGTTGAAAAGAATTTAACAAAGAGAGTTAAAATTGTTTAAAATATGATTCTTCTAGAAAACTGGAAGCCTACATTACTAATTTGAAAGCATGTTAAATTTTATTACCACATTTTGTAAATGAAGCCCTGTTTAAATAATTATTTCAACGGGCTCGTGGACAGTTATAAAAAGCAAGTGTTATTGCGAAGGCGGCGACTCATTCATAAGCTGCTCGTTTCTTCACTCCATTTCGTAATCGGATTTTAAAAATTATTTAAGCTTATTCTTTATAATTAATCATGGAAGATTAAATTGTTAGCTATATGTCGCATTAATATTGAAATTTATGTTCAAATTTTATGTTCTAACTGATTTGGATAAGATATACATTTTTAACTCTATAAATTTGTATAAGTTATTAGTTATTTATTAACAGCGCCGTTGGCCATTGGTGGATAGTATGACGGATAAGCCCGACGTGTTGTATTTGGTTCCAACTAACTAAACAAGTAGAGATTATTTGATAATCTAATTGTTAATTTCACTATAATTTTATTTATTAAATTTTAAGCTAATCTAGTTTAGTTTAGTTTGAAACAGATTAACATATTATGTGCGGATAGGAGAGGATCTCCTCTTGCATATATGAGTTATACTTGAATAATAATATGATATATTGTTATAATAATTGTTGATACCAAATGATATAAGCATTTCAATATAGTAATTTAGTGTAAGAAATAAAATAAATTATTGAAATGGAAATATTTTGTTTTTATTTATTTTAAATGCTATAACCATTTTATTTCTTTAGTCGGAGTTTTATAAGATTGAACCTAAGGTTAATCTTATTATTTTGTGATTGTTAAGAGCATTTTTTTAAACCATAATATAGATTGTCTTTAAATATGCAGACTATAATAAATCTACAAATATATTAATTATTCATTTTAGTACTTTCATAAAAGTCCGTACTGACTACAAATGTATCCAGAGTAAAACGTAAACTTTCAAATTGTGATTCCTTATATATATTAGGAAATAGGCTAATTTAAATGTACATTAAGCATTTTAAAGATGAATGAATGTCTTGTCTTTAACACGACAGGCGTCGTTGAGTTCTGTTACTTAACACGAATTACACATTCAAGTGCATTTAGTGTTATTTACAAGTTACTAACATATCTTCTGTCTTTCCGTTGGTCCGGGCTAATGTATGGAACAGCTGAACTGATTTGTATGAAACTCTCACTAGAAAATAGAAGAGTCTGTAGAACAACACTCGAGATCGAGTGAACGGGATCGAGATTTATGCGGGAAGAACATTTTTTATACCGAAAACGCGCGCGAGTACTTACCGGATAAAATATTGCATATATAATGTTTCATAGACAAAGTGAATTTGAAAGGAAAAAATATAAGTAAAATAAAATCTATCTATCAAGCGATATATGAATATATATATATATATATATATATATATATATATATATATATATTATATATATATATATATATATATATATATATATATATATATATATATATTCATATATATATATATATATATATATATATATATATATATATATATATATATATATATATATATATATATATATGTGTGTGTGTGTGTGTGTGTGTGTGTGGTGTGTCTGTGTGTGTGTGTCTGTGTATGCGGGATATAGCTTGAAGCTGAAAAGATATTATAGCTGTGTTGTACCTATATAGTATTCATTTGTGATTGATAGTGTGTCAAATTTCAAATTATTCACTTGTAGTTGTAGAACACATTATATAATAACAATTGAATAATGAATATTCAGGATGTTCTATAGTTAATGATTGTTACATACATACGTCGTCAATACAATTGACTCATAATCTGAGCTCTGACACGATATAAAAAATAATCCTGCTTACATTAAGTAGGTATATTAAGATTGTTTACCATTAATTTCCTTTGTTTCTATTACAATAATATTTAAAATGTAAAAATTCATGCTCTTAAATTATAATACTTAATCAACACTTTCTATGATCAGCTATCGTCAAGTGGTAAGTAGATTCGCCATTTATCTTTACTCAATGCTAATAATTTAATATTTTATTATTTATGATTTATAAACATGTATAATCAAAATCAAAATCTAAATATTCTTTATTGTCAGTCCTACTAGAAACTACCACCAGCTCGGAGGGCAGTTCTGCTGAGAAAAGCTGGCGAGAAACTCAATAGTTGCTCTTTTTTTATGTAATATGGGCTAAATTGCAATAAATAAAGACAAGACGTACCTACTATATCTAAAATAATATTAGTACAAATAGTAAGTACTTTAACCTGCCCACGTAGATTTGATAATCACGGAATACGCAAGTTCTATTATGGATTAAAATTATCTAATCTGACAAATAAATATTGATTGATATAACAATATGTTACCTGTTGATTTTTATCATTCAAAAATGTATATCCAATGTAGATAAAGTGCATTTCTATATACGAGTTTATATGTTCCGTTAGTTGATCGAGTGAGTTGATAATTAAAATAAAAAATCAATAATTATATTATTATATATGAAATAATACAACAAGGTAATTCTGGAATTTCTACAATTCTCTCATATCTCTAAAACTTAATATTAAAGTATGATTTATGAAGTGGACAAAACGTTATTTAAAAAAAACCAAAACTTATATCAAATATATAATTTTTGTGATATTCTAACTTTTTTCTGACATATACAGAATTTTGTCACGGTCCATTATCAAAAACATTGGTCAGTCTAGCATTTTATATTATGTAATATTATATATATTTCTAATTATAGGTGAAGGATTTAACTGGGTCTCTTATAAACATGTATACTATTGTGTAATGTTATCTCTTATTTATCGTACACTCCATTGTGTACTCTCCATTCAACGTGACATTGGCGAAGTGAATTGTGCTCAACTGGCACGCCCGAAACGCCATAAATAAAGAGAAGAAGAAGAATATTTCCGATATATTTATGTACCAAACGTTTACTATTATATATAATTTGTAACAAATTTTACAAGCTAGAATTGTTGCGTAAACGATTAAACTTAATATAAAATATATTTATAAGCAATGATAGACGAAATATATTGTAGTAATTTCATTGGATCTGATCTGATATTTTTTTTCGCCAAATAAATATCTTGCAATTGAACAAAACGCATTTGCTACTAATACGCTTAAACAACAGAGAAATATTTTAATTAATTAGCAGTATTTAGTTACAATTATCAATTACCAAATATTTTTTAACTAAATATTATATTTTGTGATTTCGTAATAATATAATAAATTTGTATTATTGAGTTAAATTGGATTTTGGAAGTGAATTCAACAGTGATTTTTTTATTATTTATGAAAAAAATATTATTCAAACGTATTACCGATACAACAAATCTTTATATACACATAAAAATATACAATATCTTATAGATGCTAAAAACTGAATAGCGCTGAACATCCTTGCTTTTAACATAAACAGACGCTCAAGGTTTTGTTCGCTGTAAAATTACAAAGTCATACATTTTCATATTATGCACAAAGTAATTAATTAAGCGGACATATATAATTAGGGAGGTTACTAGAGGTGCTCTGTTGTTTTTATTATTTTGTAGGTATCTGTATTCGACAAAAACAGCATCTACTTAAATATTTAATATTTAAAACTACGCAAAAACCGTGATAAGGATCTGTGTTTTTTTTAATTCATACGTTATCAAATCATCTAATGTAATGAATAATTTTGTACTGTATATTTTAGGTCGGACAAAATGTTTTAGAAATAAAAAAATAATATAATATTAAATAGCTTAAAATATATTTATCTCTACATTATTACTAAACCTGTAATAATAATAAAAAAATTGAAATTCGTTTACAAATTAAAATTAATAACATATGAAAACCTGATATTTTTATATTATAATCATCAGGTAAACAAACCTAAAGCAAAACGATTTATAGAAAAGTGCATTTTTCACTAGTGCTAGAATAATCTGTATACACGATTTACAAGAAGTAACCTAGATATATGTTGATGAAAGTGAAAAAGTGTAATGTTAAACATTATGTGAGCACATCTATTTTAAACATTAATGTTTATTGACGTTTGCGAAAGAATAGAGCAAGACGCTTCGTTTAATTATATCATATAATAGCTACATAAATTTTATTTGTACTATAAATGTATATTATGAACAATTTTATTATAATACTAGTGGTTGATACTGATGTATACGTTATATTATATTAGTGAATGTTCAGATATCTAAATAAATAATATAATTACCACAAAATATATGAATAATTCTCCTCATTAATTTAATTGCTTAATATTTATGACTTGCAACTAAATTATTAATAATATTCATGTATTATCTTATCAAACATCAAATTAAAAAATGACTATAAGATCTGAGCTGCTCTGAGTGGGAAAATCTCAACTTCTCGTTGTTTACTTTACATTATGCTCTATACATATGCTAATGAAACGCTAAGCAGCATAAATCATAAACTTCCATACGAGATTCACGCCGATTTCGAAACGGAAATAAGCAAACTCTCGGCTGAATAAGGAAACGGGAATACGTGATAAGCAGTACAATACCGATAATATCTTATGTTTTCCGACGCAAGGTCACGTTTACCTTAGCACGTGCCAGGTACAGCGTGCAGCATCTGGATCAGATCCTTGTTGGCAGCTCCACAATCTCCGAGTCCTAATATCCTTAGGGTTGAGGACTGACAACAGGGTCGCTTCACTGACGACAGCAAAGACTCGAGCCGAAGCACATCCGCACCGCCCGGCACAACACACCGACCGATCAAAACATAGCTCTCACGAAACTTTTCGACACACAGACTCGATTTGCAAAATTTATTCATCGCATCCGCCGAAAACACCTAAAATTTTTACGAGCCCCGAAAATAGGCACAGTGTGTAGGGTTCCCGAGAATTTTCGCTATCACGCCGCACAAAAGCACCATGAACTGTTTAAAAACACCATAAGATGGTAGAGCAAGGCGGCAGTAGCCGGAAAACTCGATTTCGCGATACACACGTGAGTGCGAGGCGCTCACCGGCTACAGAACCGCGCGGTAAACAGACAGAGCGCGCCTCTACAACATACGCACACACTCGCCTGCCTATACACATTCACTCACACGAATCGTTTGCCTGCGCGCGCATTCTCGTTCTCTACAAAAATAGATATCACGTCATTGCGAACCAATCAGGACACCGGACGATAACGATATATTAAAATCCTATTGGTGAAGACTTTATTGGCGGATTATATACAGTTCAATTAGCGATTAACTAAAACTTTTAGATAAAAACTAACCGATATCAAATCATTTAGATAGTTATCAAAAATACTGGAAAGTAATAAATATTATCAGAAAGCTACAAAGTAGACTTTTATTGACCTTGAGATTCTCAAATTATCTCGTAATGAAAATTATCATTCAAGAATTCGTTACCGACCGCTCTACGAATTCTACGTTGCGAGTAAAGTTTCGCTGTTACTACGGAAACGTTAAAATTTAAATTACAAGTATTAAAAATAGACTATGCTTATAAATTTTAAAATGGCTAAGTAATTTCAAATGAAACAGTATTTTCATATTGGTTTTCTAATATTAAAATTAAAACGCGTCTTGACATCATGACGAAATGTTTTCACAAAGAACCTACGTTACACAAATTTACATGTAAATTTAAAATACTTATACTTTTATTTCAGCGTAGCCAATTCCAATTAAAGGAAACACGGTATGTTAATAAGCGCAACGCACTCGTTCAATCGCGCCTTTGCCTGCATATTGAATTCAGGGGTCAAAACTACTACGCAAGCCATTTTCATCTTTAATATTGATAAAATAAAGATCTATACACAAATTGATATTCTACTATAGTTCTAAGAATAAAAATAAAGTTAGGTATTGTTATTAACATGCATGTGACTGGCGAATTATTTTATGTATTATAATTTTGTTACTATAACAGAATTTTAACTACATATTATATAAGCATATACCAAAATGGGTTAATCATCTGTATTTTTATTATGAAATACGTAGTATATTGGCTAGCTATGATATAATTCTACTGAGAAACAAAATTTGTGATCAAAATCTGAAAAGAAAAAAAATATTGTAGATATCAAAAATGATTAATGAAAAATGTTTGGCAAATCCATTTGCAGTGGATAATAAAATGTAAAATTCTGTTCTACCTGTACAAATTTGTCCATTACAGCATTGAGCACAATAGTGCTGGATACAAAATTCGATAAATCTTTTCTTAGTGCTGGCTGGAACTTGGAAGTGATTTCTTAAAGATCCTACATACTACATTTTAGTTGCCATGCCGAGCTTTGACTGTGCGTTAACTGTCAGTCATTCAGTGAATAAGATACAAAATGTAGACAAATTTAATATCAAAATATAGCTAATATACATGATAGTATTCACGAATGCAGATTGCATTCGTGAATACTATCATGTATATATACGGGCATGGGTATAATTTTGACTAGGAGGAATGAATTACTGGATTTTTTCCGCTCTGGTAAAAGGGCGAGATCTCGAATTATTATAGCGGAGAATGTATAGTTTTGACACTAGGCTCTCTCTGCTTAGGCTATAAAACTAATTAGTGTATTCTTTGCGTTTTAAGTGAAATTTCATTTAATTTATCTATTTTATGACATACACTGTGACTTATGATGTAAGTAGAACAACCTAGTTATAAATCATTCCAATGTCCATTTTTCACCTACATTGCAATATTGCGTGATAAGAGGTTAAACGTAAGGGAAATTTATTACGTTACTTAGGGTAAATTAAAAGCATATGTAACATGTATGTACATTTCATGTGAAACCCACTATGCACCTCTCACATTTCAGGGGTATTATTAATTAAAATATGCTTTAAACCGATATATTACTAATATCGAATGTTATTTAAAATAAGAATATTCATTCTTGCTTTATTTTTAGAACTTCAAATAATTGACCACCGGTTCACTGAAGTTAATGCCTCAGACTTGAAGAACCGGCACAAGAAACTCAGCGAGACTTTTTTTTCCTTCTACATAAAGTAGTAATTTAAACCATTGCAACTGGGGAGCTCGCTATTGTATGTGCCTTTATTTAATTGTATGTGCTAAAGCATGGTATTTGGTATTCACATCTCACTCAGTATGTTTGAAATGGAATATCGTTAGCAAAGTATATATATAAATATTTACATTTATATATATCATGTATTATTAATTTTAACATATTTAAAATCACACACTATAACTAGTTTTTATTTGATCATATTTCTAAATAACATTTACAATTAATTGAAAGTCATTCATCACAGTTTTTAATTATAATCAAAGGCTAGTTCAAATAAAAGATTTAAATTGAATTACAATTTCAATGCCATTCTTAATTAACTAAACTTTAACTTATATATGTGAAATAGAATAAATGTCACTTTTATTAAACATCTTTATCCTTTAATTATCCTTTATCACCCCGCATAAGTAAGGTGAGTCAGAAAGAGCCTAATTATTAAGACACTACGTTCTCCCAATTTTCGGGAAATTGCATGTTGAGAGGCGAAATTCAACGCATCGTTTTGTCACTTTTGTAAAGGAGAAATTAAATTGTATAAATAATTCAAATATAATCGAACCCAAAACCTTCGCGTTTATATTCAGACGCTGTCTACGACGGTCTCGTAAAGTTGTTATTTTATTTTTGCTTGAAATTTTTATTAGGAATTAATTTTATTGAATATTTATATTTTTAAGCTATGCAAGTGATATTTGAAGGTACGCAAAAACGGTGACGATGTGTTTATTTATATCATCATCTTCTTCTCTTTATTAATGGAGTTTCGAGCGTGCCAGTTGAGGACAATTCACTTCGCCAATATCACGTTGAATGGGCTATATCATCTTATTACAATTTGATCGATTTAAAATTGAGCATAGAAGATCTAATAAACGAAATTGTAATAAGAAAATAATAATTGAATAATAAATAAATAATTAATTAAAAGTTATATATTATTATTATTTCAATACAAATACTTGCCATCAGAAAGGAAAATTATACCGTATACCGTATAAATTATATTTTGAAATGTTTATTGAATAGATCAACTCAATTCACAATAGAATATTCAAGTGTTAATTGATATTTTTTTTGGTAACTCTGCATAAAGATTACTGCTAGCTAAGCAAAACAGGCAATTTAAAAAACAGAATATATTAATAATATTACTAAGCTACTATGACATATAGTCATAGTGCCTTTTCAAGTAGCTTTTAAGTAAACTTTGATTTACTTATAGAGTTGCATAATATCGTGCCCCTAAAATCCACCACCACCACTTGCCACTTAGATCTATAATTCCGACAGGGCTTGATATATAGATTTAATAAGGCAAGATATTTAAGAAAATAAACATAAAGTAGCTATTTCGTTATTTAAAAAAAATAAGTGAGCGTTGTATTATGAGATAGCATTGATAATATCATGCGGAGGTTTGATAAAATATCGTATCGTAACAATATCGTGAATATCCTCTATGTATAACCTTAGAATAAATTTGCTTACAACTTCCTTGAGAGCATACATTTTCTAGGCAAAATAATTTTATGGACGTAAATTATTTTATTTGCTTAATAATTTTCCAGATAGATTGCCATACGAGTTTTGATGTTAGAGAAAAAATTAAGTTGCTGGATCTGAAAGCTTTACTTACCCTACCCTACGTCATAAAACCATCGGTTCCGATTTTTCTTGTTAAACGTAGGTGGTGAGTTATAATCTTCTCATTGGTGGGTAACAATATTCTCCCAATTTTAAACGGTCTCTTATTGTAGATTCCGGGATATTAATTTTATTTTGATATTAACTTTGAAGCAGATGTTTTAAAGTATTTTTCCGTTCCCAAGCCTATAACGCAGCCTTCGTATTTTAAATATCCCATTTCTTTTTTTTATTTATAAATTTATTCATCTAGAGCATAAATACAATATGTAAGCATTTTGGCACAATATACATATATAATAACTTATCCGATGAAAAATATCCGAAAAATTATAAGAAACACTAGAAAAAGCTTGCAAGACCCAGTATTATTACGTTGCTGCTCAGAGCAAATTGGCCGTGAACACAAGAAGAATATCCTGGATAGCGCTAGAAGTTATTAGATTTTGCAACCATTATCAGACTCACGGATTTATCCAACTCTCCCCTAAGTTATACAATTTAAGTAAGTTATTATTAATAATATTATTATCAATCTTTAAAATATATCTTTGCATACTGGTACATGGTAATGGTACATGGTATGCAAAGATGTAACTGATGTTCTTTTTACTGAGATTAATGTCGTTTTTACTAATTCAAGAGGATGGCTTATATGTATAATTCGGTATCATATTACAGTAAAGACGACAATGCTATCATATTATAGTAAAGTCTTACCCGCTAAATCCAGTATTAACAAATATTGTCCAGGCCGGCAAAGCCATGAGGGCAACATTATTTTTTTTTACAAATGCAAAATTTACATTTTGTTTAATTCTTACAGTTCTTGGGTTGAAATAAAGTAATTAATCAGAAGCATAAAATTTTACGCATGAAATCAAGCATACATAATAAAATTGTGGCGTAGCTTAAAGCTTGTTGTTATGTTATTTATGACTAAGGCGAATTCGTGTTTCAAAGTTAAATTTCATCCGTGAGGCAATCATTAGGATTGTCTTACAACTTAAACGCAATAAAAAATTACGTCAGCGTTTAATATTAATTGTTTTTTATTCCATTTCGTATATAAAATATTCTCATGATCGACGTTTTTTACTATATACTACGCTTGATAGACTTACAATATATCCGCGTTACCGATGATACGACGCGAACTCAATCGGACCAATAATTTACAACTTGATCACATTTGAGATGATCTTCCTTCGTGCCTACTCTTAGTCTTTTTAGAAATAGTTTCTGAGACTCTCTATAAATTCTAATAATAATGTTATGTTTAGATTGAAGAGGTGCATTTTTAATTCAAAAATAATGAATATTTAATTAAACAAAAATATTAAAATATTGTGAAAGCTTAATAGTAGAGCATAATAGTATTTATTGTTGGAAAATGATTTTTATACTTTTTTAAATCTATCCACTTATATCCAAAGTATACTAATAGGAAGTTATTCAGTATGAAAGCACTTAAGAAAATTTTGTTGGTTCTTCGTGAAAATTATAAAACTATATGTTAGTCCCCAGTTTAAATCCTGCTACATTCATATTTTTAAACGTTTTTTTTTTATATTTTCCTATCTGTAGTGATTCTTTAATGAGTGTCATGAGTCATGAGTCAAAATTCTATCTCTGTAACTAACGTTCCTTAATAACTAGTTATTAAACTATAAATGCACTTCAAAATATAAAAAAAGGTTTTTTAGAAAACATAAAAATGATTATGAACATAGAAACTTACGGAAGCTGTCCAAGCAATCACTAAGTCATATGTTTAAATTAACATATCAAGCTGGTTCGAGTACAAAGTTATATAGTACAAAATGAGTGCAAAACATAATAATGTTTTGTTAATAGTGAGTAACAAAATATTGCTGCCAAGCAATCTGCTAAGGGCCCCGGCAGCGTTTACAAGATACGGTACAAGCTGAGCGAAGTGCGACTTGAACGACCATCGACCATCCAGGGTCAGGCCCAGATACTTCAACTGGGCCCGCACCTCCGCCTCCTGATCCTGGATACGCAGAGTAGCCCCACGGGGTAGACCCTTGCGAGGGCCATAGGAAAGGAAGGCTTCAGTTTTAGATATATCTCTATACAGAGACCCAACCGACCCACCGCTTGGATACAATTGATAATAAGGCGGGCGCCTGTTTCAGCCAAGCGTGCCGCCTCCTGGTAAGTCTGACTAGAGTGTCACCTGCATAGCAGATAATATTCAAACCTGGAGGAAGACGACAGCGCAGGAGCCAATCATAGCCGATGTTCCAAAGTAACGGGCCCAAAACCAACCCCTGTGGAACCCCAGAACGGACACTTCATCAACAGATCTGGCTTTTACTGCCAAGTGTCAACCCATATGACTACTCTGTTTTGGAGGTAGTCATCTAACAGCTGCCGGAGATTGAGTAGGTAGGTATCGGAAAGTCTCTCTTAGCGTCTCAAACGGCAGAAGTCCTGGTCAACTTGAAGTATCCTAAATTACAGATAGATACATACATTAAATTACAGATAGATTAAATTACAGATAGATACTATAAGGGCTCAATTTTTTTTGTACGAAACCGTAAAAATGTGAAAAATGTTTTAAAATATATATTTTTTTTATATATCCTGGGCTAACTTAGGCTCAACATATTCCGTTCTCCGCTTTCTGTACGAATTTGAGACATCGAGTGTTGAATACCGGATCTCAACGCCGCTCCTTGCCTTGTTCGAGCGAATAAGTGAAGTAAGTCATTCCTCCGAGTGAGGATCAAAACCACAATTATCGCGTACATTGTCTCACTTCACCACTATAGCAAAATATACTACTTTTAATTATAGTATTACATAATAAATGTATATCTATAGTGACTATATAAATATATTATCACCTTAAGTACTCGGCTTCTTGATTAAGCAAACAACTTCGCGTCCAGCACGTCGGAAATGTCACTTCGCTAACGAGATAGCGTCTCCACTAATCCCGATGATTAACGTATGAATAAAAGTAATTTAGACTGGACATAAGGCAACTCCTCACACCAACTAGAGAGATACAAATGTTTAATACTATTCAGCTTAATAGTGTGTGTGTTTTTGTGTTTTATAAATGAGGTAATAACGTGTCATTTCTGTTGGATTACGATTAAGTTCCTAAAATAAAGATTATTTTTAAATTATATTAATATAACTATAATTCTTATTAACTAACGCTATTGACATTTTCTGGGACATTAATATAAAATACAATGGTCATCAAGTAGTAATATGTTCAAATATCGTAAGTTTACGTTTTTTCAGCATGGCTAATTAAAATTTGGTGTTACGTTCTACTTCCACCTAATATCACCTAGTATCTTTTAAGTCAGTGAAAAATTAAAAACTATGTGGCTATCAAGAGTTAAATATATTGTATATTCCTTTTTTTATATACATACACACACACACACACACACATACACATTTAAAATAGTAATTCTTGGAATCTTGTTCACAATTTGAAGTGAAAAGCAATTCACAATTTTTTACGATTTATGCAATTATGTGGGGTTGTATTGTAGATATTATTACACTCTCGACATATTTAGAATAAATCAGGACACTTAATCATATTAGTAATTCATTTGTGGTTCCACAAAAGAAACAAAAGATTAACAAATGACGTGTCCATAAAACATGTCAGTAAAGTGAATATGAAAGGGGAACTGTAGGGAAACATTTTCAAACGCTACATCAATAGTAAAATTTCGGTGTAAATCGTGGTATTATGTCATCGTATCATAAGAAGCCTAGTTGACACATTGACGGGACAAAGGCATCGCATACGCTCACAATTTATCTATCACTCCGCAATGTTTGTCTCATTCCTGAACGTTAGTATTATATAGACATGTCAATAGATTCAAAATGCAAATTCAAATTTATGTTGTAACAGTAAGTCTATTTGGTTAAGTGGATTCGAATGGCAATGACAATCGCCGGAACCACGCCTCTGAAGTCGTGACACTTAATTGATAAAGAGATGAATGATTTTATTTAGACCTATAAACTTTATTAATGTTATCTATTTGTTATCTATTCTATAATGTAATAAATAGAAACACAATCTGATATTATATTATTGAGTAAACTTTGTAATAATATTGTCTTCTTAATTCTAAACTTTAAGCCCGTGCCTACACTTTTTCAAAGAGTGCACTAATTCATAGTTCACACGTCACTCCAAGAATTGATGTCTTTTGTTCTACGTTGTAAATCTACCGTAGACAGGGATCCCTGCGTTCTATCGTTAATAACCAAATGTGAGGAATTTCTTACTGAGAGGAATAACACGTGCGTCTATGATAATGGGAACACATTAAAATTATTTGGGGCTCGAAATATAAATGAGTATACCCGTCTTTGACAACAGTAGTGACATCGCGATATGGACAAATGGCTCTTTGTAATAACTTCGGAGAAACAATTTGGTGGACGGAAATTCCTTCTTTTAAATAACGTAATCAATAATCCTGTTAAAAATGTTAATAAATATAATTTGACTAGCTTTTAAATTACGACTTCGCCTCCATGGTCAAATAGAAATAACTAAGAGTTATCACATGACAGATTCTGAGTGCCCGAGATAACTCTTAATAGTATAGTTCTAGTTTTTAGTTCTCTATAAATGGGCTATTTCGAACAATAAAGTTTTTTTTCAAATCAAGCTAGTAATTCTTGAGATTTTCGCGTTCAACCAAATATTTTTTTCAATTTAATAATATGAAATTTAGAATAGAAGGACTGTAGTGTTCCGTTGTTGTGGCGTTTTGAGCGTGTCAGTTGAACACAATTTACTTCGCCGACGTCACGTTGTAAAATGAAAAAATGAAAAATAGATCTATTACTATAGAATTAATTCGGATATATAATATAGAAGTAGAAATAGATCGGAAGAATTTGTAGGAATTGGTATTGTAGTTTCCTTTACCATAATGAAACCTAAAGATTTTTTTTTAAAGGTGTACTAAGTGATTTTCGTCACTAAATATTTACCAACGTTTATAGTTTACATTAAACGCTGAAAAATACAAACTTAAAATTCTCTTATTATTAATTCTTCCAAAATATAGGCATATTGCAACAACAAACAAACCATTCGTAAAACCTTTAACTTTCGCTGTTAAAAGGTGCTAATTCTTCAAACTTTAGTCAAGGCTCTATGAGTTTGATTAATGTAATGAGCATATCAAAACATTCTAATATGGTAAGGCATATGTTATATATCATATATATTAATATTACTACTTATTCATTTATATTTATTTCTGTATACACTGTATATTGTATAATATAGTAGTTCTTAACTTGCAATTTATGCTGTCTATTCATTTGTGTAATATATGAATAAAATAAAGGAAAAAAAAAAATCTGTTTACATTCTCTTACAAATTACAATACTGTTTAAATAGATTCTATTGAATGAATTCGAATCGAATCATTGAAGTGTCTCGATTGTTCGAATACCATTAATATTTAACTCAAGATACATATAATAATTTCAAATCGATCAAATAATAAATGTAGATATGCAATTACCTAATGAAACTTTAAACAGCGTCAATACGATTATTATTGACAACACCTATGCACAGAGGATTTTAAAAATAACCTTGGCATTTAAAATTAATGAAAGACTTCAAGCCACTTATATTTTTGTAACTACATATTTAAATATCTATCAATAAAAATTAAAAATATATAAGCTATTTTACCTATAATAACTTTTCTGTTAAACTTACTATAATGGTAAAGGTCGAAATAAATCCTTTTGTATGTGTAAATGTGAATTTCATAAGCAAATGATTATACATTTTTTGAAATGTTTTCGTAAATAAAGAATTTATTTTAGAAATCATAATAATAATATATAACTAATGATATTTATTAAATTCTTCTTGCAGTTATTTCACATCACATCCTTTGCATGCATATGTTAACAAAATTCGTAATAAAGTAGCGAATACACAAATATAAATACTAGGATAGATCCATATAAGGCCCTCATCAATTTGAGAAATAAATAACGTTGCTCTAATTTTCTAAATACTTTTCATCGTTTGATAAGCATTTTAGACATTGGACATGGAAATTCCAATTCCATACCCCCATGACGTGAAACTCCTCCACCTAGCCGTAGGTGTTTAAATTCGACTTGGATTTAAATAAATGGACACACAAATGATAATTTCATATAAAATCAACGATAAGAATATCTAGGCACAAAATGGGGCACCTACTTACTTTTGTTATAAGTTTTAATTTTGAACGTAAAGTTAAGATAATAAAAATATTATATATATAAAAAAATATATATATATATATATATATATATATATATATATATATATATATATATATATATATATATATATATATATATATATATATATATATATATATATATATATATATATATATATATATATATATATATATATATATATATATATATATATATATATATATAATATATATATATATATATATATATATATATATATATATATATATATATATATATATATATATATATATAAAAAAATAAAATATTATGGCTTAACGAAGCGTCACTAAAGAGGACAATATGAAATACCTACATTTTATTCATAATTCAAGTAACCTACTAGTTAAATGAATGATTGTATACAATGATGTGGTTAGTGTGACTTAATATACAAATAGGTATATTTGTGATGACTAAAAGGATCCTACCCACGGACGAAAAGGACTAAGATTATAGTTAACAGGTTGTGACCGTGACTCAATCCTTCGGTGATGTAATGCCTCGTAATTGAACGGGTGATTCGGCTCTTACATACGTCTAGTGCTTCCAAATCTATTTTATCGATGATCAAACTTAGTTTGGCGCCAAATATTTAGAATTAGAACATACTTTAAGCTTACGAAGCTTTTTAAAATATATTATTTATTTATCAAATAGCAGAGAAGTGAAGTAATGTAACTATATTAAAGTCTAATTACATTCGTAGGTAAATTATTTTAGCCATTTTATCATCAGAGCTTCACTGAGCAGGCAGTGTAGCTTCCTTGTACTATTATAAATTTTTATTGAATTTGCTTTTGTGCGATTTTTTTAAACACTAAAACCTACCTAGAGTCTAATCTTGATATAATACAGCAAATGAGAACTGGATAATATATATACAGTTCTATGTAATATTACAATATGTATTATAATATATACAATAATGTTTATTATAATATTATATAAAATTTACTGACACTCGATATCGACAAGTGTCCACTGTCCAACACCAAAACAACTATTACTGAACAACTAAAAACATAACGTCATTTCACGTCACTAGTGACGTGTTATGAGTATATTTTTGAGTGAAAATTTCAATATCGTCGATATGTTTGTCACTGACAACATAATACTTACAAAATATCAACTTTAAATCTTTTGATACTAATAATGATATAATAAATTTACATTCTTTATAATATAGTACACATGAATACAGTTAATGATTATTTATATAAGATTGTCGCTTTAAAAATGACAATGAAAATATTTTGTTTTTCAATTTGTAAGCTAACACAGTTTTATGTTTGGGATGGTCATGTGTAGTGGTGGTCATAGTAGGAACATACATATATTTCAGCTATATCAGTGCGTCTATGTTTTTAATATAAATATTTCACATCACAGGCTCTCGACAAATTAGTAATTATGGAAATTATTATCTTGTAATCAAAGGACCGTCGGTTTGTGGGTTCGATTCCTTGAACTCGAGGAAAATGAATTATTTTTATTTCCTTCGCTTTGGTAACAAGGCAAAGTGCGACGTTGAGTTCCGCCACTCAACACGCAATGCATCAAAATGTCTTAACACTAGGTTCCTACGGTTCCCTCTGCCTATGTGTGGGAAACAGCGTGAAGCTATTATATTATCTTGTAATTATGGAAATGCTTTTCCGTAATTGAAAGAAACACTAGTTACTTATATAGTGTTTTAAAAGATTACTGTTTGTATCCAACAAACAACAATTTTTAGGTATTTTAATTTTTTAGAATTTTCAAAAAGTAAATTTATAGTCTTATAGGAAAAAAAAGATTCTTTCAGAAATGTGTTATATTTCAAAAACCAGTGTGTTATTATATAGATTATAGTATCTGAATAAGCAGTGTCATAAGTGATATAATACAAAGAAAATTAACATCGTTATCTTTTGAAGATTTTTTTAATCATTTTTAAGCGAGTGATCGCGAGCAACGGGAGTAGGGGACGAAGCTCTTTATTGAATAGGTAGGTACTATTAAAAGTACTTATAAATAAATTAATGGTAACTTTAGATAATTGTCTCGCTTGCTGGCTTCATGATACAGTTAATTTGGTTAAGTGTCTAATAAGACTCATGGTACTGGACTCATGGTTTAATGGTTCTGGATTCCATTCTCTTTAAGTACATTTTTATGTACTACTTCTATTAATTTTTATTCTTAGAAAGACAGATTTGGGATTCCACCAGCCTGCATCCAATTTTTGAGGCGAAACTTGTTGCGCGCATGGGGGTAAAATGTTTACAGATGAAACTCAGTAATGTGACACAAACGATGTGGTGTGACGCTTTTGCAGTGGCGAAGTGTCCATATAACAGGATTCCCATCGAGTAATAACATATAGCAAACTTTAGTAAATCTTATAAATACAATAATAAATACTAAATAACAATTAATTACTAACAAAAACCTAAAAATTAAAAAGTATACATTTATAATTTCTATAAATTTTCAACACTTTCATTACTTTAATTACAATTCAATTAATTAAATGTTTAACATATCTTCTTTTTTTCATATAAAGCTTTAGATTAAATGCCTTTAAGCTAACCTAACCTACCCGTTAACAGTAAAAATTGTTTGGATATAAAAAAAAGTTAAAAATGAAGATTAGTGTGTTTAAGAAAGCTTTGATGTAAATTTTGATTTCATTAATTTAAATTTACATAAAAGTTCAATCCTAAGCATTGAAATATGTTTCCATATATTTTTCTATTACTTTAACAATTTGCTAATTCTACTCGAATTATGACTGAATCTTATGAATCAACAGAACAGAATATAATTTAAACAAAGCTCTTTTTTATAACGTAAACGTACGTCAAATCACGTCGTTGTGGCGCAGTCTAAATGTCTAACTGCATAACAGTTCTAGGTTCCATTATATCTTGGGGAAAATTTTATAATATTTTTGTAGTTTAAATGTTTTCTCTCAGCAGAACTGTCTTTCTCACCGATGGTCCCTGACTGGTTACTGGCATTTGACGATTCTAAAGTGCTTGTAGTGGCCTAATTGATTAATTATTTATATTTTATTTTTCTTTTCTCTATGTGGTAGGTAAACTGCAATGCGGAACTGTAATTTTATACAAATATGTGTTTGCTTTTAAAATATACAGAATAAGTAAAACTCTATTATTTGATATTTAAAAATTGTGTAATATCATGACAGTGGACAGATCGAGATTGTGTGACACGTAATAAGCAAAAGAACCAGTCGCTGCGTGTAAAACTAGTCTCGGAGCTTAGCATAAAGTTCACGCATCGCTAATATATTCCACGACGACTGAGCTCATAGCCTTTAATAGAATTCCCAATCAGCTTAAATGTTTAACGGTATTAAAGTAAGTAAAGTATCGAAGGAACCTTTGCATAGTATATATAGACCTCGCACAGCTTATAATTTTTAATGACTTGACGTTTTAAAGATTTAAACGTTAAAATATTTATGGTTTCTTTAAACAAGACTTAAATTCACATAGAAACAATGTATATATCTACCACGGTACAAAAAGTTTCTAATGTATAACCCACTTGTAATCGAAATACAGATTTGTCATTTTAAGATACTTAATTACTTTATTAACTTAATACAGATTAATAAATCATAAAGATGAAAAAAATAAATACGAACTACAAATTCGGCTGATATGTATGCATTACTGATAAAATTGATTTACAAAATTACTGTAAAGTATATTACAATAATATTTTTAACATATTATAGGTACAATAAAATATTTTCTTTACATATACACTTTAGATGGTCTATGGCTAAGTCTAGGCCTAGCGCTGACTTCATAATGAAAGGCGTGTCGCTAAGGAATTTGTATTAGAGAGGAACTAATTTCTACTTTGTGCTTACGCAGCTGTTCATTTTAACTTAAAACCTGTCATTATATTTACGTTGGCTGACATTTAAAGCAATGAGGCACTCAATTGTAGTTATTTGTTGCGTAAATGGCAGAAATTAAACCATACAGATCTGAAATTATAAAGCGGATAAGCTGTATTTCTTGCGTTTTTTATTGTTAAAATAAAGGATATTTACATTTAATTAAAGACTTTAAAATTTTATCATTATTTATATTTGTCGATTCCCTTCTAATGGAAAATACCTAGTATACTCGCTGTATTCTATGCGCTTTCAGACATAAGCATAATATACCTACCAATAAAATCATATAAATATGAAGGCTTAAGTAGAATCTAGAAGGATATTTTGTACCTGTAAGGATATGTTAGGTGGGTAGGTATAATGTACGTACATACGTACATTTTGCGTTTTTTCATACATTTCGTTTACATTTTTTTTTCTATGTATATGGGAATATAAAATCACATTGATATATTTATAAATTCTAGCTCATGCCGAAACCTATACTGAACTTTGTTAAGCAGCTTGGTCAGAAATTTTCTTTGAATAGTGCTAAATTACACTTACTCGTCTATTAGAATCTCTCGAGGCTTAATGCAACTGAGTAGAATATTGGTGATTTTAATTTCTCGTCTTTGGTTACAGAAACGCGGCAGCGAATTCCGAAAGTAAGATTTTATTTTAAATGTTGCGTTTGTAGTGTATGAATAAATAATTACAATAAATAGCCTGTATTATTTTATAAAAAGTACTTACATTAAGAAGTATATTTACACAAGAAATAGACTATAAAAGATCATTAAAATAATAACGACCTACGGAAATGGTATGAAACATACATACATATATATATATATATATATATATATATATATATATATATATACATATATATATATATATATATATTATATATATATATATATATATATATATATATATATATATATATATATATATATATATATATATATATATATATATATATATCTATATATATATATATATATATATATGAGTATATTTCAATCTGAAATAGCTATGACAATATCTTACTTTGATCCAGTCACATTACATAAAATTGCTACATAAAAATATTACTGTTTGTAAATTATGCGATTGATTATACCTACTAAACGATACCTAGTATAATATGACGAGCTTGTTCCTTAAATCTATTTCTACTTATCAAGACATAATGACATAATTATGTTTCAATATGTCATATTTAAGGGGGTGATATGAATACAATATGTAGGTATATGGTTAAAAACTGTGAATTGCAAGTACTGTCTTCAGTTACCAGTAATAAACAGCGTGTAATTTAGAGGGCAATTCTTCGGGCAAGAATTGGGGCGAATTCAAATAACTTTTCGTGGAACTGACTATGCGCCTGCCAAGTGCACCATTGCCATTGCCAGATAACAATTTAGATGCCATACAACACTGTGACCTTAGGTGTGAAGAATGTGCCTTTAACTCGTGGGCGTACTAGGCAAAGTATAACAATAAATCAATATGTGACATGATTGTTGAATTGTGCAAATATCCTTAATAAATATATTATTTATTTACATACAACAACTTAGATATGTCAGACTTCAAAATATATGATATTATTGTTTCATTAAAATTTCAAGACATCTTTAAAATCGTAAGTAGAATTAAAAAAATAAATGTCTTTTAAAATTTATTTTAGCTCAATTAAATTATATGTTATCCAGATGATATTTAGTTACGACGTTTAGAATGTGCGATTTGATCACAATTCACTTTGAAAATATCACATTGAATAATCATTAATCAAGTGTGTGTACGTATTCCAATTTCCAAACAGGATAGCCAAAATAAACATGAAGACTATTATCTTGTTCAAGTTACAACTGACAAGCAAGTTTTTATATAAATTGATTTTTAAATTTACCGTGAGAGAAAATAAAAGAAGTATAAATTATTTAGTATATTGTATTTTTATGTATAGTTTTTATGTATAACCTTAACTAACAATAAAATTATTATTCAAAATGACAACACACCCTATCAAAGGTTTTAATTATAGGCCCAAATGCGGTTTTATGGTAGTGGCACGAATTTTAGAATGAACTAAAATGGAATTCGCTTCGCTTCTTTGACGAGTGCTCGTTAGAGTGACTCCTTGTTTAAGTGGGATTTATGGCAGGCTCTAAGCTCCAATATTCTACTGTGAGATCAGGGCTGGAGGAGGGATATTTATTCGCCGCGATGAAGTTGGCACATTTTCTTGAACCAGGCTTGGGTTGTTTTTGCCAAATAGTAAGCTAAGTCCTTCTTGAAAAACCCATTTCTAGATATGAAATATCAAATGTCACAGTGAAGTCTCCAACATTTGCTCAAAAATGTCACATAAAATCTGCTTTCACCTTGACACCTTGTTGGTAAAAAGAGCAAGCCAAAGCCGTAGAGCCAAGCTCACCTTCATATGGAACTCCCCACGACCATTCCATTACACTAGCCGGATCATGCATTCGCAAGACATTCCATATTCAAGCTGGCACATCTTTGTTCATTTTGCCATAATCTTTATTGTTAGGCAATATAGGCAATGGCTGACTTGGCTGGCTTAGCTGGCTTGGCTGGCTTGGCTGGCTTAGCTAGGCTGGCTAGGCTGGCGTGGCTGGCTAGGCTGGCGTGGCTGTCTAGGCTGGCGTGGCTGGCTGTCTTTGTCTAGCATATGTGGCATGGCGTTATGATCATATGTGGCTTAGCGTTACAATAGACTTTTTATTTGATAGTAAATATTTTTTTCGAAGTATATTCTGGTACCATGTTTTTTAAGTAGCATTGGACAACGTTCACGTTGAAATGTTCAAAGGTAATCGTTGAAGAAGTGAAATATTCTATTTATATATGCGTCCTCACAGGCTGTCAGCCCTTTTGGCAATCTTGGTCAAGCAACTTGTATCCTTGTACCGTATTAAAATGTATAAATAAAAAATATTTATTATTTAACATTAAATCTCCATTTCCATTTTTTTCGCTCTATGGAACAAAATCACGGTCAAATGTAAGTTTATGTTCCCTTCATCACGAAAAAGTTAATTATAATTAGGAGTATAAATAATAATTCTTTTAAAAATATTTAATTTATTCTAGTTTTTAAAAATTAAAATTTGTGTAAATCTTTATTAATGCTATGTTAACGTAACGTATAATTTCCACTTGCAACACTAGTGACAATAATTTGCTGTTTACAAGTGGACATTTTTATTATTTATACAAGATACCAGGCACCAATATCAAACCATTTGAGAACATTTCCATTCCAGTGTTTTCATAAAAATTGCATTGAATCAGAAAATGTATAATTTATATAAATTTTCACACCATATCAATTGCATAAAAAATGTGTAAAATATAGTTAGTTACGTAGAATGAAATAAATAATTTGAATCTGTGACTAACTATCAAATGACAACATCAACACTTGATTGTTTAAATCTAATGTCAGTTGTCATTGAGACGTGTAAAGTGTCGATTTTCAAACATTAGATTTCTATTTTTAGTTTTATCCATGTTCCCACGTTTAGATTTAGATAACTGTATTTTCATAAAATAATAACTGAAAGTGCTCATATTTTGCAAAATGGGACGAAAATTACAATCCAAGCAAAATTCTAAAAAACGAAATTTAAAAGAGGGAAACAAATTTATACTACAAAAACGAAAAGAATTAGCTGTATTAGTAGATAAAGTACTTAAATTAACTACTATATTTCAAGCTACAGGCACATCTACAAGGAGTTGGGAGCATCATTTAGAAATAGATGAATTAATAAAAGAAATTATTAAGATCGAGAAACCATTAATAAAAAATGAACCACGTCAAAGAAAATTAAATTTAGAAAAGTTTGTTAACTGGTTAAGCGATAATGGAGCTGAATTTGAAGGTATTATACTATAATATATAATAATTAAAACATTAAATAAAGTTCAATAACTATTTTCTACTTATTGATTTATTGTTACCAATGTGTATATTACATTTTAGGTATTGAAATATCTGATTTTGAAGGCTATGAACTTGGTTTAAAAGCAATAAAAAAATTTGATGAAGGGTCACTTATTCTCACAGTGCCAAATAAAGTGATGATGAGTGAGAAAAATGCAAAAGAATCAGATTTGTCAACTTATATCAATGTTGATCCATTGTTACAAAATATGCCAAATATTACTTTAGCATTATTTCTTTTACATGAAAAGAGTTATCCAGGTATGTATGACATTTAAAAAAATGTTGCCATTAATATCTAATGTATGACACACTTAGGAATAATTTAATACCTCCACTTTATTCTTATATATAGTGGAGTAGACAGAGAAAACCTAGTGTTAAGACACTCTGTTCCTTACTGTTTGCCCCATTATTAGGATATTGCATGTTGAGTGGTCAATGCCACACTTTGCGTTATGACCAGAGCAAAGAAATTTAATAATTCATTCCCCTGAGTAGGAATCAAACCAAACAACAACTGTCACATTCATAATCAGATATGGAAATATTCATAATCAAATATTTATTAATTATCAAAGCAGAACTTATTTTTTCTTTTCCTCTTAAAAGACATGTTATAAAGTCATTAATTATTCTTATTACTTTTGGATTTTTTTCATTGGATTCAATTATTATTTATTACTTTTGGAATTAATTTTTCACATTTTGTTCTATCAGTATTCATTTAATATTTTGTCAAATTTCAGATTCTTTTTGGAAACCTTACATTGATATTCTACCTGAAAAATATTCTACCATACTTTATTTTACTTCTGATGAATTAGCAGAACTTCGGGTCAGTAATTCTATGATTAGTAAATTAATTTTAATTGGTATTTGTCATTCAATGTTATTAATTTATTGCAGCCTTCACCTGCCTTTGAGCCATCATTAAAACTTTACAGAAGTATTGCAAGACAATATGCACACTTTTATAATAAAATATATACTTCAAATATACCAGTACTTAAAAATTTACAAGAAATATTTACTTTTGAAAATTACAGGTGAGACAAAATATCAATACATTTACTAAACATACTTCTTAAATTTATATAACACTTAAAGCTTTAAAATATATTTAATTTCAATTTAGATATATTTTTCTTATAATAAAATAAAATAACTTATGACTTATAAGGAGAAAAACTGAGTATGCAAAAATACTAGATCTAATGTATGTATGTATTCTAGAGTAAATAAATACATTATTAATCTATTCATTTCATTAAATATATTATATTGGGTACCTAAATAATATATGTATAAAGTTCAACTGCACCATATTTTATAAATTGGTTTATTATATATTTTGGCATATAGTAATAAAAATCCGTAAGAAATCTTTAAAATTTATTTATTAGACTTATTTACTAAAATAGAGATAAAGTTAATAAAACACATAATACAATTCTATTGCACATGCCACATAATACTGAAACATAATAAGTTAAAATTTGTAAAGCCAGTTTGGCCAGCCAATAGTCCCAAAAATTATTTGTGCCCAAATTCAGTATGATAAAAAATAAATATAACTAAGCTTATATTCAGTCCCAACTTAACATTAAAAATGCATTGCTTATCTATTGAAATGGCTTTCTCAGTGAATCCCACATGTACTCTGGAGATTCATTTCCTGCATGAGTGTCCAAAGAATCTATAGCATATATGTTAGACGAGAGCATTGGACTTTTACTGCGAGTACTACTATTAATTTTTTGACCTTTTCTGTTTTCAAACACAGGACTTGGTACATATTCATCCTCTTTAGTTTGTTTGTTATGAAATATTTTTCTTTGTTGCCTCCATTTTAACATGCCATAAGTCAATAAAAATAATATTAATGCTAAACCAATAATGGTCACTGTGGCTAATGTGACGGATTTTGTTGTTGTATTAAATGAAGAATCAATCGTGTTTTGTGTAGAAAAATCACTATTTTCATATAATTTTATTTCCAACAACTCATCTGAAGTTGGTACAGTATCAAAGTTCTTTAAACTTTGCAAATCTTCTAATACCATTAATCGATTTCCTTCAATGTCTTCATCCAATTTTATATTTTTTAGGTTTTCATACATGGGTGAATCTGTAATAGCAAAAAAATATATGTAAATTCCAAAATTATAACATTTTATTATACCTTTTTGTGTAAGGTGAGTTGAGTTAGAATAATTCATAAAAATTGTATTTACTTAACGAAATTCTGTATTTTTAAGCTTAATAGTTTTACTTACTATCTGTCTCAATTTTGACATCCTTTTCATTTTGATGATCTTTTTGATGACTTTGCATCAAGGTTATTAAATCATTCCAAGAAATTGCATCTTTTTCAGAACTTAAAGTTCGACTTTCCCTTGATATTCCTACTTCATCTATATTGTTACCATTTGATTTCTCATTGTCATCTTGGACATTCCGTTCACTATTTATTTTGCTAAAATTAGTAAATAATGAAATGATTCCCATATTCTCCCCATTTTCATTTACATTATTACCAAAATCCATAACGACAGGAATATTTAGATTATTGGTTGAATTAGTATCCAAAGTTGTAATTTTAGGATCATGTAAATTGGCTTCTAAAAGAGCTCTTAAAGGATATATTTCTCTGGATATTGGTTCTATAAGCGATTTGGATAGAAATGGTTCAGGTGGATTTGGCTCTTTTGACGCGTTATGAAATATATCAGCTAAGTGCACGTGGCTGGATCCTCTCTCTCTATGCTCAAATAGCTCAGTTAACGTCATATTTCTTTCTTTGAGTATTTTAGAGAGTCTAGCATTCGCTGAAATTAAAAAAAAATATTAATTAACAAGCGGCTGATATTACCGTTTATAAAATACTAACGTCCCTTCTGCTCGTGGTGTCGTCCTCGTAGACCAGACGCCAGACTTAGATTATGCCATGCTTATTTAGTTAGCAACTTAAACAAAAAACTGGACTCTTAAGGATAGAAATTATGTCTATATAGTCATGTTAGTCTAGTTTTGAGTTGTGTCAAAGGAAAAAATTTAAGGAATTTGTAAAAAAAAAAATTAAAAATGTCTTAACAAAATGTTTGGACTATGTGTCTGTAGATAATAATAATAAGTAATACTAAATATAATTTTTGTTAATAAACAAAAAATACAACTTACATATACTATCATTCAGTATTTCTTCGATTTCATATTTCGCGGTATCTTGTGTAGTAAAAGGTACACTTTCCGTTGTAGGGTGTACAAATTTTATACTTTTCAGAGATTTTTTTGCAGACTGGACGTGGGTCGTCTGACCTGGTTCTGTTGTCATAAAATCTTCTAATGTAGTGTATGCGTCAGTAACAGTTTTGATTGTTTTTGTTTGCGCTGTTTCAATAAATTCTGAAGCAGAAACCAAATTCGCTGTGCTGAAAATATTTTTAATCCCATGTTCTTCTATATTTAGATCCTTTTGTTTCAACCTTTTCCTTTTTAAGCGGTTGTTGTAAGATTGTCGTCTTAATTCTGATGAATTGATTAGAGGCCTTAAAAACGTTAATAATTTTGGTTTTTCGGACGATACTTCGTGTGTTACAGTTTCCTTACCAATAATTTGTTGATTTGTTTCTTGATTTGTTGAGTTGATATAGGATTTGTTAGAATCTGCAGTATTATCACTTTCCATAGTATCGGTATCTCCATAAAATATTACCTCTGTATTCAGTAATAAAGACGGATCTGTGGTTGTTTCAAATAATTCTTCAGTAGTTGTTTCTTCAAATGAGGAAGTAGTTGTTGTTATTTTATCATTATCGAACTTAGATTCCAATTTAGGGACCTCCGTGGATGATGGTATCCGCTTCATCATTGCTGACACAACTTCTTTCCATTCTTTAGATTTATTAATGTGTCTACTGTTTTTATATTTTACAGAAGCTAAATTTATAATATCCCTATTAGTCTGCCTTTGACTGGTACTGTTTGTTTTAGACCGCAGTCGCAATCTGCGTCGACTACCAATGGGAAAGCGATGCCGTATATTACCTTTGGGTGTATTCTCATTTCTCGTTAGATTTTCGGCGTCATTATGGTTTTCCAATTCGGTATCTTTGGTTGTGTTATGTCTATCATTTATAATAATTTCTGGTGTGTCACAGTCGTTAATTCCTATATCTTCTTTATTAAGATGTACTTCAGCGACAACTTTCGGAATATTTTCCAAAGGCGCGCTGGTTGTTACATGGTTTACTAATTTCAACTGATTAGAGTCATTGGTGTCCACTTCGTCTTCATTTTGAAGAATAGACAAAGCCTTTGCTTTTCCATTAAGTAAATCTGACAGAGACAAATTATTTTGCTGTAGTATCTCGCTTAAACTTTTACCGTTTGACCTTTTTAATAATGCTTTCAAAGAACGTGGATCTAATATTTCTCTTTCCTGAAAAAAATATTAAAATAATTTTTTAAGAGACGAATAAATTTATATTTTACTTTGCTGTTAATTATATTAATAATTGATTATTATTTAGGATTAAATACTTTTATTATTAAAACATTTAACAAAGCTCGTATATTAATTAGTACACTACAAATTATTGACAAAAAGTTAATCGATTTTTAATAAGTTAATCAATTATGTATAACGTTAATCAATTCACCTTTTCGGATTGTTTTTATCTCCTAATAGGACTCTTATACTCATCTCATTTCCTTAAAAATTTAAGCTTTACAAAATAATAGACAAACATTGCATAAAATATTGTATTGTGTTTATTTATATTTCTAATACAATATTCTTAAATATAACTTTGATTCATTCTGTTTTATATTTAGAATAACTTAAATAATAAAAGAAAATTACTCGTTACCTGTGGCTTATTTATTTCATTAGAGATAATAATAGTCTTATCTTTTATCTTATCGGCTGTGTTAATTATTGGTCTATGAGAGCTTTGCGCTGGCTGACCCACTTCTGATGAAAATTCGGACAGAGACCTATCTTTAGGAGAAATATTACCATGATGTGTTTTATCGTCATCTGCGTTTATCAGAATAGGTTGCTCTTCATGTTCATTAGAATAAATATGTTGATTTTCCGGTGCAATCTCTAGGCCTTTTTCGTTATTTTTATTCGGAATTATATACATATTATCGTTTCGTGTTTTATAGTGCTCATTTTCTTCTTCATTACCCGATTGGTCCTGTAATTGTCTATTAAATTCGCTTAATTCTGGCCACGAGTCTACCACTAACGGTCGCCTTCTTCTTTGACCTCTTCGTCGTAATGGCTTATTTAGATTTTGTTCACTCCTATAACCTAGTCGATTATATTGTTCTAGGTTTTGATCATTGACTTTTTTTCTACGCCTTCCAATAGTTTCCATATTATCTTGTTGTAGCGCCGGAGTGTCATTTTTTAATATATAAGTGTTTCTTACTTCAAGTTCTTCGTCTTGAATGGAAAATTGTGGTCGGCGTTTTCGCTTACGCCTTCTTCGCCGGATAGGTTGGTCTGGACTGTCATCATTCCATCCTTCTTGATTATGCGGTATAGTTTGGCTTATTACCGGTTGAACATCTACGGCCCTCCATGACTGAAATCCAAATAAAAAAAATTAAATTGACTATAGTATATTCAATTAATATAGCCTAGTTTATTAGTTACATCTAAGATAGTTTATAATAATAATAAAATAAATGGACCATAGTGATAATTTTATTAAATATCCCTTTCATATACTTGAAAAGTAGAATAGTCGAGTTACTCACGTTCTTTTAACAATTTCTTGTTACGTACAAACCAAATTCATCCAGCAAAAGCTACAAGTCATTCCAAGAAATGAATGTAATCAATTATATATGTAATATGTATGAACGGCATAATTCATAAAACGCCTTAACCCTCCGCGTAATATCATCAAAGAAAGCTATTACAAAACAGATGTCATAATGTTCGAGGAAAGTCGAAAGCGATACCGGTTCTCAAAGACGCGAACGTTAAGTTTATGCAAATGTAGTTAGTTATTAGACGCGATAACTTTGTTTGTACTTTAGCATCCGCATTACTATCGTTGGTTGGTGCTAATAATTTAAAGATTTTTGTACAAAATAATGTTAAGTATATTATATTGTGCGCTCGATTGTATTCATATTGTTTCGACAGTATTTTCATTATCAATCTTAATTTTAGTATAGAATATGTAAATCTAAATTAACAAATATTGACGAACGAACATAGTAATGACGAACAGTGACAATGGCAGTGACGAACGAACATAGTAATAGTTAAAATATCATTATTAAAATTAAAAAAAATGTAAAAATATAAACGGGACCCCTTTATAGATCATGGAACAATAATTATTTTTAAAACTAAAATAATTCATATAATTTAAATATTGGCACTATGATAAAATTAACAGCATAATAATAATTTTATCGGTCTTTTTTTTGTATTAGTACAGGTATAATAAAAACTTAATAAACCCGTCGTCTATACAAGTATAAAGAAAAAAAATATAATTACACTTTTATCTTAATTGACTTATATTTATCCTGCTATATTAAATACAATACAAGTATCAGTTATGCTAGCAGTAGTGTCCAGTAATCCAGTAATCCTAATCAGTAATCCTTACGGATATAATGAATTTAAAAATAAAATCCAAAAAAATATGTTATATTTGTGAAATAAATATTCAGTACATTTGATGCATTTTGTAAAACATCGTAATAGAAATATAAGAAAATGTAAGAGTTATTAAATAAATTATTTATGTATGTTATACAAGCTGTAGATACATTTTTTTATTATTTTTTTTATAATACATATATATTTTGTTTCTTCTATTTTTTCTTATCATGTTGCTTGGATTGTTTTTCTATGAATAAAAGCATACTTGCAAAAAGAACTATTTCACTTAATATTTACAAAGAATTAATGAAAGTTGGGCACTTTATGAATTTCGCTTGCAATACAATGATTAACGAACTCGTCGCACGACGAATCGCGTGACAATTAATGCCATGATTCCGGTGGATATTGTTTCAACTTTTAATTTGTTTTGTTGCTATTTAATATCTAAAAAAACTTAATGACATGCTAATTTCCTACTTTTTATTTTAATATGTAAATATTTTTTTACATTACCTGATCGTAATTCGGCGGCTCTACGTCCAATGCTCGTCTTTCTTCCCGATAATCCCGATCGTAGTTTTCTTCAGCAGTATGTACTATTATCACCAAAGCAGCCAACGTACTTAATAAGGGCATGGTAACCTTCACAATACTACCCATATTATATTTCTAAACAAATTTCTATAATGACCACCGTGCGTTCAGTTCACTTAGTTATAAACTGTTTGAAAATCTTAAACTTATAATGCTTGTAGTTAAAGGAAAATATAGGATGTAAGTTGAAGTAAGAAAAAGAAGAAAAGAAGTAATTTTCTTCTAACACACTTGCACTGCAATTGCTGCTGCCCCGTACGATCGTCTTTTTTCTATTTCGACATATTTTATTTGTAAACAAACCGATAACACAAGCCACTTGACGCTGATTATAATACTGTTTGATTGCTGGAGAAAAATTCAAGATTTCTCGCGTAAGTTTCCCCCTTTTTTATTTTTTGAACGTGAAAGTGAGTCGATACGTTCGCGCGCGACTGTATTATGCGTAGAAGTGGCTAGCAGTTTCACCATAACAGACTTGTCTGTGCTGAACGCTTTACACGCTTTGGCACAACCATTACATATATAGAAGGGAACTTGTATTCCCTTTTAAGTATATAACTAGATACTAGTTATAGTATATTAATATGTGTAGGGCCAATTTCCAAAGGATTATCTAGGCTCTTGAAAATTAAAAATAATTTATAAAACAAAGTAAAAAATAATGAAGTATATGTTCAATAGGCAACAAATTAAAAAAAAACTAAAATAAAAGCAACGTATGTTTCTTTTGTATTGTTTAACCGCACCTGCTATCATATTCATATCACATAGATGCCACTCTTAAGTGTTCTCGTTGATGGTGAAACTTAATTATGGCACCATAACAATATTACGATGTAATTTCAGTTCGTAAAGATGCTGATCAATGATCATACTATTATGTGAAACGGAATGTGCGCACGCGCCGCTTCCCACTCGGAATGTACGAGTATGTCGTCGAATTATCATTCAAATCTGTGATATATTGCTATTTGCTTTTACTCTACATCAATAATTGATTATAAGTATTTGTTTATTATTTATGGCATACATGTTTGGTGCGTCATTTTAAAGCGGCCAGCACGTAAGCGTTGGATACGCTGCTTGTATATTATATTAATTTCCACACGGATAATGAAATCCCTGAAATATTCCAATATTGATATAAAATATGTTTCCATTGTCTAATTTCTTGTAATTATTATTTCTTAAATAAAAATACAGTAATTTTCGTTAGTATTGACTCACAATATTATAAGTTCAATAGTTGATGTCATACTTTTTGTTTAATTATAACCGAATCCCTAAACCTAATTTACTAGAGATGCGAGAAGAAGTATGCTTATTAAAGTATATAATTATTATTACGCAACAAATCTCCTTCAATATTCTGTTTTGTTTTTACTATTATAAAACCACTTCCTTAAGCTGTCGGCGGGCAGGTAATAACCTGCAAATTACAATTTTCACACCAGCTTACTTCACGCTGTTTCTCTTAGACTTTTCTAGTTACATTTCTTTAAGTAATTATTACGTAAATAACAGACGGCATCAATATTGAGAATGAGAAACCACAAGGAATAGGTACAAACTAAACAATGAATACTAAAAAAATGTATCATATTCATAATATATGAGTAATATATTATGAATTTATGTGAACTAGCTTAACTTTAAACGTAATAAGTGAAATAAGTTGAATTACTTAATAGCGACGATAACAATCAGATCGGAACCGGGTATTCTTATTATTTTTTTTATTTAAAAAAAAAAAAAATATATATATATATATATATATATATATATATATATATATATATATATATATATATATATATATATATATATATATATATATATATATATATATATATATATATATATATATATATTTAAATCCAATCAAGTAAGTTTCTAACACGCTTATAAAACAATCGGTAAAATAACGAAACAATAATTAAATTGCGCATCACATCGTTATTAATTACCCTTTTTGCCATTTAACCGGTGAATGGAATACACGCTTGTTGTTCTTTAATACGGCTCATTCTATGCTATTCTCACACTCTTACTTTTGCTTCATGCATGTTCATACTTTTATTTAGATAAGGCATCGCCCTTGGCTGTCACATTATTTGAAATTATTTTTGTCCGTTTCTTTTTATACTTATTAATTTACTTCGCTTTATTTGAATGTATGTTTGCGTTTGCTTGTACCATTCTAAGTTCCGCTGTAGAGTGACGTCGGTCTCATTAGTTTTGCTTGACTTTTGTGTCACAGACTATAATATATTTAAGTCAATTGGTTATAGTTATACTGCCCACCTTGTTAACTATGAAGAAATAGTAATGGATAAAATAATTCTATAAATGTAATATTTTAGCAGATTTTTTAGACAATACTTAATTTGAAAAGTAGTTTCCAAATTAATACAAAATAAATATCCAAGTTTCCTCACAAAGCCAAACAAAATATCAGCTCGTTGAAATTACTAAGATAATTCAGATTCTTCTATCAATCACTATATTTTACAATCTCGCAGAAAACTATACTTTCACTTACGAATATTATACTTCCTATATTATTATAGGAATTTCAAGAATTTCTACTTAACTAAATTTCCATTATACTGTATTTATTTATTTATATAGTAGATTTCTATTATTACTACAAAGTACTATGATTTAACCTTTACCTAGAAAAAGATGTTAGTATTTTATTTTATTTTAGTTATAAGGTATAATTTTGAGACACTCCTATGACCTTACGCCCAATTTTTTTTATTTTTGTGCATTGGCTAAACTCAGCACCTCACTTCTGTCCACCAGAGAAAATGACAATTCTGAAAATAATATAGATATGATAATTCCTCCGAGTGAGAACCAATCCCGCGACCATCGTTTTGACAGTCAACGTTTTCCTACAGCCGCCAAACAAAAAATCAGGAATAAATTATTCGGATACTCAAAAGCTTATTTTATCATATAATGGTTTATCATATAAGTTTACGTTATATATTTTTGACAATTACTAGAACTTTTCATTTACCTACCTCATTCACTTTTTTTGCAGACCATGTAATTAAGAAGCTAACCAAAATCTCTTTAATTAATGACTGTTTGAATGATTACTTATTTAATCGCATTTAACTATAATTTAACGCTCTACTTCTTCTATATATGTTTAACTTTTCACAGTCACTGGCACAGTCTCACTGTAAACGCGGTTGTGCGTTCGATTCCCACTCGAGAAGAATAAATTGTTTCGTTCCCTCGCTCTGCCAACAAGACAAAGCGCGTCGTTGAGTTCCAGCACTCAACACGAAATGTGTTAAATTTGGGCGAAATGTGAGAAACGGCGTGTTTTGACACTGGGTTCCCTCTGTTTACGCCGCTCTAGGTGGGAAAGAGCGTGAAGCTAATTATTTATTTTATTTGAAATTATGTACATAAATAACTTTTTATAATTGTCATGTAATTGTCAAATTTATAGTTCCAATATAGTGTTCTGGAGAAATTTTATATATTATTTTAGTAAATATTAAAACTAAATGATCGTAAATATTTTCAATAAATTACTGACATTGTATACATGTTTAAATGTGACGTATTTACAAATTCTACTATTGTACAAGTTGTTTATAAAGCAAAAAATGTCAACATCAACGTGTTTGTCCACATTATTATACAAATTATGCCTAAAAACTGTACTTATGTAATACTAGAAATGCTACATGCAAAATAAATTTCCCTGAGAAAAGTAAAAGCGCTCGGAAATTCACAATAGGTTATTCTTGTGGATTTTATCTTTTGTTGTGAATGTGTGCGTAATAAGCTTTGTTATTGTCACTTTAGATTGTCATCTACTCTGTATTAGTTTTCATTTTAGTCAATTTCCTTTTAAGCCAACCGTAATTTACAGTTACAGTTTTAAGCATTATTTACAAATTATATAGTAATTTATAGTACACTTTGGGATATATTTATACAGTAATTTATATTGTAATATTATTATATCATTAACTTAAAGACAGACATGACCTACCAACTACACAAATATTCATTTCAAACCCTCTCAAAATTCTAGGATTTTTTATACTCTATAAACAAACATAAATAAAATAAAAACAAAAGATGTACGTTCTAACGAGTATCACAGATGCGTGCTTCTATTTTCTTACAGCTCTCATAATATAACAAAAATTTTGAAACATCACCATTTGTAACCATAGGTTATTAATAAACTTTCAATGAAACTCGGTAAAATTAAATTTTTAATAAAGTTGGCAATTGCCGCCGTCGTCGCACATTGGACCAGCGTGATTGTAAACGCGACGGTTGTAGGTTCAATCTACACTCCTCGAAACTAATTATTTTCCCTCCTATGGTAAACCCAATTGCGGCATTTAGTTCCGCTACGCATCAAACAAATACAAAAACAAAATATTCATTAACACTAGATTTTCTCTATCTACACTGTTTCGTGGGGGGATAAAGCATAAAGCTAAAAAGTAAACTATTAAAATAAATGGTCTAAATAAACACGATGTACTAAAATTTAAGAAAAGATTTAATTAAATTCGAATATTGTTTTTCTAGGTGGGCAGTATCAACTGTAATGACGAGACAAAATAATATTTATCTGGGGGACTCTCCGACAATCGCTTTTATACCATTTTGGGATATGTGCAATCATGAAAACGGAAAGGTAAATAAAACGAAAACATACTTTAAACAGAAATATTTATACACATTTTTGTTATATATAAATATTGGTAAAATAAAAATCGTAGGTCTATTTACAAAAAGTACAATATATATGTATCTACGTGGAAAAAAATATAATTTTATTTGATTTTTCGTCTCTTAAATGAGACTTAAAGATGAACTGTTTTGAAATCATGAAAATATTTCATAATAATTAAGTGAATGCTAATAACAGTTTTATTTGAACAATTATAATATATTAACATATTTAATAATTATATAACTACTCGAGAACCGATATTAACGATGTAATAAAATTAAATGTTGCGTATATTTTTGCAGTGAAAGTTCCACGATTCGCTATATGTTATAATTTAAATATTTTTACTGTGAACTTTTTGAATATGTTATAGTGAATGACATTTGACTGGTCGTAAATTTTTTTTTGTGTATAGATTACAACTGATTATAATAAAGAGATGGGCCGTGGCGAGTGTTACGCGTTGCGCGACTTTGCTCCGGACGAGCAAATCTTCATATTTTACGGTGCAAGATCAAATGCCGACTTGTTCTTACATAATGGGTAACGAATTGTGCTTTTGCTATAAATTTTAATTAATATATATGTGTGTGTATATATATATATATATATATATATATATATATATATATATATATATATATATATATATATATATATATATATATATATATATATATATATATATATATATATATATGTGTGTGTGTGTGTGTGTGTGAGTGTGTGTTAATAATTTATATGTATATAAATGTATGTATGCATATTAATTAGAGTTATTGCGTTACAATGACGGAACTCAACGCCTCTCTTTACCAGAACGTATAAAATAATTTAAATATAATAATTCCTTAAGTGGGAATCAAACCCAAAACCAAGGCTCTACAATCAGATGCTCATTTGTAAGAAGTTGTTCTATGATACATTTTATATTAAAACAAACTTTGAATAATTGAATACTGAATCACCTTTCACTTCGTGCTATATGAATACTGTTGAAATGTTTTAAAAAGCAAACGATTTAAATATACATTAAACATCGCACATTCTTCAAAATAAACAAAACATTTACATAACGTAAATGATGTAACCCAGTTATGTAAAATTACATCATTTATACGATAGTGTTGCCAGATAAACCATTTTTAGTAGGATATTGTTGTTTTTGTGTAAATTAATTTTTTTTTTGCTTTGACTCTGGCTTTTATGTGCCACTTTAACGCACGAGTAACTTGATCGTGGAGCGCTTGAGCAAGTTATTCAAGAGGTCGTAAGTTCAAATCCCGCTGAGTCCGAAACTACTGCATGATGCTATCGCTAATGTATTTTCTACTTGAATTAATTTTTAAGTAGTAGATATTTTATTCATTGCTTGCCACATTATTAACAATTATGTGCCAATATAATTGCTATAATTAATACACATTAAATAAAAACGTGAATTATAAGCAATAATTACATAAAATGATGAGTGTAGAAATTAGGGCAGGATTTTTTTTCTTTTTTTCATAAAAGCCATTCAACTTAGTTGTGCAGTAGTGTTCTACACAAGGGTAGTTGTTAATTCGAATTTCCATTTTTTCTCGTTTTCCCAGTCCGGCAAAACAAAATGGCGAAGGTATGCATATAATACAAACTAATAATACAAACAAGAGTTATAATTTTTTTATATATTTTTGCCATATCATTTTTATATCATACTTGAAAAATAATAAGTTTATAGAAAAAAAAAGTCAATCAAAAGATTACTATTATATTCTTCTCAATTTTACCTTAAACGTAAACATACTACTGGCACTTGTAAAAAAATGAGGGCAATTGCATATATGTGAATTTTTAACTCAACGGAGTGTTCGTAATGAGTCGCTCAACTATTACAAATTGCTGTGTTAAACATTATAGCTTATTAAAATTGCCGCTTGGAATTCTACTTGCAGGCTTAAAATATAATTTTGATTGATATCCGTCGTATAGTATTTGATTTTAAGGCGGCACATAAAATAAAATATGTAATCTTTTTTCTTAGTTATACTAAATTATATTTTAAATACTATCTTTATTCTTTAGATAAAACAATTTGATTAAATATAAAAAAGTTAAATAATTAAATACTTATGAACTTGACATATTTATGTAATAACTTAAGCTGTATGACAATGATAAATTTTCTTATTTTAGTGAAAACATTTAAAAAAAATACAGGTAGTAGTTGAAAACAGCACGGACACTTTTCCGTCTTTAGCTTATCCCACTGTCATCAAAATTACATTATCATCTTTAAATAATATTAATAAATAAATATTTTTTGAACAGATAATTTAACATTAACCTAGTGGCTTTTATACTGCATAAGTAATATTTTAATACTTACGTTTAAATCTAGCACCTAGGTATTGTAATTTAACGTACATAAATTAATGGTAAAAATTACTATTCCAGATTTGTGTGTAAACAAAATCAATATGACAGTTTGTCTCTGGCTTTAGGAGTTAGTTCAAGCGATGCTCTCAGGGAAGCTAAATTGGGACTTTTAACAAAACTCGGCTTGGCTGGAGTATCACATTACAATCTGTATTCAGATTCGAGTCCGATTAGCGCTGAGCTGTTGGCGTTTATACGAATATTTAATATGAATCAGGGTAAGTTTATTTATTTACCTATATGACAAATACGCAAATATTTGTTTTTTGTTTTCCGTGCGTACTTTTTAATATTTTTTTATAAGCATCTCAATTGTAAATAGTTAAAAGCGTACCTCATTATTCAATCCTTAGGTAGAATTTTACCTCAATCGACAACTGCCGTAAAATTATTATTAAATAAAATTAAAGTTTTATTCAAAATACAACATAAAAAATTCAAATTCGCAATTTTGTCTGAAATGTTGGACGCCATATTCTGCTGTGTTGCCTTCTTCTTCTCTTTCGTCATATAGACGTTTCGAGCGTGCCAGTTGAGCACAATTCACTTCACCAATGCCACGTTAAATGGAGAACACAGTTCTGTGATGTCAGACAGTCATGTAAATAAATTCACTGATATTACTTTTTTATCTACAAAGAGGCCGGTTATCGTTAGACATTTTCTTTACAAGAATATGTTAATTAAAAAAATTGAAACTTTGGAGATGAACTTTATAATTGACTTTCTTATTTTATAAACTAAAAGTAACATTTCATAATTGCTTTATCACAATATGTAGTACTTATTTAAATTTTTGAGGACCGTCGTGGCGCAGAGGCACAGCGTCTGCCAATAAACGCTTTCGTGCGTTTTTGGGTTCGATTCCCATTATTATTATTTCCACTCAACACGCAATGCCTCAAATGGCGGAACGTGGGGAACGGAGTGTCTTAACACTAGGTTCCTTCCCTCTGCCTACCCTGCATTGTGCGGGATACAGCGTGAAGCTAAATATAATTTAAATATATTTAGATATTTTTGATATTACTTATATGGAATAATATAACCTATTTATATGTATAATAGCATATTATAATTTTACAATCTTCAGAGGAATTAATAAAATGGTCGACCTTGAGTATGCCCAGCGACCTAGTGTCGTCTGACGAGGCCGGCTCTAAAGCGGTGGGAGTTGACATCGATCGTAAAGCGTACACGTATCTGCTGACCAGATGTGGACTTATAAAGGCGTCCTACAAGAAAATTGATGGTGAACCTGATTCGCTGCATAGGTAAGGTTTTGAAAAAATACTTGAATGTAATGACCAATAATGTTTGAATATGTTTTTTCACTCTAAGTTAAAAACATGTTTTTAAAATGTATAATAACATTAAAACTTTGTACATAAAAAGATAAATCATTATTTAATTATTTAGTTGCAAATTTAAGGAGTTTTTTTAAAGTAAATTTAAATTATTTATAAATTATTTACCCAGGCTCAAATAAACTAGTCAAATATATTATTTTTGTATATTCCAAATCCTAACTTCTCTTTAAAATTTAAGATAAACCTAAACCTATTTTCATGTTTTGATTTACAGGAACAATGTAAGACTACTAAAGGAATGTGAAGTACAAATATTAGATAATGCCATAGAGTACTTAAAGAAATTTTTAGAAAAGCTTCCCACCGACACACCATAACCGTTGAATTACAAATATGGTTATTTATAACTTATTTTAATTAAATTATTTTTTTTTTAGATTATAAATAACAAAAACAAAAATGTAATTTAGTATAGTTGTCAAAATTGATAATACTTTTTATATATTTATGTACTATGTTCACCTTCCGTAATATAGATGTAAATAATCAGATATATTATTTAAATTTTACATTAAAAACATTAGAGTCCATACAAAAATAAGGCTCAATGTAAATAAGGTGAACTACAACTTTTTAATCTTATGAAGTATGGATATGGAGAAAGTAGTGTTATTTTGAATTTATTATACTTTATAATACCTATAAATCAGAGCGGTATTGCAATATTTTACCCTTTTTTATACTTTTTATTGTTATTGTTATTCATATGAACAACGAATTTTGAATCGATTTTTATTTATTATCTCTAGTGTGGCTGCTTTACTTGTGATTTACTTTACAGTGTGCATTTAACAATATATTGTGTTTCTTAAAACAAAATGTTTTTTTTTGTTCCTTACAATTAATAATTAAAAATTTAATATTTTTAAGTGGCGCTGTCGTGGCACAGCAGCGTCTGATTGTAAGAGCGATGGTTGTGAGTTCGATTTCCATTCGGAAACAATTCATTATTTTCCTTTTCTTTGCTCCTACAAAACAAAACGTGACGTCCTACAAAACGAAACGTCTCGAAGAGCGGCAAGCGGGCTACCCTACTATATGTGGGATACAGCTTAAAGGTAAAAAACATATTTAGTATTCGGCATGACATTGAATCCTGTCAATGTCAATTTATATAAAACGCTAAACGTTCACTATATTCTAAACATATTATTTTAAATAAAAAAAAAACTTATCTTTTGTCATTCATTTAATCTGTAGTAGGAAATACAAAATGTCCTAAATTTAAATTGATTATGTACAATTTTATCCGCTTTTATAATTATTATTTCGTATAATACTAAAAGCTTTACTTAATAAAATAAATTATTTACTTACAAACTATAAAGTCGCATTTTAATTATAGTTTAGCAAAAATATTTCTAAGCGTCGTAGTTCATTGTCTTTAATGTCTTCATTTATATAGTTCAATCGAAAACTGCGTAAGAATAGTTAATTTATTATTTATATTAATTTTAGATGTATATATATATATATATATATATATATATATATATATATATATATATATATATATATATATATATATATATATATATATATATATATATATATATATATATTTGAAATCATAAACATAAATAAGTAAAGAAAAAAAAAAACAATGTACAATAAGTTTTATATTATTAAGATATTCTTTTAAAATATGTTTTAAATTTAAATTGTAATCTTATTGTTAAAAATATTTTTGCTAAACTAACAACATTTTGTATCACATTATGAGATATTTAAATGCAAACAGGAGGAGATCCATTTTCCAGATAAAAATACAAATCCTCACAATTTGACATTTATATATGCTTATATACTATTGTATCATATATATTATAGTTTGCCTTGTCATTTCTCTTTTATGTGTAGATGTTCTTTTTTTATTTTACCAAAAATAATTACAATTTTGAAATTCCTATAAAATAAATAAATTCTTATTGAAAGAATCATTAACTTTAATTAAATTAGTCTTTGTGCAAACATTTTTAAAACTATTAATTTAGAAGAGGCATAATATTTAGCGTATATTTAAGTACCTAAATTGTAATCGTCATAAGTACAAACAACTAAATTTATTTTTACAATTAACCTTTTAGACTTATTTTTAACAAATAAATTTTGTACTTATTACTTAGTGAAATTTTAGGACAGGTAAATGAATGATATTATATAAATCAACTGTCATTGATCAAAATCGGCAACTTGTTTTAAAATGATGTTTGTCACCTAACAAGGACCAGGTAATGTACCTATTGAGTATTATTGATTATTCCTTAATTTCCTCTTAAACTTTAAACTGCCATCATCTGAACTTTTTTTTACCAAATGATCTTGTTTGTTTTATAAGCAGTGGCGTAACAAGGACTAATAATAAATAATAAAAATATTATGCAAAATAATGCCTTTCGGCTAATCTTTTGTTGAGGATTCATAATTTATATTATATGCTAACACATTAAATTTAATTATAAATAAAATTCAATTCCCCGCAACGCGTCTTGGGTTCCATCAACGGTGGCGAACCATAGAAAAAAGAGTGCTTCGCCACTGCTTAAGTCTCAAAATATTAAACAAACAGTCATTTAGTACTCATACTCGCATTTACTCACACTTACAAATATTATACCTAAATATAAATTAATCTCGTATCTCATGCTTCGAATTTTACATAATATTACTTTATCCTGCCCTTGTGCGGTACATATGCATGTAATGGCGGCCGGCTGTCACCGCGCCGGCAGCCGCGCGCCGCAACTAGTAGCGCAGCTAATAAGGCCGTTATCAATACCCCACATGATACTATCATTGCGGATAGCGCTGATGTTTTCATGCAAGTTTGGCCTTCTGTTGCTGAAATAAAAAATGCTGTAAATTTTAACAATTTTTATGTATAACCAAGAGCTGTAGCTGTACAGTTTAAAGTGCAATTTTTACTAATCTTTTGAGTTAAGATTATTAGTGAATTTATTAATGGTATATTAACGTATTAAAATTGAACCGTGGATGGATTTGAACCTCTTCTTGGACACTGTCCAAGCTGTCTAACCACTATACCATAGCCATACGTTTTCATCAAGCTAACATACTAGTGTGTAAGAATTTCGACATAGCTTTTATACAGTAATATAATAACTTAAATATGTTGTTAGTATTACTGTAGAGAGATATTTTACAAATTTCCCCTTCCTAAAGTTAAAAACATTTGGCAAAGTGAAAATGTTCATTATTGAATATCTTGAGTAGTTTCTACAATAATAAAAAATGTTATTGATGTTATTTAGTATAAATTAGAATTTAAATTATTGCAAAGTGATTTGTGACTTAATGAAGCGTTAACATCTATTACATAACACTTACAAGGTAGAGTTTCATCTTCTTCTCCCTCTTGAAGCACTCGCAATGACTGAAACAGCGATATGTTCTCGGAGAGCCGCGGCGCCACACTCGCCTCCTCCACAGAACGACGCTTCACGTTCTTCATGTTTCGCCAATGACATGGTTGAGACTGTGAATTTATATATTTTGTTAATATTATATTTGGTCCTTGTCTCATAGTAGAAAATATTTGTGTAAAATTTACAACTGGTAACATCAAACATGTTACTTAATATTTTTTTTTGAATATTGATTATTACTTTTTTATTGAACTTTAGCAAACAGTCTGCATCATGAACATTAGATATGTTAATATCCTTGTTGTATGTACAACAAGAGCCGTTTAATAAATACAAAAGATATTCAAATAAATCGTTTCATACAGAAAACAGTAAACATCGTATTCTACCTGAATAATTTTCTTAATTGGTAACATTTTAAAATTTTCTTAAAAAGTATAATTTAAACTGCGTTTATGCAAAGCATCTCTGAATATCACGCAAGAATAGTTACTTAAACTATATGGATGATTTAACGATGTTCTTGCATGACAATGCTGTTGATTCCATTCCGTTACAATGGCTCGGTAACTCGTTGCGCAATTCGTAGCAAAGTAAAGCAGGTGCGACCAAACAATACTGGGGGAGTGGGTAGTTAGAGTAAATAGAGACGTTAGACTTCATTGACTAAACACCTGCTTGCCCAAGAGGCATTTTAAAATAGCGTAAGTTGATTGTTATCTGAGCATTATTTACGCTTAGTTTTTTTTTACATAATAATGAAATGTTGTACTTTTTTCGTCGTACGGCCGTCATGGTATAGTGGCACGGGGTCTGATTTTAAACGCGACGAGAATGGGTTCGATAAATGAATTATTCCTCGCTCTCAATCCGGAATGTATCGAGAATTGGGTGTGAAGCGGCAACCGGAATAACTTACATTAATTACACCTCACACCTCTGCCTACAAAGTTATACTTTTTCACTATAGGAATAATAATATTGAACTAGACTGAACTAACTTATATATAACTTATATGATTATTGCTTACGATAAGAGTATATAAACGGCTACCATGTCTCTTACTAGTAAGTACAGAGATGAATTTATATTCTTCAATTGGTGTATGTACCATGTACTTACAGAAAACATACAAGCATTTTAACGCAGCGGGATTTGAGCACGCGCCTAATTGAAGCTGCGTTCAAATTTTTATGTTTTCTTCAAGTATTTTGCTATCCTTAGTGTGGATTAACTCTTTAAAATATAATGAAAATATATACCATATTTTCGGTAAAATGTATATAGTCATAGACACTTACTGGACATCTTCCATGACACATTCTAACATCGCACTCTATGTACAATGCCGGGGATCCCGTGAAGCGGAATGTCTTCATGTACGCGTATACTTGCGTCTCGAACACGCCCGCTTCAGACCACGAGCCGCGGAAACGGGAGATAAGCTTGTCGTCCACTGGACAACTGGAAGAAACCAAATCAGTGTGATTTCAGAATATATTTTTTTTAAAGAATCATTATTAAAATGAAATAATTCTTAGCATAATAACATAGTCACATTTTAGCTGAGATTTTACTTTATCTAATTATCTCTATATTATTTATTTTAAAGTTTTATGTTTCTATATCACCACTAAATGTATTATAAATAAATTAGTAACTAATATATATTTTTTATAATATTTTATCAAAAGAATCACAAATATTTAAATTATTTAATTACGTGCAATACCAAATACCAATATAAGAAATAATATAATTTTCAGTTTGAAGTTGCGATTGCAAACTTTCACCGATTACATTAAAAGCTTTCAAGTACTAAAAAGTTAAGGCTACACACCCATACTCGTCGATAAGTTGGATTCGCTTCGCGGCCCCGTTATGCGCGAAGCAATCGTTCACGACGATGTCGAAACCATCTGAAATCAAACGAATCCTTAATTCTATATAAAATTACTGACACACTTTGTTTAAGTCAATGACACGCTTACAGCTATTTTCAATGGAAACTCATTCAAAATAAAAGATCGATGAACTATCGAAGAGTGTTTTAGAATTGCAAGACAACACGCAAAGAAGTCACCGTTAATGTCTGCCCTTGTTCGTTACGGTTGCTTTCAAAATCAGACGTAATCGATCATTTAACGTTCTTTTATTGCCATAACATAATATGTGTTATACATACTACTGTTATTTATGGCTTAACTTTTTTTTACTTGTACCTACATTAAGCGTGAAATGTAGTAAATAACTGTTTCCTGCATACAATAGATAAAAGGGAAATATATAGGAACTCTCTTCTTGTCATAATTTCCAACTTCAGGCATTGAACTTTCTAACTTTCGTTGGACTTACTTAGGCTACCATTAATCTGGTAATGCGCGTCACTACTGTAGAATAAATCAGCAAATATTATTATTTATTCTCTTCTTCAATTACTAATAAATGTCACAAGTTGGACGGTTGCCATTTAAATTTTCTATAAATACATGACTTATACGTAATAACGTAGTCAATTGTAATTGCCAACTACCTACTAAGCCAAATTTTAAAAATGTACTATTTTATTTTATTTTGATATGTTTATAGGTCTATCTATTTTCGTGAATTTTTAGCCTTCTAGACATCTAGCCTAACTGCCTAGTGTCTAATCATTAAGACACCATTTGTATAATTACAAAACCCTTGCGTCATTATTAAAAGACTGGATATACTAGATGGATTTGAACTAGCATTCATCGTTCGTTCGTTAAAAAATGAAATGTTTTAATTTTAAATAAAACTATTTGACTTTTACTTTGCAACTAATAATCAATATTAAAAATAATACCATAGGTGCTCCTCATATAAATAAGTAAAGTCAGCGGATCGCCAACGCGTACGGGGCCGGTGACGCGCGCGCCCGTCGCCCCGTACCCGGACCGAATCTCCATATAACACTCGGGTGGTTGCAGTGTAAATACCACTGGGTTGCCAGTCGCCACTCTGGATAAAATGTTCCATTAATAAAAGGTAATTTATTCTGAATAAAAATGCAGAAGAAAATTATTACTTTTTTTATTTACATCAAATTATGATGCTAAATAATAAGTACCTAGAACGAATTCATATAAACTGGGTATATAATATTTATATAATGTGTCTATAATAGAATTTTTTTTCGTTAATAAAAATGCGACGTTCATTAATAAGTAATAATCTACTTCCACAATTAAGTACAGTATTAGCTTTCTATTGTCTTTAGATAGGTATATAAGCTATAGTAGCTATATCAACAAAAGTAATAAATGTTCAAATTGAAAATAATAAAACCAAAGCAAGTTAAAGCTAAATTTAATAGATATTTCTTTTAATGGGTCAGCAAAACTGAAAACGTTTTCACACTTTCATCAAGATTAGTTCCGAAGTTTCATTATATTATTTTTATTTTAAATGAACTCTGATCTATTGGAATATTCTACTTTTTATGAACTAAAATACACGAATAATCGAATAGAATTTTTGAAGCAAATTGTTCGAGTAAATAAATAATAAGGTGTTTAATTTAAACAAAATAAGCACAGCTTGCAAAACTATGAAGTATAATTTTCCATTTTATATTTCTTTGTAAATAATAGCACAGTATATGTATGTATATTTATATTTGTGTTTTAGGCGTCGAAATTTTAAACTATCGGTTTAAAATTACAGAATATAGAAGATATTACAGAAATTAATCAACATTTGACATTCTAATTACTGTAAGAAAATATAATATTACATACACAGATTATTTATAAGGTAAGAAATGATATATGATGAGAGATACTTACTCTACGTCAAGAAATGGAAATGTAACAGTTTTCCAAAAATCATAACCATATTCGCAGGTGACTTTGAAATGCTCGTCTAGTTCTTCTTCGATTAAAGAATTGTACTGTACTGTTATCGTGTTCCACATAAGGTTTTTCTATAAGAAAATTATATTCAAATTTATATGTAAGCAATTATTCAAATATACTTCATGCATTACAAAATGTGATAGTTGTGGGTTCAATCTCTACTCAGAGGAATGAAATATTTTCATGAAAGCGGATAACTGTGACACCATGGGTCGCGAATGCCTTAGTCACTTTTGTTCATATTAAATTAGTATCTAAAATGTACTAATACTGGTAAGTTAGATGTGCATTAGGTAAAAATAATCAAGATATCTTTTGTTTTTAGCTTCACGCTGTATCCCGCACATAGCAGGGTAGGCAGAGGGAACCTAGTGATAAATCACTCCGTTCCCCACTTTCCACCTTTTGAGACAATGCGTGTTGAGTAGCGGAACTCAGTGCCGTGCTTATTCTTATCACTAGAGTGAAGAAAATTAAATTAATCCATTCTCCCTGAGCGGGAATCGAATCCACAACCATCGCGTTACCAGTCAGACGCTGTGCGCTGCGTCAGGACGGCTTCAATTAAAACGTAGAAATAAGATTTTCTTTTTATATTCTCTCATTTTATTAAAAAAAATAATCAAGATAGTTAACTAATATTAACATAAAGTTATATTCTTACAGTAGGATGTTTTCTGGTGTCGTCGTGCTGATTATTTCTTCCCAGAGTACCACATCTGTTCAGCTGTATATAGAACTCATAGTAATCACGACCAGACCCATTGATATACATGCAATCCGGATCATAAGAGTAACCTATAAAAAATAAATTTATTATATTAAAAAGTCTAACCTAAAGTAAAAAATAAATTTATTATATTAAAAAGTCCTAATTGTTTATGATTAGTATACCGGTATATACTACTAAACATTCAAAGTAGGTATATAGACATTAGAAATACACTCAGAGTACAATTTTGTTTTCTATTTTTTGTTAATTTTTCCACTAAAATGTCATTGTTTATTATAAACGTTGAGTTTATAAGCTTTAAGAATCAATTTTATAAATAAGAATACCACATATCATCAGCTAAATAACTCAATAACACTTTAAATCGCATCGTAAAATTAAAATGCCAAACACATTAACCTGTCTATCATTGGAAAGTGAGAACGTTCCTCAGACGGGATAGTATCTAAATATACGTGTTTCTAGGTAACAAGGTTGCTAAATTCTCTAAAGCAATGAACAGTACCATAAATAATTTATTTGATTGTTTTCTTTACGCATATCAACGCCTGATAATGTTGCTATCTAAAAACATATTATTGTAACGGTATTAAAAAAACATTTGCTAGGCTACGTTTAAAAATAAAAAAATCTTTGACATTTTGACCCTTTTAAATTTAAATTATAATTTTATATTAATCATAAATAATCACACTGTAAATATAATTAACGAAATTTATATTTTAAGAGATTGTTGCAGTTATAAATTTGAACTTACATCCGCTATCTCAAACATACTGGCCATTACAACTCCTGCAAGTAGTTGGATGACGTGAAATGATTTACAATTAAATAATTTAAAATTAGATTATTATTCATAATGCTTAAAGTACTAGATTTGTCGTAGAAAATTTGGATCGTGTCTTTTAGGACATTAACACCTTAACATTCGACCTGGTCAAATAATTAGAGTAGTACGTTTTACCATTGCGATGAATGGTTACAGAGTAGTACCATTCATAGCAATGGTAAAACACAGTACTCATATGACCTGAGGTACTAAAAGAATTTACTACTTAATATAAGGTCGACTGGCTGTAAGCACTACTTAAAAACGTTTTGAGACTCTTAAATAAATCCAAATGTACTAATATTAATACAAACGAAAAATAACATTTACATTTCAGTACTGGTATTATAAAATGACATATATAAACTTTCGCCAAATATTTTGCAACTAGACGTGTTCGAATATAAATATAATATAAAATAGTATGATATACTAATATAGTAAAAATAAACCACTAGTATGATATACTAGTGGTTTATTTTTACTATATGTGTGATGTTTAAAGTTTTTTTTACCTGCAGAATAAACTAGGCCACTGAAAGATCCGTTGAATCCGACCCTTATTTTCATAAAATCATCTTGACACTCTGCTTCAATGTCTATTTGGAGAAGAAACAAACATTATTTACTTTAAATAAATTCCTAAAAAAATCTTATTAAAAATATTAGATCTCGATAAAGAGTTCAAAAATCTACCTAATAGAAGTCATTTCACATTGAATTATATCGTAACAAAAAAATGTACATGCATATAATATATATATATATATATATATATATATATATATATATATATATATATATATATATATATATATATATATATATATATATATATATATATATATATATATATATATATATATATATATATATATATATAGATGTATATATGATAGAGAGATGTCACTAAATACTTTTTATATATCCCGAACATGTACTAAAGCGGTATAAATATAAATACGACGTGATAAAATCACAATTATTTATTTCTTTACGAAACAAGAACAATACGATTGTCTGCATCCGAAATCCGGTACTTATAAATTTGTCACATAATTAAATAGAAAATCTAGTTTTTTATAATTTAAATAGCACTTAATATTTTTTTTTGTAATAAGTTGTTTGCCTAGATTACGGATACACTTACATTGCACTCTGCTGCCATTTGTACGGTGTCTTCTATACTCTCGCTCCCACGCTGGAGGCTCTCGCCAACTAGAGTCCACAGCCGGGGACCGAGGCTTGATGCTTACTGGGATGTAGTTATTTTTCTCCGACAAGAGTATCACCTTGAGATAGAAACAACCACTTTATTATTTTCTCTCTTCTCTTCATATCAAATACATTTGAAAATAACAAAGTAATTTCCATATATACTAACATTTTAATATTTGAAAATGCAGGAATTCTTAAATATTTTGACGCGTAATACGGCACAAGCACAACACTACGAGTGAGATAGCCCTGAGATAAAGCTCCAGGCGCCTAACTACATCCTTCCGGCAAACGCGACTTTGTCTGCCTACGATAATCAGAGTTACGAATTTCCTATGAGAATTTTAAAATTACATACAAAACCATAACTATTGACCTAATATATTTGCGAAGGCAAAATCGTTAAACAAATATGATAAGTGAAATAAATTTACTTTTGAGATCAGTTAGATTGCATCTATTATGAAAAAAAACTAACAAAATATTGAATTACCGTCGTTAATGCACCATTTCACAGTCACGACCCCATGAAAGTTTTGCACAAAAAGTGATTATCGAAGATTGTACGACAAAGTATGCCAGGGCGGTTCGCACGCCGAAGCCACTGCACGCATTACAAAAATTGGGCCAGTGGACGGTCATACTTATGCTGCTTGCTATACTACTCTGACCAATTGGGATAGATTAAAAAATACCTTAATGTTGCTTGGGTACCTTGTAAATATAAACAATTTCCATAAAGTCCCTTTATTTAAGTAACCTAAGAGTTTTATTTCTTTCATATTTCCATCTAATTCATTTCAAGAATTTTATCTGGATCTTTTGTATCAATACAGTAATATACCACTATGGTAAAACAACGCTGCGTACTAGGTGCACACAGCTGTAGTGACCGCCGCAATATGTCTATTGAAATCATAGAAGTCTATTTACAAATAATACAAATATTCCTCAGAATGTGACTTGTCGTCATCACATCACACATCATCACCATTACCATCGCAATGGATCGTATGATCGACTTGATGATGACGACTATTAATGAATTTATATTATATTAAGTTACAATTGACATGGATCAATATTAATTTTAATTTATACATTCATAATTGCGTTATCAATACCCTGTCCTAAAATTTCTACTTTATAAATATTTTCAAAATTATTTGAAATATTGATTCAATTTTGAATTAAATAACATAAATCTATCACTTTAATTACATTTTCATGGGAAGGGGGATAATGTAGGGCAGACGAATGCGACCACGCTTATGGTGGCGTGCAATGTGAGCCGAGTAACTGACAATTCAACGCAGCCGGGTCAGATGGCTATCTAAACTACACTTGCAATCACCAACTTAATATGACAGACTTCTCACGATCCTGGAATACCATTCTTACCACGCACAAAATCTAATCCCTAACTATTCGCAGCTACTGATTATTTTTAAACACTGTAATCTAAGTACACGTACATAGATATCTATGTATTAATAAAGAAAACTAGAACTTGTTAACCTGAACTCCTTTTAAATTAAATCGTTTTCAACATAATAATATAATGAACGAGAAATACTAACTGAATTAGGCAAAAAAATAATAATAACGTAATTATTATAGATTAAATCAATAATTGCTACGTGTTTTAAACTACTTGTTACATCTTTAAGACAATTAACGTGTAGAACACACGTTAACCAGAGATGGGCCCTTCGCAATGTATTGCACAAAGCTACCGGTGGCCTCTTGTTCTGTGGTAGTAGATTGAGCAATGAAGGTGGACCAGTGCGGCGTCTCTCACGCATGAAATATACTTATAACCTTTGTAGATTTTTATTCCATTGTAATCAGATATATCTGATACACTTTATTCTTGAGTAATCATAAACAGATGCCTGAATAGCAGCAAATATAAAATCTAGGTAATAGATAAGAATATACGGACATGTGTGGGAGAATCGTATGCTTGTTTAGAAGTTATTTATAAAAAAAAATTAAAGACTCACATGTATTTAGCATTATTATAATATATTCTTAATAGTCTATTGAAATAATACAATCACTAATGGTCTCTATGATTTAAGTAGTACGCCACTTTAACCATAATGTACAATTCACGTTTTATTTAATTCTATTAGCGGTAAAGGTTAGCAGTACAGAACAATAATTTAGTCATTTCGTGCTATAGACCGCTACACTTACATTGTAGAGCAAACCGCAAATATTTCAAGGCATTTTTGTGAAAAAGTAAAAGTGCACGAGCATCACACCTTTTACACTTTTTTTATAAAATATTTTTTTTCCCGAAAGCTAGATAAATTTTAGCTGAATTTATAGTATTCATAATTTATTTAGGTCTACGTCTTATTATATTCAATATATTTTAAAATGAGTTTGTTTTTATACTAACATTTTAAATAGACATAGAAAGACCATATTTTAATGATAACATTCAATTATTTTTTAAGCTAGGAGAGCTTAACTAATTCTGTTAAAGCCGTAAGTAAGCAACGACTTCTTCTGGAGTTTTTACCGATAAAATTGCTATGGAGTTGTTTTAGTAACTGATTATCACGCACGCGCGTATTTTAATAGAGTCATTGCTGACTTTAAAAGTTTCTTTTCCTAACTCATTACGGCACAATCAGTTAAATAATTTATTTACTTTAGAAGTAAGAAAGTATATACAAAAAAATCCTTAAACAATGTATGGACACACTGGTGTCGAACTAAATAATACTATTTGCCAATACACTAAGAGAAGATTTTATGTAGCGAGATAGCTCATTGTTTTAACAAATGTTACATTGTATGCATCTCTTACATTCTTTCAAGGTTGTATAGCACACATATAAAAGTACACTATATAAAAGTCCTATTACTAAGAAAAAGCTTGATAATTAATCTTACACATACGATTGAAGATTGAACTACAATAAAAGATCTGAAAGCTACATTATGTCTGTATTTTTTGTACTACGTTATTCTTTTCACGATACGCATAGTGTTGGAGTTAGTGATTAAGTATGTTACAAGATTATAAACAATACCCGTGCCATCACCATCAATTAGGTATTCTTTGCTTCAAATATATCTTTAAATAATACCCAATTGTCTGAATAATTGATTAATGGTAAAATACTTTTTTATACCAATCAACGAAAAGCCAGTTACATACCGGAACCAACTAATCACATTTAGGTACCGGAAACGGTGAAGACCAATGATTAATTATTATAAGACATGTATATGTATATTTTAGTGTCTATGTAAAAAAATATATAATAACTCACGGGATCTTGTTCACTGCCATCGGATTTCAATGCATCTCTGGTTTCATTCTGCAAAAAGATATTTCTGTCTAATATACTCTGAAATGTTAATAGAAGATTTTAAAATATTTTATATTCGTGAATTAGAATTTCCATTTACCTTTGCTCCAACAGAACGTTCAGGTGGATCTTCTCCAGAGCCTTCATTAATTTCAAATGATCCAGCAGAGCTTAGAGACTCCGTTGATAGTTCTTCGGCTGACTCAGCTGATGTATCTAACCGCGAGTATGGCGATATTGATTGTACTTGCTAAAAGGATAAATAAAGAAATATGTTTAAATTTCCATGTTATTTTGAAGTCTAATTAATAAATTTACCGTCGATCATGGTTGCAGAGTCTATGAATGAATATAGAATGTGTAAAATTACAGTTTTGTTTATAGCGTATACAAGGGTAGCAAGAAGCGTCAAACACAAAAAATATTTAAATACTTTATTTAATAATAATTTGCTATCAGTATTGGGTATTTGATGACGGAACTTAACGGTGTACTTAAGTTCTTAAGTAGGGATAGAATTTATAAGCAAGTATTTATATTCATACGCTGCATACTGCACCACGGTGGCCTAATTTATATTTTAAACAGTTTTCCAATTCTCTAAACCGTAGTGCGGTGTCCATATATATTATATAACACTAATTACTCGTAGTGTAATTAGACTCAGTTCTAAGTTTATTTGAATTTAAGTTTTAAGAACAATATTAATTAAATAATTTTAACTTACATGTAAGACACACAGTCCGTATAAGATGAATAATCTGAAAAAAAAATATATATGCGACATTAAAACAAAATATTACTCAATACGTTAAAACTCACGCACTAGGAAATAAGCCTATCATAAAGTACTGTTGCGAAAATGAAGCCAAATATAAATCGTGATAGAAAAAGTGATTATTTAGATCAACACGGGCAGTCAAACTAAATGCTAACCTCGTGCGGCTAAAGAAATATTGTTTTGCTGTAATGACGGGTCAAATAGACGGCGGGGTAATGACAGGGCCATGAAAGTAGCTAAGGGAATCAATATCGGCGTTATTACATTGGACTGTGATCTATGAAATTGATTTATCAGGGTAGCCGCTGTATCTGTGATTCAATTTTCATGGCAACATTATCCTAATCAAAAATACATAAAGATTGCTCCCGTATAACAACAAATTGTTATATCGAATGAGACTAGAATATTTACATATATTTTATGATATGTTTGTAATTAACAATTTCTGTTTAGGGTCCCATACTTCAACAATCAGAACCCTTATAGGATGACTTTGTTTTCTCAAAAGATCATTTTCTCAAATTCACGTGGAGAAATCAAGCTTAAATTAATATCAAATATCAAAGTCTTATGAAGCACAGAAAAATGAAACTTGTAGTTTATGCTTAATTATTATGCATTTTGTATGAAAATCACCGCGTAATGAAAACCCTACAAGGCACATCCCGTTGATCTAGAATTATAAAATTTGGCTATGAGTTAGAAATTATAGTGCAAAAAGGGAAAAGTCCAAAAAATTTAAATTTATAGATATAACCCAGATAAAAACCATTACAAAATTAGTATATATGACTGTGAATTTAAGTTTGTCAACTCTTATTACTTGTACTTCATTGAGTCTTTTTTAAGTATAACTTATGAACTTAGAATATATATATTAAAGGAAAAAATTGACAATTTGATTTAATTACCGAGTAGATACGGCCGCAAATTTAAGTTGGTCAATTTTTATAAGCTTCATTTTCCTCAACGGAATACCTATCATGAAATTGGTATGTTACATACCAATTTGGAACCTTATCCTGCGAATATTACTCGCACTTGGCCGATATATTTTTTATGTGAACTCTTTTGAGTTTTGAGCTTGTTATGTAGAGAAGATAGGTTTACATATTTCATAAAATATCTATGTTAAATCAAATAGACGATGTTTATTTTCAGCACCTAACTTCACTCTTCACACATAACACACTTCATTATTCCACTTTCCGCCCAGTTTTAAGACATTACGTGTTGTGTGGCGTAACTCAACGTCGCACTTCGTTTACAAGAGAGACAGAAGAAAATAGATTATTCTTTCGCGTAGGATATATATATTCACAAACGTCTCCTATATTTTGTAAAAATTTAAGTTAAATTATTAAGAAAATGATTGATCCATATTTGTATAAGTGAAAGGAAATTTATTAATCATTAAAAATGTTTTAAATATAAGCACATGGTTTTATATAATTTTCTGCTTCATTAGGTATCCCTCATTAAGATAGCCTCAGCATTTAGTCTCACAACATGAGCTTATTTCCCAGAGTAGTCACTGAACTGAGTTGTTATTCAAGCGTAGCCTTCATATAATCCCCTATATTGCGCCATTAATCTACATTTCGATGATTGTTTATGTGTAGTTTTTGTATTCGTTTTGTAAATTTATTATTTTCAGTGTGATAAAATCACATACCATTGAACTCTAAGACGAGATCTTTTCCAATATATATATATATATATATATATATATATATATATATATATATATATATATATATATATATATATATATATATATATATATATATATATATATATATATATATATATATATATATATTCCACATATAAATTACAATGTAAGTGAGTTATGTCGTTACGGAGACAAACGTTCTAAACCAAACATAATCATAACACGCTTATATTTGACACAAATGACAGAGATTTCGTCGCTCAATGGTTTTAAATAAGCGGATATATAGAGAATGTATCACGATTGTAATGTTCATACATTATGGCCTCACCGTGGAACAGCACACGCCTAATTATATATAATGTGGAATTGATAATGAAATCCTCTCTTACTGACTTTCAACTGAGCATACGTTGAGGTAAAAAACAATATAAAATAATATAATTAATCAAAATTGATATTTTTAAAATATTCATATTGCGACGCTGTTGTTCTTGTTACGATTTTTAGATTATTTTGGGAAAGCTTCGTTATAATAATCGTTGTCGTGATCGCGTTCTTGTCCGTTATCGGCTCAAGGTAAAGCGACATGGTGTAATTTTCAATTTATTTCCAGAGCCATTTGCTTATGGCGTTACTTGGTATCGATCCATATATGCTCGTGCTATCGAACGGTACATCACTCAAAAATGGTAGAAAGCTAAATAACGTATAATATGGAATTTTTTAAATTTTAATAAACGCATGTTTTAGCACAATATATTTTAGTTTTTTGAATAGTTGATAAACTACATCTCATTATAATAAATCAATAAACACTTAAAATGCTCGCAATGTTTGAATATAAATGATAAAGAATTGATAATCTATAAGCATTTGTCTTACTCACTTACCCCTTGTCCATTTATCAAATAAAAAATGTATAATTACATAACCAATCGTCATTAACTAGCTTAGCTTCTTGATAATATATTAAAAATGGAATTTATCATTGCCCTTAAAGGATATTGACCTAAGTACCCTAGTGAAGACATTTACAATAAACAATTATAGCATACATATACCTGTTTTTTGGATATAACAAGTCATATTCAAGTTTAGACGCAAAGAAATACAAAATGGCAGTTTGGATGCTTTTACGAAACTATTTATTTTATTTTATCTTAATTCACACACTACTTCATATTTGAATTCAGGCTGAGTCTTCACTATTTCTGTATACTACAATTTTGAATTCCAATTTCATAATTATATGTATAAAATTCGTCTTTTAAAACTTTAAATGTTTAGATTAAAAAAATTACTTCACGCTATTTCATACTTTCCGCCTAATTTGAGACGTTGCGTGTTGAGGGACGAAACTTAACGACGACCAGAGCAAGGAAATTAAATAATTCACTCTCCCCGAGTGAGAATCGAAACTACAACCGTCGTGCTTACAGTCGGACGCTGTATAAATTATTATTATAAAAAATTGGATGCAGTATAACGAATCTATTGCATAGTAAGTAAATGCTTAAATTAACAAAGGATTAATTTAGATACTCAACTGGATAGCCAGAGAGATTGAAGCAAATGCTACGGTCGCTACTTATTACCATATCATAAACATAATCAGCCTATATCAGTCAACTGCTGGACGTAGGCATTCCTCAGGTTACGCCATAAGGCACGATCTTTCGTTTTTGCCATTCAGTCACTACCAGCCGCCTTTTTTATATCATCTGTCCATACTATATAACATAGTTATAATGACAATCACATAAAATTTTTCAAGAATAAATTTTATAATAGTATTTTTAATTTTTGTTTTTTAGCTTAACGCTGTATCCCTCACGTAGCAGGGTAGGCACAGGGAACCCTAGGAACCCTAACCCTGAAGGAACCCTAACCCTGAAGGAACTTAGTTCATGTCATAAAATTATGAATCTAGTATAAAATATTTGAAGTTGAAATGGAAATTTTAATTTCGATGAATTTGAAGTTTAAAAGTACGAATTTAAGGATTAAAATGGCACATTTAATGTGTCAAAAAATAAATTTGAAAGTTAAGAAGGTGAATTTGATACTCAAATAATAATATAAAGATTAAAACTACTACTTTTAAATACTAATTTTAAAATACTAATTATTTAATGAAATAAATACTGTTTTTTCTGCCGCAACTTTTCATCTTAGATTAGTAAATTTTTAAATTGGGACTCAAGGACTTTACCTACAAAGTACCCATTTAAGCAAAAATACAATAAAAGTAATTATTAACAATACATTTAATATAATGACCTTGTAGCAAGCACATAGGTATATCAAAAAATAAAACACATAACGGTGACATTCTATAAAACACTCAAGCCGAGAGCGTTACGAGCTCGTTTATGTCTTTTGTTCTGGTGACGATTACGTGATCCCGCCGTTCATAACATTTAACAACAGATTGAATAAAAAAATTTTGGCTAGAGTGTAGAACAGTTAGAATTTTAATATGGAATACAATTGGGACGTTTCCGGTATTATGTACTAAAAACAACAATAAAATACACATTTTATAGGTAAAACATTTTAAAAATATATTGATCAACTTCACACTGTACCCCGCATATACAGCACAGGTAGTAAGAACTCAGACATTGCATCTTAAGTGGCAAAACTCATCGCAGCTTTATTTTTCCAAAGCAGAAAAATGAAAATAATTCATACCCCCGAGTGAGAATGCAACCCACACTAATCGCTGTTACAGTCAAATGCCGTCTCACTGCTACATGATAGCTTCGAAACTTATAAGTAAATTCTTGTGTATCTAACATAATAATTCTTGTGTATCTAACATAATAATTCTTGTGTATCTAACATAATAATTCTTGTGTATCTATTTATAATAATATATTTATGATACATATTTACAAAAAAATTATACTTATTTTATCTAAAACAAATTAACTAAAAGTATGATATAAAACAATTTAATTAATTATATAAATTAAGTTATTATATTATATTTACGAGTAGAAATCTGTTCGGAAGGGGCACAACCTTGCGGCGCTTCCTACAACATCTCGGCCTCATTACTGCTTCCTCCCGCAGTCGAACCAACACAAGGTCATTAATTGTTGTAATTATAAGCTTATGCAATTAATATTTTTAAATATATAAGATAGCACTAATTTCATAGAGGTTGAAGACTGCGAAGGTAATATTATTAAAGATAATAAATTTAGATTTATCATTTATGAATATATAAATATATAAAATATTTATTATTTTATGTATTTTGCTTAAATTGCTTGAAATTACCATGTAATAGTTAGTAGTTTGCATATCGCGTATAAGGAGACGTTATAAACGAAGATTTAAATAAGAGAGTGCTTTATAAATTTCAAGTTACGTTTTAAATATTAAAAAGTCACCTCTTAAAGTTATAAAAACAAAATGATTCCAGGATACCTATATTTAATTTATGTTCTATATGTGAATTAGGTTTTGTCAAGAAAAATTTCCAAATATGATTTGCTTGATCGGTACAAAGGTAACGATTGTATGGCCAAAGGCGGAACGCACCGTTAACGCACGCGCCGGGTCACACCGACGATTTACACCTTGTCTTCACGCAAGTGCAATTATATTACTACGTTATGTACCGTTCAAAAATCTTGACTTTCAGTTACAATAATGAACCTATTAATTGCCATAGAGACGTCGATGTCTTCCCATGCCTTACGTCTTACCTACTGATCGTGGAGATATGAGGTATTTTTAATGGCGACTACTATATCTATGATCAGTTTTTAGTAATAATTATACTAAAAACTAATTGTTAACTTATTCCTATACACTTTTAAAATTATTCTCTCACTATTGTTAACTATAAGATAACATGAAAGAATGCACTACACTGCATATTGAACGTGTAATTGACAACATAAGTTTAGATTTTTTGATGATTTCATTAAAATAATATTTTTAGTATAATAATTATTTCATATATTATAAATGTGTCCAAATGTGTGTGTGTGTGTTTACTTAAGTATGAAAATCCAGAAAATAACATTTTCCTATGGCTACCTTTTCGGTCTGGTTCACTAGAATAAAGCGTTAAGATGTAGTTTTGTAGAAAACCTGTGAAATTTTCTTTGTAATTCATAAACATAAATTTTCATTTTATAAGCCGAAATGAAATTGGATATGATTGTTCCCATTCAAAATAAAACATAAATAGATGTTTATTTATTACTAAGAAACAGCTTGTAACCACGTTAACCACGAGGACTGACCGAAATCATCTTTTATTTGGCATTAAAAATTGATATTTGAAATTTTTACAAGCGAATCATCACCGCTGTTTATTCCATTGAAGCGTAGCGGGGTCACAGAACTAGTACAAACATAATTTAACGCGGCATCCATTGGCATATCTTTCTGACACCTGCACTCTGGTCCATTTTTATATTATTTTATATAAATTTATATTTCATTGCAAAATCATGTATAAATTTTTATATCGTTCATCTTACTTTATGATACTATGTAAGTAGTGCAATGTCTGACTTACCTCTATTTTATAAAAAATGTTTTATTCTAATTATTTTTTTTATTATTCAATTAATCAAAGACAATGTATAGAAGAGGGATATTTATGTGAGATGTCCCCATATATTCTCATTTCATAGCGTAAGTATAAAAGGAATGCTTATACTCATTTTATTTACTATCATTATGAATATTATATAAATCCTTAAATAAACCTTATTTATATCAAATTATTTTAAAACAAAGTGATCCTATAACCCTCATAGGTTTTTTTGAGTCCGGTCCATTTTTTTGAGGCACGAAACTTTAAAAATACTAGATTTTTGTGTACTATTTAAGTTAAATATACAAGCTGTATCGCAACAATTGTAAACAATTATATCCACTCCACTTACCTGACATTGAGGGCCATTTTGCACAAACGATGCACTTAGGGGTCGACACTTGTCTTGTGTCATTTAATTACACTCCACTCAAACAAAAGAATACTACGAATGAATTCGTAACACAGAATGCGTGAAATTCCGCGGGTTCAACACATGCGTCTAAGGCGGCGGTTGCAAGTGAAGTGGCCGTAGCTCTTCAGCTATGAAATGCAACGCTTCTAGAGTCTCTAAGAGTAACCTCAGTAGTCTGTAGTATAAAACCTCAATAAATAACTTACGATTTTGCTACACTTGAGTCCGAAAGATAACAGGCTAAGCTTCAAAATTAAAACATACAACGTAATAACAATTTTTTATTCACTTCTCTTGAAGACTATTTCTTCTAATATATGCCAAATTTAAAATGTCGTACCATTATGTTATTATACCAAAATTTGACTTCATTTTGGGACGCACAATTTATTATTCCATGAAATTTTTCTTGTTTTCAATGTATGTTTAACCATTTTTCCATTTTAAATATCAGATTAATAGCGATTATAATTGACGTTATAGTCATTACGGCTATCGTTATTTTCATTGGTCTGCAAAATAAGACATTTTATTTTTATGACATTAAACAATTAAAATTGCAAAACTTTTTTGAAACATATTTTGATGAAACATATGTTTCGACCATATATTTATTTATATTTAGATTAGTTACGTCTTATTAGTACAAAGTGCTGTGTCCAGTAGCACAACTCATTACTCAATTCAATTTAATTAAAAATAATCTTTATTCAAATATTTTTGAATTGTCGAATGAACATGTCGCTACCACCGGTTCGGAAGCCAGTTCTACTGAGACGAAGACTTGCAGCAGTTGCTCTTTTAAATATCAATGTTACAATTTTATTATTAAATACAATGGGGGCTATCCTACATGAAATTCAAATTTATCCCACAACATTTTTATCCCATAAATATTCTTGCAGACTAAAAGGCATTTTTCACGAGTACGGTTAAGAATAGATTGCGATTTTTTATTAAAGACGCGTTTCAGACCCATAAAACACTTATTGGAGTTTTGGAGCCAGTAACTAGGAGTTATAAGCTCATGTTTATTTTTGGATATGTTGTCTGATTAACAAAATATTAAATATTCATATTATATTATAATATACAAAAGGGGACCAAGACTAGATACCTTGTGGAACGCCCAACCTTAGGGAAGATCCAGTAGATTTTGCATTATTTATATTAACCTTTTGGATTCTTTGAATAATATATACAATATAATAGCAAGTAACAGCTTATATGTTTTATGAACTAACCCATCAGCATTGTGGAAATACAGAGCACTCCTCAGAGTATAATATATAAGTTGCATGTAACAATATATGATATAGTAGATGGCTAAAGCAGTTGCTGTTATCGAAAGCTGTATCAGCTGCACCACCTCTGTAAAAATGCGCCAGGACTTGCCGCTTGCCTAAATATATACATATATTGTTAGTTTTATTATTGAAATATTCTTTAATTTATTTGAAAATGAAATGAAATTTGAAAATGCTGAAATTAAATTAATTCAACATTATGTAGTCTTATTTTTTTTAGTACTAGTAGTCCATCAGAGAAAGTGTAAATGTATACACATTTCAATGGTTTTCAAAGTGGAATTTAAATCCACGATCTTTATATACCTAGAAACGTCCTATCCACTACACCATAATGGAGTCGTATTTATTTAAAATCTAATTTTAAATAAAATATTTATTACAGCAAAAGCTAATCCGATTAATTTATCGACTAATAATAACTTTAAAAAAATCTTACAAAATAAAATAAATATACTTGAATACATTAAATGGAACAAGAACCATAATGATAATTGAGTTGTAATGTTTCTCAGTTTGAGTTAGCGCAAACAAAACATAGAAACGGAAAGGAAATACGTAACAAGCTATGTACACATATTTTATAAAATAGAATATTCGATTTCAATTAAGATTAAGTTGTTAGTATTTGATATATCCTGACTGAGTACGGAACTCTCAGCCAGTCGGTCTTAACCTAGAGAGATAGAATCTACGTAAATTGTACATAAAACAAACAATATAACGCTTCGGCAGCCTTCTTGGGGTTCATCGGACAAGGTGACTGAACAGACTTTGAATGGCTTTAAAATTTAAACGTAATCATTAAAATTATTGTGTTCTTCGCCGCTTATATAAATTGAATTGCGTTCCTTTCAATATTATGTTATACGAAATTACATTGTACATGGTCGTATTTACTCTAATATTTTTCTAAAATATAAGTCTAAGTTACTCCTAATTACATTTTTTTTCTAAAATAAAAGCCTAAGTTACTCCTTATTACATAAGCTACCTGTCAGTGAAAGTCTCGTTAAAATCGGTCTAGCCATTTCAGAGATTAGCCGGAACAAACAGACAGACAGATAACATTTTAAGAAAATGTTATTTTGATATTCATAAGCATGTAGTAAAAAGTGGTTATTCTAATAATCCAAACAGAATTTATTCGAATTTATTTATTTCAAGCACATCGTACTGTGTAGCACGTATTTATAATGCATCACTATAAAAAAACTATCACTCTATCTCTTCATTTATTATCAACTGCAATTTGTCAAATTTTATACGCTTAATTAATGTCGACATTGTTCCTTCACGTAATTACTATTATGGACTGTTAGAAACATTTAAAATCTAAATATTATTTGTAGACTTAGACACTTAAATTTTTATTAAGTAGATTATCATCGGCTACGTTACACTGAGTAAAACTATTTTTATAATATTTTCTTAGAACAGCCTACAGAGTGCGCGACTCGTCACGATGTCTTATATGATTCTATCTTTTTTCACGATTACAAACATTCTTTACCGCTTACGCATTAACATTTTTACAAATAATGTTATTTTCGACGCTATTGTTAGCAGCATGTTTTTTATTTAAATCTCGGGTCCAAATGAACCCGGCTGTTTTCGGAAGGCTTGCATGACGCACATTTAAGACGTAATGACTCCTTATAATATCTTATAGAGATACGACTACTCGTACCCGTCCACCCTTGCTAACTTCATTTTATATTTGTATGTACCTTTTTTGTTATTAAAAGCAATAAAGAATAAATATAAAAATATTGTGACATATCAGGCGCGATCGATCTCTGCGTAAACACAGGTAATTGACCAGAGATTCACTGAATAGTGCATAGGAACTATGGGAAATATGAAAAAAACTTATAGGACTACAAAATAGCTTAAATGTACTGGCTATGGGGCTAAATGATACTACCGGATGCCCATTTTACAGATAAACGATTACATGACACTAATATTTATACTTAATAATTTTTTTATATATTTTTTTATTGTGTATTAAACATTAATATTTTTCAGAATTATACTTTTAGAGAATTATTAAGAAAATTAAAATTAATAAATCAATCATTAATTTTAATTTTCTACGAGCAACTTTAAGAAAAAATTTAGGTATTTTTTGAAACTGATCGACTGATTGTGTGAAAAGAAATAATAAAGTGTAAATGATTATTGTCTGATAAACATCATAAATATTATTAATTACGTACTTTTTTAGAACTCACGTCCTCCTGTAACTCTTCTAATTGGTCACAGCAAGCTTTCGCAGCTTTATTATATGTAGGTTGGTGAATGGTACAATAAGCAGAAATACATGTACTTCCGATCTATAAATAAATAATAATTCCGTGATAACATATCAACATTAATTTGAAAAATTTAATGCTTTCTTATTTTTTTAGCTCACACCGTAACCTGCATATAACAGATTACAGAGAGAGCCTAGTATGAAGACACTATTCTCCGCTTTCCAGCCGAATTCGAGAAATTAAGTGGTGTATGGCAGAACTCAATGCCGTGAATAAAATATGTTGTATATTATGATAATTTTATTAGGCATAAAATATTCATATTTTTCTCGTTTATAATATATTTATAATACTTATTTAAATTACTTAATTTAAATAAATAATTACAGGATTTAGTGGTTTTGGTTCTTTACATTCCGGCGTAGGTGGTGGTGGCGGAGGAAACGTATCTAGGATTTGTTTTAATTTCTCGCTAGTACGTAGACACCCGCACCGTCGCCTCCAATTCTCTTCCTCTTGTTTATGTCTGCATATTGTACGAGAGATTTCTGTTTCCGTAGACATGTAGCAGAAATCACTTTTGCCAATTTCTATATAAGTGGCCTTTTCACTGTGTTGAAATTTAAAGTCTGACCTTTTTTTTGAAAAGATATATATAAACATATTATTTTACATTCAATTGTATACGGTCTCTAATGTATATTTAACTCCTTATTTACATATAGGTGATTGCAAAAATAATATAAAATTTGTACAATTAAGATTGGAATAACTTACTCAAATATGATTTAAACTTTACTCAAAACAATAAAAAAATGTAACTACATCCAATTAATAATTTTGTTATTTCATCCGGATGAAGAGTATTTGGATATTGTTTATTGGAGTTTATAGGCATCACACAGCGCTCCTGTCATAATTTGGCATCTGGTACTTAATTATTTTTAATTAATAGCAAATGAGGTGCACTGCTTTTGAAACATAAAATTATTTTGATTAATTAAATATAAAAACAGTTTCAGATTAATGTTTATCTGTGTAAAAACGTCAGGCATAAACTTTTCTAAGAGTTAAGTTGTAAAGTAAATGGCTCAGCATTATCAATCTATCACGCCGACATGATAACAACAAAAACAGTGTAATGTATAGTTCATAGCGTAATAACGATTAGTTAGTGAGATACATTAGTACGGGCAAAAAAAAGAAAAGATACATACATACATACATGTCTTGACATGAATAGGAAGTCTTAAATATTAAATATATCTATCCTTTTAATTTTGTTTAAAAATACATCTCAAATTCATTAGTATAGTTCGTGAGGCACTTTTGTGAAATACAATCTCATAGTTTATGTAAGGTGGCTATGTATATATATATATATATATATATATATATATATATATATATATATATATATATATATATATATATATATATATATATATATATATATATATATATATATATATATATATATATATATGCTGTATAATTCGGCTGTGCTTTGTCAGTCAGACTACTCGTGTATTTTAAAAAACACTTTCGTGTATTTGATATGAAATTACTCAAAATGAACTTTTAAGATCATATCACAATAGGAAAATAAGAGGATATAAAAAAATATTTCTTTGATTGAAGCTTCACGATATTTTATTTATATAACAGGGAAAGCACGTAGAATTTAGCGTCATGATAATCCGTTTATCATTTTCCGTTCGTATTCCGATCGTTGCATATTGAGCAGCTAAACTCAACGCCGTGATTCACCTTATCAGAAAAGAAAGTTAAAAAAAACATCCCAATGAACTTGAATATAAGTAATTTATTGGTTTTTTAAGCTTCTGAAGTTAGAATAAAAATGAAATAAAACTTAGTTCTCTTCTCATCTCACTATATAGGTGCATTGAGTGAGATGTATAATATTTTAGAATATTGCAACGTAATGGTAAAAACGGAACCATTATAGATATGTCATATCTGTTTATATGTCTGTTCTTGTGTTTATCTGTGGGTAGCCATTACAAAACATTAGTAGCATTTCAAAACTACCCTAGTTTCCTATTGATACGTTTCTTGTAAATATGAATCGTTACAATTTCTGTTCTTGTAAATATGAATCGTTACAATTTTATAATTAAATACAATGGTAGCTACCAGTAGCCAACGATAGTTATTTTTATCTTTAGAAGACACATATATGTACTATTTGATAGGCATACGAAAAAGGGATTTCGATGTAAATTTTGCACGCAATCTGTCAACATGTGTCTAAAGCTTCTCACGGTCACCGCACACCGCAGTGACAACGAGTGAATATACCGAAATGTATAGAAATTTGGGTTTACCGCTAGGCGGTAACCGTTTGTATGAGACGTGAATATGTTAAAAACACGCATAACTTTAACCATTGTGCACCAGAAATTAATTGCTGCAATTAGCGACGCTTTCATTGTTGCATCTAAAGACTTTGGTTATCTAATGAACATATGTATAAGGACTTACTTTGTCACAATTAAATTTAACGTTAAAATGTTAATGGTTTTATCTTTTAACGTCAAAAGTTTCAGTAAAATATTTTTACAAAAATATAAATATATTCTTAGTACAGTACAGCCGATGAATCTTGGCCGAACTGATATAAGATGTATATTAAACAAAACAAAAGTTTAGAAAGCCTAACTTCAAGGCGGCCACGACAAATAGGTCTCTTAACTCAACATTCTTAATATATAATACTTTACAGGAACAGCTTACATGAAGTCTGTCTGTCTATCAGTCCGTTCGTCAAAACCATTTCCTTTAAATCAAATCAAATATCCAAATCAATAACCTCTTAAAGCACAGAAAAAAATCATACTTTTAAGTCATGCGATTACAAAACACTGTTTCTTTGAAAATCCCCACATAATCAAAACCCTGTTCCCTGAACCTAGTAAACTTGTCAATAAGTTATACATTTTTATTTGTAGTTTATTTTATCCAAAATTATTGGATAGATTTAAGTTTTTCAATTTTTATAAGTTGTACTTCCCATTGACCTATAATCGTGAAATAGAAGGGAACCCTCGGTGCTTGACTCTACTCGCACTTAACCGATATTTTTTTATATCTACCCATTATCGCTTTAAACTACATTTTAGTAGCGCAAAATAGTTCAAATCACGCCATCCTGTGGTTTGAACTTTAAAAATGCGACTATAAACCTTTCTCACGCTCACATTTTTTCTTATAAAATTGCTATAGAGAAATTATATCATGAGCTAAACTACAAGTAGGTTAATTCACTACAAACATAATTACTTAAACATTTTAGCATGAAATAAAGATATTAACATGCTTTAAAGATACTAAATAAGTAGACATGTATTATGTCTCGTAAAGCTACTAAATAAAACTTTATCGTCTATAGTGCCGACACCTGCAAATAAGTTAGCATTTAAAGAACGAAAAGCAACATGTGCATAGTATTGTCTATAAAAAAATTGTTTTTAGCACAAGTATTGAGCTAATAATTATTGAATTTAATAGGTATAGATAATTCATTCACGCTGCTACTTAAAAAAAATATGTAATACATTGTTCAAAATGAATATTTTCAAGTAGCTAAATTGCATTGCATATGTAATGATAATATTTAATTATGTACATAAATTTTTATTTATTATAATATATATAAGTACAAAGTGAGTCGAAAGGGCGAAATAAAAAAGACATATAAGTATGTACTAATATATGCATATCGTATTAGAGTAAATCCGAGTAAATCGAAGCGGGCGAAGCCGCAAGCGGGTTGCTAGTAAATAATAATAATAACTTGTAAGTAAAATTAAGTCATTAAGGTTAATTTTAAAAACTTTAGCCCCTATTATATTTCATCGTTAGATATCTATCAACAATAGAATGTCACGGTATGACCGTCTGAGGAATGGCACTGGCCACCTGACGCGTGTCGCTAATCGACCGGTCGTTCACTCAAAGAACTATCTTAACGATTGTTACCTACGTGAATGAGGTATTTGCAGGAATACCATACATATAGCATTGGTATAATTTTCATTTACTAACTTAAGCAATCTCTGAAGAAACAAAAATAATAATGAGTAAATATCAACTTTTCTTTCATATCACCATTTATCTATATTAATAAAGGAAATGCAGAGCAGGTTCTCTGTACCTATTGAGTTCATAAAAAAATTATTACCTGGCGTAAAATTTTAGTCACGTCAAATGACTACTAATTTGTAGCTATAGTAATTCTAAGCGTTGACATTTATACTGGAATGATTGTAGTAATAGAAGCTGCAACCGTTGCACTTAATTATACTTTACTTCTCGGCATAATAATGATATTAAAAATGTTATTTGACCGGTGTGGTGATGTTATCCCACCGCATAAAACGCAGCGTGTCTAAAGTAAGGGACGAACAGTGGGGAATTGTGTGAATAATGACTAAGCTCGCTCTGTCTAAGCGACAAAAATGCGGAAGATAAAAAATAAGCTAATAGACCAGAAAATAATTCATAACCATAACAGAAAAGAATTAATAAAATAATATGGCAATTTAACGCATTCTGCATTACAAGGGCATGTACACAATTGTAATTTTGGGAAAGCGAAAGCCAAAGATGTCGGTCCAACGAAAGATGTCCTTCCTCACTACCGATAAGTGTTGTACACGGGCTGGCAAACACAAAGCGAATTAAACCCTACGAATTAAAACAATCACAAAATTTAAATTAATATTTTTTTGTAATCTGGTAAATTAAAATTACCTTTAAAATATCTTGTAAGGTTAGGTTAGGTTAGGTTTTGGCGAAGTCTACAACATGAATTATTAAGAGTTCAGTTCTTATTCAGGGATTTTATGAATATCAATCATAGCTGAGGCTACCGTAGCCCAGTTGGTCACCAGAGGTTAGTATTATTTTCATTTCCTCGCGCTTGTAGACGAAGTACGGCGTTAAGTTCTACAATGGAAAATGGAAAATGTAAACGGTTGACAATATCACTTCACACTAGGTTATCTATGCCTGATGTGCTATATCCGGGAAAAAGAATGAAAACACAGTGAAGTTCTTTAACTTCATGTCTAAAAACAACACAACATATGTAACAGCTACTTTTATTAGCAATTCTCCAAGTGCTAAATAATAATGTAACTATCTCGAGTATTGTATAATATTAATACACAGGATATTAATTAAAACAAATTAGTATTTTAAATGTATTTAATAAATAATCACGTTTACAATACGTAGCTGAAGCTTTACAAGGGCCAGCCTTAGCATTTTCATACGAATCAGCAAGCAGATATATAAAAGTAAATCTACATATACAGTAGAGACAAAAAATATGATCCACCGATTTATAAAAGATTCAAAACATATCACCGTCAAACTAAAAAATAACAATATACAAATAGTAAGAGAATAAATTCATAATAATTTTAGACAATAAACAACATTATAAATAAAAGTGTGCAGCCTAAGACATTTAGACGAAGATGCTATAACTCCACTCCAAACTTGCATTCAGATTTCAGTCTATTTTAACAATCATAAAAAATTAAATCAAACTATATATTACGACAAACAATAAAAAAAAATTAGATTTATACTTTTTATTACCTATTAAGATGCCAGAGCCAAATTATTCGACCATATTGTGATATCGAATGATGCCAGACCGATTAATGAGTAAATCATGCCAAAATGCGCAATATTTCTTTATTACGTAGTTACACAAATACACAATATAAACAAATGTATTAAAATTGACTGAAATCAAACGGAATGATAAAACACCCTATAACCTATCCACGAATACGCATACAAAATACACAAAAACATCGTACAAATAATAAACACGACATATTAAATAACCCTCATTGTTGTGCTGTAATTAGGCGTAACACACAGTGACTTTTATCAATGGAATACAAACTACTATTCATTACCTAACTATTTCAAAAATATACTCCTCCATTCGTTTGGAATAAGAGAACACACATATTAAATGCTATAATAAAATATTGAATCAGCCGTACATGTGTGAAAGCGAAGCCTAGCAATTCGGTGACTATCTACGCTACATATTCAACATGTTAACAATCGACGGAATCGTAGTATTATTGATAATAACAGTGTTGTAATCGTATTTTTATTTTTGTATATTAAAATAATATCGCAGGATCTGATTCATTATAATTAACTTGCTAAATGAATTCCAAAGCAAGATAGTTTTCATATTAACCAAATTAAAGATAAAATTATTGGGTATTTTAAATGTTTAAACTCATCAAGAGGCACGTGAGAGTTTAATAGAGCAAATAAATTATTCTATCTGTAGATATTAATGTATGCATTAAGCTAACTAATAATTAATTCATTTAAAAGCTCGATATTTTGTTGTCTACCCTCATAGGATGTATGTATATTTGAATATTTGTTTATGAAATAAGTCATAATATTTTAGCTACAATTTACAAACAATCAAATTTAGTGTATAATAAAATTAAATAACTAAGTTTATATAAGTTTATGTGATATAATCTGAGTAGTTATTAAAAAAATATTAATAAATAGACTATGTTCAATCAAGACTAAGAAAATATATTCTAAGCCATTTAATATAAATAGAAGACTATGAATGCTACCATATTATCATCTTATAATTGCTTAATTAATACGAGTTCTTGAAATATTTCTTTATTAAAAAGAATAATTGTTTAAATAATATAAATAAAACCAGATCCCACGAAATTTCATATAAAATACTGAACGTCGACAAGCCTTAACATCAAGTACATCAGTGCTAGATAAATTTGTACATACGTGAATTTATTTATTATTTATATTTAAATACATATCACATATATAGAAACTTCCACGCGAATTGTCCGAATTAATACTTAATTGTGAGTCTTATATATATAGAGGTTTTCATTTTAAATGGCAGCCTTTATGAACTTGGAATTTTGTGAAGGTTTACATTTTTTTTTATCAATAAATGGCTTTATACACAAGACTAATGCAATAGACATAGTAAGCTATTTGAATAATAATTATTTAAAATATATTTATTTGCTTTGGCGAAATTTGAAAAATAATATTTAGTTTTGGCCCTGTAAAACTTTGGTTCTTAAGGCAAGCCGTGTGTTATATAGGAACAATAAATGATCGTATATAATTTGACAAATTTGTAGCACATTTAAAAAAAAAAAACAAAGTTTAGTCAAAGACGATTCATTTTAAAAGTAAAGTATACTATATGTGCATAAAATAAAAATGTTTTACTATTTAACTACATGTAAGTTTATAAATAATCAATAATATTTTGAATTTTAGCAGCCAAAAAGCGTTATCTATCAGAGTCCACACCTACCTATAAAGACTAGACCATATACGTTACCAACGAAGCATAACGCTTGTTTACAAATGAACAATCATACAAATATATAAATATCTATAAATAATTAACATGCGCCATATTATTTTATTTTAAGTTAAATATTTGATTATTAAATATATATACCAAATAATCAGTACGTAAGGTTGAATAAATGTAATACAAAAAAGCTGCCAATATTGTCTTAGAAATATGTTTTGCCAATTTATATCAAACAAAGCGTTACGTTTAATTTATCAAAATATTTCAATTTTCCCCAAAGTATTACTCAAAAGCGTTATAAATCGTTGGAATTAAAATTGATTTTGTTTGTTCCGTTATCATATATAATTGGCTACACGTAAACGAGATCAGCTGACATATCGGGTACACAAGACGTAAGGAATGACACTTAGTAAGCTTATTCATAGCGCATCGATCACGACACGACTTCACTAACGCAAACGGAAACATGATTACTAAAATGTGCAGTAATAATAATAAAAAAAAGACGGCGTTTAAATAATTTTTCATTCGAGTCGTGGTCGAGACGATATTGAAGAATAAAAATATTAGTATATTAAATTGCAATTCAAACATCAGTCTCAGTTTTGCTGCTTGTACGTCGACTTCTACCGACTCGGGCCGGGTTCGTCCAATAAGGTCCGCTGAGTAGAAAAGTTTTCACATTATACTCCATCCTTGCCAAATCTTCTGGCGATATGTCCTTTTCCCCTTTTGTTTTCAAAGCGTCGCGTAATTCTTTACCGACATCAATGTTACTATAATTTTTAATGTTATCATTGATCTCGGTGATAGTTTCATCCCCGCATTCGACAGGGAATATTGTCTCCTTAGCGATATTGTTAACGATTTTCACATTCGAACCGCTAGGTTTTACTTTATCGTGATTTTGGTTCACGCTATTATGAGGCCAGTTGTTTCTTGGCTCCCTTGAGTATTTGGAATACTTGGTGACCGGATGTGGCATGCTAAGTGCTAGCTCGTTCAAAGTTTCCGTCAGTCTGTTTATTTTGCTATCTCTTCTGGAAGCTCGATTTGTAAATGAGCATTCATCCTCTAATGGGTCGTTAAGATTGTTCTGCTGTTCTAAGTTCTTTTCGACCCACTCGGCTACTCGAAGAAGTTGTTGCTTTTGAAGCAACGCCGCGCTGTCGTCACTTGAGAGAGAGCTCGTACTCTGTTCGTTCGTAAAAGCCTTTTTATTATCATTAACTTTCAAATGTGTTTGCGTCAGATTTGGGTATACATTAACAATGTTTGTTAAGGACGGCTTTGCTATGTCTGTTTTGTTATCTAAATCTCCTGTTGGTGGAAAGTCTTTGGAAATTTTCGTATTTTCTAAGGAATGGAAATGAGACATATCGATTTTCTTGAGTGGTCGAGCGTACTGACTCACTTTGCTTTGCTCGTATCGATCAAAATTGAATATTTTAATGTCATGATTTGATGAAGATATATCGTCTTTCTTTCCAGTTTCCGTATGCGTCATGTTTACTGGATTTTCAATGTCTATATTGAAGTCATTAAGCAAATTGTCAATCTCTGAAGCATTTTTCTGGCTCCCAATCTGAGAATTATTGTTATTGTGTTCGGAATTATTGGAGAAGTTATGGGTTTTGAGAGGTTGTAGCGGAGACGACGAGACGTTTAACAGAATAGGATTGATTGAGCTATTCTTAACAATAGGACTAGTTTCTTTATTGTTGTTGTCTACATGAACATCTATCAGAGTGCTTTCAACTACAATGGTATCTTTGACATCCGTTTTGATATCATCATTGATCTTTTCTATATCTATAAAATTGTCTAAGCCATCATTGAGTTCCTTAAATATAGAGTTTTCATTGCATTTACTCTGTCTTCTGTATAAAACAGGTGGTACATCAGGTTCTGCGTTATCTAGTAAAATGTTCTTAGAACCTGCTTGCATTCGTAAATGACAAAATCTAGGCCCAGGACCTACTTGAGTGTTAGATTTGTGTGTGCTTACTGTAGACTTGGCTATCGACGATGTTCGACTAACACCACCCATTGAGCTATGAGAATTTTTTCTTATTGAAACACTCTCCGCAGAAGTGGGAATCTTTGGCTTGTTCTTGTCCTCTTCTTTGAGAAAATCTTCATTACATGCGCTATGAATACTGCTTTTCTTGCTAGATATTGATGTTTTTGTGCGATCACAGAGCTTGTGATGAACAGCTGGCTCCATATTAACGCTGTTCCTTCTAATTTTAAATTCATCATCCATTCTGTTAGCGCTTTGAGATTCCAATTTTGCTTTATCTTCAATTTTTATCTTATCATTTATTATATCATTTGGCTTATTGGATTCAAGTATATCTATATCGTCTTTAGGCTCATCAGGTTGAGGAAGTATGTACAAATTATTTTTATCATTCACTAGTGTAACACCAGTGGGAGAAGTGCTTCGAATACTAAATCCCGAGTTCAATGATTTGATTTCAGCATTGCAGTTTGCACATAGTGAATTTTTCAAGTCTCCACTTAGTATTGTTTGTGTTGACGTAGTGTAGTAGCTTTCATTGTAGCAAAATGGTTTGCTTTGGGATTTTGAGCATGTGCAGGTATCACAATGTTTTGTGACAGAGTCTTGGATGCTATCTTCGAGTATTTTGGACATCAGCGACGCGGATATATTAAATTCATACTCACTTGCGTCGAAAGTGTCAATATCATTGCCGTTCTTCGAGTGATTAGAACTGCCCGCCTTAGGTGTTTTTGACATAACATATTGAGATACTCTTGCTTGTGTATCAACAGGAAGCTGTAAGTGGAAAAAAAGGTCAATTCTCATATTGTCTCAGCAAACGTATTGAAGCAATTTTAAGAGTATTGCTTATTTTCACTTACATTGTCTAACTTTTGAGAAACAAAATTATCCGGTTTGCATTGGAGCAGTTGGATTGCCAAATTCATATCGTTTTTATATCTTTCCTGCAGTAAAAACTTAAATGTAAATAAAGAAAATTGTTAAGAATTAATAAATTGAAATTGAAAAATAAAGTATATGACAATAGTGCAGTGCATTTTTATATCAAAAGCACATTTTTCTTTATGATTGTCACTTTTTTATCTAGCAGATATATGGTTTAATATTATTTAAGATATGAAAATACAATTAATAATAATAACAATTTTATAATTTAACAATTTGTAGAATAAACATTATTTTTAGAAGTAGCATCATACATTTTCTTTCTGCAACATGCTATAATTGTGCTTAGATTCAGCTAATCTCACAGATAAAGTTGCAATGTCTTTAGTCAACTGGCTCTTCTCACTTTTCATCTTGTCTACCATTTGAAGTAATTTGTCCTCTAGACCTTGATTTAATTTTTGTACCCTCTTGTGTGAATCATACAATCTGGAATAAGAAAGTTATATACATATTTTTTTTATAGTAATAATCTAATACGAAACTAATTAACTTAATCTAATGCAAAAATAAAATATATAAATAATATGTCAGCATTATAAAGAAATATATTATTGCAAAATAAATTGTAGTGTCGTAAATTAAATATTAAATTTATTAATAGTATAATAAGTAATTATATATTTTAGTTTGTCTTGAACTTATATAATATTAAATAAAACATAAAAACATAAAATTCTTTTGTAATTAAATCAATACTGTTACTTTTAAAAATATTAATAAAAACGCAAAAATAAAAAAATAGCAAAAATATATTAATAAAAACTTACCTTTCATACTTCTCTCTCCAAGTACCAATTTGTTCCTCTAAATCATTAGCCCTAGAGGAACACTTGAAAAATTCTGTTTCAAGAGCTACAAAATGTGCATCACGCTCGGCAAGATGAGCCCGCAAGTGCTCCACTTCTTTGCCCAACTGTGCTTCACCATCACTACATTCCTATTAATGTAGGTGTAAAATATAACAAAAATTTGTAATTGCTACTGCTAACTAAACAAATATAAAAAACTAAAATTTGAGCAAACAAAATTAGACACAAGCTTAGTGCTATATTGCTAAGTTTTAAATTCTACATACTTGTAATAATTTTAACTAATATTTATTTTAGCTATATTATTATCGAGCTGTTATTGAGCTTTAAAACAATTTCTACTATTACAGTAAAAAATTAAAAATATTTTTTAAAGAAAGCATTATTTTCATAAAAATAAAAAAGTATGTGTTTAATAGTTTCTGGTTTCTTACAAATAAGAATCCCCTTGATGAATAGATAGCTAGTTTTAATAACAAAACAAAGTCTGTTTAAGTGTCTCACAATAAATTTATAAAAAGATATCTATATCTACTGATAATAACCAAGAAATATATTTACATCATATTGATATTGATCAATATTGATTTGCAGCTAGGAAGAGAATAAAAATTGTTGAAAAGAAATTATTAGAATATATAAATATGCTGAGAAAATGCGTTTATCAGTTACGAAAAAATTCGATTGTCAGTCATTTTATACTAAACAACTACTAATACATCGCCAAATTTTTTACCTTACAAGGGGAGTTTTTTATGCTTTCATCCATCACTTATTTATCTTATTTTTTTCACATTTCACATTATTACTAGTTCAATTTAAAGTTAACAGCCACGTCACGCATAAAGTGATTAAAAGCTATTAATTATCAATAAGCCACTGTTTAAAAAATAAAATAAAAATCAATCGGAACACAAAACGAAAATATTTACATCAATTTCGAATAAAAAGCTTTTGCCAGCTGCATATAAATATGGTGCAAGTGAATCCTACGGCAGAAATTTTCTTTTTAATAAATAATATGTTAATATATAATTTGGAAATCCCAATAATTTTTGGAACACGACGCGATTTCCTCGTAACAAACGCAGCTGACGTTATTGACGTAACTAATATCAGATTTTCATTTATAATCTGTCTAGTGTCAAAGTATGGTGTAAAATATTTTTTTTGTACAAATGTAAGTACAAAAGTTATTAAATTTATAATGATAAATTAATTTATTTAATTTTTACATATATGTTTATTTTTTTAACTAAATACAAACTAATAGATCATTACTAAATCAATAAAAAATAATATAAAAATTCGACTGGGTAAAAAATTAAAAAAATAATTTTGAGATAAAAATATTTTTATGTTTGAATTAAAAGACGATCATACTTCATGCACCTAATACGCTATCGCTAATGCTTACCCTACTTAATAAGGATCTAGGTAGAATAACGAAATACTAAAGTATATAAGAGTAAAGGATAGTTGCTTATGTTGTATAAGCGTCATATTTTTACATATACTGTTATTTCATAAGAAAAAAATATCCGATTGCTTATCCTTCCATTTACTACTGTAGCGCCACCTTAATATGCTCGCTTTAAGCAGACACTTTTTAGTAGGTGCTCCTTAGGTGTACACTCCATAGTTAAATAATATTAATTATTTACAGCAAATTTAGATATTTTCCGACAATCCACATACTTTTATAAATTACAACTGAAAAGAAATGTTTTCTAGCTGAATTTGTATCTTGGAAATATATTATTGTTTGAATTTTTTATTGTTTTTGTAGTCTTTAAGTTATAAGCTACTATAGTATATACAATTTTATGTAATAGTTTAGTAAAATATTTTTTAGAATAAGAATTATTGTTGTATAATACGTTGGCTTCCTTCCTTTTAAATAAATAAAATAAAACAGATCTATAGATGTAAGTATCAAAATCGGTCATCCAATGGGCTGTTGAACACTAAATTATGAATAATATTATAGATGAATAAAAATACATTTATTATGCTCCTTTGTATCGCACAGACGGGCAAACAGACCGAGTCATCGTTAGAATAAGTTCTTATGAATTTTTATTTCAAACAATAGTTTTATTAATTATAATTAATAGTACGTATTTTGCTTTACTTGAAAACTGTAATAAGGTTACAGTCGTCGGCATATTTACTACACGGGGCTAATAGTAATTCGTCAATGCAATTAAATAGAATCATGACATGCAATTCCATTACCAAAAACAGAAGCGCAACAGATGCACCGCACAATATACGTTACTATATATTCTATTTATTTTTTATACGATAATGCGTTATTGTAGAAAATTATTATAATAATTTTTATTTTGAAATCTAATAGCGTTAAGAATTAATAGTTATTGTAATCATTTTATGATTACAAATTACTGCGAGTTTGTAAATATGGAATTTTAATTTGAACTTAATGCGAAGTACCATATAAGAAATTTTAACCAAGAATAAGAACGTTTTTATTAATTATACGGAGATATACGGATAAACTAGGGAAACGTAAGGGAAAAAGTGGTATAGGTCTCGTAGAGGATGGATTTTATATATATATATATAAATATATATATATATATATATATATATATATATATATATATATATCTATATATATATATATATATATATATATATATATATATTTATAAATATATAAATATATATATAATATATATATATATATTATATATATATATATATATATATATATATATATATATATATATATATATATATATATATATATATATATATGTATATTGACTTTATTTAGCTTCACACCGTATCCTGCACATAGCAGAGCATAGCAGATAAGCACAGGGAACTGTGGGCTCAAGGAACTTAGTGTTAAGGCACTCCGTTCCCCGCTTTCCGTCTTTCTAGGCATGGCGTGTTGTGTGGAACTCAACGCCGCGCTTTTGCCCGAAAATATAAATAAGAAAATGAAAATATTTCATTCTCCCCGTGTGGGAATCAAACCCAACAGTCGCGTTTAAAAGCAGACGCTGTGCCCATGTGCCAGGACGGTCCTCAAGATTCAATATACATTATATTATATTATGTATGCACTGGTTAATTTTAAAAGTTCATCCTAGATAGATTATATAAAAAAAATAATGGAGAGACATTAAGAATTTTTATATACAAGGTCGTTTTTATGATCTGCATTGAACGTGTTTTCCGAGAGATACCCACGACTGAAATAGATTGATAAAAATAAATAAATGACAGAGATTCGTTGAAAAGAAACTTTGCTCTGTATTACTGCGCATACTTTGAACGTCAGCACACGTCTGGAGCTGACGAGGGTTCTATTTTGAGAACGCTAACCTCACACTAATGCTGATCCGACTTCGCCACTCCTTTGTCTCACTAAAAGTATATCGGTCAGTACGTGTATAAATTTAGTTTCTCAATTATAAAAGTCTTCCAAAATGGGAAATTTCCTCAGTGGTGTTGCAACAGAGGATGCAGCTTCTACTTTGAACAACACAACTAGTGAAAGTGAAACAATGGACATCAGTTGTTTACATGACAGCGATATATCTGTCATTGAAGAACAATTTCATGATACCTTGAGCGATGATTCAGAAACACGTGCTAAGATCAAAGAAGAAGAAATGAACGAATTTAGAAAAGAATTAGATTTAAAACGTGAACAAAGAAAAGAAATTTTGGCCAGACATAGGGCTGAGAAAAAAGCATTAGAAAACGCATTACAAAATGAAATTGAAACAAAAGTTGAACTTTGTGAAAGCAATCAACTTCTTCGTGAATTATTGATAAAAAATAATATAGAATTGCCAGAAAATCTTCGTTCTATTGATGAAAAGTCATATGTAGCCAACTCTATTTCTCTTATGAGAGAAGAAATTGAAAAGTTGAGGTCAAGTAATGTTAAGCTTCGGTGTGATTTGGCGAGTTCTAATAGTGCGCTGCAAACAGCATACACTGATATTGCGGACCTAAGTTTTCAAAATACAGAATCCATAAAACAAGTGAACGCACTTAAAGAAGTAATTTCAGTTAGTAAGACAATGATAAATCTTCGTGAACAACAGTTAAGTGAGGTATAACCATCGTTGGTTTTTATTTTTTTTACACAAAATAATATTTTTTTTAGTGTTATGTTTCTCAAGTACTGCATTATGTATATTTGTTAATGAAGGCAACGACCTGCAATTCTAAGTACTTTCATCGGTCAGGGACCGCTATAATTCGTCGCAGCATGCTCCCGGCATTCCCTGTTGGCACATGGAGTTGACTGCAAGCCAACACATTTCCAGCATTGTTATGATAAATTATCAATTCATATTTCATTAATTTCATAATAATTGTAATAAACATTATTAGCCACGTCACGCATAAAGTGATTAAAAGCTATTATTATCAATAAGCCACTGTTTAAAAAATAAAATAAAAATCAATCGGAACACAAAACGAAAATATTTACATCAATTTCGAATAAAAAGCTTTTGCCAGCTGCATATAAATATGGTGCAAGTGAATCCTACGGCAGAAATTTTCTTTTTAATAAATAATATGTTAATATATAATTTGGAAATCCCAATAATTTTTGGAACACGACGCGATTTCCTCGTAACAAACGCAGCTGACGTTATTGACGTAACTAATATCAGATTTTCATTTATAATCTGTCTAGTGTCAAAGTATGGTGTAAAATATTTTTTTTGTACAAATGTAAGTACAAAAGTTATTAAATTTATAATGATAAATTAATTTATTTAATTTTTACATATATGTTTATTTTTTTAACTAAATACAAACTGATAGATCATTAATAAATCAATAAAAAATAATATAAAAATTCGACTGGGTAAAAAATTAAAAAAATAATTTTGAGATAAAAATATTTTTATGTTTGAATTAAAAGACGATCATACTTCATGCACCTAATACGCTATCGCTAATGCTTACCCTACTTAATAAGGATCTAGGTAGAATAACGAAATACTAAAGTATATAAGAGTAAAGGATAGTTGCTTATGTTGTATAAGCGTCATATTTTTACATATACTGTTATTTCATAAGAAAAAAATATCCGATTGCTTATCCTTCCATTTACTACTGTAGCGCCACCTTAATATGCTCGCTTTTAGCAGACACTTTTTAGTAGGTGCTCCTTAGGTGTACACTCCATAGTTAAATAATATTAATTATTTACAGCAAATTTAGATATTTTCCGACAATCCACATACTTTTATAAATTACAACTGAAAAGAAATGTTTTCTAGCTGAATTTGTATCTTGGAAATATATTATAATATTGTTTGAATTTTTTATTGTTTTTGTAGCCTTTAAGTTATAAGCTACTATAGTATATAATTTTATGTAATAGTTTAGTAAAATATTTTTTAGAATAAGAATTATTGTTGTATAATACGTTGGCTTCCTTCCTTTTAAATAAATAAAATAAAACAGATCTATAGATGTAAGTATCAAAATCGGTCATCCAATGGGCTGTTGAACACTAAATTATGAATAATATTATAGATGAATAAAATACATTTATTATGCTCCTTTGTATCGCACAGACGGGCAAACAGACCGAGTCATCGTTAGAATAAGTTCTTATGAATTTTTATTTCAAACAATAGTTTTATTAATTATAATTAATAGTACGTATTTTGCTTTACTTGAAAACTGTAATAAGGTTACAGTCGTCGGCATATTTACTACACGGGGCTAATAGTAATTCGTCAATGCAATTAAATAGAATCATGACATGCAATTCCATTACCAAAACAGAAGCGCAACAGATGCACCGCACAATATACGTTACTATATATTCTATTTATTTTTTATACGATAATGCGTTATTGTAGAAAATTATTATAATAATTTTTATTTTGAAATCTAATAGCGTTAAGAATTAATAGTTATTGTAATCATTTTATGATTACAAATTACTGCGAGTTTGTAAATATGGAATTTTAATTTGAACTTAATGCGAAGTACCTATATAAGAAATTTTAACCAAGAATAAGAACATTTTTATTAATTATACGGAGATATACGGATAAACTAGGGAAACGTAAGGGAAAAAGTGGTATAGGTCTCGTAGAGGATGGATTTTATATATATATATATATATATATATATATATATATATATATATATATATATATATATATATATATATATATATATATATATATATATATATATACATACATACATTTTATATATATATATATATATATATATATATATATATATATATATATATATATATATATATATATATATATATATATATATATATATATATATATATATATATGTATATTGACTTTATTTAGCTTCACACCGTATCCTGCACATAGCAGAGCATAGCAGATAAGCACAGGGAACTGTGGGCTCAAGGAACTTAGTGTTAAGGCACTCCGTTCCCCGCTTTCCGTCTTTCTAGGCATGGCGTGTTGTGTGGAACTCAACGCCGCGCTTTTGCCCGAAAATATAATAAGAAAATGAAAATATTTCATTCTCCCCGTGTGGGAATCAAACCCAACAGTCGCGTTTAAAAGCAGACGCTGTGCCCATGTGCCAGGACGGTCCTCAAGATTCAATATACATTATATTATATTATGTATGCACTGGTTAATTTTAAAAGTTCATCCTAGATAGATTATATAAAAAAAAAATAATGGAGAGACATTAAGAATTTTTATATACAAGGTCGTTTTTATGATCTGCATTGAACGTGTTTTCCGAGAGATACCCACGACTGAAATAGATTGATAAAAATAAATAAATGACAGAGATTCGTTGAAAAGAAGCTTTGCTCTGTATTACTGCGCATACTTTGAACGTCAGCACACGTCTGGAGCTGACGAGGGTTCTATTTTGAGAACGCTAACCTCACACTAATGCTGATCCGACTTCGCCACTCCTTTGTCTCACTAAAAGTATATCGGTCAGTACGTGTATAAATTTAGTTTCTCAATTATAAAAGTCTTCCAAAATGGGAAATTTCCTCAGTGGTGTTGCAACAGAGGATGCAGCTTCTACTTTGAACAACACAACTAGTGAAAGTGAAACAATGGACATCAGTTGTTTACATGACAGCGATATATCTGTCATTGAAGAACAATTTCATGATACCTTGAGCGATGATTCAGAAACACGTGCTAAGATCAAAGAAGAAGAAATGAACGAATTTAGAAAAGAATTAGATTTAAAACGTGAACAAAGAAAAGAAATTTTGGCCAGACATAGGGCTGAGAAAAAAGCATTAGAAAACGCATTACAAAATGAAATTGAAACAAAAGTTGAACTTTGTGAAAGCAATCAACTTCTTCGTGAATTATTGATAAAAAATAATATAGAATTGCCAGAAAATCTTCGTTCTATTGATGAAAAGTCATATGTAGCCAACTCTATTTCTCTTATGAGAGAAGAAATTGAAAAGTTGAGGTCAAGTAATGTTAAGCTTCGGTGTGATTTGGCGAGTTCTAATAGTGCGCTGCAAACAGCATACACTGATATTGCGGACCTAAGTTTTCAAAATACAGAATCCATAAAACAAGTGAACGCACTTAAAGAAGTAATTTCAGTTAGTAAGACAATGATAAATCTTCGTGAACAACAGTTAAGTGAGGTATAACCATCGTTGGTTTTTATTTTTTTTACACAAAATAATATTTTTTTTAGTGTTATGTTTCTCAAGTACTGCATTATGTATATTTGTTAATGAAGGCAACGACCTGCAATTCTAAGTACTTTCATCGGTCAGGGACCGCTATAATTCGTCGCAGCATGCTCCCGGCATTCCCTGTTGGCACATGGAGTTGACTGCAAGCCAACACATTTCCAGCATTGTTATGATAAATTATCAATTCATATTTCATTAATTTCATAATAATTGTAATAAACATTATTCCAGCAGAAAACTTACTTATAGGAAACTACAGTATGCTAGTAAAGTTTATTGAATTCCTTTAACACGGTCTTTTAAATTTTATTTCGTCATGATTTCAATATTCTCTTTAATTTTTAATAAAACTCGTTACAATAAGACGACTACTACGAATTATATAAATAGATGTCTTAGTAGTAGTCATATTGTATGTCGTCAACTTTAACTTAAAAAATGTGCAAAATAAAAAATATATTGTTGTAGTTAAAAAGCAAACTAAGTGAAATCGAACAGTCTCTTGCGGATAGAGAAACGACAATGCTCTCTACTGATCTAAGGCAAGAATATGAACGCCAATTACAAAATATTCGCACCCTACGAGGATTATATGAAGAGCGAGCGAGACTAGCCGATGTGTCTCGACAAGCACTGGCCAGAGATCTCGATGAACACAAAGTACTTCTAGAAGCCGAAGTAAAGAAGTAAGATATTGAATTATATAAAACAAACACATACATTTTGTCACAAAAATTAAATATATATATATATATATATATATATATATATATATATATATATATATATATATATATATATATATATAATATATATATATATATATCGCCCATTTTTTTAGATCTGAAGATCTCACCAGGAAAGTAGACGACTTGGAAGCTAAACTTGTCACTTTAGAAGAATGTGTAGAAGATAAGAACAATATTTTATCTATAAATCGAGAAGAAATTCGACGTCTTCAAGCTGAAATGTTGGGGATAAATAAAGTACATATTATTACACAATAGACAGTTATTTGAATTAAATTATATTTAAATGTTAGGAACTTTAATGTAATTTAATTTTTCCTTATAGCTATTTTCACAAGCACTAATGGGCTATCAAAATAAACAGAATTTGGATAAACTTGTTCATCAATTAGAGGAGAACCATGGATTATTAACACACATGGCTGGAAGAGAAGATTGTCCTGAAGTATACACTGAATTACCTAAGCTATTGTTGGAGATTGTTAATCAAATCGATGAAAAGGATGTTAATAACCCTAATAACACCTACATCAGCGAAGCAAATACAGATGATTTAATTAAATCAGGTATTGATTCAAGCGTATCTATATAATTTAATATATTATTTCTTAAATTCGGTCTATCCTGCACTATTTATATTTAGAGCTATAATACATTTTAAATATATAAGTTCTAATATTAATCTTTAATTCACAGATGTTACCAAGGCAGAGGAAATTGTTCAAAATCTGCCAAAAGTATGGCGAGTGCTTATGGAGCTGCTAAGTCATCAAAGCGAAGCCGATACAGACGCTCCCAAAAAAGTATCTACTTGTTATAAGTCGGTAGAAACTAAATCTGGTCCTGTACTAGTGCCTAGTGTTAGTCAAACATATATAAGACTTAAGGTAAGAATAAATAATCACAGTAGACAAATATGTGACATTGACACTTTGCGAGGTAAAGCTATCTACTTCTGACTACTTTCAGGTTAATACGATGATGTAGACTGTATTTAAGTAAATTATTGGAACAATATGATGTCATAAGTATTTAATACGATATACTCATTTATAAATTTCTTGTAACTGTGAGTCAGAATAACGAAGAAAATAAAAATATTTTCATGATCAACAATTTGCATTCATTACATAAATAGATTATTATCGTTTATGAACTTTGGCACATATCCAAATTCACATATTTAATTCACTTATTAGAAGTAAACAATTGTTTATGTATTATACTTTTTTAAATATATTCCGTTTAATTTTTAGGATTTAATTTTAGAAAAATTAACTTTGATCAAAGAAGTAAATCGCATGAAGCAATTAAACACACACTTAGAATCCCGTCTAGAAGAACAAGAAAAAAGACTTTGTCTGGTCACAAATGAACTAAGTAAAACATGGCATGTTGTTGGTAGACTACGAAGACATCATCATCAATTACATACGCATGAAAAGATACTTAAGTACGAATTGCAACAAAAAAGAAAACTTCTAAATGAACTCAAAGAAGAACTTGAATACTGTCGCGAAAAATGGGAACAAGCCCGTGAAAAAAATACTCAATCAGAAAAAGATTGGCGTAAGTTACGGACCGAATTTTCAAACAGAAAATTAAAACCTGATGCATCTCTAAATAACTCTGCTGAAAGTGGCTATAGTGATGAAAGGCCTTCAGATTCAGAATCAAATGAGGAAAGTGAATATCTTGAACCACTTATAAATTATAAGAAAAAAATTAAGAAGTCATTTGAGACTGTTATAGATTCTAGTACAGATGTCAACTTAGCAGAAAGAGAAGATCCAGCCAGTGACATGTTAGATATAGCTGATCTACCATTGGACACTCAAGATAATGGTGAAAGCATCTTAGAATCTTGCAATAGTGAAAGATTGTCCAAAATGAACACTTACGAAGAAACAGAAGATGATTGTGATATAATTAATGATGTGCCTTTGGATGAACAATCAGTGACAGAAAATATTGAGCTTACACCACGTAATTCACCAGGAACATCCACCGACACTGTGGTGACAGGTGATGACACCGAGACAAATATGAAAAGAGAAGAAAAAGAGAGATTATCTGATAAGGATCATAACGCTGATAAATCTGAAAGTAGCACTAGTGATATATTAAAAAAATGTGAAGTACTTGAAGAAAATAGTAATAATGGTAACCTTAATCAAATGATTACAGAAAATATTGAAGAATGTCAAGATAATAATGTCGGTACTGCTTCATTACGTACAGAAGTAATAAATTTATATAGTCATTCAAATGAACATATAAGTATCGAAAATGTTACAAACACCTCTGCACCAAAAGTTTTATCAGAAGACTATGTTGAACAAGCAACAGCAGCACAATCCAATGAAGAAAGAATTATACCTGGAGAGGAGGAAGAGAACGAAATTGATTTTGCAGAAATCTTGGAAAATGTAAGAAAACAAAATGAACGACTCCAATCGAAAGACAGACGATTAGAAAATTTAGAAAGCGGATATTCAACAGTGGTTTCAAATATATCGAATACTCTTCAGCTCGAAAATGGCATGATTGAAAAATTAGATACTTTGCACTCCAAACATGACACAACAGAACAAAATAGAAGTGAACGAACAAACGGTGATGATGAAGATGATACGCAAGTAGAGCAAAAGCAAATAGATTTAGAAGAACCTTCATCCTCACAAGACTTGGACCATGAGGCTAGATTTGCAGCGCGTGAACTTCGTCTAAAGAGATTAGAAGAGCAAACTAAATCTCTCGTAAACAAAGTAAACAAAACGGCCTCCAAGGGCGTTAAAATTCACTACAAGTTAGAAGAACTCCATAATATTTATGGTTCCGAAAATTCTAGATCGGGGACACCTTCTGAAGATACATCTGACATATCGCAACACGATGACGATAGTCAAAATGATTAAGTAATGTAGTTTCTGTATTATTATTCGTATATAAGGACAATTTGTAATAAACACTGTCAGGTATTTTAGTTTTTTATTGAATAATGACATTAAATCAGGTACATGATTTCTTCTCCTTTCATAGAGAATAAAATTTGAATTATCAGATCATACAACATACCAAAAAAAGATACACATTACAACTATTCTATAAAAATAACTTATTATTAAAGATATTCAGTACACAGAACCTGGTTCTTCTAAAAGTTTATAAGAAACACTGGTAAATCAGAAACCATATAAATCGCTTTATAAATGTTTTGCTAAATATAGATACAATAATATACAAAATCTTAACTTTATTTTAAAAGTACCATCATAATAAAATTAAACTCTATCCGAAAACGGCGTTTTTTTTATTAAATTTCATTATGCTTTCAGTGAATATTAAATGCGTGTGTAGCACTAAAATATAACGTAATTAAAATTTATTACTTTTCAAATTACAAAACTCATTTTTGATTTAAATAACAGCGTTTCTTTAACATACGTAAAATTCTATGAAATTCAGTCAAATAAGTTCTAAATTGTTTCTTACATTGCTTTACATAAAATTAGTACATGACAAATTAATAAATTTAGGCTTTTCTCAAGTTTAATACGAAACAGTAAATTTTACTTCCCTTTTGTACTTGCATTGAATGACATTTATATAAGCAAAAAGCCTATTTTTGTAAAATTATTATAATATTTTCCAATATAATTTCAAATAGCCTCATCGTACTAGAAGTTAAGAAATCACATATTATATTATTTTAAAATGGACAAAGTAAATTGCTGGAAAAAGTACTTAATTTAAAGAACTTATATTATATATATGACATATAAACATATATTTAACATTAATTGTTATCCTTCAATATTATAAATATATCTTAATCTTCACACTTAAGATGTTTGCTTTTATCGATGGAACTAAGGCTATCGTCCAAAACAGCGATAACTACATGTTGAACCCTGTCAATCGCCTTCCCGGGCGGCTTGCTGTACAAACGCCACGCCCAAATTGAAAGCAACAGCATTTCCAAAATCATTATAATATTTTGTATCACTGGAAAATAAACAAATTATTAAAATTAATAAACAGTTTCATCTATAAAACAATTCTGCGCCATTATCCATACCAACTATGGGAGCGTTCGAATTGTAAAACGAATTGTGATAAGTTTTAATGTTAAAAAATTTAACAGAAATTATTATCTATATCTCTCTGAGTTGTCTTTTTTGTAGAACAAAATTTTACGTGGCAAGTCAATAGTAAGAAATATCTTAAATATTTTAAGTACTCATTACAATATTAAGAAATAAGTAGGTACTTACTATTAACAAACACTGATGGGTGTAACGCCAAAATGCAAGGCAAATTAACAATATCTGGCAACATTTTAGCAAAGCCGCTTTGTAATTTGACTATCAATAATACTAGTTGTAGAGCCAGGAATTTAGGTCTAGGATTAGCGCCTGTAGCTTCAGCGGCACGAATACACATTATTATACCCCAAACTCCAGATAAAATAGATGTCACTATGAACGGCTGGATGTAAATAAAGCTATTTATATATAACATCTGTAACAAAAGAAATTGTATTTTTTAATGTGCTCCAGCTTATTAAATGAATCTATTTAACCGCATTAATTGCGTATATTTTCCTACTTGAAAACCCGACACTTCAATTTATTACAGGTCGTAGTTTAAAAAAAGATATATCTAAATATCAAAATATATGCGATGCGGTAAAAATAGTTTGATTTAATATATGTAAAAGTCACTCATAAATCTAATCAGAAATTTTATTCGTAATAAATCATTCATCAATCTTCAGTGTATGAAATACATTGTTAATATTTATTGTAAAATATACATAGCTTAGTAGAAACATGTCTGACAGTTTTTTATAAGTAGTTATTGTGTATTTAATTCCACTCTAGGGTAAATTTCCGTTATTTCTTCATTTTCGGTTTCGAAAATGGTTAATGATAGTAAAAATTTTGAATAAAAATAATGTATAATGCCAAACAGCTAATATTTTCCTGGAATAAGTAGGTACTTTGCATGTAACCTCCACCTCCTTTATTATACTGCTTACATTTTATAATAAATTTTACTAGCAATGATAGCAACACAACTTTTACATAAGTCAATACTTATTTACAGAAATTATAAGTTATTAACAAGTTACTTATCATTGTATCAACGTATCATAGTACTTACCATATCTTCGGCCCAAAGTATGAGAACTATCAGGTACAGAATAGCTTGGATTACAGGCATCTGTAGCACCAGGTACCGCAACCAAGTTAAACTTTTTCTACAAATAAATTGAGATAAGCTATAATAAAAAGTCTTTATTGCACACTTAAATACAATATATGCATAGTATTTGTATTTATCATTTGTATAAATTAAAATGTATCTAGGCGACCATATCACTAAAAGTGATCTCTGCCAGGCAACCAAATAAATTAAATAAATTAAATATTATTACAGAAATATAGATAGTAATATAGGTATTTAATATGTAGGTATATATAAAAATAATAATATATGTACAGAACAACTTAATAGATGTTTTTCTCTAATCACATCTTTAATTATATTACTATTGTGTCATGAGAAGCAGTTCTTCGCATTTTGACCGAACTCGAGATATTATTTGAGTAGCGGAACTCAATGCCGAGCTTTTACTAGAGTGGGGAATATGAAAATTATTCAGTCAGGCGCTGTCCCACTGCGCCACTATAGCCTTAAAGCTATAGTGACCGTTTTAAGTAAAATGTCATACTTTTATAAAAGAACTTCAATCCAAGTATAATAAGGACCAATCATGAATGTTTTATCAAGAAATTCTTAAGATTAAAAGATACTTATTGAAAGTTCATTGTCATATTTTACATAGTTCATGTAAACTTAATTTAATACCTTTACATAAACAATATTAATAATAAAAAGGAGGTCTTAATTACAAAATAACACGTCCCACATACCTACTCAAATTAACCTTGCCGTCACGAAATAGCAAGTAAATTATAGCTTTTACGTATTTACGTACATACATTTTTTTAATTAAGTATTTCCACCCATTTAACGGTGTCATTAATACGATAATAATATAGTGAAATAAAAATTATGCAGTTACTAATTTTTTTATAACAATTTTATAAAATTCAATTATCAGTTTTGGATTTCTACTATTTTTACCTAGTTACATATTTTTGTAAATCAATTGCATTTTAAAAATATAAAGGCGTTTATTTCGTTAACATCCGTGTCTATTCAAAAAAATATTTAAATATTTTAATGTAGTTAAGGTGAAATATTGCCTTTATCTCTTTCTAGTAGTTTCATTTTGTATCTTTCTAGTAGTTTCATTTTGTTACGTCTTTTTTAAACTATGAGTTATAAATATTATAAAAAATATTTACTTTTGAACTTGAGGTCTTGGCAGGATGCAACAAGGCCAACAGCAACATGGTAAAACTCTTGTTTCCATCTGAGAACCTTCGGATCGTCTGTAATCGTAATAAGTTTATATTAAGAAATCTACTATATAAACATAATTTGAAAAATATACAAGACCGTCAAAATTATCACGAAACCGCCCAAAAAACCTTTTACAAAAGCCTACAGAAATAATTTACCTAGGTGTAACATTGCTAAGTTTTGCTGTGCTTTTATGTATTGAGTCATTATTTTATGTCGTGACTCCATATATAAAAGCACTCTCGTAAACAACACAATATATACTTTTAATAAACCATTTATAACGCTAGCCCCATTATAAATAGATTAAACATATTTCAACTTAACACTAAATGAAAGGCGTAAGGTGTCGAATACTTTATTTAAATTTGTGGGCATTTTTTTTTATTTCAAGCTGTATATTGCATTAGCAGCGGGAGCCTCGTTCTCGGGATAGAACTAATAACGCTCGCGCTTACAATCAGACGCTAACCCATTGTGCCACGACGGCCTCAATTCACAGTATATATAAAAGGAAATATAATACAGGCAATCGCCTTACCTTATAAGTTGATTAGTTCCACCGCATTCCCCTAATATAATAAAATAGAAATGATACATGGCCACCATCACAGCTTCCTGGGCTACTGCCTCGGATAGGATCCGAACTCGAGGCAACACCGTGGTAAGTAAAGCCGTAGCTGCTACCACCTGAAAACAATACAATTATAGTTACACATATTAAAGCATTTCTATGTGGACATAAAAATCAATAGGCGTAGAGTTCACTTATTTTACTTTAAACCGCTTGATTTTTGTCAATCTTGTTTACTAATTTATAAATAAATAAGGTTTAATTTGAGGGAATTAAAATACATTTTTTAATCATTTAAATTACAAGGGACTAATTCATTGTTGTTTAGCATATTTTCACACGGCCTCATTTTTTAGTCAAGTACAACGGGTTTTATTAAAAATATAAGCAGTTTCCCACGTTTGACAAACGTTAATTGTTGTTTATTTATTATTCGAGGAGACCAAGCTCATTAGCAATATTAATATTAACAATAGAAGTTCACTTTCATAGCAACCATAATTGCATTAATATAAACGCTTCATGTGAAGTCTGTTTCATTTGTAATATTTAATATACCGAAGTCCTCGTAGCGCAGATTCCGCCACAAGGAAATTTTCCCACTCTGCTTTAGTTCAGAGATTTTCCGAAATTTGGGCGGAAAATGTGTAACAGAGTGCCTCTGCCTACCCTGCTAAGCGGGAAAAGCGTGGTGCTAAAAATAACTATGTAGTTGTACACCGTAGTAACCATGGATATAAACAGTAAAATACGCCTGCGTATCGATTTTATAAATAACATGTGAGCTTTTATTTAAATTGAACCCAAATTAAATTATTAATTAATATCGACACATTACATAGATAGGAACGTATGGCTTAATTGGCTAGCGTTCGAACGGTGTCCAAGAGGCGCGGATTCTAGTCCCGCTTACTGTAGACTGTGGAATAACACTTTTGAACATACTAGACTTGCTAGAACATTAACTCTAAAATAATAATTGTGTTATTTTTTATGCAAGATCACAACATCCACATTTGATTAATTTTTTATCTATGCAAGTGTGAAAATTTTAATGATAATTACAATATTAATTCACAAATATTTTTACTTATAGCACGTACAAATAATTTAGATATAAGAGAAAGCCAAGTTCTCTTTAAATATATACAAATACAAGAGAAAACTTCTATGAAGTCAATATGCTTAGTTTATGTAATATAAAAACAGTTCCATATGATATATTATGTGTATTAAATTTTATTCCCCTCACTAGAAATAATTTTATATCTACGCGTGTAGTCGTCATCTTACGAAACATTTAATGTCGGTTTATGTAACGCTGGCACCTTCACATCAAGTAAGTAACTTTTAAAGCACGGATGTTTACTTTCGTGCTACGGATTATTCGATAAGTAATTATTTAACATTCGATGTTTGTTAATGTACGTTTTTAAGTATTTTATACATTTCAAATAAAAAATTATAATTCTGACCGACAAAATGTGGTGCCGGTGGCGTTAGAATTACAAAACAATAATAACTATGATGTGTTAATCCGTATATTTCATTGTAATTTCAAGTTCAATTAAGACTATTGTAAGAATTTTATTTAAGTTTAATCCTGACCTTCGTGCCAGGCACTATAAATTAAGTAAAAGTACAAAAACAGAAAAAGAATCGGCCAATTACGGTAGTAAATACTCATTACTAGGTTTAAAACTTATTATTTTTTGTTGACGGAAGCAGACAACTTCGCTTCATTAGTTACTAGATAATAATGAAGAATGTTAAAATAGTAGGTATATTATAAAATAAATACGGTAAATGGATACTTTTGTACACTTTATTTTGTTTATTTTTAACCGACTTCGAAAAAGAAGAAGGTGCTATGTTTGAAAGGGCTAGTTTTTTTTCTTCCGAAGTAATCCCTTTGTCACCATGTCAGAATCTTATAAAATTTCTTTTCAAAAACGTTTTTGCATTACATTGCTTCTTATAGTCATCATATATGATATTGACAGGAGACACAACTTTTCAATGATTAGGAATCATGAGAAATCTTAATCTTAAAATGTTATAAATGTTCTCATCTTTCGTCTCTATAGACACGAAAGACGAAAAGTCTAATTGTGTACTATTGGATTAATCACGTAAGGTGATGATGGAAGTCATAATTCCTTAACTCCAAATTCTTCCTTGCCCATATTCACTTATATACCGAAGTTTAATAAGCAAGCAAAATAAAAAATTATAAAATCATTATTTCCGGTGTCTATTGATATGAAAAATAAGATCAATTAGTTTAATATTTAACCTACTTCAAAGCAAAGAAAGTTTTAAGTCAATGGTATGCTTTATTGTATGTTAGTTACGCGATTACTATTACTACTACTAGATTATTTACTACCCTAACTAAGAATGGATTTTTTATAATAGGTTTAGGTTATATATGATTCGAATTTCTGTTTTATATAAGATTGTATGCAGTTTTGAGTCCCGTTTTAATATTTGGAGTGGAAAAACAAGCAAACAACTTGCAAGCAAAAGTTGATATGAAAAAACTTAAAAGTAGAAAATAATGTGTTAATTACTTTAGGATAGAGAAAATTAGAACCCAATAAGTTTGTTTTAAAGTTTGTACATATAGCTTGGCATAATTTTGAAGTCAGTTTACTTTTTTTGTTCAAATATTATTTTATAAAGTATATCATATACATAAATATCATACGTCAAGACAGTGAGTAATATTAAAATTAAAAAACTATATACTGTAAACTGTACTAAAAAATTAGAAACCTTCATACTTACAGGATACACAGCTAGAACTATTGCTATGCTGATGCCAAACTCCTTCCAATATCGTAGAGCCGACCGAAGTGTTATTACGTAGAGAAGGCATAATATCAGAAAAACCACGAGACCACATGACCAGATTATCCATGCGTTACTTTTGAGAACTGTGTACAAAGATAAAAACGCTTAGTATTCAATTTGAGTTACTTACACATTCTTGTTATTCAATATACATTAAGTTTTAGCTTTACGCTGTATTTCCACGAAGGTTTATGTGCCATGTAGACCTTTCCCAATCAAATAAGACAAAGATCTGATTTAATTGTATATTTAAATTCCCGTATGGATAAACTTGTTCCATGTCCGATTAGATAGATACATAAATATATACTTCGTTATCTGAAATATCTGAAAATATTCTTCTGAATACGTTTTCACTAGGTTACTTTTAGTCATCATTCATAATTTCATTCCCATTTGTGAAAATATAAAAAAACGCCATTTTTTTATACTTACTTAAAGAATCCTTGTTAGAGCGCCGTACCTCACAAACACGGAATTCTTACATTGAAATGTAAATAAAATTAGTGTAACAATTAAGGTTTTAGTTGAATAAATTTCAAAGTAACTATATTAATGGTTATTATCTGTTTATATTTAAATTGCTTTGAGTAGATTTAGTTAAAATGAGACTTATAATATTATTATATATACATTCATACATTCACAATTAATAGTGGCTAATAATTTAATAAAAAATGGCTTATTTTTATGCTTTTTAGACGATATAGTCAATTAAATAAGGAAGTATCTTTGAAAATATATAATCAATAAATCAATCGTCTAGAGACAATAATTGCGTTTTGTCAGCAGAATTCATAACACTTACAATAAAAGAATCTTGTTTTTTAAGAATTGACGCCGGCCTCCGTAGCATATTTGTGAAATATCTGAATATAAACTTAAATAATCCTCCCTCGTGTGAATGTGTATATATATTTTTTTGTTTATACTAATAATATGTAAAACAAGAAATAATCTTAGGAAAAACGCTGATATAAATGGTGTGAATGAGGAATTTATTGCTATCAATCTGAATATTTATAAATAAAAAAAAAATACTTATTAAACTTAATTGAATAGTTTTATTATTTTGGGAACCAAGGTCATTTTCTATTTTTCTACTGAATCAACGCTGCGCTATATCTTGCAAGCTGAACTGGATACGCAAAGGGAACTTAGTGTTGAAAGTTGAAACACTTCGTTCCCCATTTTCCGCAATTTGCGGAAGTCTACTCCGCGTTTTGTCTTGTCATAGGTAAGAGTTAAGAAAATGGAAATAATTCATTCTCCCCGAATACAATTCGGACTCACAACCGAAGTGTTTACATTCAGACGCTGTGTATTACTAGGTATGAAAAAAAAAATTTTTTATCGGTTTTAATATATGATATAGTTAGTATAAATAGTATTCAGTTATAGCTTTAATTGATGCTAGCTAAGATAATTAAATTAGGTTCAAGGCAAATTCTATTGGTGCAATTAATTAATGCTTGGACTGAGAATGTAACGCCTTTATGTTTGTACCTTTTTATGTACATATTATGGTATATGGTTATAAACTATAGTTTTTGTTACTTAATTACGTTAACTATACAATTTTACTGATATGACATTCTCCCAATATATCGTATGTCAATTGTCCATTAACTCGTATGTGAATATTTGCCATAACTCACTTCCTGACAATCGGCTAATGAGCGGTCTGTGTGAAAAAGATAGTTTAGGCTGACCTTTACTGCTTTTCCGGAAATAATATACGACGCACCGGAACTCGTTATAGAATCGATAAGCTTTTTTTACGTACACCGGTATTCGTAGGTTATTAACCCTATAGAATTATTGTGTTTTCTGAAATTTTTCGACTAAATTCATAAAAAATTATAAAAATTATTAAGCTAATCAGAATGTTTTTATACCTATACATTTAATATGCTGCTGTATGCACAATAAAAATTATTAAAGAAATTTTCCAAAATACTTCTAAAGAAGGTATTTTAATAAATTTATAAAATAATAGTTTTTAAATATTTGAATTAAAATATACCTGCAAAATATGAAGCGAAATCCGGCTGAAGGCTATAAGTATGGCACAATAGCGTTGTATTAATCGCATTGTCTACTTCTTGGAGTGGTGGGCCAGCGCTTACATGACGCGCCGCCAATACTCTTGGCCCATTACTTGCTTCACTTAACAAATCCATTTTTATTTATAATTTAAATATTAGTTATGAAAATTAAATGTTCATTTTTGGCGAATTACGAAATACGAGGTGTGCCCAATAATACAGGTTCAGTCGACGCGACGGTGTGTATTGCACTGGCGTCGAAGCGTTTCGTTCACTTTCTTTCGACATTTCGATCTACGCAACCCGTAGTGTTGTACAATATCCCGTAAGGCAACTTTATATAATTTTTTTATGGCTTGCTTTACACAAAGAGATTGGGTGTAATATGTAAACAGTAAAATTTTAAAATATTAAATACTTTACCAACAGAAAAGTTCATCATTATTGACACCATAACTCTTTTATAGTTACTATAGTACACATGATACGATGGGACAAGTAGTAAACATTTACTTAGAAAGTTATCGATTAGATACAACACTTCTGTCATCATTCTGTATGAGGTAACGGAGTCACACCAACTAACCAACTTAATGCTTTAATAACCACTAGATTTTGTAATATTAGTATCAGTAGTAATGTATTAAAAGTAAATTGCTTGTTGAAGGTTTAAAAATCAATAGTTCTCCTTTAACAATTCAGATGAAAAAACAACATTATTATGCCATAATAAAATATAACAAATTAAAAGACTATCAATTAATTCTACATGACGCTTTGTAGAATAGAAATTTATAATTTTTTTTCAAATCTTTTTAAATCTATTCAAGCTTACATAAAGAATTTCATAATAAATTAATATTTTTAAGGATGAACATTTTTAGCGCAAAAGAGAAAGTTAACGAGGTCAATGACGGAACAAAAGCACTGGTATGGATAGAACTGAGGACAATTTGTAATGTACAGTTCATAAATAATAGGGATTTTAAAAAAAAAAAACATATGGCGATTAATTAATCAGAAAAGTACATCAAATTCTTAGTAGAGAATTCGAATAAAGACTAAAATCGCATATCGTAAGATGTATCAAGTGTGGTATTAACAATATATTATTACTATATTCTTTATTACACTAGCATACATAAGTAAAGAAAACTAAAGCATTTACTTCATGAAGGTGAAATTATCTCTACAAAAGATCTCTTGCAGCCGAACTGTAGTAGTGGATGAGTGAAGAGCAGCGGATAAGACCTGTACAATTTAAACTAATACAAATACTATAAATGTATAGATAATGTATATATACGAGTATTATGTACTAGCTGCGCCCGCGACTGTGTCTACGTGATAAGGCAATTTGAAGTTTTAGCTACTTCGATAAAACTTGATATTTGAACTGATATTTCAATTGATATTTGAACTTTCAATACTTTAAATTGATTTAATTTTTTTATATAACCATTTGAAATAAAGTAAACACTAAATATTAAGTGAAGCTTACCATAATACAAAATTGCAATCGGTAAAGCCGTTCTTGAGATTACCATGCACAAACGCACAACAAAAATTTAATAAATCTATATTTTGAGTTCTAATACATTTATAAGTGCCCTAAATAATAGAGTTTTTTTTTTATATTTTCGATATATAGATTTTTATCATACGAACAGATATATTATATATGTACATACTACAAATTTATGGGTGAGCTTTTCTGTATAGGGTAGCTTTTGGGTGTTGGTGGATGGTTCCACAAGGATGCAGTATACACTGAAAAGGATTTTTGGTGGAATTTGATATCACCCTTTGGTATGTCTAGCGTCAGTGTTGTTAAGGACACTGCGCGTAACGAAACGCTTGAGCAGTGCCTCATTGGCTATAGCAGCGGTGGGGCGACAGTGAATGCGAGAGCGAAAGCGAGACCACCTTGTCCTAGTCCTTAGGAAATGCCCTGGAAGATGGAATGCCATCTTTATAATTCATATAATTCTCCCATCTCACCTCTCACCTCTTTCATTCACTCACCTCTTGTCTATTTGTAATAATAATATAATACTTACGATACGTTTTTATTACCAGCGCTAGGGCAGGCCCTAGTCTTCTCTACCTAGTATGCACATGGCACCGTCCCCAACAGTCCGCCAAGACCACTTTGAAAGCTAAACTATAAATAAACTAAAGTAACCTAGACTAGTAGCTGTGTTGTCATCTTTGCAATATTTTTAATATTAGTATTGTATTACTCAAAATCTACGTATGTATAAAAAAAGAGGTCAAATCACGCAACTTGATTTTAAGAACGTGATTACCTAACTTTAGTCCGTTTAGCGAAAAATTCGTATTTAAATAAGCAAAGGCGCCGTAAGTAGTCACTAATGATAATACAATTAGAATTATGCAAGAAATGAAGAAAAAAAAATTAAATTATTATATAACACCTTTTTATACAAATTTAATGTAAAATTCTACGTAATATTTTCATATATTTTTGTTATATTTACATATTTTTATAGTATTAAGAAATAAAAATATTTAATTAAATCCTTTTTTATTATGGCGTTCCAAGAGTAAAAAAAATATTACAATCCGAATTAACTGCCATCGTTTGTGACAAGAGAAACATACTTACGTAATAATTCATGCTATTCCACAATAGATGTCGCTAGCGGTTTCAAAGCTCTGTTAAAAGTTGACCTAATAGAATTTTCATAAAAATTACACACACGCAATGTTCGCTACAGACTGTTTTAAAATTAGTTGATATTCTTATCTTTTCTTTCGAAGGTTAACGTGACGGAAGAATATAAGATGTTATAAATTAATTTTATTACAAATGTTACGAAATATATATATTCACTTGAAATATATATATTTGTTATGTTATACAATAGTGTGAGAAAACTATTTTAATAAACAGAAATATTTAACGTTATTGTACGGAATGGGGATTATTTATCTATAATTAGTTCTATTGGTCGAGTGATATCTACAGACTATTTGTTTATCTTGATAAATGTCCATGTGGATAACGTCGAAGGCCATCGCTAGTTTTATTATGATGATAACAAATTATTAAGTATAACTTGTATACAAACACCTACTTATAGTAATATTCACTTATCGTTCACCGTATTGTTTTTAAGTAGCACAGTTTATTGACTGTTTTACTTGTGCGCAAAATAAACACGTGTAACTATTAGCAACTGTGAAAAAATTTGAAAGTCTTGACTCTTAATTTTCTTGTAAGATATTTACATTAAAGTATTAAATGTAATAATTTCAATTTTATTTATGTTTTAAACCGTATAGAATAATAAATAATATTATTTACAATCACAGCAAAACTGTTTTCAATATGCATTTATCTATCTAACCATGACGAACAATGAATAATATGCGGACAACTAAAATAGTTTTTGATGTTAATAAACTTTTTGCAATGTTATTGTTTTCCTCCTAAATAATTGATTTATTTTTCACATGTGAGTGTAATTATACGTACTCTGTTTTCAATCGTTGTTTATAATTGATATTTTCTTTGAAACTGATTAAATATTATATATCATATAAAGATAAAAAACATTACCAATCAATAAAAATTGTGCTGATCGCCAATACTTTGACAGCCTTTGTTTGCTTGTTTGTTTGTTGGACAGTTGGGTTGGGATCAAAAAGTATAGATCGATAAAATATTTCGTAATTTTAACAAAGTAACTTGTATATAACGTACTAACATATATAAATTACTGATATTTAATTTTGCAATCATTTAATAATAAATTTGTAATAATATTTATATTATTGTTTACGTTTTCTGGTCATTTCTACACGTGTTTAAAATACCTGCCAAAAAGTAACAACGAACTCAGCTAATTCGGCAGGAAAAAATCGCACAAAAACTGAGGGCAACGTCCGTTTTTAGCTTTGGTTCAGCGAAACAGCCACCTCACCACTACATACAAATATGTTTACAAATACTTACTTACTTTGTAAATATTTTCAACAATTAATATAAACTCAATTCGATAGAGTTACAGTTTCTTTTAGAATACTTGAGTCTGATTGAAATATTTTACTTTGTACCTTTTATATTTTATGAGTATGAAACAGGTATATAGTATTAAGCAATAAAATTACAAGATCAATATTTTTGGTAAGCAAATATACTTTTGTGAGTGAATTTATTCTTCCAAAGTTAATTTCCATTATAATTCATAAATATTTTTTCACATATCTTGCTAAAAAATATTTATGAAAAAAATATGTGTGAAGCCCCAAAGCTTCCTATAGGTAATATAAGATACGTAAAGAATTTACTTAGACATATACTTATTATATTATAAAGTCACTGGATATATATTTATGATGATGATGAAATATATATATGACTCTGGTCAATTTTTCTACTCTGAACTACGGATATAAATAAGTGTACCTGTATCACCTTTATAGAGTCTAGTCTTGTTCATATGCTTAACCAATGTCATTCTTAATTAAAACAATACGAAATCAGTAAAATATCAGATATCTATATTTCTTCCAGTGGTACTAATTTTACTTTGACAGACGGTTATTACGCAAGGTACGTTGTAACTACTATATAAATTATACAACCATATAGGTCAAATCTCATTGAATTCAGCCATGACCGTAATACAAGCAGTATTGAGATCAAAAAGATAAATCATAAGTTTACTGAGTAAATATATCACCTAGGCGGGCGAGGGCCGTCCAAAGATTTTTCCACTTCCCATGCGCGCAAGTGGATCGACAAGTTGAACCACTAACACAAAGATAACACCGTTCACATTACAGGCGTGTCTGCTCGGAGTTGTGTTTATTTACGTCCATCGTATTGTTTGTATACAGGCCGGCGCGACTGCGCATCTGACTACGTCATGCCCCTCCCCGCCGCCCGCGCGGAGACCCGCAATCCTACACTGGTGACTGGGGTCGGCTCGCCGCTCGCCTCACTCGGCACTCGCTCATTCATTCCACATTCGCAAACGTAGTTGCGCGTCCCCAGTGAACCTCGTTATTCTTAGCGATTCATAATAGCGATCAACGCTATGTTGAAAGAGACCTCGAGGTATGACAGCCGTAACGCGAGCAGAGAAGACGGGCGGCCGCTGGCCTCAAACAGGCTACCAGCGATTGAGGAGCTGACGCTCGGGCTCAAGCAAAAGCTTCATTTACAAGCTCGGGCAAGAGCCGCCCCATACTACATCAGAAAGCAAGAACCAGTGGATCTCGTGGAAAGGTTACTAGAGCAGCGCGCCCTCGTCGCCGAGGCTGTGCGGAGACTGCAGGAAAAGAAACAACCGTGTCACGAAATATCAGTAGATTCTTAATTTATTTACGTTAATTAAACAAAACATTTTAGTTGTGAAAGTGTGGACCGTGTTGTGAAATCTGTGTGTAAGAAACGTGTCGGGTTACAATGGTGCTATATGCGGAAAGCATGCGAGAGCGAGATGGCCGGCTATGACGTGTCACGCGCGGCACAAATCACGAGAACGAACCAAAATGGCCGCCGATACTCTACAATCATAATATTTATTTTTCATTTTATAGTGACCTTTAACAGATCAAAGTACTGAATGACGTAATTAACTCATAGTATTGTTATGCCTTCCATTAAAATATTAATATTACTATCTATTTTATTAATATTTACGTTTTTGTGACTTAAGTAAGAAGACTTAGCTGAGACATTTCCAAAAAATAAACTTATTAAATATTATTAATGTAAAGTATTCGATAGCTTTAAATACGTTTGTTTACGTTTTGTATTATGTATTCAGTAGACGATTATCAAGTAACGTCTATTGATTATTAATAAATTTCCCGTGCTTCAAAAAATATACACACTACATTTCTAATATCGTCTTTATTAAATTGATAATAGTTAATACGCATAATATAATCGGAATAACTTCCTAACGGAATCGTAAACAACAGTAATAAAACGCTTTAGATAGTACAGTTATTTCCTCGCATGTCAAATATAAGTAAGGTAAAGTTACCGCTTAAGGTGGTACAGCAGGTTTTGTAAGATCAGATCTGAGGAACCTTAATCTGAACTACACTTACGCCTGTTACTTAGTAAATTTGTAGGCAATATTTTTAATTATAAATGTATCCTATCTTTCTCTTTAGTACATCAACATTGTAATGTACAATTGTACCAAATCGGGTATAAAAATCAATGTAATATTACATGTGTGCATGTTTTAGTGCATTTTGTGATTTTAGATAGTTTAATTTATCGATCTTGTGATTTAGATAAGAATTAAAAAGTTATCTAATAAATGAAGTAAAATTTAAAGTTTTCCTTGTTTTATTTATTATTTAAGGTGTAACTTACTTAAGTAGGTATAAAAAGCACATTCTTATACCAGGGTCATTTTATTTTTGGATTAAAAGATTACCTTCATATTTCCTACATAATCATTTTTGTGAAAATTACTTAAACTGCTTATTGTAGGTAGGAAATAAGTGACTATTTAAATCTTTTATTAAAGTATAAATCATACTGTGATTTATTATTAAAAACGTTGCTTATAGTACTTATACCTCGGCCTTAATTATTATTACCCGAACATAATATTTTAATGTACTGGAAAAATAACTATGTGATTTAATTCTTACATTAATATTTATATAAATTAAAATGTGCCACAATAAAGGTCATACATAAGTACGTTACGCTATATATAATTCAAACGTAACTTGTGCATACTTAACGCCATCTGCTATTCAGTAGCTAAACTATATGAATGAAAATATTACATGACTATAATAACATAATCATTTATTTTTGCGATTGCTTTTCTATGTTAAGTAAGTAGTAAGTAAGCTTTATGCCCCACTTACCAGGGTAGGCTGAGGAAACCGTAGGCGGAAGAAACCTAGTGTTAAGACACTCCGTTCCCAACTTTCCGCCTTTCGAGGCATTACCTGTTGAGTGGCGGAACTCAATACATTATTAATATTCAAATTAAAATGCTATGCATTGAATATTTTAAATTTAATAAAAATAACATCGGTTTTTAACCCTTATCCTTATAGATTTCACTATATTCTCCGTCAGGCGTGGAGGTTTCAAGCTGAAAGCAATATCGAATATCCAGGTCTATAGTCGCACGACGCTCATAAAAAGTCAACGCATTCAAAAACTCCACATAATCAAATTATAAAATTTGGCAAGTAGTGCGAACTGACAGTAAAAAAGAAGGAAAAAATACGAAAATTTACTGGTATTTCATAGAAAACACCATTACACGTTTATATTTGTAGTTTAGTACATACAAAATAAATCTATTCTTTGTCATTGAGTTTGTCAACTTTAGTACGTTGTACTCTACAATTCTGAAATTAGTGCGGACACCTCGGTGCGTGAGTCTGAATCGCACTTGACCAATATTTTTGAATTTTAATAAGTCATAAGCTTACGTAATATAAACAAACCTTAGTTCATTTATTACATGTTATATAATATACAACTTGTATCTTTTACATAAATTATATAATAAATAATGGTTGTTTCATAATATTATATGAACGATAAGATATAATAGTCCACAAGCTTTATTATGCAATCTGATGAAATTTAGTTCATTGCCTATTTTAATTATACAGAAATTCCAACTTTATATATATTTTTTTTATAAAATATATCCTAAAAATTGCCTGAAGTGTGGACCGGAGTCTTTCAACCTCAGACGTCTTACATTATGCAAAAAGTAAGAAATACGTGAAAGTAAATAAAAGAAATATTGAAATCCAAATTCCTTACTGATGAGTACTAAACCCCTAACCAATTAAAATGTAGGTATATGCATTTAGCGGTTATTTAATCAGTCCCGTCAGTTATGGTAGCACTGGAAAAAGTAATTTTGTGGTACAACATTCATGATATGGACTTAACGCTGGATAACATTGGACCGACCGGTTTAGAATGACCGTTACAAGGTATATGTAGTTGTGATTACCTGAATCCTGCGATTGTAAAATATTGTTAATTTTTTTTTAATAGTTATTTATTGTCTTTATATGTCGAAAAGTAATTTTAAGTCCTAAAATAGAAATTCTTAGAAAGTAGTATTGTAATCGAAATTTAACATCAGCTTTGAAGTTACCAAATATATTCAGTTTACCTACTTAACAGAAAACGTATTTAAGATGTGGCTGATAGTGGCAGAGATACTGTTTAATTTATTCATGGTATTTTTGGAGTTGTAGTAACATTTATCCTCTATATTTTTTAACAATTTACAAAAGCAATAGGCCTGCAATATACTTATTTGTAATTGAGTAGGTACTTGTTTTATAATGGTACAAATAAGCCTAATCAACTTGTTAACCTAGTTTGATGAGTATCATAATATTTATTATAAATTATATTTATATACTGTTTATAAAAACAGTTTTTTCTGTATTTTAAAAGTGTTAAGTCACACTAAGTAACTAATATAACTAAATATATTTAATAAAAATAGCATTCTCTCTTGCCAAGTGATACCAATAATAACCTAAATAAAAGGTTATATTTTTGTTATTGTAATAACAATAACAAAAATATAACCTTTTATTAGTATAGCGGAAATTTGTAAAAATCTCCCTACAGAGATGCTAACGTAATAAGTTGTAAAAAACATATAAGAATTTCGACCAACTTTTTTATAACATTGGTGCTACATATTTTTTTTATTTCATTTAATTTTAACAAACTGAAACTATATTTGGAAAAATACTGTAGAAAAAAAGCATTCCGTGAATTCACTGTGCGGGTACCGGGCCCAACACGTTGTAGAGGGAAAAGCTTAGCAGCGTGGGTCTTGCGAAAGAAGTGTAGGTTTACTTAACTGTCCGAAATCATCTTTCTACCTAACTAGTTCTAGAAATTAATTGAAGATAGTTCTAGTTAGAGAAGCCGAGATCTTTCAACAAATTACTATACCTGTTATAACTCTCACTCACGTTCTTCTGCCTCGTATGAATCCCGGCACTTTTTGCCAGGATCTGCCTTCCAACTAAGCCTACTCTACTTTGCTCGGTCTTCAACATCCTCACTGGACAATCCATTGGGTCTCATATTCTGCACCACAACAATCAAAGCATTTTAGATACGGTTAAACCGCGTTGCACCATACAATCATCTCAGCATCTTAATTTCCATTACGTGATTCGCCTGAGAGTGGTGATATAGTGCTGGTCAACATTCGCTGCCGTATAAATGAAACGGTCGGATGATGCGCTTGTATAACAGCCTAGCCCATACTAGAATTACGCGCTTCTTCTTCTAGGGTAAAGGAGAATTATCGTAACACATATTATCGTAAGTGTCAATGCCAATCAGGAGCCGATTCTGAAATTGAGTAAAGCTTGTGTAAGCTTTTTAGACGAGCCTCCTTTTAAAAACTCTATTAATCTTTTGCTGGTTGTTTTATTTCTCTGTTCTTGCTACAAAAGACTACGTTTTAAATATAATTTCTAGTACTTTGAGTAACCTACATCCTACCAGCAATTGGTAAGCTGTTAGTACTACCTCTTTACAGATGTAGCAAGATTTTGTGGTGGTTTTATCCCATTCTACCGAATTACCTAGATCTGGAACAGTCATTTGGAACGCATTTAGGTGAAACACTATAAACACAAACAAAGTAATGTAAAAATAGATATTTTTGTTTTGAACTTTCTTGGCTCCTGGCAAATGAGGATCAAACACACAACCATTGCACGTTACAGCCAGACACTGTCAACTGCGCCACGATAGGCTCATCATTTATTTAACTTTTTATTAATATATATATATATATATATATATATATATATATATATATATATATAGTATATATCTATATATATATATATATATATATATATATATATTATATATAATAATGCCCATACACTCAGGTGTATTTATTTATATTGCAAAATTTATAAGTATGTTACGTTCCCACACTACCCGGGGATCACTTAGCCAGATTTCGCGTAACTTATTTACTGCATTCCATCAAATCTAAGAATTGTAACAGCAAGAAATATAAAACGTAGTGTCATTTTTCATACATTGTTTTAGTTCATGTTAGTTTTAATATTAAAATAATTATTCACTCTTGTTTTTGCACATCGAGCAAGCAGTCACCATTTTAGTTAATAATTTAAATTGTAATTTTTAATAAAATATTTTAAAGATTTGGTTTTTCTTGGATCCTACGCTGCCACCGTACTTAATTGGCGCAGTCGGTAGGATACTCGCGGGCCGGGTCGCGAGCAACGTAATTTAAATTTCTTAAGAAATTAACGTCGCGATCCACCCGGGTGGCTTTCAAGCACCAACCAGAGTATCCAGAATCTACGAGGCGGCGCAGCGAGGCGTATCCAAACATTGATACACCGAAGAAGACCAAATTTGTATGTAAGTACATTAGAATCTTTCTAGTGATTGCTTACCCGTAGTTTTAGATCCTTTTATTTTTATCCATATCCAAGATTTCCCTTCAGAGGCAATCGAAGACCCCTAGGTTTAGTAATTATAATAGCAAAGCGCGTTCTCAAAACGCTCATCGTAATATACATTTAGAATATAATATTATAGTATCTAAAGAAATAAAAAAAAATAAAAAAATGTCTCATTTAGATAACATTTTAAGAGTTTTACGATTATTACCCGAATTTTCAAATCAATTATTCTTAGAATTATTAAGATTACCCCGAATAACCCATCATAAAATTATAAAAAAATTACCTTATACACCTAACGACATCGGATTAGTACAAAGGCTTCATGCTACACTGTTAGAACATATAAGAATCCCTAAATTAAGCCAAAAAGTTGACCATCTCATGCCTTATGCTGTCTTAGCCTATAATAATTCTATCCATAGTTTCACTAAATGCAGTTCGATAGATATTATCACTGGACACTTCGATCCTTGTGACCCCGTAGATATAGATTTGACAGAGCAATTGCTACAACAGTACATACTAGACCATCGTGACCGTATGAAAAAAGTTTACGACATTATTAACGACTCCTCTTTACATCGACGAACTCTAATAATTGAAAATTTGAATAAAAATTTAGAACCCGAGACTCTTTACTTACAGATATTCGTTCGAAACCCTAAAATATTTCGACAAAAACTTGCCCCTCGTTTTATACAAGATAATGCTTTAGCTGATCTACCCATATACATATGCACAAAAAAGAAACGACCACCAGTTGCAAAGATTAGACTTAAAAGAGTACCTAATAACGCTCGATTGTTACAGAATTATGATCCTGATATCAACCCTGACAAAAGTAGAAGTATTTAGTAATTTGGGACTCACACAAATCATATCCCACTATCATTCTTTTGTCCAATGCGTAGATTTAGTTAAAATTCAATATAGCTTAAATTCTGTTATGTTGCAAATAATGAATACTAAGGTTGGTAAGGTTGCAAATATATTCTTAGAAATAAAACGCTTTCCCTTTTTCAAACGTATATTCAATACTTTAAAGTTAAATTAGAAACCGCTTCCCAACAGCTGAAAACCTTTGAAATCAATCGTGTTAAGAGAGGACTCATTGACGGATTAGTTCCAGTAGTAAAAAGTATTTCTAGTAGTCTCGACTATACGGACGCCATAAAGTATAACAAAGCCATTAATTTTTAGAGCAAAATAATAATTTGGTGATTAATAAAATTAATAATTATATTAGCTTAATAATGAATTTGTAACTTTTATGGAATTAACCCAAATTTTCTTTATTTTGAGATGAGATAGCATAGAAAATATTTCTAACGAATTATTTCGATTGGAAAATTTACTTGCATTTATTCGTGCTAAAAGTAATCATTACTCTCTTATTAATTTTTGTATGTACCAGGATATTATAAGTAAATTAAATACACTTTATAAGAAAAATTAACTTTTAAATGTTAGTTTCAGAGACTATTTCGATCCTACTTGTATTACAAGTAGGATATTATTATAGTGCTAGAGATATTATTTTAGTTTACAAATTTCCGATTCTATCCTCTCCTAGGAATCTATCCTCATCCTAGGAATCTATCCTAAAAATTATTTTTTATATCACTTGTCCCCTGTATAAAACGTGAATTATCAAATCCTTATCCCTCCTCAACCTCATAGCAATTCACGAAAAAGATTTTATGTACATAGAGGCTGAATGCCCGAAGATCGGTGAATCATACTTATGTGATCATAAACTAAACTACAAACAAGAAAAACAGCTAGATTGTATCGAGCGCCTCATAACGACACAGCAGCTGCAAAGTTCCTGTCAGTACACATCGATTATCCTTACTACAGAAGCAATCGAACAGTTGGACGACAGACATTATATTATCACCATTCCAGAACCAACTAAATAGAACCGGAACTAGATATTTAATAGAACTTATATAAATAAGTTTTATATAAATAGAATTTATATAAATAGAACTAGATATTTTTACCGGTGACATAAATATTGATATTTTACCTGAAAGCCTGTCAAAAGCGTCCCAAGAATACCTAAACCTAATGGCCATGCACGGTTTACGATCGGGTATTGACAAACCAACACGCATCAAGACATGTATCGATCATTTTATGGTTAAATGCTCAAACCCCTGGAAAACAGGTGTTTTTGAGCAGCCATTAACAGATCACATGTCCGATACTTTTATATATTTACTGCTCTAAATTACATAAAAAGGATATAGTGCACGAAGCAGTAGTAATTGACTATAGTCAAATAAAAAAATTACTCACTGATGAGTCTTGGGATAATATCTTTAAAATTACTGATACAAATATTGCAGCGGAAATAATAACGTCAAAACTATTGACAATCATTACAAGCAATACCAGTATTATAAAAAAATCTAATAGATATAGGCCACTTAAACCATGGATAACCAAAGGGATAGTCAAATGCATAAGAAAGAGGGATAGATTTCACAAAGCCACAGTAAAAACACCTGACAACATATTACTACAAAACAAATACCATAAATATAGAAATACGTGTAATTTTATAATAAAGAACTTAAAAAACTATACTACCAAGATAGGCTAAACAAAAACAAAGGAAACTTGAAAAAAACCTGGGAAGTTATAAAGGAAGTGTGTAACATGAAGAAAAACTCACAACCCGTTGTTGAACTATTGCATATTGACGCCTCACCCACAAAGTCACTGGATAAAATCAATACCTATTTTACTGGAGTTGGAGAAGGATTAGCGAATGCATTGATGAAAAGGATGAATAAATGTGAACAGGAATTAGCAAGAGAAGCTGCCGATGATAACTCGCCACCAAATTCAATGTCTTTCATGCCTACAGATCCTTACGAAGTTAGGGATATTATACTTGGACTAAGATCACATAGCGCTCCTGGATGGGATAAGGTTTCAGCTGAAATTTTGAAACAAAACATCCTTTCTCTAACAACACCCATTACACACATGTGCAATCTTAGCTTGGCAACCGGTACATTTCCATCTATTTTCAAAAAAGCAATTGTCCTGCCCAATTTTTAAGTCCGGGAACAAAGATGAGCCATGTAACTATCGCCCTATCTCGCTTTTATCAACTTTATCCAAGATCTTAGAAAAAATTGTCAACAAGAGAGTTACTAAATATCTGGAAAAGAATAAATTGCTTAGTGTGTCTCAATTCGGATTTAGAGAAGGAAATCAACCGAGGATGCAGTTTTGACACTTACCTCAAACCTGGTATCATATCTAGATAAAGGGGACAAATGTTTGGGAGTCTTTTTAGATCTCCAAAAGGCATTTGATACCGTATCAGTTCAAATACTTATAACACGTTTGGAGAACGCTGGTATAAGAGGTGTGGCTCTGGACTGGTTTAAAGACTACCTAACCAATAGGTCTCAGTGCGTAAGATTAGCTGGCTTTGAAAGTACTGAAGGTATATGTAGATATGGCGTTCCTCAGGGTAGCACGATAGGACCCACATTATTCCTCATATACATTAATTCTCTTTGTAAGATAGCTGATAACCTGCCTCACTTGGATCTGTTAATGTTTGCTGATGACACAGTGCTGATTTTCATGAAGAAACCTGGGATATGGTATTTAGTCGTGCTGAGACGGGTCTAGCTAAAGTGACTTCCTGGCTAGAGAACAGTCTGCTATCACTTAACACCACTAAGACGAAATATGTCACCTTCGGCAAAACACCTTTAGGAAAACCAACTGCATCGCACATACTTAAAATACATACCTTCCCTTGCAATAGAACAGAGAGCCATGTAAGTTGTAACTGCACAGCGCTCTCACGAGTCACCTCGATTAGGTATTTAGGTGTAACGCTAGACGACCAACTGAACTGGACTACGCATCTCACGACAACAACAGCTAGATTAAGAAAACTAGTATACATTTTTAAGAACCTGCGCACAGTGGCGAATTTTACTCTTCTCGTACAAACATACCGAGCTTTGTGTGAATGCATTATTAGATACTGTATTTGCGCTTGGGGAGGTGCGGCAAAAAGCCATATGATTGCAGTCGAGCGAGCACAGCGTATGGTCCTCAAAGTACTTTTTTTGCTTACCGTATCGTCATCCTACATCTTCAGTGTATGAACTGGCAGGAGTGCTGACTGCTAGAAAGTTATTTGTGTACGAAATGCTGCGTAGATACCACAAGCGAGTTATCCCTATTTTACCCATAGTACAAAAACGCGTAGAATGTTGCCCTGTCCCTCGCACTAGAACAACATTTGCAAAGAGACACTACAATTTTCTAGCCCCACGTACATATAAAATCCAGAATGTTAAGAAATTCATAGTAATAAATTTAAAGTAGCTATATTTACCTGGCTTAAGCCGATGGAATATATTGATGTAGAAAATCTTATAACACCTTAATTACACCACTAAACACACTCTTACACACACTCACTCACACATTCACACACACACACTCACTCACACATTCACACACACAGCATGACGTAATATCCATAAAATGATGAATAGCAAGATATCTTTTTTTTTTTTATTTTATTTTATTCTTAATTTTTTTTCTTCAATATTTGTTGATGTAAGATTAGATGTGTCATTTATTTAAGGGGAAGACACTAACACCCGCAACACAGTTTTTACTAGCGCAGGTGTTAGAGAATCCTACATTGTAACTGTATTCACTTATGCCAATAAAATATTATTATTATTATTATTATTATTATTAGAAACTATCGTGCAACCAGCAGAAATACATAAAAATACAGGGAAGCTATCTCGTAATGTTACCAGCAGGATGTTCTATAAAAGGAAATATCGAAGAAAGAAGCTGGAACCCCAGATCCAGTGGAACATATACTCCAGCACTATTCGAGATCCAAGGACACTGAATAGGTGCTGTTCTTCAGGAGGGAGGTGTTACGTTCCCACACTACCCGGGGATCACTTAGCCAGATTTCGCGTAACTTGTTTACTGCATTCCATCAAATCTAAGAATTGTAACAGCAATAAATATAAAACGTAGTGTCATTTTTCATACATTGTTTTAGTTCATGTTAGTTTTAATATTAAAATAATTATTCACTCTTGTTTTCTCACATCGAGCAAGCAGTCACCATTTTAGTTAATAATTTAAATTGTAATTTTTAATAAAATATTTTAAAGATTTGGTTTTTTTTGGATCCTACGCTGCCACCGTACTTAATTAGTACACATTATATGAATATTACATAAATATATATAAATTTATACTGTTTACAAACCTCTATCAAATTACATTGACAAGTATTAACTGACAGCTGTGAATAATAGAACAATCAGTATTCCGTTGTGATTGTATATTGTATTATTTTCATCCTATTTGTTGTAGTGCAGTAAAGTAGCAAATTAAATAATGATATCTCGCTTGCGTCACAGGTGACAACGCGTTTTAGACGTTTGGTTGCTACTTTAGTCTTTATTTATCAAAGAGTCTCTTTGTACAGTACTTGTGCGGCGCGGTGTTTCTATTTTGGTGTTTTATTTCAATCAATTTATTTGTAAGTTCAAAAGTATTATTAAAAATATAGTTTACTAAATTGTTTGCTACATTGAAGGTATTTTTCTAAACACTTTATATATCAATGTTTAGTAATAGTAATTAAATAGCAAATAGTATTAAGATTTGAATAATATTCCCTTGCCTACAGCAAAAATGTCAGATTCGTGGTCAATGGGTCCAGGTACATTAGATGTACCATTGACGCTATATGCAAAAAATAGGGAAAGACTTGCAGAAAAACTACAAAGTGGTCAAATTGTAGTTCTTCAAGGTGGAGAAAGTATCAATCATTATGACACTGATGTTGAATATGTTTTTAGACAGGTAAATGTTACATTTAGTTAATTTTCATTAAATATATTTTTTTATACTTATTTAAAATTTCATTACTTTTACTTACATTTAAGGAAGCATACTTCACTTGGATATGTGGTGTCCGAGAGCCAGGCTGCTACTTTGCTTTAGATATAAAAACTAAACAATCACATCTCTTTGTGCCAAGACTGCCACAAGAATATGAAGTATGGATGGGAAAATTGCTCTCATGTGGAGAGTTTGAGAAAATGTATGGAATTGATAATGTACATTATGTTGATGAGGTAATTTAATGACCTAATGATGTACATTTTTGTTAAATTATTAGCAGAAGAATTAAATAATGACAATAAACAAAAAAATTACAAAAACTTTTGTTTATTTCTGAATAAGTATGTAGCAGATATTTTAGCTTATTTATGACATCTTATTATAATTTTTTAATTAATATTCACTGTCTACCCAGATACAATGCCTTATTATTAATCTAAATAATATTGGCAATATAACAAAAAGCTGTTTAAAAAATATTTTTTATACTTTTTTATTATTCTCATGTGGTACAGAGAAAAATTAAGAGTTTAAGGTGGTGTGCTGTACCGTTAAATCCCAATATAAGTAACAACAAATATTGTATGTATTCTTATTTATATTATGTTTACTTTCAATAACTTTTATATTGTAATTGTAAATGTTTTTCAGATTGGTGATGTTTTAAAATCTTTAAATCCTGAGAAATTATTAACTCTTGTAAGTACATTATATCAAAGTTAAAGTACCTATTGAAAAATATTACATATTTTATCATTATTTTTTTATTCTTTGATATTATATTTTATCTTACTATCATTCTTCTTCTTCATTACATAGATTATTAAGCTAAAGCTTTTAATTTTATTTCCACATATATGTAACAACAACTATATTAATACTTTTAACAATGAAAAAACAATACATAATTTATTGTTGGATATTTTTTATTTTATAACTGTATATCAACATGCAACAAAAGTAATTAATAATTGTATTCTAAATAATTTACAAACAAAAAAATATTGCATGCTCAAATTTAATATTTAAATATATAAGTATTGGAAAAATGACTATTATATTATTCTATTATTGATATTTGCTTATATAGAAAAATAAGTAATCAAAAACAAAAAATATTTTTATTTCTAATTTCAGAGTGGACCAAACACTGATAGCGGTCTCACTGCAAAGGAAGCTGTGTTTCCTGGTATTGATGAGTGAGTTTCTTATAAGTAACATTTAAAATAATACTTAAGTTTTGCCGAAAGGTTTTCATACAAATTATTATTATTTTAGCTCTTATTTAACTTGGCCCATTTTATGATAAATAAATGTTTACTTTATTGTATTTATTCATATTATATAGTTAGATTACGACCTATAAAAATTAAATGAACTTTATAATTTTGTGATGTGCAAATATTTTTATACAAACATTGTAATTTCCAAATAAAGGACATAAGGTGAAGAATTATTTAACTTTGATTTTTGTTTGTTTTATAATATTGTACCCATATTTTATAATACCAGTCTATATTATTGCATATTTTTTATTTACATTCAACACAGTTAATATTTGGATACTTTGTTCCAGATTTGAAGTTGATAATGAAATACTTTTCCCAATCATCGCAGAACTGTAAGTTTTAATTTATTACACTGTAAGTTTTTAATTTACACACATATATATTTTTTTCAATTTCATGTTAATGCTAGTCTGTCACTTTGTTTGCGTGAAGTATAAAAAGTAAAATTCTTTAATTTTGTCAATGAATCATTCAGTAATGGAACAGTTTCATATTTACAGATACACGCTTAGTATATAGAGCCTAGTCTTAATAAATAGACATAACTATATAAATTTAGAAAGAAATTGTCATTAGAATATACATTTCAGGATTTCAATGCAATTCTTTAAACATTATGAACAGATTGTTTAACCTCTTGTACAAACAAAAGCATTTTGAATTTTGATATAGTAAAAATAGTGATAAGTAAATAATTTTTAAAATGTTCAACTACATACTTATTTGGTGCACATTACAGTATATATATATATATATATATATATATATATATACTTTATTACACAAGTCCTTATCTTCATATCAATAGAAAAATATGTAAAAATAATACTTATCCACATATTGTGGTCTTATCTGATACTAATAGTGTATTACCAATATCAATTTATATGATACAATTATTTTCATTAAATCGCTCTCATATATTCGATCGTATTTAACTTTGTATTGAGGCCATCATGGTACAGTGCCAATCGTCTGATTATAAATGGTTGTGGGTTCAATACCCACTCGAGTACCCAGTCTGGTAACAAAACAATGAGCGGGAAAACAACGGGCTACGGGTGTCCAGTGATACTGTCGGATCCACGCAAAATTAAAAATGTAAAAATTACTTTGAATACAATTTAGCAGTAACTACTTTACGTATTTTTTATAATTCGGATCTAAAGATGAAACTGAGATCAAAGAACAAACTGATCAAGCATGAAATACCATGCAATTATAACATACATGAAATTCAAATGAAACTTATTACCTAGTTATTAATTTACTTGTCAATTTATTTGTAATAGACAGGGCAATTATTATTAACATTCTTTCAGATGAGTAGGTACTGAATGCATTCTCGACGGCAGTAGTACTGAAACTAATTAAGAATTAAGTGGTACATCACTACATTTTCTCCTTTAAGATGCGGGGACGCGTTAACATAAAAAGTATAGTACTAGTCATCCTATTAAAATATGTTTTTATAATTTTCAGTCGTGTAATAAAAACACCTGAAGAAATAGAAGTGATGCGATATATTTGCAAAATATCTTCCGACGCTCATAAGCAGGTACTAACTTCTTTCCTATATACTTTTTTCAGCTAAATACTATCCCATAAATAGCACGGTGACAGACAGCCTACTTTTAATACTCCTTTTACTGCCCAATGTAAAAATAATAATATGTGTAAATGTATAAATGTGTTTTACTTTTTTGTATTAATGTTATATACTCGATAACCTAAAATAAACAATATCCAACATTAAAAAGTAATGACAATACTTTCTATAGTTTAAAAGACTCAAAAGACTTAGAAAATATATCTTCTTTACCGTTACCAGGTAATGCTATACACTAAACCCGGTCTACTCGAATACCAGTGCGAGTCCATATTCCTAGACCACTGCTACCGTGTGGGCGGGTGTCGCCATGTGTCGTACACTTGTATATGCGGCTCCGGACACAATGGCGCCACTCTCCATTACGGACACGCTGGTGCTCCTAATGTCAAGATGATAAGAGATGGCGATATGTGGTAAGTGTCTTTTTATACAGATATTTTTTGACAAATAAAGAGAAGAAAGTAGGTTTTCTCTGCCTACTTAGCTGTGTACTTGAAACATCTTGGAAATGTAAAATGTATATACGATGTTTTAACATTTTTCTTATTTAATATGTGAAAAATATAATGTTATACATATATTGGAAGTATGATACTAAGCTAAATTCCAATTGTCTACCGACTTTGTATACATATATGATTTGGTATATAGTAGATTCAGAACCTAGTAGTAGATCATTGTTCCTTAAAATTCTGAACAGTAACTAGTTAATTTATAAAAAGATACATATAATTCTAAATGAAACAATTTAAACCGATTAATCCCTTAGATTGACATTATTTTTGGTAACTCGACATTTCGAACATTTAACCGTAGTCCGTGGTCACGGATAGAGTTAGGTGGCATTCGTATGACAATTGATAATAATTATAGGTATAAACTGACTGACATTTACACATACATATACATATAGTTACATGTCATTTAATTACTGATTATTACACTAATTTTACTAAATTATTTTTTTTACATTTTTTATATTTTGTTGTAGCCTATTCGATATGGGTGGTAACTATGCGGGTTATGCGGCGGACATTACTTGTTCGTTTCCGGCAAATGGAAAATTTACATCTGACCAAAAGCTTATATATGAAGCCGTTTTAGCTGCTAGAGATGCTGTACTAAGGTAAAAATATTGTTTATTAATGTTACTACACGACCCGTTGAAATACGCGTTGCCATAGCAACGTGTATGTCACTATACAAAAGTTACTTGTTAAACATAATATGGTGATCTTTTATTTGTGCCAAATTTCATACTCTTCCGTTTTCGTAAAAAGGGGTGTAAAGATTTTGCTTCACGTATTATATGTAGATTTATATTTTGAACCACCGAAACTAAAAATCTATAATAAAATTGCATTGAAGACTAAAAAAAGTATATCATTAGATTTCCACTTTCTCTTCTCTCTAGCCAAATCTAAAAAAATATACACCTTTAGTAAATAAATAATAAAATAATATATCATAGATACCTGAAACTGAATTTTACCATAACCTATATTGTTTAATTTACATATACATTGCCTTACTATCATATATTATTAAGTATACCTAGAATGAAAGCGATAAAAAACATAATACGGCTAATATTCTAAAGTTTATGCGGATGGATGTTTGCTATTCCATGCATGTTTCATGCAAAAACTACTGAACGGATTTAGATGAAAGTTTACAGTAATATTGCTTATATAAACGAATAATAGATAAATAATTGTGAAGTTCACAGGAGTGAAGCCGCTAGTTGCTTATAAACTTATTGTTATAATTATTTTATCCAAAGAGAGGCGAAGCCAGGTGCGATGTGGCCCGACATGCATTTAGCGGCTAACCGCGCCATGTTGGAACACTTAAAGCAAGGTGGCCTTCTTAATGGTGACGTGGAGGAAATGATTGAGGTATATTATTCACGATCAAAAATAAAAATCAATATGATTTCTGAAAAAAAGACTAGATACCAACAACTGTAACAAAAGATTAAAAACTTTATGCACCAATTGAAAATAGAACTATTTCTTGTATTGTATTTTAAAAGATAGTTTTAATGTTCAACAAATGTAACTAAAAAAATACAAATTAATATTTTAAATTTCTCATTCCAAAATTGACATAGATGGATATATTTTTTAAATCACTTGTCATTTCAAATATGCAACGTGACCGTCGCCCGCAGGCGGGCGTCAACGCCGTGCTGCAGCCGCACGGACTCGGGCACCTGCTGGGGCTGGACGTGCACGACGTGGGCGGGTACCTGCCGCACTGCCCGCCGCGCCCGCGCGCCGCGCTCGCGCGCCTGCGCACCGCGCGCGTCCTGCGCGTCCGCATGTGTCTCACCGTGGAGCCTGGCTGTTACTTCATTGATAGGGTGCGGAATATGTGCGCTTTATTGTAGAGATCATTTATTATTAGAAAATGATACATGCTAAACATTAGTGGTAATTGTAGCTTTTAGATGACGCAGAAGCTGATCCAAAACAATCGAAATTCTTTAATTGGGAGCGAGTGAACCAATTTAGAGGCTTTGGTGGCGTGCGCATCGAGGACGATGTCCTTATGACTGAAAATGGCGTAGAAAACTTGACATTCGTGCCTAGAACGTAAGTTTGCTAATATCAATTTATCAAAAATTAAATTATTTGTTTAACTCATTATATCATACATAATTATTTTAAACATTTTTATTAAAGTGTTGCAGAAATCGAAGAATTTATGGCTAATGGAGCAAATTTCAAGTAAATTTCGAAGCCGAGAATTCCAAAAAAGTCATATACATAATCCAGTTGACTACAAGAAACTAGAAAGTTATTTTTTTTTTATAGTTTTAAGCAATGTTTATTTAAAATAAGTAAAATATTATATTGATCATCATTAAAATAAATTTTACTATGTTATTAAATACGTGTGTATTTATTAGTTCTTGATGAAAAGAAATGTATTATTTTAAAAAATATCAGTAATAGTAAATAATGGAAAGACATAGTAATTGACATCACAAACGACACTTCTTGCTAGGCACCAGCTTCATACTATGGATATTGTATTGCTATCGGGTCGCCATCTGAACAACTGTGAAAAATTTTAAACAAATCAAGTTGTGAGATAGCAGTGTAATGGAAGATTTTTTTACATTGATTCAAAATCATCAAATATGGGAAGCTGCATGTCTTAGATTTTTTGTTGCTTCTGTCTGTACAACTTATGCCGTAAAAAAGTGGAGGCCGTAGACGATTGGCGAAGTGTAGTCATCATGGATTTGTATAAAGGCAAAGGTTCGCTGATAAACTGTGCAAGCTAGGTACCAGATTATTATGTAAAATTGTTAGCGTAAAGAATGCAAGAGAGATTCCAAGAGAGGTCTGTTGTAGGAGGCCTAAAGAAGATTTAGACCTGGAAGAGAGAGCATGGATCAAATCTTTTCTCTTTGCATGATCATGCACAATTTTTAGGCAGTAATTAAAACTTTTCTATTCTTTTGTAACTTGTAAAAAACTCAATACAAACGGACCTATAATTAGATCTCATCTCTTAATAGAGATCATTTGTTGTAAGCCTATGTGTCGCTTTGGTCTGACATTGAATCGGATTGCCAAACAAGGTTGTGCCATATGAGCTTGGATGTTCAATTAGAATTTGGATAGCTGTCTCCAAGGTCATCCAAGATCTACCTACCCGCATTGTCTAGTGTACATCCTCCGAGACTTTTTGTCATATAGGTATTTTCAATAAAAATTAGAGGGCACTTAAACCTCTCCCCGCCTGGTCTGCGCAGGCGTTGCCCAGGGTTCTATTCTTACTCTGATCTAGTACGCACTGTACACCACCGACATGCTTCGTACATAATTATTCCACCTCGCGATGTACGCCTACAACACCGCCCTATACACTACTTGTCTGTTGACTGAAAGACTCCAGACTGCGGTCGACGCCCTCGGCGATTGGTACCGTTTATCGAGGGTCGAGGTTCACCCCGATAAGAATGAAGCGATCTTGTTTCCTCGTGTCAAACACGGCCTCTACCGTGCATATGTTAAACCGACCTATTCTCTGGAAACCCCAGATAAAATGTCTAGGAGTAATCCTAGATTCCAGACTCTTTTAGCCCACACGTCAAAAGAGCAAGAACCGAAGCTCTCTTTATTCTCAGTAGATGTTATCCACTTATTCGCAAGCGGAGTAAATTGTTACTTAGACATAAGCTGACACTATATAAAATCTGTGTAAGACCTGTCCTCACTTATTCTAGTGTCGTGTTCTTACACACTAAGCTGAATGCCCTTCAAATAGTTCAGAATAAATTCTTGCGAATCACGTCAGGTTGCCCCTGGTTCCTTCGCAGTCAACCGTCGACTTCAATCTACATAGAGACTTCGACCTGGAATCGATCCAAGAGTACTGCAAAGGCGCCTATCCAGGCGCTACTTCGAGCACGCAGCTACGCACGTGAATCCCCTTAGGGGACGTTCAAGTATTACGTAACGCAATTTGGGAGGAGGGGAGGGGGGGTGTCTCGTAAACGTTACGATGCGTTACAAGGGCGGAAGGGGATCTTTCTTACAAAACGTTACGTAACATTGTTTTTTTTATAAAAAATGATCTGATGATAAGGAAATGTTAAATTATGACTCCCCTCAACATTTTGGTCCTCGTCTTGACGACAAAGGAATGACTACGGATGATGATGAAATGTCATAATTATCAATTTAAACACTTGCAGAAGTGTTTAAATTGAAAATTATGACGTTTAAGCGAAGTATAGACAGCTCGAAGATAGCATGCAGAGCATCCAACAGAACCAAATCGAGCGTGGTATAGCGTTCACGTCCGTGTATAAAAGTATACCAAGGATAAAAGGGGGGCCAACAATCATCTAAGGCATCTAAATTGTGGCGGTATAACCACACAAAAGCTGAAATTTCAAATATCGAAACTGACGGCGGGCATCAGCGTCATTAGTGAAAATTTTTCGGCCGCTGCGGTCACCAATACGCCTTGTCAAGCGTGGTGACTAAGGCATTTTCCTCTAGATATGAGTAACAACTTAAGTCTACGGCCCCAGTTCCCCGTAGTCACACTATTCCTAGCCACGGTACCGGCTATGCTAACGGTGTGATGGGGGTGCTAAGAATCCCAGTTACGACAGGGTACTCTAAATAGCTGTATCTGGCGACTTTCAACGGACGCTCTCTACGGCTGAACAAACACCTCGCAGAACTTGAAGTAGAGTTAAGTCGAATCAACTGGCAGATAGTAGGTCAGTAGTAGTAGGGACACCGACTATTCCAAGGTGGCGTTGGATTTATGATTCACAAATCACTAAAAAACATCGTGGAGGTTGCCAGTGTGTCAGCGAGGGTGGTGTACCTTGTCATAAGAATAATAAGGGTATGTGGGACTCCTCAGTAAAGACGTTCCCGGTATACCCACTAAAAATACCCAGCGACACTCCGACCTCACCTTAGTGGAGAGGGCCTGGGAGTCCATAGCGTCCAGGCCCTCGCCGGTGACTGCTCGCCCTACGGCAGGCCCTTCACGCCCCTCCCGCGTGGGAAGGGGTATTTACAATGGCCGGAGTGCACGGCCATTGTGGTCCGACGAGTGGGGAGATCCTTGAGGTGCGGGCGGTGGCGCCCCCGCGCCAGTCGCCCGCTGATCACCCCCTGGGGCGGACGAGGACGGACGTTGAGTCCGCCGCCTTCCACCCCTTCTTCGTCTGCGGAGCGGCGCTGCGAGAGGGTCATCCTCCCGCATGCGCTCCGCCGCCTCCTTCTGTGACATGACGTCCTCACAGAAGGAGGCTACCGTCGCCCATGCCTTCTCCCTCCTGAGCATGGCGGCGATCACGCTGGGGAGCGTGAGGTCCTCCCCGACGGCTGCCACCAGGGCGCGGCGGGGTTCGGCCCACGACGGGCACACCACCAGGGTGTGCTCCGCCGTATCCACAGCGGCCCCGAAGTAGTGGCACGCTGGCGACTCCTCCCTCCCGATCCGGTGCAGGTACGATCCGAAGCATCCATGCCCGGACAGCACCTGCACAAGACGTAGGGAGAGTGAGCCATGTCGCCGATCGAGCCAGTCCCCCAGGACGGGCCCGATGCAGCCGAGCAACCGAGCAGCCGTCACCCGAACGGCGCGGAGATGAGGTCCTCGGCCCAATGCCGAGTGGCGGCGTCCCTCATCTCCAGGCGGATTGCCTCACGCTCTCCCGGGTCCGGGCGCTGGTTCGGCGCCCTCTGACCCGCCCTCCACACGTACACTCTGGCGAGAACCCAAGCCTCGAGCTCCCAAGGATGAGTTCTCGCCAGAACGCACGCCGCCTCAAAACTCACTGTGCGATACGCCCGTGCCACCCGCTGTGCAATTTGTGGCCTGCGGATGGCAGCGGCGTTCTCCCGTCGGCACAGTGAGTCCGCCCATATCGGAGCCCCGTAGAGGGCCATACTCTTCAGTATGCCGGCGTACAGGCGCCGGCATTGATCGCTGGGGCTCCCGATATTCGGGAGGAGCCACGAGAGGGCACCCGCTGTCTTCAGCAAGCGCGTCGACAGGACACTGAGGTGTGCGCTGAAGCGCCACTTGCTGTCGAGCACTAGGCCCAGATACTTCATCTGGGCGTTCACCTCGATGCGGGCACCCTCCACGTGGAAATGGGCGTCTGGCGGTTGGTGCTGCCGAGGTCCGTGAAAGAAAACGGCCTCGGTCTTGTGCAACGCCACTCTTAGCCCTAGGCGGGAGATTCGATTCACCACAAGTGAACCTCCCGCCGAGGCCAAGCTGGCCGCCACTCCGAAATTTCTCCCCCGGGCAGTCAGGAGTGTGTCATCTGCATAACAGATGACAGACGTGCCACGGGGGAGATTGCCCCGCAAGAGCCAGTCAAATCCGATGTTCCACAGTAGCGGTCCTAGAACCGAACCCTGCGGGACACCGGACTCGACGCTGTACCTGCGGAGCTCGCCCGACTTGTTGGCTAGGCGGACTGTGCGACCCCTCAGATAGTCGGTGTACCTACCCCTACGCTAACATACCCTGACGACGAAGTCGTAGCCATGTACGAAAACATAGCGAAAGCTATGCTCGTACCAAAACCTACTACACGGCTTGTACTGCGTGATCTTAATGTTAAAGTGGGAGTACAAGAATATGGTGAATCAAGAATAGGAAAATTCGGCTATGGGCGTAGAAACAACCGAGGGCAAACGCTGGCAAACTTCCTGGAGTTCCCAGGGGTTATTTCTGATGAATTATTTTTTTCAAAAGAAGCCCCAAAGGAAGTGGACCAAAGTCCCAATAGTGCTACTAAAAATGAAATCGGCTATATCATATTTAACAAACGTCATATATTCAGGGATATTTCTGTGATCAACAGGTTTAGCACCAGAAGTAATCATCGTCTCGTTAGGGGCTCCCTAAATATAAGCATAAAATTAGAAAGAGCTAGATTGATAAAGTCGACCCTAAGACCAACTCTGCCCCAAGTTGAATGGTTGTAAAGCTTTCCAGCTTGAGCTGCAGAATCAATTCGCCATGTTGGAAACCTGCACAGGATGTTAACAACGCTACCAACAGTCTGTTGCGTGTCGTCCGTGAAGTGGGACAAAAATATTTTCGATCATCAGCCAATCGACATACATCGAAGTTGTCAAGTGAGACTCTGGAACATATGAGAAAACGACGCGAACTCACAAATATCTCACGGTCGTAGCGTCAGATACTTAACCGGAAAATAAAAATACTAATGAGATGTGACGCGAGGTGTTCGAATACCCAGTACGTTGAGGGGCCTATAGCACGTAATAGGGGCTCAAATGTCAAAGCAAAGTCGGTTGTCACTTAACAAAACTCAGAACTTCATAAGGAGCCACCGTCACCTCTAGGCCAGAAATTCTTTCCGAAATCGAAAATTTCTATAAGGACTTATATTTATCAAAATTACCACCACTTAAATTCCACAAAGTGGATGACCCACGAGCCAGACTTAGTCGCCACCTATCGGATGAGCTTCCTCACATCGATGTGGACGAGATTAGGATAGCCCTCACACAACTCAAGAACAACAAAGCTCCGGTGGAGGATGGAATAACAGTGAAGCTTCTTAAAGCTGGAGGCACACCTGTTTTGGTAAAGCTTAATTTACTAAGGGGGGAGGGGGCTGGTATAACGTCTTCAAAATTTCGTGTTACGTATCTTGAAACGCTCCATTATCGTACAGGCGTGTGACTACACCCGTACGGGAAGTCTTATGCTATGAGTCATGTTCATCTATCACTTTATTCTCAAGATTATATCATAGACATAACAACATTTTAGATAAAGTTTATTGTGTCTATAAATATCTATTTAATATCACCTTATAAGGATTCATTGCTTGTACATTAAATATCACTCTGTGCTTAATAAAATTGGAAAAAACTTCTGAAAAGTTCACAATGGATTATATAAGCTTACCTGTATGTATAACGTGATCTAGAAGGTGCATTAAGTTTAAATACATTAACAAGGCACATTAGGCGCTGATTAAAATGAGATCAAATTTAACAATATTACTAGGCAGACACAACTAGTTCATACTCCCTTGAGGGTCTAAAACTAAAAAATTAAGTAATAAAAAATATATCAAGTACATTATACAAATAATAATAATTAAAAAGCTATTTAAATTAGTAATCACTTAAGTTAACAATATATTCTATAAGTAGCACAAATAGTTTTTTAGGATTTTAGGTATCCTAATAACATTGAGGAATTTAACAAAATCATGATAAGAATTAAATTTTTCATTTGTCCGTACAATATGCCTGATTTTCTGCCGACACAAATGTTTTAGTGGCAATATAATATATGGAAGAGTATCAGCATGTACATCATTGTTTAAGCCAATCATTGCAAGGAGTTGCTCTTGTACCTAAAGAAAAAATAAATTTTAATTAGGTTTTACTAAAATATTAAAACAAGTTTTACAAGCTTCAATGTTTTCTTGTCAACAGATCCCAGTCATTGATTGAATGATAAGAAATGTCTCAAAGCATTGCAAGATTTTATTAATAATTCATTGATGGATAGATATATAGACACAGCTAAAGCTTTTAAAAACTCTTAATATGTCATTTATATAACACTTCTTGTGGAAAATAATTAATTATTAAAGAATGACAGTCAAAATACAAATAATTACAAATCAATACTTGCATATAATGGAAAGCGCCCCAAAAATCCAGTTTCTAATGCAAAGTTTAATAGATATTCTGGATCACACTGGAGACTGTATGGCAACATTACAGGTGATGTAGATGGGTCAGATGTGATTGAAGCTAAAAACGCATCAGGTATTATTCTCTTTTGATTTAAACTAGACGCAGCACTGAAATAATCCACTTCACAACCATGTTCCTTGAGTATTTTGAATATCTGAAATTAGTTTAAATAAGGAAATATAATCAAGTTGAGATTAAAAAAGCATACTAACAAATATTGTGAATAAGGTAAAAAAAGGGATACCACAAACAATCTTTTTATAAATAGTTATATATATATATATATATATATATATATATATATATATATATATATATATATATATATATATATAAATATACGTCAAAATAACATAAGTCTCTCGAACAATCTGATTAACTGAATCACCTGCTTAGTTAAAGATCTAACATTCACAATTGACCGTGTACTTTAATACTGTACGTATCTAAAGCTTTCTCTTGACATTTTATGTGGATTTAGTATTTAATCGGATGTAGATTATATTTAATTAATCTAACAATTAGAATATATATATATATATATATATATATATATATATATATATATATATATATATATATATATATATATATATATATATATATATATATATATATATATATATATATATATATATATATATATATATATATATATATATAATAGTAAATAATAGTTTTATAAATATCAAATTTGTTTAATTAAGATGTTCCTATACTTACTTCCTTAAAGCATAACAAGTGCATGCAATAATGTATGTATACTAAAGGTGGGCACTCATTAACATCAACAGCATTAACAGAAAGTCCTCTCATTAAGAACAAATAAAAAATCTCTCGGAATTTTTCAGGAGAATACTGATATATATGTTCACTCATATTTAAAAATGAATTGAGGGGTGCATTCCTAAGATATTTTGGCTTAAATTCACCTATTTGCTCCAATGTGATGTGAAATTTTTCATAAAAATCAAAATATTTTAGATCCAGATCAGATGTTAATACACTTTCCAATATTTCTAATTTAAAATAATGAGGTTTACAAGCATGTAGTATTATGTTTCTATCAACTTTAGTAAGATCCGTTACTCTGAGTAAAATGTTAAAACTTAATATATGACCCACATTTAAAGCCATAGTAAGTGCTATATCACCATATTTATTTTTTATATTTGGATCTGCACCATTTTTTAGAAGAAATTGTACTATAATATCATTACAACCTTGGGTTGCTAAAATTAATGGTGTGTCACCATTCATAGTGACTTGATTGACATCAGTCATATGTGTAAATAAATTTCTTACAGTTTGATAACATCCTTTATAACAGGCTAAATGAAAAGCTGAATAATTAGCCTCATTCTTAATTTCTGGATCTGCCCCTGCATGCAGTAACAGAGTAACTGTATCAAAATGAGTGGCAAGTGCAGAATCATGTAATGGTGTATCCCCATCAAAATCTTGTACATCAATAATAGCTCCATAATCCAATAGCAACTGAATAATATCATTTTTCCCCTGGGCACATGCTATGTGAAGAGGAGTAACATCTTCTGTACTTCCATAATTTGCAATATCAGGTACGCTATCCAATAAAGCTTTAATAGTTTTAACGGACCTCATATACCGACACGCTAAATAGAGCGCAGTATGTCCTTCATGAGTCTCTGCTAAAGGTCGAATGTCTTTATGTTTTAAAATTAATAACAAACTTTCATAACTATCATTTGCAGCGGCTTCGTGTAGACATGTCCAACCACGATTGTCAATACAATTTGGATTAATTTTTTTAAGTAATCTTTTAACTGTTGAGACATTATTTTTCCTCGCTGCTAAATTCAGAGCATTAGATGTAACTGGGTTAAGAGAACTAAAGTCCATTCTGTTAAGCATATATTATAATCAAATAGGAACAAAATATTTAAAACAATATAAATAAGACAAATTTACTTCCGACTTCAAAACAAAATCTTTTTTGTGACTAAAAAATATTTAAATATAAAGGTTTTCTATAACATATATTTTATAATTTTGTGCGTATATAAATTTATATCAAATAAAAACATGGCATTAAATTAGTATTGAAAACGGTTAGTGGTTACTTAAATTTACGGAAAAAAATGTTGAACTGCGAAAACAGTGACATTTGACATAATATTGACATACTTGCCATTTGTTCAATAAAGATTATATTATGTTTAGTCCTTTCCTCTCCAGTCACTACACATATTGACGTGATGGACATTCCCTTTTCTATTAACGAACTTGAGTGTCTCGAGTGGCTTATCTGAGTCTTCACCGGGAGAAGATTTCCTATTAATTTCTAATAAATATGAGTAATTCTGCAAAATGGTATATCTTTCTATTGTAAATTCTTTTTTAGAAGCTGGGTGCGCATATTTTATCCTTGTCTATTCCTAAAAGTAGTGTACTTATGTTGACTAGAAATAGACATGACACTGATGTCAATATAGTTTATAATAATCAAACTAAACCCATTTTTGATGGTCAGATCGCGTTTGACGTAGGCAACATACGATTTGCAAAGCTGTGTTTAAAATTTATTTTTCATTGGTTACCTCTTGTATTCTATGTAAATTATTGTATAGTAGACATTAGTTATTTAATAGTGTATTATAAATAGTCATAGAAGTAAGTTCTGTAATAATTATTAATTTAATTTTCTTCGGGAATGTGTCATATTTGACATCGGACATGGACAAAAATCCGGAACCGGATCCGCCTGATCCGGGTGAAGTATTTTATACTCCTGATTCCGACTTTCCTTCCAGTATTTCTAGAAAACGACACAATGTTGACCACAATGTAGGTCCTTTAAAAAAACCATATTAGATCCAGCAACAGCAAACCCATCAATCCAAACAACTTTTGTCAACCCTTCTTTTGATGACCTGCTCAACTTTTATTGCGTATCAGATTCAGGTCCTTATATTGTTCATGTCTCTAGATTGGAGTCAGAAACATTATCAGGACTAACCATGAGACCTCTCAAATTTGGCGAAATTCTGTTTAAAAATAAAATTGAAAAAATTAATAAAGACGGAGTCAAAAGCATAGGTAGAAACAAAATTAGTGTTGAGTTTTTGTCTGTTACTGCGGCTAATAATTTTATGATAAATCCGATTTTAACTACATACAAATATAAAGCCTTCATTCCAACTTTCAGTGTTACGCGTATGGGTCTGGTACGACATGTGCCAATTGACTGGTCGATGCAGAGCTTCGCGGAGAGCTTGGAACTTCCTTCAGGTTGCGGCCCCATTTTAAAGGCTAGAAGATTGAACAGAAAACACATTGTGGATGGAACCACTTATTGGGTTCCAATACAATCTGTTGTATTCACTTTTAAAGGCCAATTTTTACCTAAAAAAATTTTCTTTGTTTTCAATGCACGTGATGTGGATATTTACAATCTACCAACTATTCAGTGCAATAACTGCTGCAGGTTTGGACATACTAAAAATATTTGCAGATCAAGACCAAGATGTTTCAAATGTCCTGAAGCTCACTCTGGAGACTCTTGCACTATTTCCAAGGTTGATGCATTCTGTATTAACTGTTCTGGTAATCATTTTGCTATTGATTCAATTTGCCCTGAAAACGCAAGACAGCGATTGATTAAGAATGTAATGCGTTAGGAGAACATTTCTTTTTCTGAAGCTTCTTCACAGTTCCCTAATTCTCGTAGGCCTTATACTGAGGTGGCAAGAATACAAGCTTCTCAGATCTCTCCTCCTTCTATTCAACATCCTTCTAAAACCTCACCTCCCCCGAAAACTCATTCCACAACCTCATATAAAAGAACAATTTTAAAAACAGCCCGTCCTCACTCCCCAAAATCATTAGGTTATGATAAAATTTCTCACAACAATATCATTTCATTATGCTCATCTTCTCTTGGCAATGGCTGTGCCATTGATCCTTCCTCATCCAGTACACCATCAATTGATCAACTTTTATATTCCCTTTTCATTTTATTAAAAGACCGACTGTCTCCTATTCAAAACAATAAATTACCGAACAACGCTGCTCCTAACTCTTTGAATGCTCCATCATCATCATCCATTTCATCTTCTCATGGAATTAATAAAAATATTACAGTGGAACTGTAAGAGCCTCTTACAAAGAAAACCTGAAATCATTCACTTGATCCAGTTACATAGACCCGTTATTCTTACCATCTCTGAGACTCGGTTAAAACCTGGTATTCGTTTTCGTATTCCGGGTTATTCTTGTTTGAGAGATGACAGGAATGATGGGTACGGTGGCACTGCATTTTGATCAGTCGCTTAGTCTCTTTTTCACGTGTGAAGGAATGGACTTCTCATAGCCCTTTAATTAATGTTATAGCTGTTAAAGCGTTTAATTTAATTTTTGCATCTTTTTACATCCCGCACCCTCACTCTTCCCTAGCCTCAGATATTCTTCTTATTTTAGCTAGTTTACCTAGGCCACTGGTCGTTCTTGGCGATTTTAACTCCCAATATACGGCCTGGGGCTGTCATTTCTGTTACAGTTTTGGCCTGCAGTTATTAGACATATTTGATGATTCTAATATCTGTTTTATTAATGATGGGTCACCAACACGCAGAGTTTACCCTCATCAGAACCCAAAGAGTGCGGTAGATTTAACTCTTTGTTCCCCTATTTTAGCTTCTTCCTTAAATTGGGAAGTTCTTTCCTCATCTTTTGGGAGTGATCATTTTCCCATTATTATTTCCCTTTGTAAAAAATCATCATCATCTCCTACGTTTACTTCCTTTTCGGTTGAATAGAGCAAAGTGGTCAGAGTTTTCTTTATTTGTTGATTCCCATCTTTGTAATATACCTATTGTTAATAACGAAAATTCCATGACCTGCTACGAACATTTTATAATAATATATTCCTCGTAAATTATATAAAATATTCCTAATATAAAATTATATAAAATATAAAATTATATAAAATATTCCTCGTAAACTAAGTGACCGTAAATTGGTATCTTCCCCTCCTTGGTGGGACGAAGAATGTTCTACTGCCATCAGTAAGTCTGCTGAACGCAACTACACCCAGTGTATGACTTCTTCAAATTTTATAATTTATAAGAAAATAGCAGCCCAAACTAAAAGACTCTAAATCTAAAAAGAAATTGGGTTGGTTACGTTTTTGTCAGTCACTACATCCTCGTACCCGTCTTCTACAGTCTGGAAATCGATCAAAATGTTCCGCTCCTCTCTTAGTGATTTCTTGTGTAATATTTCATCTAATGATGCTTCTTGGCTGACAGATTTTGCATGTAAGCTAGCTCCTCCTTACGTGCCTTACTCGGATTGCTTTAGTCCTTTCCTTTCTACACATATTGACGTGTTGGACATTCCCTTTTCTATTAACGAACTTGAGTGTGTCTTGAGTGGCTTATCTGACTCTTCCCCGGGAGAAGATGGTATTCCCTATTCATTTCTAATAAATATCAGTAATTCTGCAAAAATGGTATACCTGTCTATTGTTAATTCTTTTTTAGAAGCTGGGTGTGTCCCGTCATCCTGGAAAACAAATTATTATCCCAATTTTAAAACCTGGGAAAGATCCGAAGGATTCTTCTTCCTACCGTCCCATTGCCCTGTCGTCCACGGTATGTAAAGTTATGGAACATTTGATAAAAAATAGACTTGACTGGATAAGAGAAAGCAGAGAGTTACTTTCTAAATCACAATTTGGTTTTAGGAAAGGTCTTAGCACAATTGATAGTCTTAGTATTCTCACTTCGGAAATCCGGCTTAGCTTTGCTAACGGGGAGTACCTGATGGGTGTCTTCTTGGATATCAGTTCTGCATATGATAGCGTCATCCTGTCTAATCTTAAACTTAAAATGCTTGGCCTCCCTCCTAAATTAACTCAATTCATTTTTAATCTTTTTATTGGCAGATCAATTAGAATTAGGCATCAAGGTAATCTCCTCCCACCTAGAACACTTTGGAATGGACTCCCGCAGGGCTCTGTGCTGAGCCCCCTTTTATACAGCTTTTATACACATGATTTAGAGAAATCGGTTGATTGTATTTGTTATATTTTACAATATGCTGATGATATAGTGTTATTTTTTAGTTTTCTAAAAATGTTGATGAAATTGTGTCTAGACTTAATGCTTGTTAATGTCTGCTTTATATTATTTAGGTGAATGGCTATCGTTGCATGGGTTATCCCTATCTGTTATATAATGCCATTATTCGTAGCCGCGTTGTGCGTCGTAGGTAAATTCGATACAATCCAATATAAGGCTCTAAGAATAATTTTAGGTGCCATGAAATCATCCCCTACAAATGATATGCAAGTGAAATGTGTTGATCCTCCACTCCACCTTCGTCGCCAATATCTTTCTGATCGTTTTATATCTAAAGTTCTACAATATTCTTCTCATCCCTTGTTAAATCGTCTTCGTCGTATGTCTAGTGTCATTAAGTCCCCACAGCACTGCCCTTGCATTTTAAAAATTTTCCGCAAATTTTCAACTCTATCATCTCCTATATTTAATTCTCATGTTCGCTCCTTATATAATGTTCCATTTAGTGCACTCACGTATAAACCTTCAGTGTTATTGAGTCTGGGTATGAAAAAAGATTATCCAGGCGCCAATACTAAATTTCAAAACCTTGTCGCTGATAACTGGTCTGACTTTACAGCTATATTTACAGATGCTTCGAAAATCTTACGTTCTTCTAGCTTTGGGGCAGCTTGTTGGCTTCCTAACTACAAAATTATTTTAGGTTTTAAATGCCCTCCTGAAACTTCTATTTTTTCTGGTGAATGCATTGCTTTAATTGAAAGCATCTTGTTTGTAAAATCACACCAATTAAAAAATTATAGTTTTTACAGACAGGCAGAAAAGCTTTTTTTTTGCTTAAGCGCTTTACAATCTTTACTACAAAATCCTTTGGTGTGTTCCGGTTTTATGAACAAGGCGTAATCTTGTTGCTGGCATAGATTCCTAGTCACCCCGGTATTATTGATAGTGAAATAATTGATCTTATGCCAAATCTTCAGTGTGCTCTGGTCACGTAAATTATAATTTTATATATTCACATGATTTATTATTTTTGTCAAAATTTTATCTAAAGACTTCTCCGAATTATTTTAGGAATAAATCAACCGTAATAAAAGGTAAATATTATGCTTTTATACAACCGGAAAACCCAACCTTTCCGTGGTTCTCTTGCTATCGACACGCAAATAGAACTGTTACTTCTACCATTAGTAGACATTGCCTTGCCACATCTGGCCTAGCTGGCCAAGTGGGCTGGATGAAGGCTCTACCGATCCGACATTAAGTTGTAGTTGTTTTTGCTTATTTCCATTGTATATTAGTACTCGTTGTGGTTTTTATTATGTAATTTATTCGTCTACTAGTAATATAATTTTCTATTTGTTTTAGTGTTTGTTCCAAACCATTACTTACTTCATTTATTCATATCATTCTACAAAATGTACTAATACTCTGCATTCGTGTTATTTTACTATCCGTGACACTTACGTGTCAATCTGTTGTTCGTGTGAATATTGCGTCTATGATCGCAAAATCAGGCCAATAAATATATTTAAAAAAGAGTATATTTTATAGAACATACTATATAGTGTATACTACTGTGCTGTAGTGCTGTACATGTCCGAATGTGTTGAAGTAATAAAGCTGAAATGTGTTTCACCAATGCTGTTCAATCTCTTGTGGAAATGTGCACCACAAGATATGCGCAAATATTGTCACACTATACTTAGGAAATTGTGACCAGGTTCCACAGTCGATATGATCTTAACACTTCGGCAACTGCCAGAGAACAGTGGGCACCCCTATTTGTTGCTTTCGTTGACCTTAATAAAGTCTTTGGTACTGTGAGCAAGCAGGGTTTTATACAGCTTTGGAGTGCATAGGGTGCCCACCGACCCTTTTAAGCGTCATCAAATCCTTCCATGAAAAGATGAAGGGTGCAGTCATCTTCAAGATTCGCAGAAGCGTTCGTCAAGGGTGTGTACTAGCTCCTACTCTGTTCGGAATATTTTTCTCCTTATTGCTGAATACCGCGCTCTTTAAGTTTAAGCGAAATCGTACTGACTTGTTCATCGATAGCTTCCAATTCACCGATTATGCTGCCTTTCAAAATATCCAACTGTTCTGCTGAATGGTGTTTCGTTGGAAGTTGTAGATAAATTCTGTTACCCAGGGTCAACCATGACGAACAATCTCTCATTCGACACAAAGATTGAAACCCGTATAAGTAAAGCAGTGACTATGTTCGGCAAGATTACTTCAAGAGTATGGCAAAGTAACATCTGAATATCAGGACCAAAATTATTGTATATCAAACCTGTGTCTTGAGCATACTTTTATACGGAGCTGAAACCTAGACATTATACGCGAATCACGAGCGCCGACTCAATAACTTCCACAACATACTTTGTTCGTAACATACTTTGCATTACCTGGCAAGACAATCACTAATGAGAGGGTTCTATAAATTGCCAAATTATTCAACTTTACCGCCATCATTAAGCAAAGAAGATTGCGGAGGTTGGGTCACGTGCATAGGATAGAGCCCTTTCGTTTTCCACGGAGTGTCCTTCCCGGTGCTATCGCAAACGCGAAGAGAGGTGGAGACGGGACGGCCATGTTGCGCTTTAAAAAATTTGCTAAGCGTGACATGGCAGATTTTAATATCAATTATGTAGGTCGGGAGGGGCTCGCCAAGAACAGAGTTATCGGACGAAAGCGCATTTCGAATGGAAAATAAGTTCACGATGACGCTTAGATAGCACATCTGAACTCACGAGAGCTATGTGTCGACAAGCTCAGGGTATGCCACCTGCCATTACATTCTCCTGCAGTTTTTGCAGATAACAGTGATCCTAGTAGCTTATAGACCTGCATCTACATCATCATCAGCACATCAGTGAAAACATATTCAGCTCTTCAGCTCAATTATATATATCCTCCTGAGACCCAAGACTAAACTATATAACCTACAATTAAGAATGGTAGTTTCTATAGCTAGATACTACTTGTTATTAAAAAAACGCATGAGAAAAAAAAAACCCCCCCCCCCCCCTTTCGGCTTAAGGGATGGACCACAGGTGATACCTTGGGACTGTACTAGTTTAAAATGAAGTTTTTATTCATATTATTTTTATTTTCAATTTACATCAAAATATGGCACATTAATCAAATTTTATGTTAAAAAAAGCTAGGAAAGGAAGTGTGATAATCAAAAAAGCAGTTCCTATTCACATTAAAACAAAGAAAAATATTACATTCCGAACATTTCACAAAGGTCAAGTTTCTACAATCTTTATTTCGACATTTTGATCTGTTGTTTTGAGCTTCCTTAGCACAAGTTGGCAGATGTTTTGCTTCTTTCTTTCTTTTTGCAATGTGAGGTATAGGTTCAATGAGTCTGTGTTTTCTAGTAAAAGAAGGTCTTTCATTTATTATGGGAACAGGGCTGTCACGAACGCTTGGACTGGAACGAGGGCTTTGCTGTGGAGTATTGCGTGTCACGCGAGCAGATTGTGAGTTCAACATTTGTGGCTTTGATGGTCCAGGACCTGAGCAAATTAATTGTTTTGCCAAATCCAGTTTGAAATATAAATATTGGTCTATATCTTTTCTCTGACTCCCAGATTCTGCGGCATCATTTCGATATTGCACCCAACCTGCAGCTGCAGCAAAGTCGACAAAGTGAAATATTGTTCTAATAGTCCACTTTCCAGTTCTTCCTCTCATGGGATACTTGCCTATAATACGATCTAGTAAGTCATATACTTGTTATAATTTTTTATAGCTACAGGTTGTGGTACTTCGATATAGCTTTCATTCTGCTTGCTCCAGCGTCGACATGTCCCTAATGGCTGAACAGCCACATCAGTTGATGCAACGTAGATTGGTTTGCTGTCTAACCATTTTACGACAGCAATCTTGCTGTCACCCCTTACAACACAATCGTAACTGCCTCTTCCAGATTTTTGTAATGCTGCATCTGTCTTGAACAATGCCTGTTTTCTTAGCGTTTTTTTTTAATTTGGCCACTGGTACTCTGGCACTCTATTTTTCATTAAAGTTCCAGTTGCCTTGATTCCCCTTTCTATCAAATTATCAAGAAGTGGAATAGATGTGAAGTATCGGTCAATAAAAATTGAAGAACCTGTAGGCTACGTATCCACTAGTTTAAGCACGAAACGCCCGCCAAGATCAAGTTTTTTGGGCGATGGATACAGTGCTGATTCAATTGTTGTGCCCTTTCCCTGATATAAATACAAATCAAGTGAAATACCATTAGGATTAGCCATCAGAAAAATTTTCATGCCTTCTGGATTTGGTTTGCCTTTAACAACTTGTTTTTGTTTGCATTTTCCAGTAAAAGGAATAATTTGCTCGTCGATAGCGACGCAATTATTTCTTCTATTTTTACGACAACTCTTTTCTACCGCGGCAACGATAGGACGTACTTTCCAAAACTTGTCAATTTGTCTGGCGTTATTAGTTCATCATTTGTGACCTTCAAATTTGATCTAAGTTGAAAATATCGGTTACGTGTAATTGTGTTTGTTATGTAGTAGACTTTTGTTTCTAATGGCCAGTACATTCTTATTCGAGGAAGACCAAGCACACTCATTGCCATTGTACATCCAAAGAACTGTCTTAGTTCATCAGGTGTCGTATTCAGACATTTTCCTATTCTCGATACACTGCAAACATTTGTACATTCGGCCATAATTTCAAATAAATGGTCATCAATAAAATTGCCGAAGTAATCTAAACAACTCTTAACAGTTAGGCTAAGATCGAATGAGACGTCCAGATCGTCTTCATGTGGAGTGAAATCAAAGTAATCGCTGTGTTTCCACCTTGAAAGTATGTTTCGGGACGATTGGGGTTGTATGCGAAAAGTTGAGAGAGTTTCATCGTCCGATTCATTCCAATTTTCTTCATTAGGAAGTGGTATTTCCTCACCAATTTCTTCTTCTCGGTATGCTAAGATGTCACTATCACCATCACTGTCTTCTTCTTCTAATTCTGACTCATCATAATTTAGTTCTTTTATGATATCTTTTACAGATAGTGTACCTGCAAAATAAACTAAAAATAAGACCAAAATGCCCGAGGTATCAAATATCGTCAAAATTTTAAATAATTATTTAACTTTTATATGAAATATTTGTGTTAAAAGTTAGAGTGAAAAAAAACACTTAGATAATATCAAAAAATAATAATTACCTTTACGCGATTTCACCATGTCAGTTAACGCAAAATTGACAAACTTGCACTGTTCAAGAATGATTCAAATTTTGACAAGTAAAAATTTAACGGTAAATAAAAAAACAAATTAAGCATGCCCTAACAGATGAACGGCGAATCACTTTAAGATTCCAATAGATGGCGTGGCAAAAAATTTAACTGAAGTTATATATATATATATATATATATATATATACATATATATATATATATATATATATATATATATATATATATATATATATATATATATATATATATATATACATATATATATATATATATATATATATATATATATATATATATATATATATATATATATATATATATATATATATATATATATATATAGTGTTTTGTAATTATTGTGAATTTGCTTTTATTGTTTGCTATAATAATATCCTACATTGACAATTTCGTGGAAGCGATCGGATCGATCGATTTAAGCGATAAGAGCGCCTATAAGCCAATATAAGATAAGCTTTTATGATTTTATGATATTTAATCTCAGTGTCCTGAATTAATTAGATTTAAAACAGTAAAATTACTATCTACATATTATTCTATTATTAACTTTTTCAAATTTTCTTTAAATGGAATTCTTTATGGAAATCATTTAAAATGATTGCTTTAAAAGGTTGCCTATTACATTCATATCCAATGAAAAGTAACCTATTTAATAATTATTATAATGTAAAACATTATATAATGATAACTTTAATAACAGACAATTACCACTTATGAAATTTTAAAATTTTTTTATTATTAACAATTATACAATTATTTTATTATCACAAAATTATAGTAAAATATAACATATAATAATTTTATTACATAGATATTACATTGATTCTTTACATTTATATTTTCATATTAATGACACAGGTTGATCTCATCAAGAGAAAACAATGTTTTGTTACCTAATCTGAACTTATATCTGCAGGCGACAGATTTTGAATATGTTTTTTTCCTTTGCAGTGCTGTATTTCATTACCAATGGAAATATGCACAGAACAAGTTTTACAAAATATGTCAATACCATTTATTTCTATACAATTTCTTTCTAATATTATATAATAACTGTTTTTATGGTTCAATCCTTTTACATGTGTTGCTAAGTTCCCTTCATTGTTTGTTAGAAAAATATCACACACAATGCATTTTAAAATAGATGAATCTTGAGTTTTTTCGAAATATGTATGTTTAAAAGGTAATTTTTGAGAAGTGTTATTAGTCCGCACTTCACTTACACCTACAATGCTATTGTTTTCTCTCTTATGTTCCGTTGTATCTGTTTCAGGACTTTTCTTATGAAACAGTTTTTGCATATTCTTAATATGTGGACGTCCTTTTATATGTATTTTTATGTTCTGCTTGGTATTTGGTACATTCACACTACATATATTGCAAAAGAAAACTGTAAGATCATCTTTAGTTAGACTTGTTACATCTTCCATATCCTCTGGTGAAGGAACAGTGCTCAAAGTTTTATCAACAGTTACATTATTATTTTCACCGCACAACATTTTGTGTTCTCTAGAATTTATATGTAAAAGTTCATTTTTTATAAGTATTGTGTCATTACAAGGTGTACAAAAGAATTTTATTTTATTGATTTGCCTTATGCCATTATTTTGCAATAAAGTGTTATACATTTGTATATGGTTTTGAAGTGTAGTATGTTGTTTGACATCTTCTATACTATTAGTAACTTTGTTACCACATATTATGCAAACATAGTTATCAGTGTCAGCACAGGCCATTAAATAGTGAAAATCTGATAGTGTGTTCATGTTATGTTTTATCGTTTTGGAATGCTTTGGGAAGCCTTTAATAGTAATTAAAACGTTACAAAAAGAACAAAACTGTTTTTCTTTTATAATACCATCGTTTTTTATTTCGTCACTTCTTAAATCTGTATCTAGACCATTGCTTTCAACACTTGGTGAAGTCAAACTCACTGGTATTATTTCTTGATTAATATCTTTGGTCAAATATTCTTTTTCAACTGTATTTAGAGTTGTATCTTTCACATGTGTGGAATATAAGGGCTGTACATTACCAAGCTGGGACAATGATACTATATTATTTTGTTTGTTTTCAGAAAATAGAAACATTTTAATATTATTTAAATGTTCTGTAGTCCAAACATGTGAAGTACTGTCTTCTATTCCCTCATTGCATAGGACACAATGGTGCCAAGAATCAGTTATCTGAAAAAATATATATTCATAAAATATATAAAACCTCATTACAGTGTCCATACCTAAATTATATATTTTCCAAAAGATTCAATAGAAGAAGAATAAATTACAACTAGTAATAAATTATACTTAAGAATAAATTATATATTAAAATTTATAAATCTCTAAAAAGATGTTAAAACATTTAAGTAACACAGGATAAAAATATAAAAACAAACATTTTAGTATTGACTAGCTAACTGCTTGCGGCTTAATAACATATTTATGATATATAGATTTATTATATTATGTTAGCGTTATATTTATTATTTGAATTTTTAACTGTAACAATATATACTTTTGGTATATTATTAATATTCATGATATATATAAAAATTAAAAATAGTAACAATTTAATTGGGAAAAATATACAAACAAACGAATTAAAAGGACCCTTACATATCTTATGCAGTCTTTGTTTCTCAATGGCAGACACCATACTAATTCCATGTGATATTCAGTCAACAAATGTTGCTGTCTTATCGATGTATCAAATATGTCTTTACAAATGGTACATCTAGTAAACCTAGTCCCCAATTCCTTAAATCCATGAAAACTATCAGCATTCACTCTTACAACACTCTTATCAATTGTTGTTATTTCTAAGGTAGAGTCATTGATAGCCTTAAATTGAGTTTCTTGAACTTCATATTTTCCCTTTAAAAAAATAATGTAGTCTCTTAATCCTGTAATATTTGGCTTATTCACACTTGCATTTGATGTAGATTTTTCTGTATCATTTTCAGCATTTTTGTTTATTTTGTCTTGTGCATGGGATTTTTTTGTTTCTATAGTACTTTTATTTGCCATTGTTGTTGCTGTTGATGTTTGAAATTTTAAACTGTGATTATGATCATATGCTTCATTAGAATATATGGAAAGAAAGTCCTTAAGGAACTTTTCTACAATAACTGAGTTTTTATGCCCCACAGTATTTTCATGATTATCCTTTTCAATGCTACCCATTGTAATTGCACATACAGGACAAAAATAGTTTAATGATTTATTTATGCTACTATTAGTGTCATAGTGACAACTTACATGATTTTGCAATCTTTGTACAGCTTCATTAGCTATTTTTATATTAATTTCATGTTTAGTGCTATTCCTATGTTCATAATAAAATTGTTGTGGAATGTCTATTTTACAGATATGACATTGGATATATTCTATTTCTTCTTGATTTTTTATTGACTCTGAAAACAAAGTATCAGTACAGTTACTTTTATTTACAGCTTTTGGGCGATTAAATTAGCACAATTCACTTTAAATATTATTTATGCCTTGCCTACATTTATATAATTTATTTTGACATTATTTTTGTGATTATTTAGTAATATAGAGGCATTTTGTTTTAGTTTCTCCTGTTCTTTTTGTTTATAATATTATTAACTATGACTAGTTAAGACAACACAATATTAGTTTATACAAATCAAAAGGCATAACTACCTTCGAGGATACCTAGATCTTCATGAGTTTTTACTTCAAATTCATAATAATTGTTTTCATTAAAGTAAAGGTTCTTTTCAATCTGATTTAATGATGTTCCAAAATTTTGCTCAAAGCGTTTTTTTAAGAAGTTTAGATCCAAGGCGTCTAATGATATAACAACATTCGCGCTTTGTGAACTCATATTAACTGAAATATAAAAAAGATGAAATAAAATGACTTGTTGTAAAAATAATAATAAATTTAGTTTTATTAAAATATTTCTTATATAGAGATAAAAAATGAAGTTGGTCATAAAAGATAGTGTTTTACACATTTTCTTATTCTGATGTGTATAGATGGAGAGCTGTATATTAATTAGTTAGTATTTTTATCCATACTATTATTCTTTATTCTAAACTTATTCTATTTTCTTTTTCTATTTTTTATTTTCTTAGCAAAGTTTAAAGATTATATTTTCTTGTTCTTAAATTATTGTGGTAAATTAAGTATACTTACTTCGTAAAACGAATACACAAATGAAATGACAAATGCAAATGACTACTACAGTCAGTAGAATAACTACTACGTACTACACGTATAAAAAACTGAAGCTTAATACAAATTCCAATTTGCAGTCTAATCAGTTTTCTTATATTTCGGGATTCCCCAAATTAAAAGGTAATATAATGAAATAAAATAGCGCATGAAAATATTGAAAACCTAGACAAAAGTGAAACTTACCATATTTATAGGTCTAATTAATTATTATATATATATTGATTGTTTAAAAATAGTAATTTTAAGGAAACTTTGAACGTTTAAAAATAAAAACACCGAAATGGTGAATTCATTAAGTTGGTACTTTGGGAAACCACAGGCTATATATCAGACAGATTACAATAATTACTATCTGGTAAATAATTATCGTAAATTTTACGTTAATCTATACTTATAAAACGAACTCTTAAATTACTAAATGATCGACATTTATTATTATATCAGAGCATTAGACTGATACATCAAAACATAACAAAAAATAAGACTCTTTCAATATAACTTTGTGGAGTAGAAGTAAGAACGACCATCTTGTACATGGAACGACTTGAAATAGTATCTATCTGCATATAAAAAATTAGAACTAGCGTTTGTGTAGTAAGTGGAAATAATAAAACAAGGATAAAGCAATTAATAATAACAATAATAAAAAAACCTGTATTTCCACATCACAAAAACGTTTATATTATATAATTCAAAAGATACAAAATATAGTGATACAAAATATAGTGATACAATATGGGGATATCTATAAATATACGGAAAAGCGTATAGTTTGTGCACCGTTAGAACACCAGTAATTCTGATCAATTGTAATGCCTATATAATATTTAACTGTTTTAACTCTTCCCAATGATGGACAATTGCATATTTTATTATTATCAAAATTTTGTCTGTTACATTCCTAGTAATTATGAAATTATTTAGCAGAGTTGACTACTAAAAAAATATATTTAGTTTGGACTGTATTTAATGACAGTGGATTACCATCTAGCCACTGCTATTGTAGATTCCATTAACCCTTACCTTCTGGATTTTGCCACGAAAATAGTCAGCAAACCAATCAAGCGTTCCGCAGGTTGATGTGAATGCCAAGAAATCTCCAGGGTCATTAATTAGCATGGGAGTCCCACAGGGTAGACCCCTTCTTTAATAGTGTTATGTCTTTTGGCATTATACTTTGGGGTAATGCAGCCGCTACCAATTCAATTTTTGTCCTCTCAATCTATAACTTAAGCCCTAAAGAATCTCTAAGAGACAAATTTAATTTTGGAAATTAATATATCGACAGTTGGGTCTCAATATATCCTCGAAAATGTTTTATATGTAAATGGCGATGTAGCTACACAATATTAATACTAGGAATTGGTTGAAACTTTTACCACGCATGTAACTTGATTGCAAAGTGTCCGCAATTCCTTCATGGGACAGTGTGTACGCTTTTACAATAGGATCCCAAAAATCATCAAATTCCCAGAATGTTCTACATGACAATTTAAAAAAAATGTGAAAAGATGTTTGTGTGTTGAAGGTTATTGCCTAATTAATGATTTTGTAAATGATAACACACCTTGGTAATGAAATGCTCGCTCCAGTCTATCTCAAGCGTATCATTGTTAACAATGAATAATTGTATATTTGTGAATGACCATATAAAAAAATAAAAAAAAGTCCCGTTGAGTTTCTTGCGCCGGTTCTTCTCAGGTCAGGCCAGGCATTTGCAAGGCATGCATTAAAATGGAACGGAAACCGTATCTAATGCCTTCTGAAGATCTAAGAACTCCGACACACTTGTCACGAGCAACTAAATGTCTGGCAACCGTGGCTGTTAAGTTTTTTACCGCTTTTTCAAAATAACATACGAGTCTATTATTAACCAGCTTACATAATTTTCGATAAGGTAGTTAACAGAGAAATCGGCCTGTAATTTATAGGTAGCTTTTTATGCCCAGACTTGTGTGTAAGTGGAATCATCTAACTGCTTCAGCGATACGGAGAGAAGAGGAAGGAGTTAAAGAGTCTTTAAAGACTAGTAATTAAAATTTGCGAAACTAACTTAAATCTGTGGCTGGCAGCACTATATTAAAAGTCAAGCTTGTCACTCCAATGCAAATATTATTCCAAACTCTGTCTACTTGGGCACGGAATTGGTTTCCACAAATATTTCTGTGAGACCGAAATCGTTCATAATCCTTTATTTTTGAACTGGCTGCATTATGAGAGCTTGGTGCTGCTGCTATACATAAGTAAAACTACTAATTGTAATTGGTAGTTTTTAATTTTTAAAAATTATAATATTTTTATGATATAGCTAATCAAATAATTTCTCAACTAACTAGCAAATAGCTTAAACCGTAGAGGTTTCACGTAAATAAGGTATACCCTAAATTGATAAAATGTAACACCAAAAAGGGATGAAATTTGAGCATATGTTATAGATAAAAAAGGAAAAACAAATCACAATATGATTCGGATATAAAGCGTTATCAATCGGTTAATTCATTTTTTCCTCCCGAGTGGGAATCGAACCCATAAACCCATAAACCTTCGCGTTTACAGGCAGCGGCTATGTCTCTGCGCCACCACGGTCCTCATACCACTTACGTAATATTCGCAGAATTGTAAAATTTTCTAAAGATATGGCAATGCCCAATGTCGCAGCATACATATTATCTGTAATAAAAGAAGTAAGTGCAAATGAGGACTAAATTGTTTGACTATATTACAAGTTTCTGATATTTTTAATACAACTACAACAGACTATATTACAAGTTTCTAAAATTTTGAGTTTCTACAAAAGTATTATGAAAGTGGCTTGAATATTGCTACAATTGTTTGTGATATGGGTTGCGTCAACAGGAGAGCATTGACGCTTTTGAGAACATCTAAAGAAGCTTCTGTTTATATGTTTCAAGGACAAGAAGTGGTTACACTTTTTGATCGACTTCACTCAAGGGCTTCCGTAATCTTTTTTAAAATATGTAGAAAAATGCAAAACAAATATTACTTGAAATAATTGATGGCAAGGTAATTAAAAAACGAATGTAATTTTACTACAACTTAAATAAAATAAAATGACACGACTTAAATAAAATGAAATAAAATAAAATGACAAGGTATACGTAATACCTTGTGCCATTATTGATTTATTAACCTTCTGAAGTATAAGTAACATATTTATAAAATATACAGAAATCTTTAATCAGATAAATCAAAATAAATGAATAGTATGGAGCAATTGTCAATTATCAATAGGAATAAAGTACAATGAAATACAAGTAGATGGAGAACTACCTGTTATTGTACTGGTTTCTCGCCTATAGAAGAATTTGGTAAAGGTATTAGCCGATTTCCAATTTGCCATAATTCACTACAATATTATCAATCTCATCTATTCGAAGCTACTGCCGATTTTATGCTGATAATCGTGCGAGTTGCTTGCCTAGCTTTTCCCGTAACTCACCAGTGCTGTGGTACATTGAAATAATATCTGGATTTGATAAGAGCTTCCAACTTGATTGATGTTGGGCAGTATCTGTCTTAGAACCGAATATAAACTATAAAACTATATTGTTATCTTCAATTCTACAATAATCCGTTGACACTCTAAAGAAACTAAGATCAAGCAAGCGTCTTCCTGAACATAGCAACACGACCAGAGCACCTGAGAATCGCAGTATGCTTAGAGACTTCAAACTTGTAGTATTGGGATTTATTCTCACAAGCCGCTGGCTTTGCGAGCTTAGGCTTTGCTAAAGCAATGGATTTCAATATTTGCCTAATATGTATATCAGAACTTATCTTTTCTGGACTATGTGGTTCTGCAAATGTGGCAATCACAGATTTATGAACCAATATTGTACTTAAGGACAAATTTTCCTTATAGTGTAGATCGAATCGAAATTTTGCTACAATAGCGACGACTGGATTAAAGGATGACAGAAAACCCATCGATTCTTTAGAGTTGACTCACACCAATTTGACGACAAAAAACATTCCTGTGTATGTTGGGACAACATGCGACCGGCTCGATGCGAACAGATCGACTGTCGGAACTCCCCTTTTCCTAAATATTTTCTCGGTTAGCCCTGGCTACGATGCCATTCCGGAAGAGATTTGTTTCGGGATACCCGATCTGAATGAGCGATGTAATTACCTGGGATATGATATATTGAAAGGTGTATGTTAAATGCGTCAGTGATTTGGATTTGGTGCTTCCTTTGTTCCTCAGATAACCGACAATAGTCGGTTGTCGCACAGGATTAGTAGAGCAGTCAGCTCAGTCAGCAGTTTAATAGTTCAGTATAGCCAACATCTCATCTTTGATTCCTGCGAAGCTCCACGAGCTCTGAAGATAACCATTGTCTAGCACTTCTCTCCAACTTATGTCACTTGCATCTGTTGTTAGACAGTGCGTTGGTAGCGGCCATCTTTGGCCTTTTTTTGGATTCTTATCAAGGAAGTGTTTCATTTCATTTCATGACATTTTTGTGTTTATTATCCAGCCTCGGTGGGACTGTGTGTCGAGAGCAATGATCTCATGCTGCTGTAAATTGACTGGAGCTTGATTTACCACAAGGAATTCGTCTAGGTATACTGTTATGAAATATATGTAATATATGAGAAAATCTGGCATTCGATTAAGGTTTATTATTCTGAATTCGTCCTTATAAAGATACAAGTTTAGATGTTTTAGAATGAATATTGGTCTTTAAGTTCCCTCACCTTTCGAACGCAGAAATATCGTCGAAATAAAACTAGGAGAACCTCCTGCTTCCTCCAGCATGCCTTGACCTTTCTTGGCTTAATGTTCACATACAAGCCACAAAAAGTTATGTGAATGTTATCAAAGCTTAAGCGATTTGCAGATTGAACCCAAGATAAGAAATTTCTCATATCATTTTCAAGAGCCTCCCTGACTGGAGCCTGTTTAAGCAATGCAAACGAAATGCTATCAAAAGCTTTCTCCATACTACAAGTAAAGTTAATTATCAATTTTATGAGGACCAACTTCAACATTAGGTTCCAAATTAGTGAAACCCGAAGAGTGTTTCTGGACATCCGCATAACGTACACCATTCAGTAGTATAGAAATGTCTTTTTAATTGTTTGAGAACCTTATCTGAAGCCCGAGAGATTACTAATGCATTTACCTTAGTATTAATTCAAAGTCGAAGTAAAACTGGGGACAGTGTCCAATTATCATTACCATATCTCTAGTTGACGGAACTGTACTAACTCACATTCATACAAATCACCACTAACGTTACTTAAAATACGAGAAACGCCATCACGCATGATCCGCTTTAGCAAATGTTACTGTTTTACTTTGTATATCTTTTACAATAAATTAATAATTTTCTATAAATTAATAAATATATTATTAATTTTTATAACTTACGGTCACGACGGCGCTTACGTTTATGCTTCTTTGGTCTAATGTGACAATCGCTTGAAGATTATGTAATACTAGAGTAGATGAAGTACTAGAAAAGTCGAACTGGTGTTTTTTGTATTGAACTAATGTTTCTTTCCTCGTCCTCTTAGTGGATTAATGTCGTACTTAGTGCTGTTGACGTGCCCCTAGGGCCAGGGCGCACAGTTGAATCATCATCCATTCTGAAAGACCACTTCTAACGGGTTAACCGTAAGAAATCTATATTAAAATGAGAATCTTTTGAAATACGAATCGTAATAACACAGTGACTAGGATAATCTAAAATAATAATTAATCCCATATATACATATTATTATCACCAAAACATAAAAGTAAAGCCAAGAACAATATTTAAGGATTTTATGATTTTGTAAAACAAAACCAAAATATCATAAATATAATTGAATTTTCGAAGAGCAATGTCGTCAAAGCACATTCACGATGCACTTACACTTTCTCACAATATTTGTGCACTCAATTAACGAAAAAAGGCGACTTATAGTATAGTAGGGACTACTATGAGACCGCCTCTGGTGGCGCTAGTGTCCTGTTGCAAAACAGGAAGCACAGGGATTGCAAGCTTCGCACTATACTGACGTATTCATTACGCTCATACGGCCCGAACCTTTCTCTTATCCTTGGAAATTTTAAATATTTAATTCGTAAATATTCTATAATTTTCGCCGGCGTTCTGTCGCCGTGTCGCTTTTGTGACGTCGTGGTGACGTCACCTCAAGTCGATTCTCGGTCTTCTGTTGACCGTATGGTTGTCGTGTGCGGGCTTTCAGCGAAGAAGTTGCCGTCTCATAAATGAGCGGCCGAAAGAATGCGCAGCGGGATCGCTCCCGTTCGCGCACCAGACCTCCTTCGGACGTAGCTAGTGGGTGGGTCGGGACCAACCCCACCCCCTCGCGCCTCGCAACTCTCCGGAGCAGGAACTTCCGCGGGCACCGCTTCTGCGCGGAGCATGCCCCTTATCGGTCCCTTGCCGACCGCAACCGAATCCGGCCTTGTGTCAGTCTCCAGTGGCATCACTGAGTTGGGCCGTTCTATGGCCAGGCCCGCTTTTGGGGCGAACTCCCGGACACTAGAGGCGCGCGACTTGAAAGCGCGCTCCACTGGTGTTTCCGGCCCCCAACTGGCGGTCTCAGTGCCCCCCGCGGGTGTTGTTACCACCTCCCCGCGTGGAACAGACCCAACTATAACGCCGCAGCGGGCTTCCAGGCCCGCAGCTAGAGAGGTACAACCCTCTAAGAGGTCGCCATCCGCGCCGTCTCGGTATGAGGCGGAGCTGTCGCCCAGAACGCAGCTGCATAGGGACATGATCCTTGTGTCCCATTTGCGGCAGCGTGGGGCTATCTCCAAGTCGTTGCTCGAACATATTTGCATGTTCCTCAACGATAAAGAGAGAGAGCTCGCGAGCGCCGACACCGCAGATATCGGGATGGAAGAGGCGCCGACATCAGCCCTCACCCCTGTCCGGAGACCCAGGCCCGCTGATGAGGCCCCCGAATCCGATCCAAAAAGGCTTTGCGCGCAACCGCGCCCCGCCGCCCCGGGAGCCTCTAGGGACCCACGCCTTCAGGCACAGAATTCAGCGCCTAAAATTGTCGCACCCAATACCGCTACCACCATCAGCACCATGGGTGCCGCTACTGATAGCTCGGTCACCTTTGCCGATGCGCTCCGGGCAGGAAGCCCGAGCCAGGCGGCGCAGGCGGCACCGGCTCCAGCAGCTGCACCCGCCCCAAAACCGAGGCCTCGCTACCCACCTCTCGTTGTGGAGACCCTGCCCAACTGGGCGACCCACTTCCGGGTGCTCAAAGAGAGGTTGGGACACGCACCCAACGCGCGCCCATTTGGGAAAGGTGTGCGCTTCTCTCCAGACTCGGAGGGCGAATATCGAACAATCCAGCGGTACCTCGCCAACCTGGAGATGACGGAAAAGATAAGCTGGTTCTCCTACGCACTCCCCTCGGAAATGAGTCAAGGTGGCCATCAGGGGGCTTCCTGTGACGACCACTCCTGAGGAGATTACGGAGGCGCTGGGAGAACTCGGGTATCAGGCCGAGTATGTCCGGCAGATCCGGGCGAGGAAAGGTCGGCCGGGCTGCATCTTCTTTGCGGTCCTGGTCAATACCCCGGACCTCGTGCCAGGCATCTACAGCATCAATGAGTTGCTGTACATGCCTGGCGTCAAAATAGAAGCCTGGCGCAGCCGGAAGGGCCCAGCGCAGTGTCACCGCTGCCAGGCCTTCCGGCACTTGAGCCATGGGTGCCACCGCAGATTGGCCTGCGTGAGATGCGGAGAAGAGCATCGCGCGCAGGACTGCCCGCGCCCATTAGAGCAGCCCGCCACGTGTGCCAACTGTGGGGGGGCCCATCCAGCCAATTATTTTTCGTGCTCTCAAATAAAGAGGGAACTCAGGAATAAGAGGGCTGGTACACTGGCCCTCACTGCAGTCTCGAAGCCTCCGGCTTCGGTCGCCCCGGTCCCTACCAATATGGTAGCCGCGGACGCACAGGCTTCTTCCCTGATGGCTCCGGCCAATCCGCCTTCCACCAGGGACGGTGGAGCTGGCCGTAGCGGGTCTAAGAAGAGGTCGTAAGGAAAGAAGAAGAAGGGGACGGCTTCTTCTACAGTCCAGAATAGCCACCCAAGATCAACCCATGCAGCCCCTGATGCTGCACAATCTTCCCAGCGCCAGGCTGCCCCAGTTTCAGGCGAGGCCCGCGCGACTCTCGACAGGGCTATCGACGTCCTTAAGGAAGTCCTTAGAGATGTGGCTCTCATAAATGAGACCCATCTGAGAGCCTCAGAGCCATCCCAGGCTACCACACCCTGCGCCTGGACGCTGAGGAAAACGCGTGGCGCGGCCTCCTCATCGCAGTCCCTCACCTTCCTCTTCCTGACCTGGCTACGATGTCGTTCCAGTCCCTGGGGATCGAGGTAATGGTTGGCAGGCAACCTGTCAGGCTGTATGCCATCTACCGACCCCCCAACTCCACGCTAAGACTTAGCGAAGTGAAGCTTGTCCTTGGTAGTACAACCCCCACCATTGCGGCAGGGGACTGGAACGCCAAACACCAAGCGTGGCGCTGCCACATTGCGTGCACCACGGGTAGGAAGCTGTTCGAGGACGCCGACAGGAATGGGTATGTAGTGGAAGGGCCTGACGAGCCCACCCACTACTCTCATAATAGCAACTTCCCCGGGACCACGATCGACCTGATCGTCCACAAAGGGGTCGATGCTAGCTCGGTGTCCCTCGAACAGCCGGAATCCCTACCTGATGCCTATGGGTCTGACCACCTCCCCGTCCTCTTTGCCGTACGGGGAACGCCAGCAATCGCAGTGCACCCCCCTTTACGTAGGGGACGAATCTGCTGGCCCCGCTTCGAGGCCCTCACTGCCCAGCTGACTCGGCCACGAGAGGAACCGCTTGATGATCCGCCTAGTGTCGATAGACTTGAGGCGTCGATTACAGCGACGATCCAGACTGCCCTCCGTGAGGCTACCGCCCCCGCCAGTCCGGTAAGACTTCCCCCAACTCCACGGCACATTGCTGACCTCATTGCGCGTAAGAGGAAGACGCGCAGTGAGTGGCAACAGACCCGCGAGCCCGCCACCAAGACGAAACTCAACGTCTTGGTGGAGCGTATTCGCGCAGCGCTCGCGGAGTCCAATGCCGAGAGTTGGGACGCGAGGATTCGTGACGCTACCGAGGACGAAGCATCTCTCACGAAGCTGTGCCGGCAGCTTACCAAGAAGCCGCCCCCCATCCGACCTCTCTTCCAACCCGATGGCACGCTGTGCTACGACTCTCAAGGAAGGGCCGAAATCCTGGCAGACCACCTTGAGAGTCAGTTCGCACCCAATCCCAGCTTGCTACCGGAGCACCACGCACAGCTGGAGCAAGCGGTCACCGCCTTCCTATCGGACCCCCCTAGCCCGAGTCCTCCTCCGCCCTTCTTTTCCCCGTCGAGCGTGAAGAAGGCGATCGCGCGGCTCAAGCCTAGAAAAGCTCCGGGGATAGATGGTGTGCCTAACCTGCCACTACAGCATCTCCCCATGCGGACCATATCATCACTCACCAGGCTTTTCAACGCCATCCTACGGCTGGGATATTTCCCCCGGGCATGGAAGGAAGGCCTGGTAGTGATGATTCCGAAGCCAGGGAAGGACCGAAGGCGCCCCGACGGCTACCGACCCATTACCCTGCTGAACGCCTCATCCAAGCTGTTCGAGAGACTACTGCTCCCTCTCTTGGAGGCGCACTTCCAACCGCGCCCCGAGCAGTTTGGATTTCGCAGTGGTCATTCGAACACTTTGCAATTAGCACGCGTCCTCCACTTCGCAGCGGCCGCCATGAACAGGAAGAAGAAGGCAGCAGCGATCTTCCTGAACGTGTCGAAGGCGTTCGACAGGGTGTGGCACCCCGGATTGCTCCACAAAGTGATCCGGGCGGGCACTCCCCATCACCTGGTGAGGGTTCTGGCCGAATTCCTCCGCGGCAGAACCTTCCGGGTTAGAGTGGACCACGCTCTATCCAGCAGCCATCCCATCGCAGCAGGGGTACCCCAGGGTAGTACCATCTCTCCTACCCTGTATTCCATGTACACCAATGACATCGCAGTTCACGACAATGTCACACTGGCCCTCTATGCCGATGACATTGCGTTCCTGGCTAAGAGCCTGAACCTCACCCACGCGGCTCTCAAACTCCAGCGTGCCCTCGACCTGCTACCGGACTGGTTTGCGGAGTGGAGGCTCACGATTAACGTGGCCAAGACCCAAGCGATTGCGTTTGGGCTCCACAAGCTGCCTCCTCCGCTTGTTCTCCAGGGTGAACAGGTCAAGTGGTCCCGCCAAGTCACCTACCTGGGCGTCTCCATAGAAAGGAAACTTTCTATGTCGGCCCAGGTAGCCAAAGCCAGGAACGCAGCGCGAGCTGCACTGGCCCTGCTGCGTCCTTTATTCCGATCCCGCCTTCCCCTCCGCACCAGGCTGGGGTTGTACAAAACGTACGTCAGACCCCATCTGACGTACGCGTCCCCAGCTTGGTACTCCCTAACGAGTCCTAGTCTTCGGAAGGTCCTTGAGACGGTGCAAAATGTGGCTCTCCGACGAGTCGTCCAGGCTCCTAGATACGTGAGGAACGCTACCATTCAGCGTGACCTCCGTATCGAAAGCCTAGAGAGTCACATCACCCAGCTAGCTGCCCGCGTCTACCACGGAGCCGACGCCTCGGATCACCCTCACATCCGAGACATCGCTCCGTGGCACTCCCGTCCGCCGGACGCCCGAAGACTACCTCGAGACATCCTTCCCCCTCCTTCTGATTCCTGAGCTGCTACCATGGTCGCTGGTCGTCTAGGCTGAGCCTCCCCGGGATCACCCGAGGGTCTCATTCGGCCGGGCTGACCGCCCGGGTAGCGCATAGCTCACTCCTTTCGTCCAGTCCTTCTAAATCTTGTCCCTCTTAAGGACATTTTACCTCGGGCCAAACGCCCAACCCAAGGACCCGCCCATATTCATGGGCGGCGGAAGAGCCTAACGGCAAGAGGGCACTGCCCTGAAGCCGTTTTCCTCTCCCCCCTCGGGGGTCGAGAGAGAGAATACATCTAGTAGGAAGCACAGTGGCGGCATGGAGGAAGTGCGCAACTAACGGTATAAGGGAAATGAATGCTATTCTTTCATTATTTAAGCTTTGATTGATGGTACAGTACAGTTTAATAACCATTTTTCTGTTACATTTATTATAATAATAATCGTTTCTTTATTCCAGGTACAAGATAGCGATCAGTAACATTTTTATTCTATATCGAATACAAAATATTTGTATTTTTTTTTATATTTGAAGTTTTAATTGTATCTTTATAAACTATTATTATATTATTGATATTTACAATATATGTAACAATACAATTATAGTTTAACAAGCAAAGTGAAAATTTAAAATAGTAAAAGTTTAATTGGTAATAACATACAAACAAACGAATTAAAAGGACCCTTACATATCTTATGCAGTCTTTGTTTCTCAATGGCAGACACCATACTAATTCCATGTGATATTCAGTCAACAAATGTTGCTGTCTTATCGATGTATCAAATATGTCTTTACAAATGGTACATCTAGTAAACCTAGTCCCCAATTCCTTAAATCCATGAAAACTATCAGCATTCACTCTTACAACACTCTTATCAATTGTTGTTATTTCTAAGGTAGAGTCATTGATGGCCTTAAGTTGAGTTTCTTGAACTTCATATTTTCCCTTTAAAAAAAAGTATTCTCTTAATCCTGTAATATTTGGCTTATTCACATTTGCATTTGATGTCGATTTTTCTTTTTCATTTTCAGCATTTTTGTTCATCTTGTCTTGTGCATGGATCGAATACACAGCTCACGTCATTCCTTCATAAGATAAAGGGTATGTTCAGAGAGCACTTGAGACTTGAGACACTTCGCAACTCTAGCTTCTTCAACTTCACAACTCTAGCTTCTTCAACTTCGCAACTCTAGCTTTTTCAGCTTCGCAACTCTAGCTTCTTCAACTAACTTTCTGGCAAAAAGTTGCAAGAAGTTGAGAGTGCTATAAGAAGCCTAATATGTGGTATAGTAGCGGGAGCAGATAGAGTTACTACCAAGATGATAAAATATGGTGTGCCTCGCATCTTGGATTTGTTCTAATTTTATGCAATTTATGCTAGAAATCAGCAAGGTACAATCATCGTGCCTTTTATAAAGGCAAATATACTATGCAATCTATAGGGCTATCCGTTTGATACAGCTTAAATAGTAAACTGTATGCAAAAATATTATCCTCCACATGATCACGGAATAATTTTTGGCAGTAAACCAAAAGATTTCTGTGTTTTTGTGGACTTGGACAAGGCGTTTGACAGAGTTGTAAGAAATAATTTATGGGAGATACTGCCCCGGAACAATGTGAACGGACTCAAGCTACATATATAGTAGCTGCATAGTATGTTAAGATGGAAGATACAAAATGGATGTGGAAAGGTGTATTGCTGCCGGTTCCGGCCTCAGTTGCTAACGATGTTATATGGCAGTGAAACCTGGGTATTACAGAAGAAGAATGAAAAAAAGATGAATGCTGTGGAGATTTATATGTAATATTTTTGGTGACTTGTGTAGTTCAAAATTACACAGTATTTAAAATAGGTAAATAATAGGTTAGGTATTTACATAGTAAGAATGCGTAAGTGCTTCTTTCCTTATTTTTTAGTATTCTATTCTAACTATAACACTCAGTAGGTGACAATAACTTAGTTTTTACAGTATATATAAAGCGGACAATATCAAAATTGATAATTAATAAGTTTAATACAGAACAAAACTAACAAATATTTATATTTGTAGTTCATTTCATACAAAATTTTTGTTAAAATTTATGTAAAAAAAGAAAAAAACACATCAGCATGACCTCCACCAAAGAAATAAATTTAAATGTCTGATTCAACAGATTTTGATTCGAAGAATAGGTGTATATTTTTTATGAAAAAGAAGGGGACGAAATGAAGAAAAAAAAGAAAGTAAAAATTGTCAAGATAATAAATTAGTTGTGCTTACAAAAACTATTGCAAAGATAGAAATAAGAGTTTGTTATGATCAATATTAATTCCATGTATTAATAACAATATGATTATAAGTTATAAAGGGTACCGACCAAGTTTCTATAGTGTTGTTTCAATTGAAAAAAATATAAATCCCTACATTTAAAGAAATTGACTCAAGACATATTTGTATAGATTTTTATGTTTTCGAATTCAACAAACAATAAGTTTCTTTTACGTTAATTTTACCCGCCAACAGTGGTGGGGACTGAGGACTTTGTAAATAGTACACTTCTCTTTTCACTCTCATATAAAAATGTAAGATTAATTTAGAAATATTAAAATTCTCAAGCTAATAGTAAAACCCAATATTATATTTGTATTGTTTATTGATATGTTACATTATAATATAATATTCAAATCATAAATCATTAGTCAAAATAAAAATCTATTATTGACAAAGTGAATAAAAAATCATTTTATATCATAAACTTATGTGAATAAAGTATTATTGTATTATTAATAATACGTTGTATATAAAAGGCGTAAAAAGGAGTTTGCAAGGAGTAAAGAAAATATTTATTTATCCCAAATAATTTTGTCTTATATTTTGGACGATATTATTTAAAGTTAACATTTATCTAACAAATTAAAATTTAATTCAAAAGCAGCGGGTATAAAGACGGTTGGATAGCCGGAACTACATTATTAGTTAACTATATGATATTATTTGAAATAAGATATCTGTATACTACGTCTATTTGTTATATTTTACATAATCTATGTAATACAATATTATTAGTATTCGCCAAAAGTTACGTATGGTAACGTAACGCAAGTAAAAAGAAAATGTATATATTTAAAAACTAATTTGTTTTTAAATAATTAGTTACTAAGCTACTTTAGTTGATGATATAAAATTGCGAAATAATTTAATATTATATAAAATATCAATGCTAGATAAATCATTGCGCAAATCTGTCAACTTGAAAATATATAGGAGCTAATTTAACAGATCCTGTCTCCAAACATAATGAAAATAAACAATATTTGTATGTCATTTGTATAAATTTTTAAATAAATTTAAGTTATTGTTGTTCGACAACATTTTGTCCCTCTTTTTTGGGACATAAGAGTGGGAATTTAAGCGGGGAAGTGGAGGACATTCTGGAGAGCGAGTTGGAGCGTGGGGAGCGTGGGGAGCGCGGGGAGTGGGGCGAGTGAGCGCACCGCGCCACGGGGTAGGGCCGCACGCGGAGCTCCTCCGCACTACGGAACGAGCCCCGCGTTACCCTCCGTCTGTATAGTGATGTGACTGAAGATTCTTGCAACAGGCATCTGGAAAAAATTAATGTAGTAAAAATAACTTAAAACGGCTTTATTTAAAGCATCCAATAATACTTAATAAGTAACATGAGTAGTCATTAAACCAGTTTTAATAAAAAAAAGTTTTTTGGTTCTGATTTCATTACAATTATATTTTTGCTTTTATTTTTTGTCACTGCACTCTACACTCAAAGGAATTGAAATTGGATTAAGAGGAGACAACCAAAATGAATGCTATAATAATTATTTTCGCGCTTCCTATTCAGATTCCTTCAGATTGCTATTTGCTTTCTTTGGGACGCTGAACCGGACGTGGTATATCTAACCAGACCAAGGGAACGAAACTATATATAATAAGACATTACTCGGGAAACGTACTTTTCCAATTCGCTAAGTTGTTGTTTGGGAGTAGAGGCGGCGACAGGGCGGTTGCGGCCAAGTTTTGCCCTTGTTGTTTCAAGCATGTGTTGCGTTACTAAAGGCTGTGGCTCCTTTTGAACGGGCTTTGGTCGCACTGGGTTATCCTAGAAGATAAAAAATGTTTCTTTAATTAATATAATATACATTATATATATATATATATATAATATATATATATATATATATATATATATATATATATATATATATATTATATATATATATATATATATATATATATATATATATATATATATATATATATCTTACAAATTTCTGTGTTACCAGAAGTTCTAAATTTCATAGTATTCACATTTACTCATTAAAAAAGTGTACATTTTGAATTTTCTTTACTAATTAAAAATATACCTTAGTTTTCCGTAATTTTACATTTGCAATGTCCTGAGGTGTAATCGTGAGACGAGGCCCAACTATTCTGGGTGGGGCTGAACCACATCTCGGTATCGTGTGGGCTCGAACTGGGAGTTTGCTTGGTTGTGGAGGTGGAGGCGGTGGTGGTGGAGGAGGAGGAGGAGGAGGTGGAGGTGGTGGACACGATGTTGGACATAGCGATGTGACTTTGAGCGGTAGTTGGCTGTAACAATATAATAGCTACTTTACAATGGGAAAATTCGTAGTGCTTAATATAAAGTGAAAATTATGAAATAAAAAAAGTCACTAATATATTATAAAATCCAAAAAATAAAAATACTATTTTTTTATACTTCAGTTACGAAACAGTCTATCGACGATGACATTGTTAAGTCTCTGTTTTAACTACAAAACTGAAGCCATCATTTTGTACCCCACTTATAGCAAAGTAGGCAGAGGGAACCTTGTGTAAAGACACTTCGTTCCCCGCTTCCCGCTTTTCACGACCTTTGGAACTCAACGCAAGGTCTTCGTATGCTAATGTTTTGGTTCTTACATCGTTGAAGAAGTGTATTGGTTGAAATATACAAAACATGTGTTTTGTTTACTTATATATTTGTATACTTAATAAAGATCCACGATATTGCATATTAATTTCGTGAAATTTGCCTAAAACTGATCAGAGTATTTTGAAACATAATTTGGACTTTAATGCTGCTGATCAAAAAGTGTCGGAATCACTCATCATTCGCTGTCTAGCTAGCAATTAAATTAAGCTTTGTTTGGTTGATTAAAACCGAATTATAATTATAATCTAGGTTTAACCAATTTATGATACTGTCTTGTTTCAATTGTAACAAGCAAATTAATAGTAAGAGAAGTTAGGGAACTATATGTTACATAAAAGAAAATATATTTAAGTTAATAATTAAAAAATATTCAAACCAAATGGCAATAAATATTGTGGGTACCTATCATAACTATTGTATCATCAAATTCCTAATCTTCTTATTTGTACTAAAAACTGAAATTGCTTTTGAAATCTTGTCAAATAGCCTAATACGTGAAACATGTTTATAATGTGTCACTCTTTGAAAACTTTTTTCCTGCACAGTAATTGAATGAAAAATAAGCGTGAACTCTTTCAAAACAGATCACCAAAAATAGCTTTCATTATAAATTATCGATATTTATTCATTATGAAATACAAGAAGCATTTTTAAGTATAAAAAGGGGTATCATTTTATACTGCATACCTACATATATATAGAATTAAAATAACAAAAAACCATAATTTACTGAGCTGTATTTCGAATTCTTTTATATCGAGTAATGAAGGTTAATTGAATTAACCGCTACTCCTTCTAAAAAGGAAGTAATAAATTAACAATAGTATCTAATAATCTTCGCAATGTAAATTGTAAACTATGTCAGTGTAAACAGGTAAGGAAACGTTTATTGTAAAAATAACAAAAATAATATACCTACCTTACTATTGTTTAACTATAATCTAAAACTGATTTTTTTTGTATTTAATTCTTTAAAACGAAAATAAGTAGGTAAGTGTAGTTTAAAAATAATAAAACATTATTTTAAAAATAATAAAAAAAGTATTTGGTACTATTTTAATATTGTTTAGTTACCTTAATTTATTTTCTAGCTCTGCTATCTTCGTCGACATTTTTTTCATTTCATCCTGTAAAGTTTCATTTTCACGCACCAAGCGATTATGCTTTTGGTCAACTTCCTCGACGAACGTTTTCAGTTGCTTAAACTCTTCCGCCAAAATATTTTCTTTATTTTCATGACATCTAGTAGGGTCTCGGAGTATATCAGCATACAACCCAGTAATAGATTGAAATCCCTGATAGTAATCGTCGTTTTAAATATTAATTTATGAATATTATTAGTATGATATTAAAGTCTGGTTATGTTATGTGCCTAAATAGACCCAGACTAAATAGTCTGGGTAAATATTTTCTATCTAAAGGTAGATAGAAAACCCTTAATGTAATGTATTTGTTTTTAAAATACTTAAAAATGTACTTAGGACTAAAATAAACAAACAAGTATCTTGATAATAAAATGACGACGTGTTTGACATTTAGAATTATTGTTATTTTTTCAATCTGATAAAGCAAAAAGCGTTAACCAACGTAAATAAAAAAAAATATCTGAACACTAATTATTGCATGCCCTAAAATATATTCCTTATTCCTAATATTCCTTAATACTACTAGATTTCTAAGTCTTAATTATTAATTCAAAAATAATCACACCTTCTTGCCAATCCACGTGCATAGATCTATAAGTCTTCCTGCTTTGGTCCGGTTACTGCGCCGAAGCGGTTTCTCCTTCCTGGGAGTGCCACCTGAGAATGCATGCCATAATGTTTCTCCTAGAACCTCACTAGCATATTTTTCTCTCTCCAAATTTACCACAACACTATTTTGTAAAATCATATCAAAAAGTTTATATAACATTACACTAATGTAAAGTGTATCTTCGCACTGGCCTTCACGTTTGAAAGCTTAATTTACTTGCTCAACTGTTAACGTTGATTATGATGTCATGCAAGTATATTTACCTACTGGGAGCCCGATACTGGTTTGATACAAATAAAAGTTATCTTAGTGGCAAAGTGACTTCCAATTCAATGTTTGACCTAATGCCCTTTTTATGATATTATTTTTTTGCCTAACATTGTATATTTCATACAAGTTCGAAATTATCTCCTCCGTATACACAAATCAATATATTATCAAATATATGTTATCAAATATATTTTATATTTTTAAGAATAATTGAGGCCATCTTGGCGCATTGACACAGCAACTTAATATAAACACTATAGATGTGGGTTCAAGCCCCTCTTTAGGGGACTGAATTATTTTAATTTGCCTGCTATGGTTGCGGCGAATTCCGCTACAAAATACGCAATATCTAGAATACAAACGGGAAGCCGATTATCATTTTTTTCCTAAAATACACCAAATTATGGAAAATCTACATGGCTAAGATGAATAAATGTACTTACTTATATTGTATTTAAGTCTACAACTTTGCTCCCGTCGTTTTTTTTTCAATATTAAAAATTATATTACTTGATTTGACGTCGGAAAAATTGTTCATATTTTGATAAGATCCAAGAATCGATCCATTCTCTCACATTTTCAAAAGAATCGCTGGCAAGAAAGTGCTGGCCCGCCAGGCCGTGTACCATCGACGTAAATAGATGGTAGTCAGACGGAGCAACATCTGGAGAGTACGGCGGGTAAGGTAGAATTTCCCATTTCAGTGTTTTGAGGTACGTCTTGACTATTTTCACCAGGTCAGGTCGGGCATTATCGTGCTGCAAAAATACTTTTTCGTGTTTTTCAGCGTATTGTGGCCGTTTTTCTTATAATGCCTGGCTCAAACGCATTGACTGCGTCTGATAAAGTGCACCAGTAATTGTTTCAGAAGGTTTTAGCAGCTCATAATAAATCACGCCAAGCTGATCCCATCAAATACACAGCATGACCTTGGATTCGTGAATATCGAGGCGTCGCCGTGGGAGTGTGGCTGGGCAAATACCATGATTTTCGTAGTTTAGGGTTGTCATAGTGTACCCATTTTTCATCCCCAGTAACAATACGATGAAGATGAATACGACGACAATAACGAAAAAGATTTTCGTTTTTGTCTTTCAAGCAAAAAAACGTCGCTCAAGATCTCTTGGTTTTAACTGGTACGATACTCAGTATCTTTGTTTTTGGATAATTCTCAGCTTTTCCAAGCGTTTTGAGATTGCTTGCTGAGTTACTCCCATTGATTCTGCGGGTTTTTCTTGAATTTGACATGAGTCTTCATTAAGTAAAGCCTCCAGTTCTTCATCTTCAAAAGTTTTCTATCTCCCACCGCTATGGCACCGCTCCCGGCCTTCAACGACAAAATCACCATTTTTAATGCGCTGGGACCACTCGCGACAAGTTCTTTCATCATTGAAATAACCCGGTGAGTATCAGCCGCCGATTTTTTCATGTTCAAATGAAAAAGTAAAATCTTCCGCAAATGACGCGAATTTGGTTTAAAAGTTGACATATTTAATTATATGTAACAATATGACGCAAAAAAAATTAACTAATATCGATGTAAGGTTATACTTATAGATGTCAACAATAATGTAAAACAACTGCGATTTATTTGTTTGAATCACTACTGGCTATTACGCCATCTTTTTAAAAACGGCGGGAGCAAAGTTGTATACCTAAAACATGAAACATTATACAAACCTGAGGAATTGTTATCTGGGAAACGTCTACAAAAGTAACCATTTTTTCCAGATCTATGTAATATGTTTCTTAACAAGCTTGAATCTGATTTTCGTCTTCTTTTACGTGTTTTATACGAATAATTACTATTAGCCGATTTAAATGATGCTTCAGATTCGGAATATAATTCATTAGAGTGAATAGGATCTAGGGGTCTTTCGCTTATGTCCGAACTGCTCGATGCACTTGACTCGGTGCATTTTGTCTTCTTTGTAGGACGATTTTCCTTATTATCTTCAAAGGAATCGTATCTAAATCGTTTATTTCTTAAAGATTTTTCGTCATTTGAAGAAGAATCTTCTAACTTAAAGTCTTTACCGAAGGATAGATTCACGTCAATTATACTTTCTTGCTGTGGACTTAAAATCTCAGTTTGTGTAGAACCGTCGATTTTGCTATCAACAGATTCTATGTCAGTCATAATAGTAATAACAGGTGGAGTTGTATCGCATTCACTGTTTTTGGTCTCTCGAAACGACACATAATAACTTTTATCCCACGACGTATCTATATGATACTGAGCATCACATTTACGGACAGCTTCGATGGATTCATTACGTATTAGTTCAGTTTCATCCGAAGAGTCATTGCTAATATTTTCTTTGCTTCTTTCGAAAGATGTCATTTTGTTTTACTTTTAACACTTTTAGGCCAGCTTCACTGCAAAGAGTTTGTAGTTGGTGATATAATATAATTGGCACTGATAATATAAGCTATTGTATTTTTCCTTTAAACTATATATCACCCAAATTCCCGAGTAAACATTATTAGATGAACAAAAATTTACTATTAACCAACTCATAATTTTTAAGTTTGAACTTCTCCACCTACCGTCTACTAAAATAAATATTAAATTTACTTCAACTAATTGTATTAGCTCTAGAAATTATTAAGCTATCCCCATAAAAGTCATTAAAATTTATATTTAAGTATTTTAAGTACTTGAATGTAGTATATAAAGTATTTTTATTAAAATATAGTTTGAAAATATACACGTACACAAAATTCATGTGCCTTGAAGAGTGATAGAAAATGTAAAAATATTTTAATTAATATTTGCATGTAAAAGAAGACACGATATTGAAGCTTGTTATTAATATAATTTGTATTTATTTCTGTATACCGATTTTATAAATATTTCAACAGTCAAAGTCAGCTGTTGCTTGTCAAGTAACAGTTGTCAAATGCTAGAGTAGTACTTCCTACTTAATACTTACTACTTAGTAGTTATTACTTTTAATGCCTATAACTGCATTGTTCACGATTATGGCGTAAATGTTCATTAATACAATACTTCCAAAAGTTTTTTGTATAAAAATACACTTACAAACTACTATATGTTTCACAAATTATATTTGTATTAACAATTATAATATTTTGTGTCATGCGTCATTATGTTTTTAAGAAAAATATTTTATACTGCATTTTACTTATAATAATATTAGTAATTTTGCTACATCCTGACAGAAATGCTAGAGGAATCTATGAATATATTAAAAAAGAAAATATTTTAAATAATTTACTACAAGAAACTGCTGATAATTTTTCAAGTAGTGCTATAGCTGATTGTGATTATTATGACGTAATTTACGATGATACGATTTTGCCAATAAGCATTGTTGATGGTGATTTAATTGAAGGTCATAAAATTAAAGATGGTGGTGAATATGCTCCGGTTCAGTGCAGACCTAAATACAGTACTGCAATCATTATACCATACAGGTACTACATGACACTATAATTTTCCTGCTAAGATTAATAATTAAACATTTTATTTAAAGCATAGTATGTACTTATTGTATACTAATGATATTTTTTTAATTAAAAATATAAAATTTTTTAGATCTACAGAAACATGCACACACTGCAGAAGAATATTTCTAAATATTATCCTAATGTCATGACAGTTTTCCTTGGTATTCTGCACATTCTATATATTATTATTAAATACTTTGTTATCACACTATTATGATCTTACAATTATTGTATTATAGCTATATTCTATATAAAAATCACTAGCTGAATAATTAACTAGCCCAATAATCGTACATTATCTTATCATTACCATAATTTCAGCCTTTATCAAATATTCTTATTTATTTATTGTATAATTTCTTTATTTAGAGACAGTGCAGAACAATTACGTGGATTCTTGGTATATATGCACATGTTTCTCAGAAGACAATTTGTTCACTACAGAATATATGTTGTGGAACAAGTTGATTCTCGTCCTTTCAACAGAGCCAAGTTGATGAATGTTGGTGCATTGACTGCTATACAAGCTGGATATCCATGCCTTATATTACATGACCTAGATTTGATTCCATTGAGACCAGCAAACTTATATGCTTGTACAAAACTCCCACGACACATGTCTGCAAGCATTAACAAATTTAGGTATATAATTTAAAAAAAATGACAAATGAAAATTATATATAGTGTATTTATTCAACAAATGCATTTTAAACACATATTTTTATACAATGCTATTACTATTGGCACAAATCTATTAATAGTTAATTAAAACTTGATATTTGATATTTACAAATTATTATAATTATATTATATAATTATAATTTCAGATTTGTATTACAACATCTTAATATGTTAAGCGGAGCCATATCTATAGCCTCTAAGCAGTTTAAACTAGTTAATGGAATGAGCAATGAGTACTTTGGCTGGAGTGGAGAAAATGAAGATTTTTATGCTCGTTTAGAAGCATGTAATATAAAAATTACTCGCTTTGAACCAAAAACCAGTATTTATTATATGTTTTCACAACTTAAACAAAGGAATGTGTAAGTGTATTTTAAATTTATTTGAATACAGTTATTTATCATCAATAATTTCCTACATATTAAATTTAAAAAAAATGCTAATAAAATTATATTTATTTATATTATTAATAAGGTATTAATTGTATTTTAACATTTAAGGACTTTTTATATATTTTAGGAATTTCTTGAGCAATTCTCTGAACCATGCCACGAAAATGATGTTAAATGATGGTCTCAGCTCTTTGAAATATACTGAAGTTGCAATTGTACTTCACCCCTTGTTCACTCATATCATGGTTGATTTGTAGCATATCATTATAAACATTTGTCACATAAACTAGTGTCAGATTATGAAAGTTAGTGTTTATCCTTATTGCATTTTAAAAATAAATAGTTGAATAATATATATTTTACAGTATTATATTTTTAACTATAATGTAAATTGATGCTGGTAACTTAGTTAGAATGTAGCAGTTGTACTGGATTTAAAAGCTAAATAGGATTTGAATCACAAAATTGATTATACATATTACAGTTACCGTTACAGTTACTTATATAAATATTAAATACTCTTGTCCGTCCAATATGGTTTTGGAGACATGATTGAATTACTTTAGAAGTAATGTTATTGAAAGCCTAATAAAATGTCATATTAAATGACATTAAACTGCTGAACATGAAGTTGGATCTAGGATCTATTTTTCACTTAATTCTGGTAGCAGATATCTTGCAATTACACAAGCTTTAATTAATGTAGGTATAGAAATAATTATATATATAAGAAATATTACTATAAACATGTTATGGACCCTAATCTAATTTTACATTAGATAATAAAGCTTAAATCTTTATTTATATATTAATAAATTAGAATAGTTTAGTCATTACATATCGTAGATTAAAATGTGCTAACATTATTAATGGCAAAATGTCTTTATAACAGCAATAATAATGTAATTTTAGCATATAGACACCATATGAAAAAAAATGTCCTAATACAAATTTTTAATAGTTAGATATTTTGCTTGATATTAATGCTAAGTATATTATTGTTGCGTAGCATTACACTTGTAGTTTATTGTGAAGATGAACTTGTAGGTTAAAAACGCCAATAAATGTTTTACAATGTTTTAATTGTTTAATTACAAATATGGAATAGGTGAAATGCCACTTCCAGAAGAAAACCCTTTTAATATTGACACAAAGATTTGTTCACATCTATTGCAGAACGAAATTGTCTATCTGTTACTCTAAACCAACATCAACTTCCTCACATCGATTATGTCAAATACTTGGGTCTTGATCGCAAATAAATCTGGAAAGAGCAGCTGAAAACTAAAAGGGATAAATTAAATTCAAGATACAAAGGACTGTACTGGCTTTTTGGTAGAAACTCTTAATAATTATCTCTGGACTATAAGTTATTGATCTACAAGACTGTGTTAAAACCCATCTGGTCATATGGTATACAACTGTGGGGTTTAGCTTGTTATAGTAATATACAGATTATTCAAAGAGCACAGAATCGATTGACGACCTGAAGACAGCAGAAAGTCACTGGATTGAAAGGGTGCGGGTGACAGACGTAAGAGGCGGAGCTGTAGACCTTAAGGGGCTCATGGATGGATATAATATGAAATTTAACGATATTAGTTAAGTGCAAAAGAAACCCAGTTAGAAATCAAGACACTGTTGACTATGAAATTGGCAAAAATATTCTTAAAATAAAATGTAAATAAAAAACTATCTTGTGATGATTCATATATTTGGCATGAATTACATTATGAAATTAAAACTCTGTTTCCAGGAACCAGAACTATATACAAGTGTCATTAACTTATCATACAAAATTAATTAATACAATAAATTTACAACAAAATTATAACACCATGTTAAAAACTCTTAAATGCAGTTGATGCATTGAATTTTTGTTTAAATCACAAAAAATATAAATCAGACTTGACAACATAAAGCACTGATAAATTTGATATAAAAAAATTATCTTCATTTTAGCACTCAATAACTATTTTTTTACAATAATTTTGTATAGTGTTTTATACAGATAGATAAAATAATTAAAAAAATATTTTTTAATAACGAAATTTAAAATATTAGATGGTCACAGCCGTGTCACACAATTTTTTTTAAATTGAAATTCACTTAGTTAATAATTTGTCATGTTAACTCAATTACACAAAAATATTTCATTACACCACCAAGATACCACCAATAATATTTTATACCGTAAATACTAATTTATGTCACAGTATTATAATAAAAATTAATATAGGTATACATTACTGCTTGCTGCTGCAAGCTTCAGAATTTTTAATAAAAATTACACAATTCGCCAAAACCAAAAATGTCCACCTTACAAGCTAAGTAAAAATAAAAACTATGTTAATAAACAGTGTTTTCAGTGTCAGTGTCATCACTGTTTGATAAGTTTTTCGAATAAGGAATATGCATAAAATTTTATTTGTCTGAATTTTTCTTCACTCCTTTAGTATGTATGGTCACATATGTAAAAAGGTTCACCATTGGTTGACATGAAATGAAAAGTCTGAATAAGATTTGTCACAGTTAATATTCACACTTAATAGTGTATTCTATCTGCTAGTAGTGTTTATTAGAAAAATAATTTAAACCTGTATTTCTTTGGTGGTTTTTAGGAAATATAAATTTGAAATGAATTTAGGATGGTTTTTTTAAAGTACTTATTGTCAAATTTGTTATCCCAAAATACCAAAAAAAAAAATATATCACGTGATTATATAGTTAAAACAAAATATAGTATTTCAATACATATGTATTGAAACAGCTTACAGTAAATGTCCATGTTACATCATTAAAATGATTGAATCTGAGCAGCACAAATTTATTAAATATTTTCAATGTCACTTATTCAATTTTACTTATGCATATTCCCTATTGAAAACCTATTATGGAATATTTGTATAATGTACAGTGATATGTTGATTATTACCAGTGTATACATCATTTAAAATAGAATATTTATGGCCTTAATACCAACATACTTACAAGTCCTAGTACAAATGAAAATACTAATTTGAGGTTTGATCCAATGTGCAGCCACTCTGGCCATTGAGATTTAACAATATGCTCAGGCTGAGTTGGTAGCAATAATGCAGCTATACAACATATACTTACTGCAACAGCCACTACATTGATTGGTTGTTGATCTCTGGAATAGAGTATTTTTTTACAGATTTCAAATAACAATATATAATTATTAATTATATATGTAATCAAATTATAGAAATTTCTTTAAATCACATGAGCATATTACCTATGTGAAGGATGGTTACATATTAATCTACCATGTTCTTCCGAAGGTCGTGGAGCAGTTGGCTTAGTTGTTAGTGGATGGAAACTATCTTCTAAGCTTTCAGGATTAGTATTTGATGGTTCTCCCTCTATTAATTTTGTAGGTATATCTCTTTTACCCAAAGCCTTAAATTGTATTAATTTTGAATTTTATCATAATCATAACTTATAAATATACAACATACTTATAAAATTTTATTCATATGAAGAATTATAAAAACATATACCTGTTGGGTGTTTCTATCATACATAGTAATTCTAAACTTTTCTGTGGCATTGCAATGCGACACGGAAGGCTGAGTATATCTTACTACAATATCTATACAGCTTTGAGGAGATATTACTCCTTCAGGGTCAATAACAGTAAACTTAGTTGGAGATGTACATAGGACTAAAAAAAAATAACACGTTAATTGGAAAATAAAATACCATATGGAAACACTACGAAGTAATATTATTACCTTTAAAGTTAACAGAAAAATCATATGGATTATAAACAGTTAAGAGTTGTTTATGAGTATGTCTTGCACTAAAATAAAATTCTAATGACACAGGAAACACAAACACAGGAAAATTCTTCATATTTGTTAAGTTTTAAACAACCAAAACAAAGAAGAACAACAACAATTTCGGCAATTTTGCATTTCTTATTCTCAGCTGACAACTATTATTGAATGACGTAATTTGATGTTGCCATTTTATACAATAATATTTAAAAGCTACAAATGTTATTAATTTATAATGGCAAGAATAAAATGGCAAAATTCTCTTTTCACATATATAAAACACCTTTCCAATTTTCACCTTTCCAAACACCACAATTCCACATATAGACAATATAGTCACAAAAGCTTCAAGGGTGCTAGGTTTTGTCCTTAGGAACAGCAAATTATTCCGAAATTCTAATACTAAAATACATTTATATAATAGCTTAGTAAGACGTGTTTTAGAGTATGGTAGTGTGGTGTGGAGACCTCATTATGCGACACACTGTTTACAAATGGAGAGGGTACAAAAACGGTTTCTTTATCATCTGGCATTCGCTCATTGTAAGGCTAAAGAACCTAGTTCGTACAACGACAAGTTGGCATTTTTTAAAATGCTTTCTCTAAGTAAAAGAAGAGACTTGTTGGATTTAATGTATTTACACAAATCTCTTAACAGCATAAGCGATAATCCAGAACTATTATCCAAATTTAGGTTTAATTTCCCCTTTCGGTATCCACGCAAACCGATTACTCCTCTCGTAGGACCTCTTCGTAGAACAGTGTTAGGTAGAAACTCACCGATTTCACGACTCTCTAAAATACTAAACGACAACAGCGAAGTTCTTGACCCATTTGGAGACTCTAATGTTAAAATATAAGTTTAAAATATTTTCATTTATAAAATAATTTAAATATGATCCCATATTTAAATTATTTTATAAATGTTTAATGTTATCATCACTTGTGGATCATAATAAATAAATAAATAAATAAAACATCATTTCTTAAAACTTTACGCTCACACAGCTCTTGTATCTCTATTTAATGCTAGAAATATGAACTGATTATGTCTTTTTTTATATATTTTCAACGTGATGTAAATGTAGAATTGTCTGCATATACTGAAAAAAGAATACCAGGCATAGTTTTGAAAATAGATTTTTAATCTGTGAGGTTGTTTCAATTGTTTGACTAAAACTCCTGGCTCCACGACCTATGTATTTAAATTTAGAAAAATATTCCTAACTGACACACCTTTTTAAACTTATACTGTACGCTTTTTGTACGTTACGTATTTACATTTTACAAATACCAAAATATGTACAAAATAAGTGTCAAAGACATAATATGAACTTCGTATTACTACTACTTATTACTACTTTAACGAAATGGCGGATAAAGAGCTAATTTACAATATAAAAAATAAAGATATAAACATAGTAGAAAAACATGTTGGTAGTCAATATAGTTATGTTTCTAGAAAAAAAAAAGTTATGAAATTTTACGTGCAAAAGAAAATAAAGATAGAAGAGGAGAAAGTACATCGATCGATATAACTGATAAAATTGAACTAATCTGATAGACACAAAATAAAATGATAAGGAGAACCAAACATCAAGCCATGCTGAAAATAGCACAATAAATTTATCTATTAAGCATACAAAGCAATCCAAACGGAAAGACAAAAATAATATCACAGATGCACAAAAAATCTTTTACTCCACTTTATATACTGATAGTACTAATGTGTCTACTATTAATATAGCCTTTTAAGATTTAAATACACACGACACAAATCCATTAGTGACTATGGTGGCAGCTGCTCGTGGCCGTGGGCGGAGAGGTCGAGAAAATCGTGTTCCAGTGGGAAAGGACTCGCTTGTTGTACTGCCGCTAGAGAGTGCAGCCAAAATGGATGCGCTTGATGCAGCTGTAAGTAGTTCTCTAAAGGTTTTACTTTTATGTAAAGACATAATTAAAAGAATAATATACAGCAGTTAGGGTACATCACACACTTTATTATCTAATTTGTTCTAAAGGCATTATTATATTTATATATTTTTTCTTTAAGCTTCACGTGCAATTCTGCACATAAAGAGGTCTCAAAAAGTCTCGAAACTACAAACTATCATGTTTATAGGCAAACTCTGTGCCTCTGCGCCACAACACAAAAATAATCAACTACAAAAAGGAGGGCCATTTTTGTAGTTGATTATTTTTGTTGTAGGTTTGTTGAAAGTGGTTTAAATGAAAGTACACTCATAGCTGGAGGTTATTCTTTCTTCTTCTCGCCGTCGTCTTCGTTGTATTCGTACCTTAAACGATGACCCTCTCCAGTATGGTAAGCTGCCTCAAACCAAGAAGACAGGAATATTTTGTGGTTTTAAGACCTAATTTTAACTTGTATATATTTTTTGTTTAACAAATTTTGCTTAACAAACAAATATTTTTGTTTCTGACGAAAGTGACAACGAAGAAGGCATACTAGTGTCATTGCTGCCACGGGGAGTCATAATTTATTTTGACACCCCTGTAGATATAGAAGACTGCACCACAGAGCCCTGCGTGTCTACCGTAACACCAATAGACGCCGATGCGGTCAAGGTCGAGGTCGAGGTCGATGATACCGAATTACCTCGGAACTTTTTAGATTTTAATTGGGAAGCATTTCCTAGTGATCCGATTCCTACTGAATCGAGACGCGAATGCTTCTCAAACAGTAATGTTGGTCCGACAACTCCATGTGTCGATCCTTATGACATTTTTACTGCCATATGGGATCGACAAATTATGAAGCACATTACTTCAGAAATCCCCAGTCCCTATTGCCGCATTAGCTATTGGAGCGACAGGTGTGGTTCTTGCGATGGGCATTGTTGTCAAGTCCAGGTTGTCAGAGTACTGAACTGGCACTGATGACATATTTTCCACTCCCGGTTTTAGCGTCAGCATGTCATTTCAAACGTTCACTGCGGGTCAGGCCTTTATCGGCCTGCCACGGTATTTCAGCTGGTGCGGACGAAAAAAACTATGTCTCTCTCACCAGTGTGGAACTATTATCTTAATTGTTAGTAAGAGTTCGACAAAGACAATTATATATTTCAGCTTGTGGTCAAAATTGTAGGTATTCCCCCATGAAAACATTACGTAGGGCCTTTTAGGTCTACTACGCACTGACTGGTAAGTACATTCACTCAGTGCGGCAGTAGGCCTATTTCGGCCCGCCCGACCCAACAGGCCACCGGCGACCTGATGCCGCACAGATCACACGTCTCGTCAGTTAGTGTTGAGCTATCTAGCTGATGTAACGTTAACGTTTCGAAAACAGTAAAAGGAAAATAAAAAAATGACAAATAGAGTAATTAGCCGTATAAGAAAAATAAAAAGGATTTAGGAACAAATCAGTATGGAAAACCAAGTACAAGTACAATAATAACTATCGTGAGACATACTGTTAATTTTAATATAGAATAATTAATATATAATAATTACTATAATTCTGTTTTATTTTCGATATACCCTTATTTTGGTTTCTTCCTTCACTAATAAAAATTACTTTCTAGTTCGGTTCAGGTCGATATCGGCCTGCCGCTTTCCCTCGTCTATTTCTTATTACCACTTTGGCAGATTCCAAAGCGAATCGAACCTAAGCAAGTTGGGTTCAAGGTTATTCTAACAGTATTAAAAACAATTTTTTACGTCATGTTTTCACAAAGTTATAGCATTTTAATCTACCCTAATGTTGGACTGCCGGAATTGGTGCATTTCGATCCACCGCCGCACCAGAAGGTTTACGATTATGCTTGTCGCAGCAAAGGTGTTAACAGATTCTATACTTTATCAAAATGTTTAAATTTTAATGATAACAATGGCATGTTATTGTTATATGTTGCCGAAGCTTAACTTTTTAAAATTGAGCCAATATTATCACATTTAAATGACAAGTTTCAAGCCATTCACAAAACATCTCCCTAAGGAGATATGTTGTGATAATTTCGTCTAAACGAGAGTCTTCTTATGTGGAAAGGTTGTCTTGATATAAAACAACTGATTCCCAATAAAGCTACTTCAATTGGGATCAAAACTTATTAAGTTTATGAATCTCAGACCGGTTACTTGTGGCGGTTTGAGATTCACGCGCATAAGCAATCCCCTCCGCAGCAACTTGAAGATCTATTAAACGCATTCACGCCAACTCTTGTTCTCAGACTTCTACATGGTCTCGAGAATATGGGTCACACAGTGTGGATGGAAAATTTTTATAATTCACCAGCTTTAGCGCGACGTATGAAATCATTAGGGTTCGATTGTGTGGGCACACTGAGAACGAACCGCAGGTTTGTTCCTCAGGCTCTACACGATCTCACTAAAGATACAATGGGGCATGGGCAGATTTCTGGTTTAACTTCGGGAGATGTGGATGTGATGGTATGGAGAGACAACAACAGGGTTGGTATGATATCCACATATCATGGCAACGGCGTCTCCTTATCCAACGGATACACTAAACCCATCTTAGTAATAGATTACAATATTATAATGGGTGGGGTGGATAAGAAAGACCAGATGCTGGCCATGTATCCCGTAGAGAGAAAAAGAACGAGGATTTGGTATAAAAAAATGTTTAAAAGACTATTGATCGTTAGTGTCCTAAATGCTTATATTATTCATACAAAATCAAGAAGAAGATTTAGCCTTCTCCTGCCCCTTCACACAGGAATTTTCGTATTTCTTTGACAGGAGCCCTTCTTTCAAAACACTGTACTACTAAACTTTCTTCGTTCCATCCTAATCCTTTGGTCGCAACCATGAAGAAGTTCGATATCACCCACCGCATTTGAGAGTACCCTATGGGCCGCTCGCAGCGCCAGCGCCGGAAGTGTTCTGTATGCGAGAAACGGCTAGATGTACTCTCTCTCTCGACCCCCAAGGGGGGAGAGGAAAACGGCTTCAGGGCAGTGCCCTCTTGCCGTTAGGCTCTTCCGCCGCCCATGAATATGGGCGGATCCTTGGGTTGGGCGTTTGGCCCGAGGTAAAATGTCCTTAAGAGGGACAAGATTTAGAAGGACTGGACGAAAGGAGTGAGCTATGCGCTACCCGGGCGGTCAGCCCGGCCGAATGAGACCCTCAGGTGATCCCGGGGAGGCTCAGCCTAGGCGACCAGCGACCTTGGTAGCAGCTCAGGAATCAGAAGGAGGGGGAAGGATGTCTCGAGGTAGTCTTCGGGCGTCCGGCGGACGGGAGTGCCACGGAGCGATGTCTCGGATGTGAGGGTGATCCGAGGCGACGGCTCCGTGGTAGACGCGGGCAGCTAGCTGGGTGATGTGACTCTCTAGGCTTTCGATACGGAGGTCGCGCTGAATGGTAGCGTTCCTCACGTATCTAGGAGCCTGGACGACTCGTCGGAGAGCCACATTTTGCACCGTCTCAAGGACCTTCCGAAGACTAGGTCCTCGGTGAGGGAGTACCAAGCTGGGGACACGTACGTCAGATGTGGTCTGACGTACGTTTTGTACAACCCCAGCCTGGTGCGGAGGGGAAGGCGGGATCGGAATAAGGGACGCAGCAGGGCCAGTGCAGCTCGCGCTGCGTTACTGGCTTTGGCTACCTGGGCCGACATAGAAAGTTTCCTTTCTATGGAGACGCCCAGGTAGGTGACTTGGCGGGACCATTTGACCTGTTCACCCTGGAGAACAAGCGAAGGAGGCAGATTGTGGAGCCCAAACGCAATCGCTTGGGTCTTGGCCACGTTAATCGTGAGCTTCCACTCCGCAAACCAGTCCGGTAGCAGGTCGAGGGCACGCTGGAGTTTGAGAGCCGCGTGGGTGGGGTTCAGGGACTTAGCCAGGAACGCAATGTCATCGGCATAGAGGGCCAGTGTGACATTGTCGTGAACTGCGATGTCATTGGTATTCATGGAATACAGGGTAGGGGAGATGGTACTACCCTGGGGTACCCCTGCTGCGATGGGATGGCTGCTGGATAGAGCGTGGTCCACTCTAACCCGGAAGGTTCTGCCGCGGAGGAATTTGGCCAGAACCCTCACCAGGTGATGGGGAGTGCCCGCCCGGATCACTTTGTGGAGCAATCCGGGATGCCACACCCTGTCGAACGCCTTCGACACGTCAAGGAAGATCGCTGCTGCCTTCTCCTTCCTGTTCATGGCGGCCGCTGCCAAGTGGAGGACGCGTGCCAGTTGCAAAGTGGTCAAATGACCACTGTGAAATCCAAACTGCTCGGGGCGCGGTTGGAAGTTCGCCTCCAAGAGAGGGAGCAGTAGTCTCTTGAACAGCTTGGTTGAGGCGTTCAGCAGGGTGATAGGTCGGTAGCCGTCCCTTCCCTGGCTTCGGAATCATCACTACCAGGCCTTCCTTCCATGCCCGGGGGAAATATCCCAGCCGTAGGATGGCGTTGAAAAGCCTGGTGAGTGATGATATGGTCCGCATGGGGAGATGCTGTAGTGCCAGGTTAGGCACACCATCTATCCCCGGAGCTTTCCTAGGCTTGAGCCGAGCGATCGCCTTCTTCACGCTCGACGGGGAAAAGAAGGGCGGAGGAGGATTCAGGCTAGAGGGGTCCGATAGGTAGGCGGTGACCGCTTGCTCCAGCTGTGCGTGGTGCTCCGGTCGCAAGGTGGGATTGGGTGCGAACTGACTCCCAAGGTGGTCTGCCAGGATTTCGGCCCTTCCTTGAGAGTCGTAGCACAGCGTGCCATCGGGGTGGAAGAGAGGTCGGATGGGGGGAGGCTTCTTGGTAAGCGGCCGGCACAGCTTCGTGAGAGACGCTTCGTCCTCGGTGGCATCACGAATCCTCGCGTCCCAACTCTCGGCATTGGACTCCGCTAGCGCTGCGCGAATACGCTCCACCAAGACGTTGAGTTTCGTCTTGGTGGCGGGCTCGCGGGTCTGCTGCCACTCACTGCGCGTCTCCCTCTTACGCGCAATGAGGTCAGCAATGTGCCGTGGAGTTGGGGGAAGCGGTAGCTTCATGGAGGGCAGTCTGGATCGTCGCTGTGATCGACGCCTCAAGTCTATCGACACTAGGCGGATCATCAAGCGGTTCCTCTCGTGGCCGAGTCAGCTGAGCAGTGAGGGCCTCGAAGCGGGGCCAGCAGATTCGTCCCGTACGTAAAGGGGGTTGCCCTATGGCCGCTGGCGTTCCCCGTACTGAGAACAGTACTGGGAGGTGGTCGGAGCCGAGCGCGTCAGGCAGCACTACTGGAGCTTCGAGGAACACCGAGTTTGCCTCCAGCGCCTTGTGCACGACTAGGTCAATGGTAGTCGTGGCCGCGAAGGCAGAGGAGGGAAGGTGGTAGTGGGTGGGTTCGTCAGGCCCCTCCACTACGTAGCCATTCGAGAAACAGATACACACATTCTGTGTTGCTTGTAAGAAAGCGTTTGCATAGAACCTTGTTTTATGAAAGTTCATATATATATATATATATATATATATATATATATATATATATATATATATATATATATATATATATATATATATATATATATATATATATATATATATATATACATATATATATATATATATATATATATATATATAGATATATATAAATATATATATATATATATATATATATATACATATATATATATATATATATATATATATATATATATATATATATATATATATATATATATATATATACATATATATATATATATATATATATATATATATATATATATATATATATATATATATATATATATATATATATATATATATATATATATATATATATATATATGTATATAATGAGTGTAAGTGTTTATGAATGTTTTTATTTACTTTTATGCGATTCCACATTCCTTTTCTTTCTGTTTTCTTTGCATGGATTTAAATTTTTACTAAAATGTGGTAATATTGGCTTTCATTTTGATTTAGTTTTTATATATCTTCGATGATGATTGATGGTTTGTGTTCACTATTTTATATTTAGTGATTTTTGTTGTAAAATAAAATATTTATGGCTGTTGTCCCTAATAATGTATTTGTATGAAAATATGTATTTTTAATAACAAATATCATTATTATTACGAATTTATCTGTAGAATAGATTATGGTTATTTGATAACGACGTAAAAGTGCGAGACTCACCAAAAATTATATATTATAAAAATTATATTTATGAAATAAAGGGCCAGATCTTGGCCTGTTATTTCTGTTTGTTTCTATTTTACTAAATATTAACTTAAGACTATCTAGTTAAAATTTATAGCCACTTAAACCTCAAAACATGTGTAGATTGAAGTAAACCATTTTTGGTTTCGGATCCTCAAAAGAATACACATTATTTTAAGCTTATGGTAAACAGAAATGAAAAGAGAGGCTTTTCTTTACTGTTAAGTATTGTAAATTGTATTATACTATTGTAAATAAATTATATAGAAATCTAATTGTAAGTTCTATAAAATCTTGTTTTTTTTTATCTATTCATTACGCAATATAGGAAAGTAACACAATACATACGTCATTGCGATACATATATATTTTCTGTTAGATGAGTACCAATGATGATTAATAATATGAACATTTCCACCTTTCCCATGACTGTTTTGAAATAAATTGTCCCTTTTGGTCGTGAAACCTAAGGGGACATACAAATGTGTATTTAAAAATCTTAGTGTAGCTAAACAGCAAGATTAACTATAGCTAGTTATGTTGCATCAGGCTGTATGTTAGGTATTCAAAACAAAATAAATATAAATAATAAATATTTATTACATAACAATCAATTAAAGCTCCTGATTAACTAATAACACACTTATAACTAAAGAGAAATACTAAATAGTTTATTTTAGACAACTCAATACATAATTCTAAATAAAGAAAAAATATTTACAATTTTTGTAGTATACAATAACACTAAAATTTTTCTCACATGGTAAGGACAATACTTAAAACACAGTAATTTGATCTAATTTGAATTAGAAATGGTATAAAAATTTTTTATATTATTATGCATCATTATACCATAAAATAAACAATGTATGTCTATAAAAAAGTAAACACTAGGTTCCTTCTATCTACGGTTCCCTCTGCCTACCCCTGCTATGTGCTGTATCCCGCAAAAAATTAAGCTAACAAAAAAAAGCAATATTATTTTAATTTAATATATGTATACATTCAAAATGGGTGTTCAGAACAAATGTTAAGAAAAGTTACAATACTACAAAAATGAAGAACTAAGTCATTTTAGGGCTTTTCTAGATCTTCTACATAATATATTTAAGATGTAAAGAAAAGCATTAGTCTATTTTTTTGCTAAAATATTTAAGTAAAAAAATCTTAGCTTGTAAGTTAATACAATACAAACAACAAAAATATTTCATACCTCTCATCAACATTTACCAAAATTTGGTAAAAAGGCAAAGCCACATTGTTTTGTATAGGCCTCTGACTTCATTGTCATCTATACAACCAAAATTTTAAATTAATTTCAATAAATAATTATTTTATCACAATGCTGTGTATTCAAATTAAATACAGTAAAATACTTAGAAAATTTTAGATTAAGTTTATTGATAAGGATACAACATGGCTACAGCTGGATCTTCCGTTTCAAATGTAATAAGGACATCTTTGAATTTATCCAGAAGCTGCATTAATTGCGATCTCGTTACATTTTCCATGAACATTATTTCCTCTAGATGCTGCTCGCCGCGGAAATAACCTGAAAAGCATATTTTATGACCAATTAACACTTACAACGCAAACAGGATAAAATCATATATGTAGACAATGAAAACAATGTTCTTTTATATCACATTTTTGTTTTTATTTAATTTAATTTATGTTGCATATGTATTGTTATCGTGTTATACTAGCATATTTCAAAAGCTAAAACAAGTGCCACCTTTCTTGTGCAGCCTCGCCAGCAGCAGCAGGTCGTCGCGCTCGGCGGCGGCGGGCAGACGCGCCAGCGCGGCGCGCTCTTCGCGCGAGAACGTGTCCAGCGACGTCTGCGCGGCGCGCGCCTCGCAGCCCGCCGGCGCCGCGCACACCGTCGGCGACTGGAAGCTGTCAAGTAGAGGTGTTCATAACGGCTTTATTTCGTCAACGTCAGAAAGCAGTTAGCTGTGTATAAAACACCTGCTTCTTTTGACGTCATTCAATGGAGTTAAAGCATAATTTTGAATCTCACAAATAAAGCTATTTTGCAACGTACCCAATATATTTTATTATAATTTTCTCCAAAAAAATATTCACAAAATGATGAAATCTGCTGATTTCAATACTCATAACTAATACACTTCTTATTCTATTGAGTTAGAGCATAATTTAGAATGTCAAAAATAAAGCTATTTCACAACATGAGCACTAGATGTCGATGTATTCAAAACATTAATGAATATTACAATTTACTCCCAAGATCTATTCACAAAATGTTTGAAGCTGATTTCTATACTCGTTACTAATATACTTCTTATTCCATGGAGTTAGAGCATAATTTAGAATGTGAAATATTCATGAAATGCTTAATAAAGCAGATTTTGATACTCATTACTAATATACTTCTTATTCCATGAAGTCAGAGCATCATTTGAATGTGAAATATTCGTTATATGCTTATTAAGCAGATTCAATATTCGTTATTTCTAGTTCATTAACATACTTCTTATTCCGTGGAGTTAGAGTATAATTTAGAATGACAAAAATAAAGCTGAAACAAACGCATGTTGCTGCGCATTTATATTAGAGCGATAAGCTCGTTTAAGCGAACAGCTTTTTTTATATGCTACCTAATATAACGAACACCTCTACTGTCAAGTGTGGAAGTGCGCAATGTCAATATCGGTCTGTGTGTGGGCGTGATGGACGAATATCGCCATCTCCGTTTGTGAAAGACGAGCTTACCTCATTTCATTTTGCAATTTCAAATTTAATGATTCACCATTCTTCTTATCCGCACGGTGCGAGCGGCCGTTCCTCCGTCTCGGAGACGCGTCAGCGTCGCTTTCGATTCTATCTTCGTCGCTACTCGTATTGTTTATATTATCGGATTCTTTCAAAGAAAGGTCTGACGACCGCGACGGTAGAGTTTTATCACCATTTCTACTATCGTTGTGACCGTTTTCACTACCGTTTGTGCCATTAATATTATTCGATATGCCACTATCTACTGAATTTCCTTGGGCTTTCTTATGAAGAGGTTGACTTTTTTCATAATCAGATCCGTTTATATTAGGCTTTACTAGCCCATCTACGACATCTATACCGTCGTCGAATGAGTGGTTAGCGGAGTCGTCGTCAAATTTATCGTATTTCAAGTATTCAGAATCAATTACTATTGGTTTTGTATGTCCTGAGTCATTCTTTAAAGTTTTCGTCGGATAATCTTCATCTGAATCTAGAAAACTAATATTATCTGTAGTTTTAAGTGGTTCGGGAATGTTTATCGGCACTTGATTAAGAGATGAGAAGGAAACACTGTTGGATTGGTAGTAGAGATCGTGTTTCTCACAGATATATTCCTTGCCATCTGTAAAGTATAGAAAAATATGGTTCGAGATAAAATATATTTATTTAAGTTTGCTTTTTACTAAAATGTTTATTACTAAACTATGCATTAAGACCAGTCTTCTATATAATTTACAACTATGTTTTGCCTCCACGAACTATCCATCAATTGGTACAAGATAAAGGAAATACATGATGACTAGGGAGAGAATAAATTTTAAAGGGTTCCCAAGTAAATAAATTGATAATGTAGCTAACCTTATGTCATGCTAAATAAAATAATCATTATTAAAGTAACAACAAAACTAAAATCTATTATTTTAATTTACTAAAATTAATTAATTTATCAAATTTGATTTTATCCAATTATTTTCACTCAACACGTATCGCCACAACTCGTGCTCACCCTATACGCGCGGATGAAACAATGACAGACAGACATAATGACAGTAATGCAAGAAGTCGAGTAACCTGCGGCGGGGCGCGGCCACACGCCGGCGCACTGCGGCGGGTTGAACTGCACGTAGGTGTGCAGCTGCAGCAGCAGGCGGCGGCGCAGCAGCCAGGCCAGCAGGCGCGCCGGCCGCCGCCGCGCCCACGCGCCGAACCCGCCGCGCGACACGTACCACAGCGGCGCCGGCAGCGAGAAGTCGCTCAGCATCTTGATGTTTACAACGGTAGAGGTAGAGGTAGTCATAGAGAGCGACACGTAGGCTACTTTTATTCCATAATTCACGATTACCACGCGCGACCTTCCGCCCATATAAAATATTCATTTTCATTTATATGAAATTTTCAATTATGACAATTTTTAGAGGTGTTCCAGGACGTAATAAATGTATTGTTTATAGATATTTTATATGAAATGGTGTAATTAAACTTTTCACAAAACTCGACATATTTTTTTTATAGTATATAATAACCTTAACAGAATTTAATTACCTTTCCTGTAACACAGTGTTTTACCATTTCTTTTACTTTGCGGATTTCTTTTGTGGTAGAAAGTTATATTAAAATGTATGTCATATAAACATTAATATATGTCGCGTAGGTAGTTTGATATAATAACAAACTACCTATATTAACTGACAGACGAATGCCACATAACTCTACCCGAGACCACGGACTCATGCAAACTGTCCAAAATGTCTGGTTATACACGATTAATCTGGTTCAATTGTTTTATTTAATATGCATAAACTAAGCTCAAACTTTATAGTGTTGTTAAATGTTACAACACTAAATTTTTGTTCTTTCTTGCTAAAAAAAAAATCTTTAGCACCAGTAACATGCACCAGCAACATTTAACATGTGATATAAAACAAGTACAAAATAACCGGCTACTGTTCAGCAAACATCTTCTAAGCCTCCTTAGTTGATTGGACTTAAAATTACAAGTCCATTTATGTTCAAAAACTGGCTATCACCACTTTCAAAATAAATAGTTCATACTATTCAAAATATTTAAAACATTAATTAACATTTATATTTTCTTATCTTCACTTTGTATATTTTATTGACATATGTCCAGAAGTTAAGTAGAAACAGACGTACACACAACTTACTTGTAACAAACAAAGTCCAGGGAATTCCTTGGCGAACTCCTCTACTAAAGGGGAATTCACATGAATATTAGCACCAGGAGCCACTACATAAACGTTGCCTTCACACAATGGGTAAATTACTGTTGCTTTTGCCCAGTATACCAAGTGGCCTGTTAGTTGGAATGCCTGCAAAATGTTAATGAAAAAATATTAATATTAATCTGTTAAACTCTGCGTGTTGTACTAATATTAATAATCTTACTATATATATTTATAGTTATTGAAAGACATAGGCATATGTCACATATACCTATATATGTTTATATCCATTTTGACAACCTAGAGATATTTTCTTATCACATGAAATTTTATTACATGTACATGAATTTGTAATAGGTCACATTATAAAGAATTGAATTGAATTTTGTAATAAAACTATTAAATTTCTTTTTGATAATTATTATTACATAATTCATTGATTTAATATCTAACAATATCACAAATATTATATATTATTTTACCTGTGTAAGTGTCAAGTCTGCTTCAATGGCCAAAGTTTGGAGACTTTTCAAAGGACTATACAATTTAATAAGCCTTAAAAGTTCAGGACTTCCATCCAAAGGAATAGATGCTAGTAAATCATTAGGATTCACCTGCAAATATAAACAAACCAAAATAGAAATTTGTTAAGTGAACATTATTTTATATATTAATTGTTAAGAAGAGGTCAACATTGTACATTAGGGAAGTCTAGTAATTTGAATATAATATAAATATAATGTTTAAATTATTAGGTTGTTGATTGTTTAGTTTAGTGTCTGGAGAAGAATGTTCCGAAAAATTAATAATATAATAAATTTACCATAAGTAATATGCCATGATATGGTCGTAATTTCTGTACACATTTGTCTATGGTTTCAGGTTCAATGATCAGTCCTCTATTGTGTATTTGATGTGCTTTGTGTGGAAGACAGAATGATAAAAGCACCCATTTATTTATACGAACTTGTACAATACCTAAAACAAAACATGGTCTCACTTTTAGATAGAAAAAATAATATTATTAAAAAATAAAACCTACTTGCTTTTTATATTTAATTTAATACAGCACTGGTTTACACACTACATAAAACAAATCTTACTATAATATAAAAAATATCGAAAGTTAGTGTGTATGTTTGTTACTTAATCACATCAAAACAGTTGTTTGTTACTTAATCACATCAAATCAGAACAGGGGTAGGTTGGTTGGTCTGGAATAACACATAGGCTATTTTTTATCTGTGGGAATTGAATTGTATTTGTGGAATAATAACATATATCCTCTCCTACTAATATATTTTTATATTATAATATATGTATACATAATACAATAAATTGGATAATATTATAAATGTGAAAATTTAGAAGATGGATGTTTGTTCCGGGTTCAGCCTACCTACTGAACAGATTTAAATTAAGTTTAAATATATTTAACATATGAGCTACAATTAATTATGAACAAATGCAATTCACTGTACAAGTAAATACATAAAAGTGCAGTTCAAATCACAGGCAGGCCACTGGTCTATACATACTTTAAAACTATAGATGGTATTGAGTCAGAAAATTGCAAATAATATCCATACCAGTACTACTCAAATCCTCAAACACTGCTTTCATAGATCTTGCCAAAGAGCTCCTTTGCAATATCAGGTGGAAGGCAGATTTTGGTGCTATATTTCCATTATCTGCACTGTATGTGGCAGAACTGACTGAATGACGAGAATTTTCTTCATCATCATCATTTTCACCAGAGTTTGTCTCGCTGTCAAGTGCTGAAACTTCATCATGAGCTGCTGACTGAAATTATAAAAGTATATTGTATATGTTATTATCAGTTCACTAACTAAGAACTGGAAAAAATGTCATACACTTCAATATAATTTGAAATATGTCAGTAACATGTTTAAATATCTCTATCTATATTTTTTTTTCCATTGAGATCAATAGGTTATCACTTTTGTGTATATTAACATATCAACTTAGATTTCAAAATTTCAGTTATTATTACTTAAGTATTGAGTAATGCAATAAATATTACATACCATGATTTTCATTTCTTCAGTTAAATAGTAGCACCGCTTTTCTTCAAGCTCTAGTGCTTTACCCAGTCTCATGCTCAAATCATAGTAACATTTAACTAGAATAATTATTAACTATTTAAGAAATATTACTATTCACTTACTGCTCTCAAAATATTGTGTAATATTAGTATCATAAAACAATTATAATATACAAAATCTATTTACACACAGTAACTATCACTTTTTGTTTGCTACTAAGACTACTCTCTCAGTAGGCAAATTAGCAAACATATATCATACAAAAATCGAAATATCCACATCCCTATTAATATTATTTTGTTTTATTTGAAGCCTTACAATTGTATGTACTGATAATCACAAATCTAGTTATATATTTACTAGCTTCCAAGACAAGTAAGAATGAACTTAGAATGGCTGATTGCAAAATTGTCAATATTTAATTTAAGTAAACATACCTATAGAATGACTTGCCGATGCTTGTAATGCAAATACTATATTAATTAATATTATAGGAGCAGCTGAGTTGTCTTTATTAGTTTTATATGGCAATAAAGTTGGATGTCCCACAAATCGCACATCATTAACTTTCAATTCAAATTTTGTATTACAAAGCTCTGCTTTTACTGCAAATAAGGTTGACAGCATTTCATCTGTAAAACCACTCACTTGACCTGAAAATTATACAACATTACACATGTTATTTACAAGGAATCCATTTGATTGTCAATGGAGATTGCAAAAAAATTAAAGTATAAGATATTGATATATGACTGAAATATGATTTAATATCTCAAATTGTTAAATTTTATTGATAGTTATGATTAAATAGCTCAGATTATGACTTATGACATGTTATTGAAACAAAGATATCACATTCATAGTATTAAATTACACATTTCATGGAGTAAACCTTGCCTTTCTTATAAGAACTAGCATTCACTTGCATAATAAATTAGATTTAAATATATCGAAATAAATTCCTAACCTTTGTATATATTTGATGTTTGTGACTGGGAGTTTTGAATAAGATCTTCAGCAGAACTAACTGCATATGGATTTTGACGGCCACATTTTTTTTGTTTACTTTCATCTTTGTTTTCAGTTGTATACGGATATCTAAATAATAGTCTATCGCCCTTGCTATCAGACTTAACAAAGAATATATTTAAAGGATTAACTTCCATTGCTAACTTAAAAGGTTAATACGTCAGTAAAAATCCTAATTTAAAGATAAATTAGTAAAATTGGTAAACACATGTAGTGTCTAAAGCAAGTCGCGATACACACGATACACATATTTTTAATGAAATTTTAAATTTGTTCATTTTATTTAGTAATTGACACATTTAATGTATTCTCATATTTTAATCAAGACAGAGGTAGGAAACAGACGAAGTAATTTGTTTAATTATAAGTTGAGAATAATACTCGAAAATCGTAATGACGCAAAGCAAAAAATTTAGATGATTAATGCCAAATGTCAAATGTCAAGAGAAATGTCATTGTCATATATACGATTATAGGTGTATATATGGAAATATTGGCACGTTCGGAACGCCATAATTAAAGAACGGAACTGAAATATAAAAATTTCAAAAGTAATTGATGTAATTTATTTCAAGGAAAGGAAATGACATCTTGCTTCATGAAATCGTACTTTATTTAAAGATTTTATTAAAGTATGCTACTGGTAATAATATTTTTGTGTTTTATAATAAAAAAATATGTAAAAGTAATAAAATATATTATAAATCCCATTAGTTTGAAATGGCTCCACATATATACACATGTTACTTGGGCTTCCTAATTACAGTAGAAGTTTAGACATTTGTGACTGCAATCTTTATCAATTTATTTCATTGATTTGTATGGATTAAAAACCTACATTTTTGTTACTGTTTTGCTGTGCTACTGTTTTTCAGGACTTTTGTACTAAAAACTATGTAGCATTTTAAATATCAACTATTAACTAATTAGTAATTAGTAGCAAAACAGAAGTATGTCTTTCCTTTTTTATTTAGTATGTATTAATTATATATATATATATATATATATATATATATATATATATATATATATATATATATATATATATATATATATATATATATATATATATATATATATATATATATATATATATATATATATAAATGGCGTTTCGAGCGTGCCAGTTGAAATATATACATATTCTTAAAGTTTAAGGTGCCGTTTTCAATCCTTCCACTTGCTACTGTAGCGTCACATTATCACTTTTTTATTTACTGAGTCTCCTCTTTCAGGTCTACACGTTATATTTTATTAGTCAATTGACAATTTTATCATCTGTCAACGAAAAACAGTAAATTTTATGAGGAGCCGATTATTACTTTATAATTGAATAAAAACCAAAAACAAAATGGCAAGTAAAGTTGAAAATTATCACAAAATAAACACAGTAAAAGTTCCCTTAGAGACAGATCAAGGTATTATAGAAAACGAAGAAAGAAAATGGGGAATGCCACTAAGGGAAGTTTATAAACATGGACTCTCATTTTATAAAGGTAAATATAGCTGATATTCTTGTTGTAGCCAATCTATATTTATTCTAAAATATCTATAAACCTCTTGCGGAAATATTTGAAATCAACTTTCAATTGCCATTATATGTGAAGCGATTTATATATAATATTTATATCATTTCTTGCATTTTAAATATATGTATATATTATTCATTCTTCTGTACTATAATTATACCTCCTAGGCACGACTTAAGTACTTGGCTATTATTATGAATATTGATTTAAATTTTACTGTTAAGTACATAATTAGATATTGATTGTTCTATTACTGATATATGATTCTAACAAGTATGTAATAGTATTTACAGAACATGCTATTGTAACATAGTATTATATATCTGTATACATGGATTTTATGCTGAAAAGTTTATTGTTACTTTTTAGATAAAGAAGGAAAGGCATTACACTTAAGTTATGAGGATAGATTAAAGCTTGTTGCCTATACACAACAAGCAGCTCATGGTCCATTAGATGTTAATTCAGCACCACCACTTGGAGTTCTAGATGTTATTGGAAGAGATAGAAGGGCAGCTTGGCAAGCACTTGGTCAGATGTCACAAATTCAAGCTATGGCAGGATTTATTCACACATTGGATAGGTAATGCCACTTATTTGCCCATGAATGTACTATAAATAATTTTTGAGGACAAAGTAATATTTCAAATGGTGTTTAATTTACAGATTATGTCCTTTATTTAAACCATATCTTGAAGCAATACAAAAGGATTTGGAAGACAAGAAACAGCAGGAGTAAGATAATTTGTAATATTGTATAATTACATTTTGACCAGTCTTTATATATTATAATGCTGTTATGAATGATACTATTTTTCAGACTGCATAAGGTTGAAGAAGAAAGAGCTCATTTAGAATTACAGAACAGGATAATGTTAGAAAAACAAAAACAACAAAGCACCAAATTGACTGAAGAGCAACAAGTGTAAGTAGTTTTTGATTTTAATTTTTTTTTCATATTAACTTATTCTACAACAGAATATTATTAATGTATAAATATGAATCTTTTTGTCTTTATTTTTGTAAATTTACAGTCAAAGAATAAAAGATGCTCTAAATGCACAAACCTATGAACAATTCCTACAATATGCACAACAGCAGTTCCCAGGGAATTATGATCAACAGGCAATTCTCATTCGCCAATTACAAGATCAGCATTATCAACAATATATACAACAACTAGCTGTAGATCACAGACTTGCAAATTCAAACCTGAATTATAAAGAATCAGATGAAAATGAAAATGATAATGAGAATGAAAAAGATGAGTGCACAAAGGATTTAAATCTGAATGATAGTGATGGCAACATTGATAATAAGTAAGTGTATTTGAACAGCTTGATTATTATAGAGATTAGGAATATTAAGGATTGGTATTAATACACTCTAGTTTCATTGTATTCAATGCATGTCAACCCTTTCTCCGATCTTGTACGCACTGTACACCAGCAACATGCCTCGTACAAAATTAGTCCACCTGGTGATGTACGCCGATGACACCGCCCTATACACTACTTCTCTACTTCTGTTGACTGAAAGACTCCAGACTGCGGCCGACGCCCTCGGCGATTGGTACCGTTTATGGAGGATCGAAGTTAATCCGGATAAGAGTGAAGCGATCCTGTTTCTTCTTCTTCTTAGCATTATCCCAGCCTATTGCCAGGGTCTGCTTTCCTACTTAATCTAAGTATCACTTTGCACGGTCTTGAGCATCCTCAGTGGTCAGTCCATTCGCTCTCATGTCGTGCGTCACGACTTCCAGCCATCGCTTCCATGGACGTCCGGGGGGTCTTACTCCAGTGACAGATATACCAAGGCATTTTCTTCCGACGTAGTTCTTAGGCCGGCGCAAAACGTGGCCATACCATCTCAGACGACGCTCTTGGAGTTTATCCACTACATCACGGACCCCAAGACTACCTCGAATGAATGTGTTGCGTAGGCGGTCAGCCCGAGTAACGCCACACATCCACCTCGGCATCTTCATCTCCGTTACGTGAAGCTCCTGAGTGTGCCGAGATATTGCTGGCCAACATTCGCTGTCGTATAAAAGAACTGGTTGGATCATGCCGATGCCGAGTCGATGCCTCCGGACTCGTGCAAAATGGATCCAAGGTACCTGAACTTCTCCGACTTAACGGCTGGCTCAGGCCCGATGTGGATGGTGCTCGAGTCTGGGTTCCCGCAAGCCATGTACTCGGTCTTTGACACATTCAGTTTAAGACCACCGTTCTCAAGCGCACCCTTCCAGGCATTCACTTTACGCTCCAGCATCAGTCGGTTCTCGTCAATGAGTACTATGTCATCGGCATACATCATCAGCCATGGAGGCTGGTCCTGGATGTGAGCCGTAACAGTATCTAGCACTACATTACACAAAAGTGGACTAAGAGCTGAGTCTTGGTGAACCCCTACTGTAATTGGGAAGGGTTTGGTATCGCCAACAGCTGTCCTAACTGTAGAAACAGAGTCGTTGTACATGTCTCTGATAATAGCAACATAGGATTTAGGGATCCCTTTGGATCGCAGTGCCCACCAGATACACTGACGTGGCACACAGTCAAAGGCCTTCTGCAGGTCTAAGAATGCCACATGCAGAGCTCTCCTCTTTTCCCTGTGTGCCTCCATCAAAATTCTGAGGGCAAAAATGGCGTCCGTAGTGCCTGATCCTGGCTGAAATCCATATTGAAACTCAGAGACAGTACACTCTCGGCGGAGCCTGAGGGCGATCACGCGCTCGAAGAACTTCATGGTGTGACTCATAATCTTAATGCCCCTATAACTACCGCAATCTTGAACACTGCCCCTTCCTTTGTAAATAGGGGTAATAAAACTGTGCCGCCACTGATGTGGCATCGTCCCAGTGTTCAAAATGCGGTAAAAAGATCAGTAAGCATGAGCACACCACGAGAGCCCAACGATTTCCACGCTTCGATCGAAATATCGTCAGGTCCCACCGCCTTGCCGTTCTTCATGCGCCGAAGACAATTCCGAGTTTCATCAAGGTTTATTGGAGCAATAAGTCCCAGGTTAGGAGGTGGTTCAGACGGAATACTACGCGGGTGCTGAGTATTCAGCAGCTCCAAGAGGTAACTTCTCCACCTCTCCTTCACAGAAGCATGACTACAAAGCAGCTTGCCCTGGGAAACTCTGACGCAAAGATATTTTGTGATATCTTGCGTCGCTTTATCCCGAGCACGTGCCCCTCCACAGTATCAAGTTTATCATATAGAGGTAATAAACTTTCACTGCGGGCTCTGGCTACAGCTCTTTTGCTGGCACGTTTCGCTGCTATGTACTCCAGCCTGTCTTCAGGAGAGTTGGAACGCTGCCACTCCTTAAATGCAGTCTTCTTATCATGAATCACCTCTTGTACCTTGTCATTCTACCACCATGTCTCCCTGTCCATAATACGTCCTCCCTAGAAACGCCAAGAACATGTTTACTAGCCGTAATGATTGCTGACTGAGCTCGATCCCAAGCATCCTGAGCAGTTTCGGTGTTAGTTGATAAATTTTGACTGTTAACCTCTGCCAGAAGGTCGGTCTGCATCGGTCCATTCAGCAACCACCACTTGATCTTAGACTTACGCGTCTCGGCTAATTTCTTTATCGGGGTAACAAGAAGACGATGTTGGGCCGTGAGGCTTTCATGACTTTACAGTTAGTTACCTTGCCAACATGACACCGCCTGGTCAATAGATAATCTATTTGGGTTGAGTGGAGTTCACTCGCATACGTATTAAGATGCTGCGGACTCTTTTGGAAGAACGTATTCACGATGGCCAGATCAGATGCAATACAGGTTCTTAGGATATTTTCGCCCTCTATATTGCGGCGACCGTGACCAAAACCACCGTGGACACGTTCATACGTATCCGCAGCTCTACCCACGTGACCGTTAAGGTCTCCCCCAACTATGATCACCTCGGTAGATGGTATAGCGAGTAGAACCTCTTCATATTGCTCCCAGAATGACTCCTTTTCGGCCCCGTTACAACCAGCCTGGGGAGCGTAAGCACTGGTTAAGTTGGCGATAGCTCCCTCAACCAGTACTTCACTTCCTTCACCCGCATCAGGCGGTCGCTGCGTCGGTCAACTTCGAGGAGACCATTCCGTAGCTCTTCAGATAAAACTACTGCTACACCAGATTTACCGGAAGGAGACCCAGTGTATATGAGCTGGTAACCCTGTCCGATGATACGGGACTTATTGCCCTTCCAGCGCGTTTCCTGAAGGAAAGCACACTGGACCCGACGCCTCATGAGTACATCTGTTAGTTCCCTGCATCGTCCGGTTAGAGAGCCAATATTCCACGTTGCAAAGCGGAGTTTCCTTCTGGGTGCTATCTTCTTTAGCCGTGTCCGTATTTGACACGGTAGCCCTTGCCCATTTAACACAGGTGTAGGGCGATGTGCCTGCGCGTCGTTTAGCGGCGACGCCCTAGCAGTACCCAGCAACATCTTTGGTCTTTCCATATGAGTGGCAGGTGGCGGCTTTTTAACTCCATTAAATTGCCGATTGCGATTGCGATTGCCATCTGACCTCCAAAACCCATTTTTGTGGGAAAAGCCAAGGATGAGAGGGGAAAGATTAGTAGAAAAGGGGAGAGGGGGAGGGGGTAAAGACACGGCTTTCATGGATTGGGAAGGAGTATGACAGTGGTGGCTCGAGGATCCGGGGTCGCGTACCCGTATGCCCAGTACCAATATCGGACAGATATTTGTTTCCTCGTGTCAAACACGAAACGGCCTCCACCGTCTACATGTTAAAGCGACCTATTCCCTGGAGACCACAGACAAAATATCTAGGAGTAATCCTAGATTCCCAGACTCTCTTTTAGCTCAAACGTCAAGAGAGAAACAAAGCTCTCTTTATTCTCAGTGGGCTTTATCCTCTTATCTGCAAGCAGAGTAAATTGTTACTTAGACATAAGCTGACACTATACAAAACTTGTGTAAGACCTGTCCTTACTTATGCTAGTGTCGTGTTCGCACACACTAAGCTGAATGCCCTTCAAATTATTCAGAATAAATTCTTGCGAATCGCGTCAGGTTGCCCCTGGTTCATTCGCAATGTCGACCTTCATAGAGACTTCGAACTGGAATCGATTCAAGAGTACTGCAAAGGCCTATCCAGGCGCTACTTCGAGCGCGCAGCTACTCACGCGAACCCCCTTATCGTACACGCGTGTGACTACACCCCGTACGCTAAAACTAAGCTCAGACGCCCGCGTAGCGTTCTATTAGACCCAGATGATCCCATTACAGTTGCTAATGCTCCATATGTAGGTAGGAAGCACAAAACACATACACGAAACTCACACCGCCGTCGACGGAAACGACGACGAAGTCCAGCATATTTGACGGCCCGACCGCGCGTTGGCGTGGCTGGGCCTAGCGGTTAGGGACTGCTAGGTCCCTGCAAATTAGTCTAAGTTTCTCCAGCTGCGTCTTCAGGTCGCGGCTGGTTTGCTAAGAATAGGGAACATCCCCCAGCCCTCTCGTTGGCCGCAAGCCGAGGCTCGAGTCCCGCAGGGGACGCCCTTGCCGCCGACGTTTCCTCTCAAGCAGACACGATAGTGCTTGCTAGTTCTCAGGGACAGAGTACCCTCTTCCCTCCCCAACCGGTGTCGCTGTCAAGGCCAATAGGGCTAACAGCATCAAACTCACAAAAAAAGGAAAAAAAATGCATGTCAAGCCGAATATTAAAGTGTTAAGATTTGTTTATATTCCACCTTTATCCCATTTTAGTGATAAACATTTTGCCAAATGGGAATTGAACCCACAACAATGACACAATCATTCTTTGGAATGCCAAAATCAAAAGAATTTAGTTTAATTGAAAAAATTACTTTCTTTTATAAAAATAATTATTTAATCGTAACTGCCATCTACAATCACATAAGCTAACTTGTGCTTCGTACTATATTCTGAAAATAACTAAAGTATTTTTATAAACTACTAGTGCAGTTGGTTACAATGAAATTATTGACGTAACTTAAAAGCTATAATATTAAAAGGCAATCTTTATAATATTTTAGAATTAGCAAGCACAAAAAGATTTTCCAATTCAAACTTGCAATTACTGAAATTAGCACTCTTAAGCAAACAAACACGTGAGCTTTGTATAATTGCATATATTTCTAGTAATTATTATATTTTTCAGATCTATGCAAACTTCAGAAAAAACTGAATTAATTGAATATATTGAAGAATCACGAGAAGAAGAAGAGGAGTCAGATGGTAAATAAGTTTGTTAATTTGTTGAATTAATATATTCCATGGCTATATCATGCTATGTATTTATTAACTTAGAATTAAGTTTTAACATTAATTTAAGCAAAGATTCATTATCATTATTCATTATCAACCTATATCAGTCCACTGCTAGACGTAGGCCTCCCCTAGGGTGCTCCATAAAGCACGATCTTTCGTTTTTGCCATCCAGTCACTACCAGCCGCCTTTTTTATATCATCTGTCCATCTGGCCGGAGGACGTCCAACGCTACGCTTGCCGAGACGCGGTCTCCATTCGAGAACCCGTTTGATCCATCGTCCATCGGTTCTACAACAGATGTGACCAGCCCACTGCCACTTCAATTTGCTACATCGCCAGACTATATCTGTCACTTTGGTCTTCTGGCGGATAATCTCATTTCGGACTTTATCCATTAGCGAGATCCCGAGCATAGACCGTTCCATAGCTCTCTGAGTGACATGCAGCCGGTGGGCCAGTTTTACTGTCAGGTCCCACGTCTCGGCTCCGTAGGTCATGACTGGCACAACGTACTGATCTAACACCTTGGTCTTAAGGCATTGTGGCAAGGATGAAATAAAGATTATTTTTGTGAATTTATTTTAAAATATTACTTAATTTTTAAGTATGAGACTATCGAGTTGCAGTCAATTCGGTCCTGTCTTAGCGAAAACTAATTATTTTTATCTTCTGGCTCTCGTGGTGTCAAATTACGCAATATAGCACGCAATTTCTTGAATTCGAGCACAAAACGGAGACCGACAGTTCTCTTTGTCTATTGCAATAGGTTTCATACAGTGTCAAATTTAAATGTACTTGATATGTGTTTGTTGTGCAAGTTTCGGTATATTTAGTTTTAATTATTTAAAAAGGATTTCTGCGTTGTATCGTTATATTGATGCTTCATATACTTTACCTATGATAATGAGATAATGAGTATGATGTTGATAGTATCCGGTTATGGTGTTACAGAGTCTGACTACGCTCGGGACTTGATTTTATTAAAATTCTCCGCTCTGTTTATTTTTCACTATCCAACATTTAATATCTAAATAAGACAAAGAGCGGAAAAATAATCTTTTAACACTACATTGATTCAATAAAAGTCTAGATTCGGTTCAAATAAGTAAAACTAATATAAATCATTTATTACCAGACGGCCTTCCTGCAGTAGAAGAAGCCCGTATGTGGACAAGAAGTGACATAAGCCAGTTTAAGGACTCGGCTCGGGCTGGGGGCGGGCGGCTGACGGTGTGCCACGGCGAGACCGTCACCATCAGGGTGCCCACGCACCAGCGCGCCCGGTGCCTGTGTTGGGAGTTCGCGACGGACAATTATGATATAGGTAAAATAATAACAACAAAAAGGTGTTATTATAGTTATAGCAATCTGTACATAACATAGTGTTTAATAAAATTTAATATTTATTGTGAGCCTGTCTTAATGTTTAAAATGCAATAGAAAAAAGGAACTTTTTATGAATTACCCTAAAAACAATATCAAATAAATATTTGTCATCATATTGTTTTTAACCAGGTTTTGGTCTATTCTTTGAATGGAGCAAGTCTCCAACTTCAGAAGTAACAGTGCACGTGTCGGAGAGCGACGACGAGGACGATGTAGATGATGATGACGGTATGTATTGCTAACAAATGTGTAGTATGTATAGGAAAGAAATATAATCACAAATCTACCTTCATTTTATCGGCTAGATTAGAACCGAAAATTAACAATTATGCAGTTCAACATTATAGCCCAATATTATTATGTGAATAACATTTGCAAATTGTGAGATAAGAGACTTCAGAATAAAAAAGTATATTCATTTTAAAATGCTATAACAAATTAATAAAATCAAAAAATATCTGAGACAATATATAATACATACAAATAACATAATGTATATAATATTAGCTCAATAAATATTTCAAATATGTTAATAGAAGTGACAGTTGGATTCGTCCAACAAAGGTTCTGTAGTAGCAAGCATAAAATAGAGAGATGTTTATATAGCCTGTAGAAAACGAGCTCTATCTTAAAAATTGATCTCTAAATCTCATAAGATCTGTAGGATAAATGTTTTTTAGGATTTTCACCCTTAGTTAAAAATTATAGGAAGTTTCTATCTTATTATTTTTGCGTTTAAATAAATATTATTCTTAACAGATTACACAGTACTTGAGAACAGCGATCCTGAGCTGGGTTCCGAACGCCGGGCTCTCAGCCAACGTCCACTAGTCAATCTAGTTGTGCCAATATATAGGCGAGACTGTCATACTGAGGTAATTCTTATTTATTCTTACCTTTAAGCTGCATCCCGCATATAGAAGGGTAGGCTTATGGAGCAGGTAGTGTTGAGACACTCCGTTCCCCGCTTTTTGCCATACGAGTCGTTCCGTATTGACTGGCGGATAATTCATCCTTTGCGAGCAGAATCGAACCCACATCAGTCGCGTTTAAAGTCAGACGGCCCCGGTACCGACGGACGGTAATTATTATATATAATCATTATTTAAAAAAATCTATGATAGCAGTATACATTTTTATATATATTTTCATATTTCATATTTTCATATAAATTATATTAACACAAAATTTCGAGCCATAATATTCTTATATTTCATCTGCACTTATAACTGAAAAGAACTTCCAAAAGAACCTTTCATAACTTATTTCTTATTTCAGGTTTATGCTGGCTCTCATACATACCCAGGCGAAGGCGTATATTTATTGAAATTCGATAATACGTACAGTTTGTGGCGATCTAAATCATTGTATTACAAAGTTTACTATACACAGTAAATATATTTTCAATTTGTATTACCTATAATTTTAAACCGAATGACAACAAACAAATAATTATTGGTTTTATAAAAACCATATTTAACTTACTTTAAGTTATTCGCTCTGTCCAGTGAACTTGATTTTTCTAGAATTTAATGTTTATGAATTATATTTATTCAAATGAACTGTATTTTTAAGCACTTATTCATGCAAATTTACAGTAAACCATTATTTTTAGTTAAATAGTAAATAAATCTATGTATATTGTATATATGCAATTAAAATTAATATATATCTTCTATAAGAAACAAATTAAAAATATATAGTGTACAATGTAAACATGACAAAATTAATATATAACAATGTTATACATATTTTAAATCTTTTATAAAAATCGTACAGCCTTCAGTAGTTAAATTTAAAACTTTTAGATTTTATATATTGTTTTCAAGGTGGATGGTCAAAATTCTCCTTTTTTGTTAATTCAATATATTTTGTTAATAATAAATAAGCTACTTTAAAATTTCATAATTATGTATCATGTATATTAATAATTTATTTTACTGTAATGTACTTAAAATATTTAACTGTTTTTTTTTTACTTTTGAGCTATTCTTTTTTTTTACTTCTGAATAAAGTCAATACAATTTAATTTAATTTTACTGTGCCATCATTAGGTTTTAATGCTTAACTGTGCGTACTTAAATATTTGTCCTGATTTACACTGCCTTTTACATAATTAAGAACTAATTTCATCAGATTTTTATCTATTTTTTGTCTCTATAGACACATACATTTTTGGTAAAATGGTAGAACTTATATTTTTTATATTTAAATAGTACACTTATGGTCTTTTTTCATCAATGTTCCTTGTAGTTCTAAACATAATTAATACCCTAAGTTAAAATAATGCACATAAAAAAGAATGCTGATAGAGGTAGTTATATTGATAATGTAAATTATATTTTTTAAAGGAGATTGTTCCTCTGATTTTTTTTCCTATTGAAACACGTACTCATTTCTGCAAATAATAAAGTATAGCATTTAAATAGGAACTGTCACTGAAATACGTTATTATTTTATAATTAATGAATGGTAGCTGTATTCATTTAAATGTTTTGTTATATACTAGAAACTATTATGTAATTTATTATATAGATGTATATTGTTTAATCAATGTTATACTATTAGTATTATTATAACATTTTTATAGTAATATTTATTGTAATAGAAAATGTCAGTAGTTTAGTCTTTATAATGTATATGCTGTTAAGATGTATGTTAAAAACGATGGTAAGATGAATATATAATAAATATATTAGAGTCAATTTATAAAGATATATTATTTTTTTCTATCCCAAAACTGAAATGTAAACGGATATCGTTAGCTAGCCAGGGGAGGCATGCAATTGGAGAATTTCCGTGACAATATGCATATGCAGGCTATTGGGGAGTCTAAAATTGGTCAGTGGACAAAGACAGGTTGACGACAAAAACGAAAAAGTGGATCTAGACATTTTCTTAATATATAAACACAATTAAAATCGTTAAAAACTGCCATATTTTAAAGTACTATCACCATAATTTTTATTACTACAGTTTTTAGAAATTTTCATGTTCAGTTCATTTTAACATAACATGGCCTTTTTTAAATGGAAAACTAGCCAAAAAAAATTATTCGTTCCATTTCCAAACAAAAACCAAATATCATAATTTGCATTTTGTTGTTGTTTAGTAATCAATAATTGTTTGCCTAAAATATTTGTTTTCTTTATAAACATGTTGCGTGAATCAAAATAAATGTTACTATTTATTTTGTAAATTAGATAGCTACACTAGAATTCGATGTAAGGAATTTTGGGTACGTACGAAGTATAGAAGTATAATTCATTTTGTATTTCATTAAATTCATATTTTCCTTATAGCATATATACATTTTTGCGTATCAGCGTTTTATTTGTACTTCATGTTCGTGTCATATTACATATTATTATTATTGTAAATAATGTCATGTAATGTCATTTTAATTGTTAAATTTAAGTTAATTTAATATTTGCTTAAAGCTTAAGCTGCCAATGTAATAACATAAAATATATTATGTTAGTTTTATAATCTTACAAATAATAGGCTCAGGTAAGCGATGCACATTATGTAATTGTTATATTTAATTATTCTAACATCAAAATGTTTATTATTTAGTTCTATTCATTTCTTATAAAATGACATTCCGAGCATGCCAGTTGAGCACAAATTTGCACATGGCAATGTTGATATACTGACAAATATTGACAGTAAAAATAAGTAAAATATGTATTTGTCAACTTACTTTTATTATGAGATGTCAGGGCGATGACAACTATGTTTTATTTTCTTTTCATTAAAAGTTTAAATTAAAAATGTTGCAGAGAATTCTATGTAAAACGTTCAGTTTAAAATTGTGTAATAGTCAGAAAAACATATATTTTAAAACGGCCTTACAATATCATTCCTGTAAACAACGTAAATTCAGGTTGTTTTCTAGTCACAAAGTTCCAGTGTTACGAAATAATTATGAAAGGACCTTATTTCGTGGAAGAAGTTTATTTTTTATAAATACACGGTACTATACTAGCCAAGTAGACGCTCAAAAGAAAAATGGACATATCGAAGCACTCAAGAGTACTACCGAAGTAACAGTTCCGAAAAAAATTAATGTTAAATTAAAGATATCGGACTTAAAGCGTCTATTTTCGTTAGCAGAACCAGAAAAATGGACACTTGCAGGTAAATTAATTATGTAATATTTAATAGCATGAAGACAATATATTTTGGTGTAAAAAAATACAAACTAATAGTATAACAACTCTTACAATTGAATGGGAAAATAATAACTCGACGTTTAAATATGTATAAAAATATGAATATTACATCAAAATTACAATCAAATAACACACCTGTATATAAATGTATATAATATGCTATATTAAATTGGTGTATAACTCACTGTAAGGAGAATAGGCAAAAAAATTACAATTTGAAACTGATATGAATGTTTTAGCTGGAACTATGGAGTTCTGTAAAGATAATAAGATGTAGTTAATGAAGAAGGAAAATATTATTTTCCAATTTTATCTTTAATTTGCTTGAACTGATTTTAATGAAGAAATGAAATTGGGTTTACAGGTGCCATTGGATTCTTAGTAGTATCATCAAGTGTCACTATGGCCATACCATTTTCATTAGGTATGGTTCTAGATATAATATACAGTGGCACTACTGACTTAGTAACTGCAAGAGAGAAGTTGGATAGCCTTTGTCTGTCATTATGTGGAGTTTTCCTTCTTGGTGGCCTATGCAATTTTGGCAGAGTTTACTTAATGTCAATATCTGGTAAAATATGGTATAATAAAGACATACAATACATTGTACATAATACTTAACAGTATTAGAAACACCATTTAACTATATTCTTTTCAAGGAAATAAAATGTGTATTTGTATTTTTTTATTTGATCACTATACAATTTTAAATTATTCTATCTTATGATATTTTAAGAATAGTAGTATTTCAGATGCCCAATGGCTCCAGACCTTGTTGTTACAGGAATTAAATATATTCAATCATTGATTGTTAGTAATTAGTATATATGCACATTGAATGTTAGCATATCTAGCTACTAGCTTAGTCTTACAGCCCATTTTCAAGTATTTGCTGTTAAAGGTTAACTTGTTAGCTGAAAACAGTGTTAACTTTCCTTACTTTCCTAGTGCTAAACAATAAAAATATAAACATTTCTGCAGCTATAAGTATGATCTAGGGCTCTTAGCATCTTGGAATATAGTAAGATTATCAGTAAGCTTATAAGATTATAAGAAGACAGAACTTCTCTTTAAATGTGTTGAATGATTCATTTAGATTGGTGTTATCTGTAATACTAATAAAAAACAATAGTATCATCGTGACTATCTTTTACACAAAAAAAAACTCATTTAACTTATCTACTTATGTAAAGGTCACAAGATAAGTCTTGCATGTATGTACTATACATTTTATAATAGAGGATTGATAATTTTCTTTCAATTGCAACTTTTAACCTGACATTAATCATTCAGTTAATTTGTCAATATATTTTTAAAAAATAATATGTATAAGTTTAAAGTTCACTGTCAAATGCGAGTTAGGCGTTTCAATTTTCTACATGAACTGTGTGTAGATGAGACTGTGGAAGGAATATTATTCATTTTAGAAAGAACAAATTAATATTACACTACAGCTTACCATTGTTAGTGTGTCGTAAATGGCACATTAGCATTTGCACCATGATATAACACATTCCATAGGTCATATTGTAGTTTATTTTAATAACAGCGGTGCTTATTTGAATGTCTTGTGTAGTCTTTTTTTGTGTATAAGTATCAACTCTAATGGTCATTACTTTTTTAACTTACATAGAGCTTATGATTAAGCTATGTTTTAAGCCTGCTTGAAACTCCCAGAAGATAAATAGAAAATCATTTTTTTTATTGATTATTATGTGTAACTAAATGTATAAACCATGATGGAAATAACTTTGAAACACTGTAAAAAGAAATGTACTATTGCAAAACTTATCTATTGCCTTTGGTAATTCACAATATAAAATGTTACTTATTTTGAATAAAGTTAGACTAACTTCTAGTTTTTAAGTATAACATAAAATTTTTAGGTCAAAGAATGACACAAGCACTTCGTAAGCAAGTGTTCGCATCAATAATGCGTCAAGAACCAGCATGGTTCAGTAAAACTTCTACGGGCGAACTTGTTAATAGATTATCTGCCGACTCACAATTAGTTGGCAGAAATCTAAGCGACAATGTCAGTGATGGCTTGAGATCAATATTTATGGTGGGAGCAGGGACAGGCATGATGGTAATTACATATATTTATTCTTTTCAGTTCTTTATTTATGGCGTTTTAACCGTACCAGGTCTTATTATGTCTTTGGAATAGATAGATAAGATTTAACCTCTATAAAACTATCTTTTATTAAATTAAATTATTTAATAGAGACCTTTATGTTCAGATCTCTTTAATAACTTCGATAAAATTCATTAAATTGAATTTGAATTGAAAATTGAGAATTAACTTTTTTCCCACATCCGTTGCTATATGAAATAAGTGTTGTAGTACACGAAAACGATATTGGGGTGCTAGTTTGAGCGGATAGCGGATAATGGGGTTAAAGTGAAATGCTTTCTGCCTCTGCTGTTAAATATGTGTGATACTTAAAAATAAAAAGTACAAATTTGGGCAATTTATCACATTGATTTTAAATCTAACTATAGTTAACTTGCATTATCTCAACAAGCTTAGCGAATAAACTACACCACATAATAGAATAATGTATGCTGACTATTTAAACAGACTTAACCCTTAAATTGGCAGTGTATGTACTGGCATACATTAACTTTGTAAAAATATTTGACATAGTATAATAAAAATGTCTGTGTCACAAATCATTTTAATTCATTGCAATACTAATTATTTTTATAAGGAAAAATAAAACACGTCTCTGGCAACACTTATTTTGACATTCGGTCTCGAAAATGGCGGCCCGGCGTAGCTCATCTGTGTTGACTAAGGTATTTATATTATTTTAACTTGGTTTGACATGGTTTGTGGTGTTTTTATGAACTATATTTTATGCATAACAGTATAATCGAATGGATTTGATATGTTTTTGTGTATGGTGACTTTGTGTTTTGAGTTTATTTTGGTCGGTAAACTGATGTATGCTGTGGCATACATTGCCAAATTCGTAATGAAAGACCCTTCGTTTTATCTGTATGACACAGCATACATTGCCAAGTTTGTAATGAAATGCTTTATTTGTAATTTGCAAGATACCGCATGTATTTGTGATTTGGGATTGCTTTTTATTTTTGGTTGAAGCATGTTTTTTTGTTTCTTTGTTGCCAGCAAACGCTACTAACTCGAGGTGGTAGAATATTAGCTCTTGTGCCTGCTGAAAATGCACCCTCTGACGATAGCGAGCGCTCAGATGTCGAAGAGGAATTTCGTGTACGCACCCCGCTTTCTTCATTTTCTTCTCCAGCACCTTCTATTCATTCTTCCTTGGAAAGACTAAACATTGTAGATGATGACGAACATTACAACAGCGACAATGTTCCACTTACGCCTATTTTTCAAACAGTATATTCAAGTCCGTCTTTAGAACCAAATTGCAATAAAGTACCGGTGCTGAGTGATATTCCGTCACTTCCAACAACTCCTCTTACTCCAGTAAATCCACCAAATCCAAAAACCAGATCCCGACGTCGTCAGCCCACCGTTCCTGTCCTGAAAAGACCGAGACTAATGAAAAAATTTACTTTGAACTATCAGTGGAAAAAAGCCGTTTTTCGACACAGAGCTATTATAGAAGAAGACTCCAATTATACAGATGTTCCGGATATATCAGCGATGGATTATTTTTATAAATTTTTTTCGCCAGACATTCTAACAGATATCGTAGAGCAAACAAATTCTTACTCAATAGAAAACACTGGACGTTCACTTGGTTTGACGGAAGATGAGCTTCGCGATTTTCTAGCCATACATATTATATTGGGGGTCGTGAATATGCCAGCATATACGGACTTTTGGAGTTTACGATACAGGTATAACTTAGTAGCAGATTTGATGACACTAAAACGATATCAACAATTACGTCGCAATTTGCACTTCGTTGACAATAATATACAGGATTCCGACCGATATTACAAAGTGAGGCCATTTGTGCAGAAAGTAAGACAAAATTGTCTAGCACAGGAAAATGAACGGAAGTTTAGTATAGATGAGATGATGATTCCGTATAAAGGAACCAAAGCTGGAAAACGCCGTCAATATATGAAGGACAAACCCAACAAGTGGGGTTTCAAAAATTATGTCCGCGCCGGAGTCTCAGGCATGGTATATGATTTTCTTCTTTATGGTGGCGAAGATACATTCAGATTTTACACGTTTTCAGATAAGGAAGCTTCTATAGGTTTCGGAGGACGAATTGTAATCGCTTTATGTCAAAGCATAAAATTCAAACCGGCTTTTGTTTTCTGTGACAATTTTTTTTCCTGCCCTGAGCTGTTTTACATTCTACGCGAAGAATACGGTATATTTGGTTTGGGGACTATAAGAAACAATAGACTTAGAGGAGCAGAAAAAGTGTTGCCTTCAGAGAAAGAGATGAAAAAGAAGCCTAGAGGAAGTTATTCACAAGTAGTGTGCAACAAAAATAGATTATCGGTAGTGAGATGGAACGATAACAAACCTGTTACCCTAATTAGTTCATATGTAGGCGTAGAACCTGTCGAAAAAATGAAAAGATACTGTAAGGAGACAAAAAGCAAAATCGATGTCGACTGTCCCCAAATAGTCAAGGAGTATAATAAACATATGGGGGGAGTCGACTTAGCCGACATGCTTATATCTCTCTATAAAACACCATTTAAAAGTAGGCGTTGGTACATAGGTATTTTTGTTCAAATACTTGACATATGCATAAATAATGCCTGGCTTTTATATAGGCGGGATCAAGCTCAATCAAGCAAGCAATATATACCTCTAAAAGATTTTAGGTACGAAATATACGAAGGCCTGAAAAAACTTGGTCGTGCTGATAAAAATGACAAAGCCAGAAAAGGTGTGCCATCAGCTAACCCAGTGGAATCGTTACGATACGATGCCATTGGTCATTTTATGATAATGACCACTCAAGGCAGGTGCAAGCTATGTCAGAAGCTTACCACTGTATTGTGCATGAAATGCAAAGTGCGGCTATGTTTCGTAACAGGGAAGAATCCCAGAAACTGTCAATTAGATTACCATGTAAAGGCGTAAATTAGTCATTTCAGTTCAATAAACGTTTATACTATTATTATCTTTTGTATTTTTTTTGCTATTCCTGCTCCTGGATAAACTCCCGTCGAAATTTCATAAGTTTTAGGACTCACTTCCGTCGGTATTTCATTAGTCACATGGCAATGTATATCCCAGCATACACGACTTTGATCCCTTGGTTTTCTATTTACTTGGCAATGTATGCTGTGTTATACATGAGTTTTCAGGAAAACTGAAACGTAAAGATATTTTTTCGTATTTTTTTGTAATGCCTTAAAACGTCTTAAACCCGATTTCAATAAAAAAAATCGGTTTATGTAAAAAAAAAAATTCTGCCAAATTAAGGGTTAATGAAATTGCTGTACAAATAATAACAGCATCTGATTTTCTGCCACTCAACACGCAATGTTGTGTTATGACTATAATACTAAAGACTAAATATAATGGTAGCTAAGCCTGCATGAAATTCAAATGATCTAGTTCCCACATTTTATATAAATATATTTTTTTCAGTTTTATATGTCACCATCGCTAGCAATGATAGGGTTGTGCGTAGTTCCACCGGTTTCAATACTGGCTATCACGTATGGCAGGTTCGTGAGGGGCATCACTAGGCAACTGCAAGATGCTTTAGCTGGAACTAGCCAGGTATGATATGACACCGTTTTTTTATTCATATATTATAATATTTTTAACAATGTAAAGAAATAACTTGATAACCATTGTTTTTTGCCATTGATACCAAATTAAAATAACTTTAGTCTCCATCTGTATCTTCTAGAAAATCTTTTTAATACTATTATTTTAATTTTCAGTTGGCGGAAGAGAAGATATCAAATATAAAAACAGTAAAAGCATTCAGTAAAGAACAAAGGGAATGCCAGTCTTATGCGCAAAAAATTGAGACGTTACTGAAATTGGCTTACAAAGAGTCTTTGGCTGTTGGTGGATTTTACGGATTAGTATGTACATATTTCTCTTAATATCAATGAACAACCACATAATATGTTTATAGCTTACTGCTTATTATTATGTTGCTTTTTGATACATAATCTTCTTTATGTTGAGAATTATTTGATTAACAGTTTTATTTGATTTAACAAAGAAAAAGATAGTCAATTATTTTAAATATTTAAAAACATCGTTATTTCGTCTTGTGTGAACTATATTACTATAATTGTAGACTAAATTCAAAGTCACAAAATAATCTGATGAAATTTAAAGACATTTTCATACAGTTTATTCCTTTTTTATTCCTTGAGGGTCGAGTTTTTTTTATTTGACACAACAAAAAAAGCTACCTTCCCGACAAACTTTATGATTATGAGTGAATCTTTCCTCAAATTCATAATGATTGACTAACTATTTAATATTGTATATATTTATTATCATGTTTAATAATATCTTATTATTCCAGACAGGCTTAGCGGGTAATTCCATAATAATTCTAGTCCTATACTACGGCGGGGGTATGGTGGCTACGGACCAGATGACTGTAGGCAACCTTACATCATTTCTATTATATGCAGCGTACGTCGGCATTAGTATTGGAGGCCTTAGTAGTTTTTATACGGAATTAAATAAGGGTATGGGAGCTGCGACAAGACTGTGGGGTATCATTGACAGGGAGCCGAGGATACCTAGTTCAGGTTTGTTTCATTATTTTTATTTAATATGTACACATATTATTATTTGTATTCTAGTCTAAGATTTAATGCCTCTCATTTGCCTCTTTATTCTTTCTTCTCTCTTATATGCTACATTTATGATATACATAAAAATAAAACAAGTTTACTAATACTAGTTAAATCCGATAGTCAGTCTTGACGTTTACTGCGCCGTCATGCGAACACAAGACTCATAATGTAAATAATATTAAACCATAAAATATAATATCTGGTGTATATAATAATATTTTATCCGTATATACAATCAAAGTGGATTCTGTGTCTTGACACTAAGTTCTTGCTGTTCTTTATGTTACTATTCATGATAAAATAATTTGAAAATAGATGGTGACACCATATTACTGGAAATTTGCAACAATATAAACTTCGTGTTGGATATAGTGAATTTGATCTTAAATAGATATAGCATCGGCATGGATTTGAAATATTACATGAATGAAATATTACGAAATATTATCTTCATGTAATCTCAAGTAAAATCCAACTTATCTTTTAGGTATCTACTACAATTGAATCACTAGCAGTATAAGTGAACGTTTTAATCTGTAAGAAAATTTGATAAAAAATTATTATTAATTAAATTATTAAATTATATTTTTTCTTTCAAGTTATGCCTAACATGTTGATATTTATTTTCATTGTTACATCATATGATTGAAAATATTTTAAAGGTTTTTGAAGCTTAAATTCATTTTATATATAATACACTTCTATTTTATTTTCATTACAAACTAAGCCAAGCTTTTCGAATATTATAAAAACAAAATTAGGTAAACGAAAATTATTTTAAGGGTAATAATTAAGTGAGACTTTAAACTTTAAAATATTAGAGTGACCAGCAAATTATGTTATTTATTACAATAAATTCAAAAATTTATTGTCTTACAAGTTTTTCTTTTTAATCAATGATGGAATCACTAATCACTCTCATTGACAAAACCTTTTGCTATCTAGTGTGCAAATTTTCAATGCCGGATCGATACAAATCAATTGGTTTGCAATAAAATATCTTCTAGAGGATTCCCAAAAGATATATATAAAATATCCTCCTGGAGATGGCATACCATCCAAATTTTTTATTTTTTTGTTTTTTTAATAAGTGATTGATTAGATATAAATAGCAATACCTCACACCTCAATTTATTAATTTTTTCCAGCGTTTTTCTTGCGCAGTGCGGTCTTACGTTATCATGTTTCAAAATAACACTTTCTATTGATAATCGCGGGATACTTTTCAATTTATTATTGATTTAGTCGATCTAATTGTTCACAATAAAGGTCTGCATTAACAGATGCTCCAGGTTTAAGCACTTTAAAATGGACGATTCTACGAATACCCTATCCAAACACACAAAAGCGCCTTTTTTGGACGATAACCTGGCTTAGTAGTCCTTCGTGACGGTTTAGTCGTAGAGAACCGCTGTCTTTTGCGTTTTGGATTATCATACCGGACGCATTTTTCATCTGTAGTAATCAAAACACGGTTCAGTATTGATCCGTTGAAGCAATAAGTTGCATGCCGTAGATCGGTTAGCTCAGACAGTATGTTCAGACAGATTATGCGGAACCCAAACACTTGCTCTGTTTGTTTAACCAATCTATTGCATGTTCTTGGACGGTCGAACAAGGTTGGGTTGTGAGCACACACACGACAAGAGTATTTGATAGTTCCTCTATTGTCTGACAAAGATTTGCTTCCACTTGCGCCCTTTATACGTCATTATCTAAAGTAAAAGTAAAAAGTAATAACTTTCTGGTCCCGAGGGGTATTATAACATATTACTACAAATTATTTTAATGCATAAGAGTCCATCGTGGCGCAAAGCGACATCGTCTGTCGCGACTGTAGATGCGAAGGTTGTGAGTTTGATCTCCACACCGGGGAATTATTTTCATTTTATTCTGCTATGGTGAAACAAAAAGTGCAGCGGTGAGTTTCGCCGTTTCGGGTTTCAAAAGTAGTGCGAGAAATCTGAAATATCGTAAATTAAAAATAATCGTAATTTATTATTTTATTAATGACTTTAAAATGTGTCTTATTATAATTTTTTTTTATATTTATATTTTTAGGTGGTATTCGACCAAAAGAGCGTCCCCGAGGGGAAATAATATTAGAAAACGTGCACTATACATACGCTGGAGCACCACTAATAAAAGGTTTAAATTTACATTTGAAACCTGGGAAAAGTATAGCTTTGGTTGGAAGATCAGGTTGTGGGAAAAGTACTATAGCATCACTTATACTTAGATTGTATGACCCTGACGACGGAAGAGTGCTGCTGGATGGCACGGACTTGAAGCAACTGGATCCCATTTGGTTGAGAAGCCATATTGGTTATGTCAGTCAGGTAAATCTTTTTTGCTAAAGTTATACAAAAATTATTTTCATGTTGTGATCTCATTTGTGTATGGGTAAATTAGCTAGCATTATTAGCATTTATTGATACCTTAAATTGTTATTTGGTTTATGCCTAATTTTAAGATTAAAAAAAAATATTGATTGAGGAAAACAATACTAAATAAACCAACCAGTGAGCCAACCAACCAACCCTAACTCGATATTTTTTCTCCGATGACATAAAGAATAGTTCGATCAACTTTAAGTATATAAAAATAACAAATTATTACGGTCCATTTGCCTAAATAAATGCTGTTTATATGTTCTGTCAAATTAAAAAAAAAATGGGTGTATAATATTTTAATTCCGTTGTTTCAGGAACCTGTTCTATTTAGCGGTTCAATAAAAGATAACATACTATACGGTGCTAATGATGACTACGATCCTGCGCGAGATGACAAGGTAGAAATATTCTGTCCTTTTTGTAGAAGATATAATTATCTTAAAATTTTATGATAAACTAGTTAACTTAGACTTTTAGATGCTATTTTAAAAACGGATCGATTTATTGTAAATCCAAACAACTCATTAAGGATACATTTCCTTATTTCTTATACTTTAGTTTATGTATTCTAGTTACAAATTAGGTTTTCCAGTTCCTTGATATTTATTTATTTAAAATATCAATGAAAAATGTCTATCACGCCGAATAACCTTCTTAAGGTACCACTTTTTTATGTCATGTTGTTTAGCTGGATATTAAGGTTCTTCATTAGATGTCTCAGATCTTGGATTTTCATATGTTAACTAAAATTTTGTATCACGCCAAAAAACATTTACTAAAGCGCCATTTTCTTATTTCTTATAGTTTAGATCCATTCCTCCAGATCCAGAACCTTGATTTTCCCAGATCTATCCCAGAAAAGATAAAATATATATATATATATATATATATATATATATATATATATATATATATATATATATATATATATATATATATATATATATATATATATATATATATATATAAACTTGTAATCGACCGATGTCTGTACATGGAAAATATATTTAAAAAAAAACGATTATTGAGGTATTTATCAATAGAACCTGAACCAGTGATTTTAATTTTTAACAATTTAACTGATTCAAATGTAATTGTCACCATTGTATTATGTCAAACTTCTTTTAATATTTTGACTTTATTTATTTCAATCGAATCATGAACAAAAAAGTTAAATTTATGATTTAAAGTATTGTATGACGAAATTAATACTGTTTAATAAAATAACTGTTTTATTGAATCGGCTGAAACTTCAAATTTACATGCTAGATATTAACTAGATAATTTTTTAAGGTTCCGACCTCAAAATAAGATAAAACGGTACCCCTACCCCCCCTATCTCTTTGTTATCCTCTGCCTCTCTGTCCGTCGGTCCGTCTGTCAAGGCCATTTTTCTCGAGAACGCGAGGTGATAAGGTAAAATTCATATCAAATATCCAGATTCAGGGCCCCTCGGAGCATAAAAAGTCTTCCAAGTAAAGAATTTGAATTTAAATTCAGGAAAACGCAGCGTGGCTAGTGGCGGCGCGCGCGGCGCAGCTGCAGGAGGTGGCGCGCCTCGGCGGCTGGGAGCGGGCCGTGGGTGCGCGCGGCTCGCAGCTCAGCGGCGGCCAGAAGCAGCGCGTCGCTATTGCGAGGGCCATTGTCAAGGTACTGACGACTTAGTATTCATTTACACACAAGTAGTTAGGTACTATACGAATCAATATTTTTTATGTATCTATAATTTTATTGACATATAATATTAGAACTAATAATAAAATACGACGTGTTTATATTATTAACATACATACACGGAGCGCCAAACGCTACAGTACCTCTTTCGTCTCGTTCACTATCATTAACCTCTTCGTATATGTTCTCCTATGGACCCTCATGCTTTTTCCTTGAATTACTTCCAGTTTAATCGATACTGTGCTCTCGTATTTATTTTAGTTAAACTGACTCCGTATATCCTTCGAAGAGCATCTCCGCAGCATTCATCCCTCTTTCATTATTCATCATTTTTATGTTATATCTACGTTCCGCTGTCCTATAACAACGTCGGTACCAGCATTTTATCTCTCCTATATTTTTTTCTTTGCCAAAGGCCTTAAAATCCTGCCATGCTTTGTTTTTTCTTTCTACGGCAACTTTACTTCATCGTCCCACCATTGGTAGCACTTTTTGCTAAAGTCTCGTTTCCCTACACCACAGAATTTCCCTACACAATTCTATTATTTAATTTCTAAGGTTCTGCGGAATATAGTTCAATATATCCTTTTTCTATTTCACAACTTCTTGAAAAGCTTTTCTTCATATTCCTCGCTGATTGATAATTCGACTCCAATTATGGACACACCTATTTCAGTTGCGTCAACGCACAAACAGACCACTTAATATAGCAACTATTAGATACTAGTTAGATACTGTTCCCAACTGAGCCTCCCTAAGCACATACTTCGAATACACTGATCCAATAGGAACAACTCAATCATAAAATTTATCTCCAATTTTCTTCTACGTACTTAAGTGAATTTGCTTGTGTTTAAGCATTGTGTTTGCCACAAACAAATTTCTTTCCTTCCAAACTCCCAACATGAGCTTTCTAGCCTCGTTCACTCTATTTGCACCATACTCTCGTAGCACTCGCAACCGGTCCGGTCAGATCACCACAAATTACTAATTTTTCATTCCTTCTATCTCTCTTTCTCACACACACTCTCCAAAACCCTATTCCTCTAGGTTGGCTGATGGAGCAAATGATACCGGCGCATACGCTGCTATCTAGTATACTCTTGTTATACCCAGCTCGAAATGAACGTTGATCGCCTTGTATTATACCGCAGCACGAACAGGACACTGAAGCGACTGCACGGCAAGTCGCTCGTTTCGTTGCCCTTTCGCTTGGTCTCTGTTATACCAATCACGTCTTAATCTGTATCATATATCACTTTTAATTATTCATTCATCGTATGGTTTCATCACTTCTCTTACACTCTATATAGTTATTTATAGCTTCGTGTGTTCTTCTTCGGGTGTGCTGGTGCTTGGATCCCTATGAGCAACCCTTCCATCATCGTCTCCAAATACTGTTCTTTTATTTAAATTTTATAGTTATTTACATTAACAGAATAAAAGACAGACAGAACAATTTGACGCTCAATTAGAATTGACGTCGATCTGATTAAGAAAATCGAATGAATGGGTGAAACAGATTGACGAATAAATTAATATACATATTATATGTCAATCAAATTGTTTGTAAATACTGAATACGTTGACTTTATGGTACCTGCCATCTTATATAAAAAAAATATAGTTTCTTCCTTTTTCTTATCTATTATGGTTCGAAATCAAGTATTCTAGATCTCTTCATACGTCGTTGTTGCGAGGTTCATTTTCTTATTTCTTATAGTTTAGCTTATCTATTGTAGTTAATACATCATCGTTTTGGTATGGTAGCTTTACATTATTTCTTTTAACTCTGGACTACTATGGTTCTAAATTAGGCGTGCCAGTCTTCAAAATAAATCATAGCCTAGATCACGCCTAGACGTGACAGCTACACAATGAAAAAAATTCATTCAAATTTGTCTAGTAGATCTAAATGTGATCTTAAGACAAACATTTTTAAAATCATAGATTCATTTTATATTACTTTTTTTATATCTCCATCTCCCTGTATCTTTTTGTGTAAATATTCAATGTGCAGAACTTTTTTACTGTTTTATTATTGTATAGATTATAAACATAAAACACGTGTCATTAAATTTTATTTAAACGATTACGTTCCGATACGTTTGTGCGTAGAAAATAATGTTTTACACACAATAATAAATAATCGATCTTAGATGATGTTTCAACTCGAATGGTTGTGAAACAAGGAGTGCTATTGAGGAGTAATGTTATCATTACTTCAGTGTAACTGACTCCTATTACATATGAGAAAGCTTTCAACTAACTAACTTTCTCGAAAATTAAATAAGTATAATATATTTGTTATTTATATTATTGCTACCAAAGGATAATTAACAGTACAAATACATAGGAACCATTTTGTATTCACAAACTATAATATATTAAAATCAATATTAATGAAATATAAGTAATTTGGTTGAATTATCGCTGGTTTTATTTTAGATACTTATAGATATACAAATAAACTCACCTGACCGAAATATATTGGTGATAGAAACGAACTGATACTATATGGTATATTATAAAGTTACAAGTCGTAAATGCAAAGTTATAACATAAATAAACATGATTACACATTGTTATCTATAATTCTGTCCTATGGTGGATACCATCACGGATCAAATATATTTAAAATTATTTTGCTTAATGCGACTCATTTAAAATCACCCATTGGGACACTAGATTAACAAAATTCGTTTAAGTTAATGCTGTAGGTTACATACATTTAGTATCGGTGTAATTATGACATTATATAGTAATATAATTTAATGAAGATGCTCGTTTCTCAGTTTTTCCGTGATGTCTAGTAAGTTATTTTATCGCTGAAACAGTCTATTTATTAGGTCAAGAACTTGATGTGATAAGTAAAATTGTGTCGAAACATGGTTTGCTCGATAACTTGTTTATATAATAATATTTAAATTATTTAAGTGAGTACACATAGGATCTTATCTTAACGGTACGTTTTTCATATTTGTTTTATAATTGTTGTAGCAAAATAATGTGAAATATGTACTTTGGAATTTGTCATATTATAGAACGACGTTTACAGAATGCGAAAATTTAAAGATTTAGTACGTCTATTATATGGAAAATCAGCTCTCATCTAGGAAAATATCGATATTTATAATAAAATAAATTTATTGCGACTGTTCAGTAAGAAGGAATGAAGTGACGTTTCGTTATTATTTTTACCTATTATGCAAAATTTGTGATGAGATGAGATACGTAAATGTTAAACTGTAATACTAAAACAAATAATCCACCAACTTACAATTATATTCAGTTTGATCAATTAGTTCATTTTAGGTATACTGTACCGAGTACTGCATTTTCCCTACTGATTTAAACACTAAATACCTGCTATATTTAACTAAAGAGAATTAAGAGCTTAGAATAATAATTAGACGATTTATAGATTTCAAGGTAACCAAATCATTTATATTGCAGGATCCAAAAATCCTTATACTCGATGAAGCTACCTCAGCGTTGGACACTTATTCGGAATATTTAGTGGACAAAGCACTGAAAGAGATCAGTAGAGATCGCACGGTGTTGACTATAGCTCACAGATTGAGTACGATTCAGTCGGCTGACGAGGTAGCGGTTATAGGAGATGGCGTTATAGTAGAGAAGGGCACCTATAACGAACTAATGGCGAAACCAGACGGTTACTTTAAAGAACTGATCGCACACCAAGCGTTCACCAGTTCAAAGCCTAAAAATGCAACTGACGTACAAAACAGCTAATATAAGGACACTATATTTTATTATATTTAAAACAGGTAAGTAAATTAAAGGTTTATTGTGAACGAAAAATAGTTTTTCCACAGATAAATTACTATCGCTTGTATGTAACCCTATGCATACATACCTATGTTATTTTTTGACAGACCATTTAAAATATGCTTTTTATAAAAGAAATAAAAGTAACTGGTGTCAACTTTCTTAAATATGCTATTATATAATATTGTTACTATAATCGTTTTTAATGTTGTAATATGTTACATACATTTGTATGAATTTTATGGAATACAACTTTTTTATTTACTTGATGGATAATTTATTTTATTTTATATGAAATAAAAAAAAAGAATTTAGTACTATATTGAAAATGTTCAAACTTAATAATAAGGTGAAAATCTACACAAAGAAGTGCACGTATTATTAAATTATTTCATAAATTTTCTTTTCTTATATTTTATGAATGTTTCCTTGAACATCCAATTAATCTAATTATTCGTTTAATTTAAATAAATATTTTATTAATGGTGCAAATGTATATATTCAATTTATTACAAGTGATACATGTGTACGTATGCGCAATAACGATTGCACAGTTTGATTATCTAAATTAGCTCGATGAGACAATGGATGCAATCAAAGAGCTTCATCGAACTTTGGATCTTAATACATACTCGTACATGTGTTTATTTATATACCGTTAATATATTTTAACTTATTTTTTTTCTTATGATATTAAATATACTATTATGACTATTATGTACTATTGTTTATAAACAAAGTTGTTACAAACATACGATTGTTTTTTTTTTAACTTTTAGACATGCGAGTTATAGAGTTCAATACGTGATTTATCATTCATGTATAATAAAATTTGTAGCGTGTGCTTCGTACAGAGTATAACGGGTAATGGAATATTTAAATTTAGAGGAGTAAATGATTGTTGTTATTTTACCAATTTTTTGTTTCATTTACCTGTTAAGTTTCATTTATAAATATTTTTATGTAAATTTTTTATATAAATATTTATTCTTAAATAATAATATAACTTGTAAATATATGTACTATTAATTAAATAAAAGATGTTTTAAGAAATTTAGGATTTCGCCAAACTTATCATAAATCACACTAGGAACAAAACTTATCATAAATCCCCCTCTCTGCTTTGCAAAATAAAATTTTGAATATTTAATAAAGGTAATATTAGATTTTGTAAAAGAATCGCTAGTAGAAAAAGGGTTAGTAAAAACTACTTTTTAATGTACCTATCGTCAGTTAACAAAAGTGGATACATACCTTAGATTTATATGGCATAGTTTCTTTGGATTATTAAACGGACCTTGCCCTGTGACGCGACGCGGAGTGCGCGCCAAAACATAAACGAAGCGACGGCGGCGAACATTTACCCGCTAACGTTTCGCGTGAAAACATTGCGAGCGGAAGTATGTCTCATTTGAAAATATTACGCGGGAATCTAGCGCGCCAAATTATAAACGGCTTAAAACAGCAACAATGCAAAAAAAGGGAAATTTTCTTGGTTGATAGAAAATTAAATAGTACTTTGTCTACAAAATCTGCCACAGTGCTAGAACATAATGTGTTGAGTTCACCTCACGGTGAAATCACGGTTGGAAAGGAAAATTTAACAGAATATGTCTTCAAAGACATCGATAAGTGGATGGACGCTCCCTGTGTGGTAAGTACTTGTTTATTTTAAATAATGTTTATATTTTCAATTTTTTCTATTTTATAATTGGTTCATATTTGTGGTGCCTACTATCTATCTATCTTGCACAACATGGCCCTAAACCTATAATCAGGTCAATTAAATCGTTTGTTTTCATGATCATTTTGGGTACAAAGTTCACTAAATACGTATAATCGCGGATGTAGTCTCCGGCTACGATAGGAGAATATAAATAGAAATTGAAGGTTGAAGTTACCTGAAGTTGGCACGACTGAAATATGCATAAAATGATATATAATATTATTAAATTAATTAATATTCCGACACAATTAATTAAATAATTTAAATAATTAAATCTAGACAAAATCTAATTCTATTATAATATTTAAATATAATAAAATATTACTTTGCATATCAATTTCAATATTATTAAAGTAAATGTAAATTTAAATTACGCTGTAGACAAAAAATGTATTTCAGAAGCCACGTAGCAATTCCATGCAAGATAATTATTTATTTTCTTTTTGTTAATTAAAAAGATACATAGTACGGTGATATTGTATAACGATTATATTGTATAATTAGTAGTTTAGGTCCCACTTAAGATAGTGTGTAGGTAAACTGTACATAGGGGTGTCCAAGAAGTAAGACGAATATGAATTTGGCGACATTTTGTACATGTAATGGAACATCAGTTAATCCTGTGGCGGTCGTGATATTTTCAAGACTCCTGTCCTATAAGATTCCCATTAAAAGTACTTATGGTGGTTTGATATTTATATTCGTCGTAGAGAATGTCGTCGTAGATCAACATATAACAAGTAATAAGAAGTTATCTAGCCCTATAGTAGTTATTGTAGACAAAATACTCGGACGTAATACATTGATGAACGCATTGCTCAATGCTCCACCGCTTTGGGTGGTCCTATGGGGTAAATAATTTTTCATATATATAAATGGAAGATAAGTAAAAAATTCAGAATTTTCATGAATAATTGTAAATTCTATAGCACTATAATAAAAAAAATCATATTCTACATGTATATTTTTCAATCATAAAATTTTATTGTTTACATTTTAAATTTACTTGTGAATAAAATACTAATTGATTAAAGTTTTATAAATATTAAAATATTGCAGAAAATTCATATTGCAGGAATTTTATTACATTAAAAATAAATCAAAATAACAAAAATATCAAAAGTTGTAGTCGCGGTATTGTAAGAAATTTTGACGAAACCGAATATGGTATAACCAAACAACCAACCAACCAAAAAACCAAAGTAAAAAATTTTAAAATTTATTAAATCTTCTTGAGTTTGTTTAATACCTTACTTTTAAAATACCTATACCAAATATTCATTCAATATCGATTTATTTAACAAAGTAACATTTGTTTTTCTCTTGTAATATGCCTATAAATAAAATTTATAGAGTCAAACTACAACGGTCAAGATCATCGAGTCTCTTGCCAAATAATGTATAATGCCTAAAAATACATTAACACGTTTGTTTGTTTATCAAATGAAAAATCAATTAAATCAATCAACTTTTATTGTTTTAAAACAAAAATATATGCGAATTAGTAATAATTAATTTGTCTGTTTTTTTATTGTTTACTTACCAATACAAAATTGATCAACGGATTGAGCTTAGTATATAGCATTAAAATTCAGTTAACACTAAAATATATGCAGTATATACCTTAAAGAAAAAAATTTTACTTAATATTTTTCAGACATGCGGTGCGTCGGGGCGTTCGTACGATTATGGTATGATGCGTTTGATGATAGAGAGATGCGCGTGCGCACTATCTGGATATATGAAACTAGCACCTGGAGAAAGAATAGGGCTTATTCTTCCTAATATTCCTGAATTCGTAGTCTTAATACATGGCGCTATGAGGGCGGGTCTTATAGTGACTTTTGCTAACCCTTTATACACAGCAGGTATGTAAAATAGAATATATATAACTGAAATAATTTATATATAAGTAATTAATTAATCAATATACCTTCGCTTTTTTAATCAATTTTTTAAATGTAATCAAAGGTAACAACCGTTTTAATTTAAGTAATTTAAAAATGGTAACCAGTTTAAGTATAATTTTGAGATATATTAGGTGATAATAATTCATTTTTGAATTAATATTAACTTGGTAGTAACGATATATACATATAAAGAAAGAGAGAGAGAAATTTCAGAGACGCTGCACTTTATTTTGTTACTGGAGCAAGGAAATGAGACCTAGATAGGTAGGCCTAGGTCTGGGACGACGAAATACCAAACATAAGTCAAACGACCCGGGACTTATAATTGACAGTAAAAGCGTTTCTACGATTTTCCATGTAGTATCTTTAAATTTTCGCGACAAGAAAACAAAGGCCGCACTCCATGAGATTTCCAAATGATCTAGGAAAGGCAGACCAACCAGATGTCAAAAGAACTTGGATTTGCGACAATTTTCTAACATCACGTCTAAATTGGCCTTTCCTGATATACGATAGGCTTAAGCTTACACCGTACACGCTGGGATAGTGTTACAGATATAGTTTATTATATTTTATTATTTAGATATAGTAAAATTTGTTTCATCAATTCCTTTCAAGAACATATTTCGAAGGCGGCATTAATTGGCGTACCTAGAGCATTTTCTAGGGGTCTCTAGTTATAAAAAAAATGATAAAAAAAATCGTGTAGTAAATATATATCGCACCGTTTTTAAACTTCTTAAGTAAAGTGATATAGTCAAAAACCGCGGGACTTTTTTGTCTCCTTTTATATTCCAATATGGTAAATTGTAAATTTACAATCATTTACGAACATTTCATTCCCAAGGCGTGTCCCAACTTATGAAATCATTAATAATAACCTTTAACACACAAACGTCTTTTCACAATCCTTTTAAATTGTTTTGTAATAAAATACTATACTATTATTAACTCTATTGTGTTGTTTAATTTACTAAATTCCAATTATATAGCATAATTTGTAGCTTAAATATTATTTGATTTGACGGTCTACGTACAAGTTAGTGACACATTAACACATAACAAGAAATTCCAGACTATTCTACAATTCGATAATCACACATCGCTTGTAACGTTAGTCGGATTAACGCGGCTGGTAATATATAAGTATAAATAAATTTCCCTAATTCCCTGCCAAATTTCATAAGTGTAGGTCAACAGGAAGTACCAATGAAGTACAAGTGAATTTTCTGTGCTTCAAGTGTTATGTGTTCCATTTTACCTTTTGAAATTCTGAACCCTAAAATTTATATATTATTTTATAATGAATTATTTTAAATCCTAATTTACAGAGGAGGTGCGACGTCAATTCACCGATTGCAATGTAAAAGCGATCGCAACTATTGAAATGTTTATGCCCGTAGCCCAAGAAGTGAGCAAGTCACTTAAAGACTATAAGGGCACTATCTGGGTTGGAGGTGTTGACGATAAGACAAAAGGTAAAAGAAACTTAACATAATAAATATTATTGTAATTTATATAGGACACTACATAATTAATATATTTTAAATAATATTTTCTCAAGCAACGAGATATTTTACGAATGCTTTATTTTAACAAATGTGAGCAGTACTCGCGCACCCACGGCTCCGTACCAATTTCATAACTATAGGTATTCCACTGAGGAAAATTCTACTTACTTATGGATTCAAATTTAAAATATTCATTATGCAAATAGACTTTTACAAGCACTTTTGAATCGTATAATAAACATGTCATGTTCAGAATTCAATTATTAGATAGATAGATAGAGAGTAGATATTAGAACTTAATTATAATGTTGCTACACTAAAGATAATTAAAAAATAATAAAAATATCATAATTTTATCTTAATATTTTAGATATTTATGGATTAAAGTCACTTTTAATGGCCGACCACAATGCCGACCTGCCAGATCTTAACTGTGACGATGTTTGTCTTATTCCTTACTCCAGCGGCACTACTGGGCTTCCCAAAGGAGTTATGTTGACACACAAGAATTTAGTTACAAATATTAAACAAGTACAAGCACCAAAGCTAATGAAATATGAGGGAGAAATGGGTAAGATTTTCAAGAAGTAAATTGATAGTGATAATCACAATTATAAGTAAATTATAATAAAATTGAAGTATCGGGTTGTGATTTCAAAATAACTGTGATGTTTCATGTGCAGTCTTTTTTGTATTTTGAGTAACGTGTTTTATTTACTTGTTAAAATACAAAACAAATTATTTGTGTGTCTTTCTGTTTGTCCGAGATAATCTTCTGAACAGTTGAACTAATTATAAAGTGGTTTCCTGAAATTCCCGGGATCGGGAGTATGCGGAAAGAACCATTTTGACCAAATATTTTTTCTGTTAAATATGCGACAGCTATAATGCCAAGAACTTTAACGTACAATAGTTTGAGTGACTAACAATGTAGATAACTTAAACTAAAACTAAAATAATCAACTAATGTTAACTAAATACGCTTAAAGAATATGACATAAATAATCGTAGCGCAAATCCGTGAGTCGGCCGCTAGTATATATAATGATGTTCTTAGTATAAGATTTTAAATTATTAATTTTGCCTCAATTTTCAGGTAAAGGTGATGTTGTTTTAACTGTTCCACCATTTTTCCATATTTATGGTTTTAATGGAATTCTTAACTACAATCTCACTCTTGGATATCACGTAGTCTCCATTCCTAAGTAAGTGCCTGTATGATAATCTATATGTCGATAAAAAAAATTTAGTACCCCAAAAGAAGGAAACGGGACCCTTATAGGGTCACTTTGTTGTCTGTCTGTCTGTCAAGACTATTTTCTCAAAATCACGGAGAGGAACCAAGCTGAAATGACTGTCAAATATTCAAGTCGATAACCTCTCGGAGTACCGGAAAAGTCAATGAAGACAAAATATATGATCGTTTATACTTAAACTAACTTTTTTGATTTTGTATGAAAATCGCCGCGTAAACGAAGCCTACCGGGGACTTCCCGTTGACTTAGAGTTATGAAATTTGGCAGTAAGTTGGAACTTACGTATAGTACAAAGTATAAACAAAATAAAACAAAGGTAAAAATACGAAAATTGGAAATTCAAGAAAAATACCATTACAAAGTTATAACGTAGTTCATTTCATACAAAATGAGTGCATACAACCGCAGATTTAAGTCAACTCTAATTAGTTGTACTTCATTGACCTAGCCTTATTATTACATAGAAAAATTCTAAATTGATAATTTATATGTTTAGCATAGTATGAAACTATTACAAACTTATATTTGTTAATCGTTTCAATACAAAATGAGAGAATACGGTTGTATTTAAGTTAAGCTTGTGAATTTTATAAGTTGTATTTTCTTCAGCAAAATAGGTACAGAACCTCGGTGCGCGAGTAGTGCTCGCACTATACCGATATTATTATAATATAATATAGTAAATTTCTGAATGTACTTGGAATGGAACCAATTGGTGCTATTTGTTAGGTCTAAATCTCAGCAGACAAAACTATAATAATTATACATTTCGTTCGCAGATTCACACCAGAAGATTATATCAAATGCTTAGAAGAATATCGACCTGTGACCCTTTTCGTGGTGCCATCGTTACTCGCCTTCTTAGCCACACATCCCGCCGTCAGCAAGAAACACTTGGATTCGGTTACCACCATAATGGTGGGCGCCGCCCCCACCACGGACAGCATGTTGGAGAAGTTTCTGTTAAAATGCGACAAGTCAAAGGATGATATTAAGTTACTTCAAGGTTTGTTTTTTGTTCTTATTAATTATTAACTTGTAACTTCTTTTTGCCGTCCTTTTACCTCGTCCACGTGTGCCCCGTGACAGGCTACGGTATGACGGAGAGCTCGCCGGTGACGCTGCTGACGCCCTACCGCTACCCGCACGGCAAGGTGGGGTCGGCGGGGCAGCTGGTGCCGGGCACGGGCGCGCGCGTGCAGGCGCTGGCCGGCGACCGCGCGCTGCCGCCGCACCGCCCCGGCGAGCTGCTGCTGCGCGGCCCGCAGGTACCATTAATTAAATTATATTATTTTGAAGGCCGCATAGTTTTGAACTCGTTAATATATAGAATATTTATCCCACATATCTTTATTTTGTCACTTGGTATGAAATTAATAGACAACGGGTACTAGGACTGCATAAGTGGACGGTGCTGATAATGATAATTTAATTAGCCATATTGTTTTCTAATATTATATAATATAATATTTTGTATATAATTCTCTGGCAGTATAATTTTGAATTCGTTGGTATAAAATGTAAAAAAATATCAGTCATATATAACATATTTTTAACTACCTTGTTTTGTCACTCATTAGAAATCATATTGTCAGTTGAACAAGATTACAGAATTGTAAAATAAATAATAAATTGACAATTAACATTTACTTTTAATGTCAGGTGATGAAAGGCTACTGGAACAACGAGAAGGCGACTAAAGAGACTATAGACAGCGAGGGCTGGCTGCACACCGGCGACGTCGCGTACTACGACGAGGACCACTACTTCTATATAGTTGACCGCACTAAAGAACTTATCAAAGTGAAGGGCAATCAGGTAGACAGGTCTCCTATTTAACAATTAATAATCTAGCTATTTAATAATTTACCGTTTTATATGTAGATGTCAATATAATCAGACACCTTTTTCACTGTCACAATATATACGGTCGAACAACATTATCAGAGTCGAAAGTTAATTTCAAAGACGATTCGCCCGCTAAGTAAACTGAATCGCGTTCGTTTTGAAATTTATTAACTACGACATCACATCCCTTTATACATATTTATATTATTTGTAAAACTTCTACGTTAAAACTTATTTTAATATATCTTTGGAGTAAATTATAATATTCATAAAATAATAGATAATAATCTAGAATAAGAAATATATTAGTTATAAATATTGAAATCAACTAAATTTTAAATCTAAAAAAAATCCCTTAGTATTTGTGTAACATTTAAAAATAAATATAATTTCAGGTATCACCTACTGAAATAGAAAGTGTTATAATGGAGCAATCAGAAGTAGCAGATGTCGCAGTAGTCGGAATGCCGGACTCTTTGGCCGGTGAGGTCCCGAAAGCGTTCGTCGTTTTAAAACCTAACCAGAAACTGACTGAGAAACAAGTTTATGATCTTGTCGCCCAAAAACTAACAAGATACAAACATTTGGAAGGAGGTGTTGTATTCGTTAGTTCCATACCAAGAAATGCCGCTGGGAAAATATTAAGGAACGAACTTAAAGTGCTGGGAGGAAAGAAATAAGTCACTACCATTAGGTATCTATATCGATAATAAGTTGTAAATAATATATTTTGTTTGTTAAAATTCATTGTAAGAATGATTTTATTGTTGAATAATAGTGAGTTGTATAGCTTAGACTGATTATATATAATAATATTAGAAAATTATAATTTGTGCACATTAGATAGGTAACTCCTGTTATGATATCTCTACTGACTTATATATAATTTAAATTAATTACTATGAAAAATATTAATACCTACACTTTTTATTTTTTATCAGTTTTATGTAGATTACCTAAGAGTACACATAATCTTTAGTCGTAATATAATATTTAGTACCAAAAGAAAAACGGAACCCATATAGGATCTCTTTATCAGTTGTATCAAAGTGAAATTAATAAATACCCAAGTCTACAGTCCCTTGGGTACAGAAAATAACAAACTTCCAAGCCATCCATCCATCACAAGATACAGTGATAGAGTGCATAAGTTGTACTTACCGTTGATCTACTACTACTAAATACTAACTACTAAGCGGTAACATGACCTATAGATATATATACCTTGTAACTTTTCTATTACATATTTTATAAATTGTACTTAAAACAATCATGTTAGACATGTTATTCAGAACATTGATACTTATAGCAACAGAAAATGAATTTTATACTTAATAAGTTAATGCAAACAAATCATATACTTTAATCCATTACTTACATTTCCTTGTTATCTAATTTTAGTAAATGTTGTAGAGTGAATGTTCTGTGCAATAAAAATATTATATCTCTATTAAACTTGTTTTTTATTTTTACCTTTATGACATACGCTGCGCTATTAATTAGCTAAATAAGTGAATATTAAGTTTTATTTATTTTCATTCAATGCACATCCAAGAAGTTAATTTACATATTGGGACTGGGAGAGCATTTTAATTAGAATAAATGAAGAGACTGATTACTGATTTTTCAATTAATTTATAATTTAAAGTAATAAATCTATTATTAGTAACATAATATGTCAATTATAGACAACTACAATAAGTCTTAAAAAATCTAATGTGTTTCAATCTTAAAATATGCTATTAACTTAACTTATCAAAGTTTAGAATAATAAATTGTATAAAAGCTTAGTTTTTATAGTTTTTTATCTGCATTGTCACAACTATTTATTTCAAAATAAAAAAAAAATATGCAACTTGATTGAAATTGATATTCTTAAATTCAAAGAACATTTATATTTTATGGATTAGTAACTATTTAATTTATTGTATTAGTACTTCTTTAGTAACGGCATCAACAGCAGTTGCATTTTCTTTTTCATCTTTTTCACTGCTCCCCTTATTTGTAGAACTAACATTTTGTTGCTCCATATCTATTGGTAACTCTGATTTTACATCTGAAATAGAATAATTATCAGATTCAATTTTAGATGGAGGTGTATTTTCAATCTTTGATTCTTTTTTGTTAGACTCATCAGTATCTAAAGTTTCACTTTTACTGTCTATTTGAGTTTCTTCTTGAATATCAATGTGATCATCTTCTTTAGGAGAATTACTATTGCCATCTGTATTATCACTTGATGAAGAGCTTTCCTCACTAGATAATATATCAATAGTTTCCTTCCTTTCAATTTCTTCTATACTTGGTTGAGAACTAATTTTATCCACTAAAACTTGACTAATGCTTGTATCTTGAGTTTTCAATTTTACTGCTTCTTCCTTGCTTTTAAGGTCCTGTGATTGTTCAAGTAATTGTTGCTCTGTCATTTCAGCATCAACAACTTTTATTTCTGGTATTGCTACTATTTGATGTGATATATCAGATTTCATTTCTACATCCTCTTTAGAATCAGATGGCAATTTTAAGGAGCTGACATTATTCTTAGTATCTTCGCTTGTTGATGCCACAGCTGGAGGTGCATCTTTTGAGGATTGATTAGATTCATCATTTGTTTCTGTAACATTCAATTCTGGAGGAGTAACTGATTCATATTGTGCGACTGGTTTATCTTGTATTTCCATGGAAGTGTCGTTTTTAGCTTGTAATCGAGCTTCTAAATCGTCAACTGAAATATGAGCGTCAGATGACCCTGGTTGAGGTTCAGAGTTCTGCCGAGACCCACTACTTTCCTTCCAAGTCATATCTTCCATCTCAACATCAACATTATATTCGGAATTATTGTCTGAGCCATTAACAATTGGCTCAATAGGCTCTCCATTTTCTGGTTCTGGATGACGATAGCCAGGTTCCCGCGTGCTTACGACTAAAATGTTCTTTTCGATTGCTCTCATGAATTTATCTACGCGGTTGTACTGTTTACGTGGGTATGTTAGAAGCTCACAAATTCTTTGTACAGTAAAGGGTGCAGAGGTAAAAGAATCTAGTCGTTCTAATAAACCATTTTTCATAATATCGTAGTTAAAAGTATCAACATTTGGATATGGCGGGATATCTATACCTGGGCTAGTTTCATAAAAGTCTGTTAAAACATTGAGGAGTTTTTCTTTGAACAAACTTTTTACAAGAGCCCACTGATAGACGGGGTCACCGGTACGCGCCACATACGCTAAATAATCGTTTAATTCTTGTGGTATGGTTTTTGGTTTACGTTTTGAAAATTCTTCAAGGAATTGAAATATTTCTTCAGCATTTTCCATTCTTATTATTGCTAACAAAAAATTACGTTAACAGTTTACCAAACAATAAAGCAACAGAGTACAGACCACTAATATTTACAATTTAGTGAAGACTGAAGACTTAACTCCACAGACAATTGTTAATATTCTAACTTACAGTCTAGAGATAATTATTTCATGAGAAAACAGTAATTATTAAAAAGTTAAATTTTAAAAGCACACAATAATACTTAAATATTAATTTCATTTCTTTAGTTTTAGTTAATTTATTTAATACTTCACTTATAATACTTTTACTATGGGGTGTATACCTGAGAAGTACCAACTCAGTAAAACAGTCCGCTAAAAATGAGTCTTTTGGGTAGCGCCACAGTCGCAAGTGGAAGGATTTTAATTGACGATGTAAACAATGCGCTCTCGAAAGTAGTACATTGGTTTAGTGTTAATAAACTACTATTAAATAGTACAAAAACTAAATGTATACTTTTTCGAACACTTCACACGAAAATTGTCAAAGCCAATGTACTATTGAATGGTGAAGTCGCGGTTCCTGTTGATTCTACAGTATTCTTGGTGTCATCATAGACTCTAAATTACTATGGGGGGCCTCATATTGATGGATTGGCGAATAGACTCAGCTCAGCAGCTTTTGCGGTTAAAAAAATTAGATCGTTAATTGATATAGAAACGGCTCGCCTTGTTTACCTTAGCTACTTTCATAGTATTATGTCTTATGGCATTATACTTTGGGAGTTCTGCAGCTGCGATCAATTTAGTTTTTGTCCTGCAGAAGAGAGCTATTCGTTCAATCGATAACTTAAGCCTTAAAGAATCTTTTAGAGACAAATTTAAAGAAATGAATATATTGACAGTTGTGTCTCAATATATCCTCGAAAATGTTTTATATGTAAAAAAAATATTAATGATTTTACAAAACTTGGCGATGTACACAATATTAATACTAGAAATAATCCGCAATTCCTTCATGGGACAGTGTGTGTGTTTTACAATTTAAAAAAATAGTGAAAGGACTTTTGTGTGTTAAATGTTATTACCTAATCAATGATTTCGTAAATGACAACACACCTTGGGAATGAAATGCTCGCTCCAGTCTATCTGAAGCGTATCATTGTCAACAATGACTAATTCTATAATTGTAAACGACTATATAAAAAAAAAGTCCCGCTAAGTTTTTTGCGCCGGTTCTTCTCAGGTCTGAGGCATTAACTTTAGTGAACCGATGGTAATGTGTTTGACGTTCAAAAAACGAATCATGTATTCTTACTTTGAATAAAATTATTTGAATTTGAATTACAGCGACTAGTCGAACAGGATAAATAAAAACCATAAATCCTCCATAAATTGTACAAAAGAATAAATACAGAATATTTCATTAAGCGTATATTATCTGATGTAGTGATCTATTTTAACATAAGGTAAAAATGTAGAGTAAAATGTTATAAATGTTATAGACGATAATAATTGTCATAAGCCAAAAGCCTAAAAATGGCCTTTAATATAAATTGTTCTGTCAATGTCATTTATTTTGACAGCTTGAAATCCAGATTTTCTTATTTAACAAAAAAACTTATGAATTTGGGAATAAATAAGGAATTTCATACTTAAAAGTACTTTTTGAAACTTAAAATGAATACTTTAATAAGAAGAAACTTAGTACCACTTTGTAGTTCGACTTTCAAAATATCGTCTCGATTATTTGCGGATGCGGATGCAGCTATAAATGAAAAAATTGACAAAATAGTGAAAAACAATAAAGTAGTGGTTTTCATGAAAGGTATACCAGACGCTCCCCGGTGTGGATTTAGTAATGCAGTGGTTCAGATAATGAGGATGCACGCTGTACCATATGAAAGTCACGATGTTTTATCTGATGAGAACCTTAGGCAAGGTTGGTATATCCCTAAAAATTATATAACGTGTGTTTATATTTATATGTAAAAACGAACTGGCAGTGGCAATAATAATTTTCAAAACTAAATTCACTTATTATGGCGAAATAAATATCTATTATGGAATATAACAATTCCACTGAATACTTTTTGCTTACTTTTATGTAATTTTTATTACTTTACTACACAAATCACTTAAATTATTTTATTTCCAGGAATTAAGGAATATTCAAATTGGCCTACGATTCCGCAAGTGTTCATCAATGGAGATTTTGTTGGTGGTTGTGACATAATGCTACAAATGCACCAGTCAGGAGAGCTTGTAGAAGAACTTAAAAAAGTTGGTATCAAAAGTGCTCTATTAACAGCAGAGGAAATAAAGAAAGAAGAAAGCAAATAATGTTAAGTTAATAATTATATGATTTTAAAATAAATTTTGTGTTAGGCTTTATAGGAATGGTTTATGTAAAATTTGGTCTGTAATAGAATTATTATGACAATTCTTATTGTATTCATTTGTAATGTCATTTGAAATGTATGTTGATGCTTAACTTCTTATAATATAAGCTCAATCTATGACAGAGCACTTCTCATTTAAGTACTCTTTTTCATAATTAAAATTAAACTAGTGAAACTTTAGTGAAATCCAATATATAACCTTAAGAAACTAGCATTGTGTAAATACCCAACAGACTATTAAAGCAATATTTTTTTGGCAATTTTGTTTATTATTATAATTAATAGCATTATAATTTTTGTTACTATAATTTAGAAAATGTCTATACATAAAAATATAGAATATTCAAAAAGTAAATAAAAGAGATAATTGTTTAAGAGTTCTTTATTAATTAGCTGTACATTCGAGTTAGTATACTTTTTGGGCACATAATTCATTCTTAATCTACATACTGCTGCTTCCTCATAGTAAAATTGGTTGATTTAACAACACAGTCAATATTAAAAGACAAAAATATGGCAGATCATTTATTTAGAGTACTCATTTTAAAATACTCTTACAAACGATTATCATACAAAAATGACATTCAGATGATAAATAAATAGATGCAGGCAAGTTATGGCGATTTATGATAATAAATAATTTGTGTGACACTTCCCTGCATTTATAAGTTCTTAAATGTAATATGTTAAATGTCCCTACCAAAGTACAATAATTACTAATGGCAGTTATTAAAAAAAAAATCAAACTTGTATAAATAATGTTTGCTTAATAAATAAATAATATATAACAAAACATTCTTACAATGTGAACGAGTCTCATTTTGGTGTCACACATTAGCTGAGCCTAACATTAGCACCATCTTTAACTTACAAATAATCAATTTGTGACTTTCCCCATAATTTCATACAAAGATAAAAAATCCTAACTCTAGTATATAAATAGTATAGTTAAAATACACATATTCCTTCTGATTTGAGCCAAAAGTGGGTAAGAGTGAGAACATGGTAGGAAAGTTAATGGCATTTTTTGGTTTTAAGATTGCACATTTTAATACAGAACTGTTAGGTCTAGGTTGGCACAAAAATTGTTTTACATTAAATTGACCTGGTTAGGGCGAGAGTGGGTCAAAATAAGAAAATAATTTTTGTGTTGTTATATCAGAGGACGTCCGCCGCGTCCCGTCGAGCCTCGCCGAGTCTCTGATGATGTCTGTTGGTATCTGATAATGACTGATTGACCTGTATCTGAATAAATATAACATTAGCTTACAGCAATTATAATCTAAATAAGTAGAATGGAATATAATTCTTTTTGTTTATTTCGTAGGCGACCAACCAACGAATTTTGGCACAAGACAATAACATTTAGGCTGGGTACTCGCCAAATTTTTGATATTTTATTATTAGCTGCAATCGTCTTTTTAAAAGGTGAACGATGCTGTGCTGTTTGTAGTAGAATAGTCGTAACATATGAAGTTGCATTGATTGTGGGTTCAAATTATAACCTCATTAGCACACAGACTTACAAATTACATTTAGGTAAGAGTTCTGCTACAAAAAAAAATCATAGATATTTTTTGTAAATAAAAAAAATAGAACAGTATAATTATATATAATAGCCATTATATATAATTATACTGTTGAAACTTATTTCTTAGGATTTTGATGACTGATAAGAGGAAAATAAAAAAAGTATAGGAATTATGTTTTCTTGTCCTAGAGCAGATAACATAGGCAGAGTTGAACAAAATACTGACTACTAGTAGTAGCTTAGGCATGGGCTGGTACGGATGCTACCTATAGGTCGGTCTCGCCGTAGAGCGCGGTGGAGAAGGCCATGTAGTCGAGCGCGTGCGGCGGCGCGTTGGGGCCGCGGTAGGGCGGCATGCGCGCCACGCAGTACTCCGCCTGGTCGGGCGGCAGCTCGCGGCGCAGCTCGTCCGCCGTTATGTACGGCTGCGGGATTCAAACAGGAAAAGTAGTGTCACGACACTGTTCTTTGTTATCGGGACGATTTTTTAAATTCTGCGAATTGAATATCGGAACTTTGTCTAACAGCGAGGAAATGAAAACTATAGACTAATCTTACTAATTCATAATAAAAATTTAAAAACAGATTACAATATTCAGAGATCATTGAAATGATCATTTAAATAAGAATAATTATTATATAATACAAAAGATAAACCCGCATACCTTATCACCAGCCAAGATCCTGAAGCTGTCGATGACCTGCTCGGCGGTGTCGGTGTCGGTGGACTCCCGCGTCATGAAGTCCAGGAACGCGTCGAACGAGACGTAGCCTGCGGATTTTGTTAGTTTTGCTCAAGATTAAGACGTTGTTAGAGTATCTATTCAAAAATCGTATGTAAGTTAATATATAGATAAAGTAATTTAAAATTAAGAATCTTAGTATACACATGAAATCCTAGTGTCAAAACGTTTTATCCTATATATAAAGATCCTATCCTATAGATAAAAATATCCTATAGATAAAAATAATTGGAATATCATCATTTATTTTACCTGCGATATGGATGGAAATAACTAAAAGTTGTGTTACATACACAGACATGACGTGACGCGTGACATACTCAGCAGAAAAAAAGAAACTACTAACATGGGGTAATACATATCCTAAGCTTTTATCCATGAATCGACGATACGTTATTTCTTTTAATAAGAATGTGTAGTTTAACGACAAAGCTCTTAAGTAAAACAATCTGTAGTTCCTGAGATAAATAATATTAGTATAGAAGTTTAAATTAAATTACCGGTATTATTGGGATCTACAACGGCCAATATGCGTTGGAAGTCGAGCTCTCCCTGACGGTCCTTGCCGATGCTGTAGCCGAGAGACACTAAGCAAGACTTCAGCTCTTCTGGCGCTAGACGACCTGGTTTGTGATATAACGTTTGTTGTAGTATGATTTAGTCAAGTAAGATCTGCTTATTTAGTTTAGTAAATAGACTAATATTAATTGGGTCAAACTTTGGGTTACAATGGATTCATGTATTTCTTTTAAATTATTAGTTATAATTTTTTTTATATAATAATTATAATGTTTTAATTATGAAATATTTATAATAATTATAATGTCCATTATAATTTTTCGTTAAACATAATTATTTAACTTTGACATACAAATAAACGCAAACAGACTAACCAGTGCGATTCTTGTCAAAGTGATTGAACGAAGAGCGGAACTCGGTCAGCTGTTCTTGCGTAATGCCCTTCGAGTCGCGCGTGAGGATTTGGTTCTCGACTTCGTTGATGGTGCGGTTGATGGACGTCAGCAGCTGCTCCCAGCCCACGCGCAGCGTCTCCATCGTGTATTGAGAATACCTGCGGAAGTGGCTAGTTGTATTAAATATGTTTCTTGGCTCTAGACATACAATTGGATGTCTAAAGAATCTTGAAACGGCACACTTAAGTAAAAAATATAGAGTCCTATTACCTACCAAATGAACCGAAAAGAAAGTAAGAAAGAGTTTTTTTTTGCCTTAAAATATAACAAACGTGGGTATTTTATGAAGAGATCTGGCACTAACAAGCAAAACGTCATAGGTATTAAAGTATTGTAAATAGAACTAAACCTGTTCTCGAATATCATGCCCTCCTGCACGGCCTGGTGAATGCGCTCCAGCTCCTCAATGTGCGGCTTGTACGCGTACACGCCCGCCTCGTACTCCTTCAGCCGGTGCAGCTGGTCCTCTAACGAGCCCTGGAGGAACTCTTATATTAGCTCACTTCTCATTTTTGCATGTCAATATGGCATTACAGTCACATTTGAAGTGTCACATTCGATACTTAGGTCCAAATAACCCAGTATAAAAATACTAAATTTGATTCAATCGATAACTGTATTTTACATATAATGTATTTAAATTTAAGATTTTTTCAATTTCACGCAATATGACAGAGTCGCAGCTCTGCGGTCGATAATAATAATCTATGACACCGTAACGAGGTGGCTGCTATTTCACGTATTTAAAATACTGATAAAGATTTAAAAACTTTGATATAAATTAAAAAATATTTGCAGACCTGCAGGCCCATGCCGATGGCGGTGACGGCGTCCATCTGGCGCTCAATCCAGGGCCCCACGGCGTTGGCCTTCTCCGCGAACTGGCGCCGCAGCGTCTCGTTGCTCTGCTGCTTGCGGAGCTCCGCCGCGAGCGTGGCGTCGCGCTGCGGCACCAGCTGGCGCACGTCCGACCACTTGCGGTTGAGCTCCTGCACGCGGCGGCAATGCATCCGTCTTATTATTATATCACATTTTTCTTTAATTTAAATTATGAATCTGTTTTTTTGTGATTTTTTTTTAAACAACATACTAAGAGAAGAAAAATATTTAAAATACGCCAACGTAATGTATCTGTGGCAAAAAGTATTACCGAACTTTCGATAGTTGCACTGTTTTTGTTAGGTACGTTTCACACTGAAAAATATGTGTTTTTCATCTACACGTTTTATTCTAACTTTCTTTCCAGTATCGCACGCTCTGTTCGTCGCTTTCAACTCGAATTCGAGGCATTATATTTGAGTGGCGGAACTCAACGCCGCGCTTTATCTAACCTCAGCGGAAAAATTAATTATTGACACAAATGATTATGATAATGATAATATCATTGCGTTTGCAGTCGGACGCTGCCCCACATGCCAGAATGATCCCAATCAAAATCAAATATAGTAGCAAAGAAATATAAATACAGTAAAATAAACTTATAATATATAAAATACAAACATGAGCAGTAAGAGCAGTGTACGGGTTCTCCAATCCACCAGGAATCTGGTGCTGTTTCACAATAGATTCGACCTGGTGTACCAGGTTCACGATCGCCTGGTATTCCTTGTCAGCTTCTCCCAAGGTGGCCTTGAAGCGCGCGTGAGCGTCCATCAGTCCGGAGATCTCTTCGATGGTGTGGACGATGAACATGTCTACAAGGTCCTCGCGAGTGCCATCCAGCCTGGTGGAAATTAAACAATATTTAGTTAGTTTAGTTTTGTTCACAATTATTTTTGTTATATATTTTTAGAAAAAAAGTATGTAATGGGGTAATAACAGGGATTATTTTTTATATCTGCCAATCTTTTTTATCATAAATTTTTCTAATATAACGACAATATATAATGTGATCATTTTAACAAGTTTATTAGTGGTTAAATAATTTTTAAAATTTGAAAGTGGTTCCCAGATGAAGTAGCTATGTGTGCCAAGGAGTGTCGAGGCGGTCCCTCGTACCTCGCGCCGCGTGTCGGTGCCGAGTAACAGTCAACACTCACCAGTTGTTGAAGGGCGCGGCGCGCTTGGCGAACTCCAGATGCAGCACGTCGATCTGCTCGAGCACGCGCTCCGCGTCGTCGAGCGCGAGGCGGCGGCGCTGCGTGAGCGCGCCGAGGCGGTCCCACTGCCCGCAGATGCGCTGGCAGCGCGCGTTCACTGACGCCACCTCGTGGTATTCTAGGGTGCTGTAAATATATAAAATCAAACATACATAGGCGTGTACATAATTATTCACATATTATACTCTCTGAGATTCTCTCTCTCTCTCTTATTTGTACTGAATATCATATTGGTATTAAATTTAATGTTTTTAGGTATAATTTATTTTGTGTGAAATAATAAATACTTATTTATGATATTTTTTTCTATTCAAAATAAAATAAATTCAATACTATTTTTTCTACGTAATGCTCTATTTTGATGTTTTATTTTATGATTTACTACATAGCTTTTTTATAACTTATATAAGTAAAGTCTGTCTCACTTCAGCTCCTGAGCGATAGCCGCGATCTGTTCCACGCGGTCCTGGTGCGCCGCTAAGTCGGATTCAAATGCCTCGTGCTTCTTCTTCAACGCCTTGATGTCGTACAACTTGCATTGCCTGAAATCCTGTGACTGAAGCATTTCTTCTTTTCCTGTACAAATAAATAGTGATAATAGTTATAAGTATCTATTTGAAAGAAAAAATACTTACGAATAATCCGAAAAACAAAGTACACATTCTTGACTAAATAAAAGGACTGTGAATTTGTAGTGCTTTAATAATTAGAATAAAAAAAGTAACGAGACATCACAAGCTTGACGTGACAGGTATGAATTAATATTATGTTTGTATATTGAGATCCAAAATTGTTTTAAACATTGTAATATTAGTGAGTGAGTCAGCACTAGCATACAACGGTATTTTGATTACCATTTATTATTCTATTTGGTCCTTCGAGCCAGATTTATTACAAAATTGTTAAATATTAAAAGATAAATTGATATTATTCACAGGTTCATTATAAATTACCTCTGGTCCAGTCTTCATGGATATCGGCCTTGTGCTTGAACTTCTGAGCAAGATATTCGAGACGCTCAAGGCGCATCATTTCGCTTAAGAGCCATTCTTCGAATGCCTTTTCAGCAATTTCAAGACCCTTCCATGCTTGAGCGATGTCCTAAATAGAATAAATAAGAAATACTTTGTTTCATTTTCATTGCACACGTTAATCACATGTAGCAGGACAGGACCTTCATCAACTTGCCTATCTATGTGTCAAGTAATGTAAGACCTTACAACGCTTGTTCTAAACTTTTAAGACTTAGGATCTGATGATAATACAATATTTTGATAGATTATATGATTTCGTATAATGCTATGCTAAAAAACCATGATGATTACAAGGAAATACTTGTTTAAAGTATTTTTTTTAGTTTAAAGCATGTTTCTTTATTTTCAGTTGTGATGATATTTTAGCTTTACGCTTTCTTTCTAGCTTTCCTTGATATACATACGATGTACGCAGAGAAAACTTGATAAATTCTCCAGTATATTAAAAATATGATTAAATATGTGATACTTACAGAAACCATCTTGCCTTCGGTGGGCATGTAGGCGGGGCGGTTACTGAGGCGCAGTTTAGTTTGTAGGGTGTTAAAGTTGGTCTCCAATTTGGCCTTCTGCTCTACACGTGGTGGCTTGTGTTTACGCCTGAAAAAGTATATGTTCCTTACGTGTATGTTTTTATTTTTGTGTATCTCCACCGCCTTTAGAAAAATAGGAATTAGGCACTGTAGACCTATCTCCAACACACCATTCCGCATTATATTCGCATTCCAACCAGCCAGAGGATAATACGAATTAGGGATAATACGAACAACCATACATATGTTTTATAACTTTTTGATAGATATGATGATAGAAATATATACATACCTATAAGTACGGTAGTCCTCGAGTTTTTTCTGGCAACCGGCAAGCGAGTTGTCGGTTTGGCGGCTGTTGAGCCACGGCATTGTGCGCCGGATCCAGTCCAATAACTAGACGTAAATATAAAACAAAATAAATATTACACATTATACAAGTCGTCAGCCACTTTTAGCTGGACTAAAGTCCCCCCGAACGAGAAGTCATAAATGAATTCTATATTATTTTCATTTTTCGTAATCTCCCGTTTTTGTGTACCGTTGAAACAAAGTTAAGACCTTTTGTGACCTTGTGTGAAGAGTTGAAATAAGGTTATAAGGGAAGAATTTCTTTTACAAGTTCATTTATTGACATTTCCTATATTGACAAATCAATTGACTATTAGCAAATATTTGCATGTGTTACTCAATTGACCCAATACACTGTTTAAACCGAATTGGGTTCTGTTGATATGACAGATATATGTACTTTAATTTAATATATTTCTAACCTCGCTTCTCTATGGGCTCCAATGGTATGTAATATAAGCCCTAAATAGACCCTAAAATATTTCAAAATACTCAGTTATATTTCCTACTCTCTAAGGACCATCCACCGATATACCAAATTCTAATTCTGCCTAAGTCTATCAATCACTCAATGAGTAACAGATAAATTCTAGTGACGATAATAATAACATGTTTTTTATTTTACGCTAAAAGAATTGGCTATGTACTTTATACTGTATATACTTACGTCGCTGGCGAGACGTTCGTACTCTTCCATAAGGCGTTCGTTCTCCTGGTTGACTTTGAGAACTTTGCAAATGCGATTGGCGGCAGTTTCAGCCTGGCAAATAGAAGAGCTTTAAACACCTAAACTAAAACTTTACTTTTATTATGTACTTATTGTATAAGTTGTTTGTAAAGTGTATAAGTGTGTGTATGAGAACAATATATTATTAATAATAATACATATATTGAAAAACTCTTGTTTAACAATTCATTTAATTTTTTAAAGTATTAAGTTAATATTGTACTTTGAGTCAATTTTATATACCCTTTTAAACATAATTAAAATAGTTGTTAATGAATGAATGATTTCACATATTTAAGTATGATGTGTATTGTAGAGTCATTATGATAATTTATCATTTAAGTGTAGATCGGTGTTTGAAATTAAAACAAAACATAAAAGCACACGTTAGAAACGAACCTTCTGCGCGCCTGAGAAGCAATGGTAGTATGAAGATACGTAGGTCATGACGGCGCGCTCGTCCGGCATCGCCGTATTCTGCAGATCTAGCGCGCAAGCGACACGGGGTTAGTTCATGCGGTTCATACAAATGTATGGGACGTTTGTATTTTGTGGGACTTTTTATATGTATTTGTATGTTTTAAAGTGTTGAATCGTTAGAAATATTGTTTGAATTGTCTATTCTTAATAGAGACGAGATTAACTATATTTTATTATGCCTATATAAATAATTAATCAGTTTAATTTATGAATCATACGAGTTTTCCAGTTGTTACATGAAACCAGTTACCCATTCAATGTATGGGTATATCTCATTATAGGAAAGTGTGTCAAATTTACTTGAATTCTCTTTTCTTATTTGACTTAAATGAATAATTATAAAATGATTTATAGTTTTTTTTTCAAAATTGATTTCTTTATATTTGTGTATAAGTTTTAGTAGTTACATAAATAGTGCTACAACAAACATGTCATCTCTATTGTTATGAAAATTCAATATTTTATTTATTATCAGCATATTCTAGCCGTGATATCTTATCAAGGTCGTTGATGATTTGACATAATCTAAATTATGACGATAGTAATCTCAGACTGACGACTTCTACATTATTTTTATTATTTGAATAATAGTTTTTTATAATAATAATGTACACATGTATGTAGACATAATTGATTACCGCATATGTATTATTTATATTATCATATAAAGTGCATATTAGGCTTTTGTAGATAAAGTACGTAACTTTACGCCTAATAATATTTTTTTGAAATGTGATATAAAACGAATAAATAGGTGCTCGTTAAAAAAAAGGGAAAGGAAAGACGAATACAAACATCCCAGGAGTACGGTTTTGGTTTACGTTACCAAAAAGTTAATTACGAAATTAAGCTTAAATACTGTTACTCAAATAATTATCCAACTGCAATAAGTAATAATGTAAATGTATTATCTTGATAGATCTATATATAAATAATTTTCAACAATATGAAATTGGTAGAACTCGAGTAGAGGAGGATGGTTATGGGAGCTTGAAAAATGAAATATAGTAACCAAACGGACAAATGAGTTTGGTATATAGTAAATCAAATGATCCGATGTATATAAACTATAAAGCTAAAAAGTTTTTATGAAAAAGCGTAAGCGTAAAGTAAAGCGACAGATAGAGACACTGCGAGTATTTCACTCATATTTGCCTATTCATAGAGCTCCCATTACCAGTACATGTCCCCTACAAAACACTGCTAACATTCGGATCATGCTATAAGTGACACACAAAGGCGTTAGGGCTCGGGTATCGAATTGTGGCAGCCATTTTGTTTTTTTTATACCTGTTGCGCGCCTTGGAACGCGTGGTAGTAACATGACACATAGGTCATAATGGCGCGTTCGTCCGGCTTTGGCGTGTTTATAAGGTCTGCAATTATACTATAACTGTGATTCATTGTTTACATTTTTAAATATCAGTTTCAGATGCACATTGAATTAATGCAATTTGCAAATGGACTGATACTATAAATCAAAAGTAAAATGTTTTTAAACTAATGTACCTATTTAAGAAATTTAGGTTCTTTATTGTCATATAATTATAAATTTCTATCCATTACTATACAACAAAAATATCATCTGCAACTAATTAATTTGAACTTTAAAATCAAATAAAGCAAAAGTATAATAATAACAAGTAAGTTTACGATTCTTACCGTCGGGGTCCAACATGCGAGGGATATCGAGATACTTCTCGGCAACATCGAACGCGGTGTTCAAGTTCTCCAGAGGGTTGTCCTTAGAAAGCTTGCTGTAATCGATCAGGTCAGGCCTGTGTCTGTGGATAAGAGCGCAGAACGCTAAACCGTCCTTGAATGATAGATGGAAGTTTTGTACATTGACGTTCTTGTAAGGTGCTGTCTTACGCTGGCACCAGAGTAGCAGACCCTCCTGTAAAATAAATTAGCCACTGAGTCATGTATGTCTTAGAAAATGATTAATATTGAATTAAAATAACTCGTAAACGAAAGCTGAATAAACTCAATATAGTAGTTTTAGTTAGTGAGAAAAATCAGTGAGTCATGATTTTTAAGTTCATTCTCATTTACCTTGGCGGTCATTTCTTCAACTGAGATGTCTTGAATGGCGAATCTCAAAATAATCGTCCAGATCATACCGAGTGTCATCTTAAGATTGCCATCAACGATTTCTTCAGCACCAATGGATACTAATTTTACACCTGAAAAGAAGCAAAAAAAACATTTCGTTACGAAATCAATTAAAGATGAATGACGTAGTTAACGTTCTTTCAAACCATTTTATTTATTAATCTGATCACGATACTATATGGTATAAAGTAAATTCAGTAATATGTAGTAAGTGTAGACAGGTGCCTTGACCCATTAGCTCTAAGAATAAGCACCTCCATTAGTTTAGATTGCTAAAGATCATTTGGAAACTATGACTAGAGAGTTAATGATAATATATTTAAGAGGATGTATAGAGCTTTCTAGATTAATATAATGTTTATAATGGTTATTTGTGAAATTTTAATAATAATAAACATTTTAATTGAATATTTTTGGAAAGTATTTTTTATGTTAATAGAATCGCTTAAAAAATGCAAATAAATTGTTTATGGTACCAATAATTCTTTACTGGAATGTACCAAAAAAGTTGTATACAAGAGAGATTTTTGGTCTTTCTTCTTATTGAGCGTCTTATTTTCGAAAACTGACTGATTAAAATGAGTTAACAATTTTGTTAATAAGCTATTTGTTTATATGTAGGTATGTAAATTTTATATTAGGTATCCGCTATAAAATGTATAATATACCGTATTGGCTTTCAAAATCTAGCTATATGTTATCGTTTTTAATTATATATTATTGATATACATGTTTTTTTAATTTTCATATTATGCTAAAACTATCGATGTAATGTGTCATGAGGTTACTCTGCCGCAATGACAATTTGTTGTTAGAGATCTATGTGTTTACATACTACTCGTATAATATTTCATGTTTCATATTTTGTTATTTTCTTTTTGAGTTTTTAATACTCTTTCGAAACAAAAATTTATCAAATCTGCATACCTTTAGATGCGATGAAGTCCAAAGCCTTGTTGACATTGGCTATCTTGTGGAAACGCATTTTGCCGCGGTCGGGCTTGGGCAGGGTTTCGCCGGAGATGACTTCTAATAACAACATGAGTTTCAGGCCATTACGAAAGTCATCTTCGATGTTATCGATGCCGGTACCAGCTTTCCTTAAGTGGCTGTTGCACCATGCTGTGAAAGTCTGAAAATAAAAATAAAATTTGTTATCTACAGTTCTGTTTGTGACGTCAAATGTAGAAGTATTATAAAATATTTTTATCGAATTGTTTTTTTTTTTGAGATAATGTGACCTAGAAACTAGTCAAGAAATAGATGTACCTACTAAAAATATGCATATATTTTTAAATTATTCATAACTAATTCTCTTATATATGTCGACATTCAAATCTACTTAAGAGTAATAGTGATGTCATTATTGAAGTATTTATCTCACTAGTGTTAGTCTTCGAAGAAAATTAGTCTTCAAAAGTAGAAATTGGCATTTATCATTGGCAGTATTCATATATTTATTTTTTTCTAACCTAACCACCGTATTATTTATATTACGTCCATTTAGATACATATACACTCTTGGTGGCAGAACCAAACGCTGTACTTTATTTATTCAGATACTTATACTAAAAACATCTGCACAAAATCTTAAATCGTGACACCGAGTAAAAGTCACTGGTAATTTTTTTTTAACTTAAACGCATAATTATTTCGTGAAAAAATACGAGGCTGCTATAACAAAACGGCGCTTAATCATTACATAAATTTTATTCGCGCTTTAATATATAAATATAATTAATCGACATTTCGCGTTTAAAGCGCAATAACTATAAATAAATGCAGCGTAAGCTTAGCTTTATAGTCCTTTGAACTTTTTTCTGACATATGATTCGTACGCGTAAGTGTCGAGTTTCAACTTTCAAGCACCTGTGTTAAGTTGAATGTAAAATATCGGGAATCCTATTTAAATGCAGCTACTAGTGTCGTTAATCAATACTGCATACGAGGGGACGATGAGGGTCCGACCCCCTGTGTGCGAAATTTGCGATGCTGTTAGATATTATTTGGTAGCACAGTTACTGTTACCTAGAACGTTATGAATAATTTTATTTTATACTTATTTAATTACTTTAAAAAATTGTATACTATATTTTTATATAAAGACTTAAACGTAGAATAACTAATTAATTTAGTTTAAAGTATTATCAAAGATGCAAAAAGTAATATTTTAAAACGAATTTTAAATAATAGACAAGTAAAAACTTGATTTAGGTAAATTGGATGCATAGTTGAAGTTGTTTTTTAAACGAGTTTGAAATTTATTTATTTATACAAATACAAATCTTTTTGTGCTCGAGCCACTTTGTTAAATGCTACTATCTGTGTCGACTATATATATGTACATAATTAAATAAATAACTGGCACCGCTGAATCAAATTGCAGATTTGTTTACCACCTTGTTATTGTTAGGTAAGTAATATAAATCTGTTTATTATTACTACAACAAGATTAGAAGTGTCGGTAAATTCTGAATTATTAATAGCCTATTAAATATTTGTAATAATATGTAGCTATCTCTCCAAATATAAATAAGTACCATATAGAATTATTACAATCGCTTTCACAACAATTCAGCCTACACTTTAATATAAAATTAAATAAAATTACTTAGTTATTAATAAATTAGTGGGTATTCTATTAACATTCAACAATTAAGTATTATATCGTCATATAATAAAGTAAGTATATCCTTAAAGCCGGAACCAAGATCATACCTTTCTTAATCTAATGCTACAATCACGCTTTGGCCTCGTTGTCTTTTACATTGGGTAAGAATGAAAGTTGCAATATTGAAAATAGCTCACAAATGAACTACATTCATAGGTACACGATTTGTTAATGCTGATATGGCAAAAGTCAAACTGAAGCGGTCAAGATTGCATTTTATATGGCTACACCCATATGACTTGGAGAAATCGAAAATAATACTATATTATTTACTTTAGTTACATAATTGCATTTTGGCACACTTGAAATGTATCTAGGTGCAGTGCAGTGGGCTCAAGTTATATTGGGAGGATTGTTTATATACAAAACATAGGCGTTTCTAGAACTTTGTTTCAAACTCGTTTCCGCTATATAAAATTCTATAATTATAAATAGATGGAAAGTTAAATAGATGAGAGTGATATACAAAATATATAAAAAAATGAATAGTATAAGAATTTGTATATATGTCAAATTTCATTTCAAATAACATTACATGGGACTGGACTGGACTAATATATTTGAAAAGATAAGAGTTGGTATTTAAAAAATCTATATAAAGAAAATTATTTACACTTTTAATATATTAAGGTTTGCTAACTTAAATAATCGAAAATGTGAATATTTAAAGTACAACACTTTAGTACAAACATAAAAGTACAGTTTTTGAAATGTTGAAGCAAAAATAGTCAAATCTCTGTAGTAGAGAAGTAATATAAAAGAACATCTTATAATACGTGAAATATAAGCAATATATAGTAGATGATTCATACATCATTAATCTTTAACTTAAATGACTATAAAAAAATCTTAAAAATGTATTTAAAGAGAGCAGAGTAATTTTATTTTATTCTATTTATGTTGTATGTTCTACATGGTATCCCCTAAGTACTAATTCATTTTTTCTTTTTTTTTAGCTTCACGCTGTATCTCGCACATAACAGGGTAGGCAGAGGGAACCGTAGGTTCAAGGAACCTAGCGTTAAGACACTCCGTTCCCCGCTTTCCGCCTTTCAAAGCAATGCGTGTTCAGTGGCGGAACTCAACGCTGAGCTTTTTGCCTTGCTACCAGAGCGAAGAAATGATAATATTTAATTTCTCCTCAAGTGAGAATTGAACCCACAAACCCTCGCCTTCATAGGCACTCAATAATTTTATTTGGTTAACAATAAAGATTAGGTAATAGGTAGGTGCTTACTGTTTGAGTCATCAATATGTATACAAATTTATTCCAATAGAAATTTACTATAAATTAAAAAAAAAACTGTAATATTATTATTTTCCCACCTAATGCAAAAGAAAGATTGTGCATTGAAACGTGTGTGAAGGAAAAGTTTCATGAATATTTATACTTTTATACTGTTACTTTAAAAGCATTACGATTATAGGTTTTAAACAATTTGCCTGGGATGATTATAATTTTCATTTTAAAATGTATTAATTTATAACTAAAAATAAAAATAGCTTTGAGATCTATAAAATGCTCCACAGCTGCACCAGGGGCAGGTGGTCCGCACACTTACACTAGTCGGTTTTACGTAGTTAGGTTCATATTTTGCAAAATACAGGTTTGGTAAATGGCACACCTATGAAATGCAAATGGTAATCATTCGTTCCAAGGCCACTATTGAACTGATAAATTTAATATAATAATAAACTATATAGCAGTTAATTTTTTAAAGCATTGGATCTAACAAATTAGACCGATCTTGTACTCCTATGAAACGATAATACGAATCTGCGCCTGTATCGCGGAAGTCGGTGGTAATAAAATAAATTGATTTATTGCTTAGGTTAACTGTTCACGGACATTGTATTGTAGTAACTTGGATCCTAATATGATATCGTAATATTAAATAATTCTTAAGAAATTTCAATTTTAGCAAGTTTGCTAATAATTGTAATGATTGATGTTAACGAGGCTATTTTCGATTTATATAATAAAACAAGAATCGGAACTTTCCATTGGTGAGTATGTACTTTAAGTACTTAAAAACACAATATATATGTGTAATTCATTGTAAAGCAAAATTACTAATTAAGCAACGGATGCTGTTATCACGTGTGATTAGATGGTGACATATTTTCTTTTGTACCCAATTTATTTTTAAAATTTAACCATGAGTAGGTACGCGGTTTTACTTTTTAACAAAAATAACAATTTTATATTAATACATAAAACAACATACATAATTCATCCTTTGAATATGTTAACAATATTTATTGTAAATTGCAAGTCCATCTTGTCAATAGCTTATTAGGAAATTTGAAAAAAAAAACGTTACAATAGTAATATTACGTAAATGTGTCAGTAATTGATTTTATCATTGAATCTTTTCTAAAACTTCAATTGTTAGGTATACACAAGCCATTCTTCCAAAGTCATGATTCCAAATGCGACAATAAACGTGGCCTTGTCAAAGTAGGTATGTGTTCTACAATATTGTATGTGTGTACGTACAAAATAAAAATTGAGAAATAAAACGTTAACACCGGAACATGTTATCGAACTGCATTCTGACTGCGTATTACATATTATATGAGTCACCATTGAAAGCTTGGCAAAGGGTTGTAGATAATAATACCTGCCATTAATGTATGACCTACAGCAAGCTGTATATTGTCCGTGTCATCAGATTAATGGTGTAAGTAACGGGGACGATTTTTACAGGCATACCCTACAGGTTCGTGGGTAAATATAGATATCTGGACGTTTCTGAGGCCAACATATCAGAACGAGGACAGTTTATGATTCATTAAGCGCCGTGACAGGTTTTATTTGGTGTACAAAATTTATATCGTTGGTCTGTATTTTGACTGAGCATTTTTAAATATTAATGACTTTAGACGAAAACTAGTGAAGATAAAGTCTTCATGGTACACTTATCTGAAGGCTATGTTTTCCATCTTTCAATAGTAAAAATACTTGTAAGGAACGCGTACATTTTATCTTTCCCCACTGCTCCGCTAAAAAAATTCAGTTTAGTTGATGTTAATATTTCATTACTTCTACACGTTAAAAGGATCGTAGACATATTCCTATTTATTTTCTGGATTTATATTATTATTAAAATTAATGTTTTTTCAGAAGAGTTATAAAGTTATTATTAAAAATCATAGAAGTAGTTAAACAACAAAAAGTAAGACATCTGAATATCTCTTAATTAATAAACTACACATGAAAAGGCAGCTGACGTCACGTTTTAGTTAGAGTTAGACAATAAATATTTCCAAAGCACAAATATATGTTACCACAGTGACATGTAACGCAACGTAGTCGCGTTCAGAGAAAATGTCCCTGAGATAATACATAACGCGACCTAGAATGTGAAAATAACCCCGCATCACCTTGCGACTCTCACGGCCAGCGTAGATCTAAAATAAAGCTGCAGGTGTAGAAGTTATTTAGGCATACCAACATTTTAAACCACTGGACTCTTCGACTCAAATATGATGTTGAATACAAGACAACGACTGAAATATAACATTAATCTGTGTATTTACCATATTTATTTGACATTATCCGTACGAAAATTATAAGTATAGACTCTGAATGTCTGTCTCTGAAGTCTAAATAATATTGTGTAAATCTTAATGTTTAATTTCTAAGGGTAATACAGTCTGTCAAATTATTCTACATATCTTGAGTTTCAATTGTTCATGTGTCGACCTTGAAGTAACAAGTAAATTTAGTGCTGCGTTTGATACTGAGTGAATGGTTCATTAGAAACTAAATTTTATTTACGAACGTTAAGAGAAAAGATCGAGACAAACATTCTTATAGTAGCAAAACTTTTTTCGAATGTAATGCAGCATCTTCAAGACAGTGATCGTAAATACTCTATTGTTAGCTTACCTTCAAGTATTGCATAATGCTCGTTTAGAATCAGACCGGCCATTCTTTTAATAATAACATTTGTTTATGAGATCGAATAATATACTGTTGGTCACGAACGGGTGAGTATTATTTATTAAACATAATAGAATAGACACAACATGAGATATCTAGCCTGAAGCCTTTCTGTTTCGTTTTAGTGCATTTATCTTAAATATCTGTTTAAAATATAAAAAAAAAAACAATTTTTGGTTATATGCTGCTGACATTATGTGTACATTAAAGATTCCGAGTTAGATCTTCGTGTAGTGACTTGGTTCCATTCACTTTGGTTCACGGCCACCGATCCGCAAACTTACTCTTAAATGTACCGCTCTAGGATCAAACCTATTCAGCCTGCTGTTGTACATTCTCCCTACATTCAACGGCATGCTGCTGTTGTTGATCGATTCATATCGAATAAATTTTTGTTATTAATGCTTCAATAAGCCGTATTAGCGTAGCCGTAAACGAATTATTTGGCATATCACTAGTTTGGCTTGCAACACTACTTGCTACCTACGGCCTTTATTTATCTATGCGTACAACTGTCTATTAAATTACGTTGATTTATTAGGAATTCGTATTCAATATAACAGCAAAATCAAACAAAATAACCTTCGTAACCACTCTATATTGAAGTGCTCTCATCGATACCTTTTCAATTTGTAATAACTCGGTGGATTGTTATTTGTAATCTAGCGTGAAGACTCGGCCTTTAATGTTATCGGCTAAGTAAAAAAAAATACTTGTTTACTTTAGTCTAAGTAACTACTCTCATGTACTGCCTATGACTACAATAATAAAGCCAGTATTCTTAAATAATAGGATTTTTTTATTTAATACATTTATTTGCTGAATAAAAATCAAAGTTAAGCCGATATTTCTATAAGTAAAAGTTAGTGGATGTCGATGGTAGCATAATCGTTGTAAGCGTCTGTGAAAGACCATACTTAGAAAGTTCGTAAAATGTATATTTTGGTGCTTCAATTAATTACTTTCAATAAATATCCAGTTTCCAGTTATATAGTTGAAGGCAAAGGTGGTTTGCGAAATGAATATTGATTAAGAGAGAAATAGTAGGCGGGGTTTTAATTAACAACGAACTGTTAAATAAATATTTTATTCATCGAATATACTATAAAATACAAAGATTAAAATGACAAATATCGATAGTTACGTTTTACGTATGTGACGCAGATGAGGAATGCCGAATGTGATCAAACTTTCATATACAAAAAGAGTACTTTTCTTATCCATTGACACTGAAACAATTTAAATGATATTCAAACTGACAAGACAATCGGTGATTATATTGATTGATGAGTGCCGGCGGTGGGCGATGTTATTCTAATGATGGAATAATGGTTTTCCAACAACAAATATAATTTACATATGAGCTTATTATTCCGATAAAAGTCTCACTATTTTTAATACAACAAGGATATTGATTAATGTTACATTTCACTCACGAATATTGCTTAGGTGTAGCATAAAGTTTTAAGGTTTTAAATTCCAATGTTATACGAGAAAATGTTTGTATGAATCATGTACAAGTCAGTCGGCCTGATTTAATTTCATACAAAACATTTTTTTTATGGATTAAAAATAATATTAAGTATATCTACAGATTAAATAATTCAACAAATGATATCGGAATAACTGATAAATGACATCATTACAATAATTGTCTTTTAATATGTAACGTACGTAAAGTAAACATCTCTGGTAGTATTTGTTCAATTGAGACCTAATTAATGTAGCCAAGTACAAATAAGAATTTCTACCGTTTCAACAGTTTTCTGCTGTATGCATTTAAACTAATTTAAAAATTGACATCGTATGCAAGAGAGGTGTAAGGCGTACCTACCTAGATGTTGCAAAATGGATTTTTAAAATAGGTACAGTGAAAGGTTTGAAAATATACTGACAAAATATGAAACATACTTCTTCAGCAAAGTTAGTAATAAAATACTAACAAAATTTACTAACAATTATTTTATTAATACCATTTCTCTAGAATGTATAATTACTAAGGTATCTATGGCAATTTATAAAATAGGACTACACCTGCAAGTGTTTCGTTTTGGTCCAACGACAATTTGTATCATTTTGATAAACAATGTCAGGACCGTTAACTGGCATACTTTGAATAGTAAACAAACAAACTAAGTGAAGAGCAGACGTGATAGTATGACACGCGGTCTGATTAAACAGCGATCAACGTACGATAAGTGTTTTTTATTGTGTAATGTAAATGTAAAAATAAAAATAGTTGAGTTTTTGTGCTCACATACATAGACAGTATTTTGGTATTTTAGTGTAATACCTTAGTAATTATTTATTATCCGGTATGTGTGTCCAGTGTAACTGTCTTGTGTGGTTTCAATACCTGAAAAAAAAGAACGATTGTTGTAAATTACAAAAACTATTTAGTAGTCTTTTGTAAAATCTTGTGAAAAAATTGGTGTCGTTGGTAAATGTGCAGAAGTAAAATTTAAAAGTGGATAAAGTGATCTATAGTGTCTTAAGTGTATTGAAAATGGAGGACATAGTCACTAGATTGTTCATGCATGAAATCCTACATAAAAAAACATAATTGGCCTAGCCACTTGAAATATACTCATTATATGTCTATTGTATTATAGATAGTAATATCTCTTGTAAAGGCGCGTGAAAATTCGTCTGAGATATTTTCATCTAACGATGGCTATTATTAAAAATATATCGGGCGTTCGAGTTCTAGAAAAATCGTCTGTTAGCGAGAGTTTCACTCTTAGATCAGAGAGCGGTTGTTAAGGTTTATACTTTAGTCTAGCTAAGAGTTACATTTATAACATTTATCAATCTACTAATATTTGTCATCGGTTTAATCATTTAATGTCAAATATTGTTTCTACATTATTTATATTTTACATGACTTAAATGAAAAAAAAAAAGCAATTTGAACCGAATGAAGTTGTGAAATCTTTAACGCTTATACTAGAATGTATGTGTCAGTCTTAGAAAATACAAGAATGTCTATACCATAGTTATTTCTAAACTGATTACTCACATATTTTTAAATATACGTAATAAACCTCTTTCCGCTCAAGCGATCCCAGTCGAACTATAAATACGGTCCACCTATGATCAAATCTTTTATAAGCAGCACGTACGAATGGAAAATATGCTAAATGTATGGGAAATCTTTGCCCAAAATACATACTGATGCAACAAGTTTGTCATCTATATAAGTCTAGTATTACTGGATAATTAGATATAATACTAAACTATATCCTAGATTAATTAATAATACCAATTGTAATAAAGTAATACATTAACATTAAATATAAATTAAGTAAATACTAAAACATTTTTTTCTTAAATTCGATGGTTGCACGTTCCTACATTTGATATTATGAAATGATTACAATTAATTAATTTTGATCTGCGTTCCCAAAATTATGTCTGAGGGAGACTCAGACATAATTACGTTAGAAAAATACCCAAAAACTAATATAATATATCTTTTTATTATAGATGTATATTTTTTTATTAGAGATTGAAATAATGCTAACGTGACTTGAACGTTCGATTCACACATCGCTGTAAGCGTTATAATGAAAAAATTATGCCAGATATGTTACATTCATATCTATGACTAATATTACAATTTTACATAGTTATGTACCGGCTGCAGTAGGTCACAGTCGCTTTTAAATTTAAACACATTAAAATTAGCTATTGTCACTCTTTTAATGTTTAGACACTGTCCATTATGTTTAGCCTGTTTCACCGATGAGAAATTGTGAATTGATTTTATATTCCGAATACTTTAAGAAATATACATTTTATTTTCAATCCTTATTCCGCATATAAGCAGAGCAGACAGAGAATTTGTCACATTGCATGTTGAAAGGCAGAACTCATCGGCCAGAGCAGGAGAATAAAAATAATAGATACTAGAATATATTTCTATATTTGTAAGTTTTTAATGGCATCACACAAGTAATGATGCTAAAATAAATAGCTATAATATAAGTTGTGATTATATATGTATTTTAATTGATAGAGTGGTTTCACTCCATTTCGTAAGTATTTCATGACGTGTAGAATTATTGACAATAGAGTATGGCTAATATATTTGCACACAATGCAAACTCATAACACTCCCATAGACTGTAAATAGGGTAAGTTAGAGTTTTTGTTTAAAGAAACGGGAGGTCTTACCTATATATTTTAAAGAATACTCTATCAAAAGATTCAGTTTAATTCATTAATAAATATTAAAGTATTACTTATAAAAGTGTATTAAACAATAAAATAATAATATTTCATATAGTTTTACATTATGCATGTGGAATTTTAAATTGTATATTCTTAGAATCTAGTATGGTTAACATAAAGTTAGGAGGTCAAACACGCGTTCCGGTTGAAAGGCAACAATGATCATTTGTATTATCTAGTGCCGTTGCGGTTCATCTATCCGATATACCATGATTAGGTTTAAATTCCCTTGAAGTAACTAATCAAAATTTTAATTTGTCGGCTGTAGAGAATATTGTTAACAAGTTAGGTACAAAAACAATAGTAGTACTTTAAAATTATATAATCTACACGTGCGTGCACTAGAAGTGCAGGAGGATCTTGCCCAACTGCAAATTAGAGTAACGAAAAGAAACAGACATGGATGAACTTAGTAGTTACATACTTAAATTGTAGATATAAAACGTATGAACAAATTTGCTTTTACAAATTAGTGGCTAATTTTAGCTCTCTATCATATCATCTCTGTCTATTTAGACATTATGGTAAAATACATTTTTGTTTAGATAGGTCGGCCTATATGGCGAAGCAATTTGCCGTACAAATACAGAGTGACAATGTAACAAAACAAAAGAGGTGCCCGTGGCACATAGCTAGGACGATAGCTATGTTGGGACATGCTTCGTCATACATATTACATGCACCAAAAAGGATTGTCATGCCATTGCAAAAAGTAAACCATTTAAATATATGAAAGTCGTTTTAAATTCGTTTATGATACGATATAACTTACGTGATTTTAATAATTACCAATGATTTTGACATGCCACTGGCTTGCAGTCAATGAACTAATTAAATGCGAGAAATATGTTTTCCAAATATTTTTTTTAAATATAATAAATAGTCGTGTACATAGTCGTTGTCTTGTAATTTATTGCAATACATTTCTTACGCAATTAACTGTCTGATTTTTTTCTGTGTCTCTTTACAGTAATTGTTTGTTGAAACGTGCATTGTTTTTTAGTCACTAATTAGTGAGTGTGTTACAAAGTAAACAACGGGCTTACCAGCCAAAAAACATTACTTGTACTCAAGATCATTTGGAAAGCCGCCACTTACAGTCATCTATTGTTAAAGTTTCGGTAATCTTTAATACCAAAGTACATATTAGCACATATTAAAAAAGACAGTGGTAATACTTAAAGCCTAAACTCACAATGAATGAGTTTGAGGCGTGTATTGACTGATCGATTGATTTACAATTTTTTTATTATTGACCTTGACGAGGGTGTGTTACTTATAATATAATCTATTTTGTAAAACCTTTATATATCATAAATTATAACAATAAATACTTTTCAACCGATATCATTTTATACATAGGTACTAACTTATTAAATATTCAAAATTGAAATAATGCATACTCTTTCTTCAAAGTGAAAATAGCAAAATTATAGTTTGCAAACAGATGTGAGTTGTTCATGAAAGATTCCAGATTTTTTAGTTTTATAAAACATTTAAATTACTCTAATAACCATAGACACCAGAACCTAGTACGTAAATGTTTTTATAAAGTCATAATTCACTGTAGTCCAAACAAAGTCAAGGTTTTGTAGTTATATTGACGTCTTAAGATTAGTTCTTAGAAGTATTGCGTGAATATTACTTGAATTAAACTACAGTACAATATATAATTAAAGTTATACATTCTAAAATATGATATTTAATTATTAGTAATATTCTAGTTATAATGATAACGATATTTTAGTTTTAGTTACAACGATATTTATAGTACAAATATATTAATTTGTAGGCAAGTGTTCAAATACATACATAATTTGTACATACATAATTTGTATTTCACAAATTATGTATGTACAACGTATGGCTCTCTCAAGCAACCCGCGAATAATCATAATATTTATGTTTAGTTACACTAAGGGCTTTAAGGTTGACCTTTGCTCAGAAACCCTTAAAGAGTTGTAGTAATCCTTTACCAAAGTAAATATGTCAATGAAAGAGTTTACGTGTACAGTTATATAGCTTGTATTGATAAAGAAACCGGCTATAAGCAACAAATAACAGACCATACCCATATATTTCTTTAAGTGATTGTAACTGGTACGTGTGACATACTGTTTTCTGTTTTTTCTATATTTACATGGTTAAATGTATTAAAATATTGACCTTATTAATAGTATTGATAAAAAGAAAATGCTCGCTTAAGTTTATGTATCCATTAGGATGTATTGGGATATAGTATTCACCTAGTCTGTCTTTGGATATCGGGGGCCCATGGATACATGTGAATCAGGCAGAATGTAGGATAAATAATAAGATTATATTGTGTTATTCACAGACCATTAAGGGTCCATATGGGGCTTTGTGGGCCTCCCCACAAACGTGCCAATTGAGCCTTGTCATAAAACAAATAGAATGAAAATTGTAAAATTTATAGAATATGGAACTCTTCAAATTTTAAATATCGGTATAACTTTATAAAAATCTCATTCTTTAATGTTAATTTAATGCAATGTAAATTGACGTGATTCGGAATCTCTCATTTGCCGATATGGCGAAAGCGGTACATGGTGTTTACGGTGCGAGAGGAAAGAATGCAGCATAGCACCGTTGACACCAGCATTACCTAATTTGGAGTCAATCAACTTTAATGTCTTCTTCAGTCATCATTTTAAATTAAAAAACCGTTAAGAAATATTTCAATATATATTTTTAAAGGGACATATATTTTTATATAGGGGGATATATTTTTTATTTTTTAAGGAACAAATACGACGTTAGTTAACAAAATTAAAACAAATATAAAAAAAATGTAGATTAAATGTACACATAAGGTATAACTTTCTTTATTTATATTGTATAGACATGTGCATATAATTTTAATGTATATTTTTAGATTTCACACAAATAATCAACATCACAAAAAATCTATTTAGAGCTTCATAATAATATAGCATATTAAAACATATACCAGGAACATAAAAAAGAAGATATATAACAACTATATTTCTCTTTATATATATCGCCCTACAAATTTTACATTCTTGAGAATATTAAAATGATTTCTCCCTCGTTGATCTATAGTCCACCGCAGGCGCAAAAGGGGGTTCAAACAAATAATAATTCCAAATGTCCCCTCGCAGTTACGACGGCTGCTGGGTTTATCATAGCAGATTATCGCCTGAGATAGAAACTAAAGTGATAAGGACAACAAGATAACGTAAATGCATTTTGTGATAAAAACTTCGGTACGTTATGCGTATTACATTGTGTTTGTGATCCAATAGCACTCGTCAATGTCTATGTACGTATGTATTACGTATTATTGGATGTAAATATAGTATAAACTATTTTCTAATTATAATAGCAAGTGAGTGTAAGCAATTTGCGTAGGTGTGAGGACAGACACAAAAATAGACTTTGGCAACGGTCGACTTGCAATGTGGTGATTTAATCAAAACCCGTCTATCCGTTTCAAATTTGTAAGTTTTATAATTTTTGAACATCGACCAAAGAGACTTGATTTGTCAGATTGAACATTTACTGTAAGTTAATCAAAGGATAGTTGTGACTTGTTTCTGAAATATTTATCATCCTGAATATTTCTCAACTTAGTTCCTTTTCCTCGTGGGTTAGGTTAGAGAAGAAGAAAGAATACACTATATTCAACTTTCAGGTAGTTTTAGGAACATTGCATATTGTTGAAAGCATATATAATTTTCCCTATATTTTATATAAAATAATACAACATATTTATTATTTGAGTTAAAATTAATCCTTAATTTGATCATATAGCTGTTAAGTATATTCCAAAACATCGTATGCTAATAGCAACCAGGTTGAGTAATGATAAGAGAGGTTGATCACACACCTGGGCGTAGGCGGGTCAACTTGCCTCGACTGTTTTGAAATGTACTACTTCAGAGAACTATAGAATAACAAGACAAGCTACGACAATAGATGCATCCTTCTTGTCTGTTTGATCTCCGTATTCCATTTTACGAGGGTTTGTTAGCCTTATGTAGCATTCTTGTGTGAAAGCTCTCGTAAGGTTCAGCTGCAATGTGTAACGTGTTACTCTTTTTGAAATACCGCAGCTTTTATATTTTGTATCTAGTTACCTGTTCTATATATTTAATAGCATCTTCGTATTTATAATAGTTGCATACAATTTTATTATAATTTAAACTTATTGTGACACATTTGGGGTATTATAAGGCTTTAAATAAAGAGAATTTCTCGTTCTATTTATACGTGATTTTACAGTACAAAAATAGTAAAAAGATAAGAACATATTACTATATACTAAATTTATATTGACTACGTGATTGAATACAAGCACGAAGCTATTAATCGAAAATGTAATTCATGTCAAAATTAAACACACATAGCACTTGTAGGAAAGTATTGAATTAAGTAACATGATGAGTATATAATTTAAAGTATCCACATACTTACAACTGTCCGTGGCGAACCGGTCTCTTTGGTGATGTTTGAGACGTGGGTTTTATGTGTAACTATTTACGAAGCATGTCGCTCGAAGTTTTCAAAGAACTCTATAATTAATTTTAATGAAATTATGCTTATCATTATTTTCATTAATCAATGTATTGATGTAATTTGTAATAATAATATTTGATTACAATTGATATGGTAGAAGTTGTTTATTATAATAGATTAATAACCAATAAGACTTTTTAAGCTTCTCTCTTTAACCTATATTTAGCACAGAGGCATACAATCTATTGTCAAGATATATATCTTTAGTAGATGAAATCAACGCTGAGCTTTGTGTTGCCAGAGTAGGGAAATGAAAATAAATAATTCCTTCGAAAAGGAACCGAACCCCTAACCTGTGTTCTCAGTTAGACGCTGTCCCACTGTTCCACGATAGCTTAAGTGGTAATAATATTATCCTAACTTATACATGTAACAAAAACCTCAATACATATAATTATTCACTAAAAATATAGCAATATTTACATATTGATAACACAGGTACCACATAGTTAGAAAGTTACGTTTCTCCAACATTATGTTAATGTATATTCCACTATCACTGTTCGAGTTCAATGTTCAAGGTCGTCAACGTAGGGTGAGGCTTTTAGAAACGGTTTTTGTTTGCTTTATGAGATAATGCATAATATAGCATACGTACTTGATGTTGCAAATACCGTGCCTTATTAACTAACGTAACTAGTTTCTAAAGTGTCTTATTAATTTTATTAAGAAATAATACTGAGTCAGTTAAATAGTAGTCCAGCTCTCAACTATTACAATTCCGGGATTAGATAATATTAGATTAGATTTGGATAGATAATGGACTGAAAAAAGGACTTATAGAATAGAGTATAATATCTATTAGGTAGTAGAGTATAGTGTTTAAAATATAAGTCACTTAAAATATCTAACAATATATGCCGTTTGTAAAATTCGAAAGCTAAGTAGAAAAAATCATAGCAATAATAAAAACTGACAGCTAAAACGAATAGCGAAATCTTTTTTATTTTACAATCTATTAATTGAGCATCGATACTAGAAACATAAATTCCAACAAACTGCCTAAAATTATAATAAGTGAAAGTATTTACATGAATTGGTTACGAGTTTTGGGAGGCAATATATTACGATCCGGTTTTAGCTCGACCTCTGCAAGTGTTTCTACGAATAATTAACAAAATAAAATATACGTCTTTTTAATTTTTTTAGTATCATATCACACACCCAGCGGGAGGTTTGTGGAATAATATTTAAGCTATACAATGTCGTTGATAGCTTTTGTAAGCTACAATATGCACTGCTACTATAGGTGTACTACCTATACTACCTACACTATATATACATCATATGTGCCTTGTAATTTCAAACTGGGACACAGTAATGAACGCACCACTGTTTGGCAGTAAAATATATGCTGAAAGTAGTCTCTATGTACTCTACCTACACGAAAAATATATTGTAAGAATTAAGAAGGCTGGCACTAAAAGGGGACACAAGTTAGTTTATATTAACTTCTTCTTCTTCTTCATTGGAACGCTACTCATTTTACTTTACTGGTTTTATTTTATTTTCCATTTTGAAACTACATAATAATTAATATAAAATATCATTCATAAGAAGACGCTTGTCCTTTCATTTCTACGATAAAAAAAATGTCTCCGTTCTAATTTTAAGTAAACAACGATAACTGCATAGCATTGTGCCTGTATAAAGTTCAGTTGATAGTTTTTGCAGAACCCGTTCGGTTAACAATGCTAAGTGGCTAGGTGTGGGTAGGAACTGTCATAGATAGAACATTAACACCACGGATGTGGTTTCATTTACTTCGTCACGAATCAACTTAAACAAAAGATATTTTTTTTGTTTTCTTTAATTAACGTCATTTATATTTAAGCACATTTATAGGCTAGTATTAAGGATAGTCATTGAATATTGACTAAAGGTAGATTTCACTTTTATACTGTGGAATAGTCATGTAGAAAACACGATATGATCATTATTTAAGTGAAAAGCAAAAACTCGTTTTTATACCGATAAAAAAAGTTTTTATACCGATAATAAAATAATTTACATCTAATGTGTCAAAAAAGTGGATCATATTTTTTTAAATATATGTACTAGCAGCTACAAATAACTGCGTCAAGGCCAGTGTAACTATGTAGCCTTTGAATAACACTTGAAAATCATCGTTGCCATCATCAATCGTTGGGTTAATTAAAAAAATTAATATTCAATCCTCGACCGAGAAGCAATATAAATACCAAGCCAATTTATGATCGATTTTTACAATGCATTTTATGTTGAAGTTGGGAAATTTGCACCATGTTGTTTCGAATGTTTTTGGGCTACTGCCAAAAGCCAGCTAACAGCGACAAGGAAAAAATAGCTGTCACGTGTTACGTAATCATGTGGAACAAGGCACAAGGCGTCAACAATCCGTCAAGCAACGCTAAAAATCTACAAATATATCTTTTTCATATTCACGTATCTTTGCATCTTGCATACTATATAGTGCTTCTTTCTGCATAAACAAGTTCACCACCTCTATAAATGATTGAAATCATACTAATCTATATAGAAAAAATATAAAGTATTGACGATAAGAATAAATAAACTACACACAATGAATGCACTTGCAATGTTTTGAACGTGTAATAAATTTTGGTCAGGATGATAAAATCTGTTTGGTATGTAATGCTTATCGGCAGTCAATGACCTCGGATTCAGGGGAATTATGCGAAAGGTATGCCAAGGTGATAACTTATGTATTTAGTGGTAACAAAGATATTTGTGTTTCGATTCGATATGGATTTAAACTGTAATAAAAATCGTCAATTTTGCAGTATTTTTCTTATTTAGGTGGCTCTTGCGATGATAAAAATACTTTATATTGGCCACTGCATATGAATAACCCAGAACTTTCAAAGTATGTATATATATATTTTTTTTTTAATTTGTGAGTTTAATGCTGTTAGTCCTATTGGCCTTGCACAGCGACACCGGTTGGAAGTATTAATCTTTATATTAATTTCCAAGTATTAAGCTTTGTTACAATATTAACAAATATTAATTATATTAGTATATATTATATTAGTATTAATTTCGAAGTATTAAGCTTTGTTACAATATTAACAAATTATTATCCTTCAAATACATCATACTCATATGAAATACTAATATTTTGATCAACGTTTTTATTTACCAATTATCATTTATGCTTTTCTCAATAATTTGAAACTTTAACTGTCGTTGGAACGGTTAAAGTAATAGGTTGATCAGAAGCTTTCATGTGGAGAGAGTCGTAATAGTTATATGTAAATTAGTAAATTTATTGCTAGTTCCGGGCTCTTCTTCACCACTTTCACGACTGATCATTCTAGCACAGCCAGATGTTATTAATACTACTTTTTTGGTAAAACAACTATTGAAATAAAAAATATCAATTAACATTTCATTCCACAAAATATTTTTATTTTATTTTTATTTTATGATATCTGTCTGTACCATATCTTAAGCAGCTTAACTAATATTTTTTACATATAGCGGTGCCGGTTATAATGTTTACTTGGTGATTAAATTTCTATCAATTCGCGTGACCTTTGCACAAAACGCACAAAATTATGATTCATAATTGCTGGATTCAATAAGCGTCACGTTTTCCTTTTCTGGTGTTGAATAAGGAAAATGGTGTGCTAGTGACCTCCTTGCGGAAGTGCGTTTTTATTGTACGTTGCGCTTATGAGTGGTCGGATAAGTTCTCAGACGCATCTGAAGCTCGACCGCGACATTGACCCGTCAGCCACGTACGGCCAATGCACCGGGGGTTTGTCGCAGGCTCTTTGTTTATATTGCGTTTTTATCCTACGAGACCTGGTGCGCGCCGATCGTTATCCTTTATATCTTACGCAAACACATCTTACGTTGCCGTCTATTGCACTAAAAGTGAAGCTAAAATGAATCGTAATTACTGGCATATAACAAGCTTTTTGTGCAAGTGGAATTTATTTTATTACATTCACACAATTAATACGTACTAGCGTTTTTAAGGTAAAATAATTAAGTATATTGATCAATGATTGGAACCTTGATCGCAATACAATTATTTTCTTTTCTTAATATACCTCTAAAGTATTATTTTTTTTGTTGACGCAGGTAAAAGTGATGTGTAAAGAAATAACTATGTAAATAAAAGTATATACAAAATAGGTTTTACTTAATATATAATTGACAAAATAAATTATTTTGTGACTTCTTCAAATAACCTAGCCCTCTATACTTGAGTGATCTCGTAACTTGTTAATGACATTCCTCTCGTGTTGAGCTCACGGGATGCGTCACAGCATTCGTCACAGAGCTTTAAACCTTCACGTAAATGGCACCTATCTGATGAATTTTCACGTACAATACGAGGCTATAGTTTCCCTGAAACGCCTGTTTCACGGTGACGCAAAGTCAGACGCCCGCGCTTTCAGCGGCGCCTGCGTCGGACCCATTTTAGGACATGACTAACGGAAATTCGATTCCTCTCGCTCCGGCCCGTTCCCGCCCGTGGGATGCGACGTGCACCCGTCTCACTCGCACCAAAAGCTTCAAGAAATCTTTTAATAGTGTCCACGGCCGCGATCTACTTTCAACTTGCGGCGGGAAATTCTAAAATATTATGTGAATTTTCCGATATGTGAATTTCATTTTATTATAAGGATTTTAATAAGTCCTAACTCAACGCTGCTGTAAGAACTATTGTTTCTACCTGGTTCAATGCAACACGATATTTTTTTTTCATAATATAAAATATATAAGTTCATTTTTATTTATTGTTTTTTTATATAATAAGTTATATTACTACAGTGTTAGTTCTAGACTTGGAATATCTAGCTCGTTTATATTCTTAAAGCAGGCGCCATCTAAAAATAGATTCATAATCTGATTTTGTAATAAGCACTATCATTAACGCTTGTTCGTTCTTAAAATAACTTATAATAGTAATTTTTCATAATTAAGGGGGTATTTATTAAAGTTTGCGGTTGACATAAAATTATAAACATAAACACCATAAATATGAGTCACAGACTTGATAACGATATAGTTAACAATTTAATGCGATTTTTGCACGAAATATTTTCGTTTAAGCGTATCTTTACTTGAAATTATTGTGAATATGTCGTTTTAAACTGACCTTTTTCTGTTGTTTCTCCCAAGCCGGGTCTAGTAGACCCTCGCGCTCCCATTCCTCCTCCTGTTCCATGTACCCATCCCCGTACTCATAGTTATTTGTTATCACCCCGTTGTCCATCATCATGGTCACCGCACTGACCGTCGATTTCGATGTTCGTTCGAGCCTATGACCGCGAACTCGTATGTGTTAGTTCGCACCACGCACTGCAACAGGCAGCCGGCCACACGCCCGCTGCAAGGAGACTGGCGCACGAGCGCTGCTAACGGCGGCGTGCGGAATCTTCCAAACGCATTCCGTTTTACGCATGCAGCTGTCAGTGTGACAGTATTTTAATAATATATTTTTTATATCATCAGTCACGCCATCTTGTATAATACTTTTAAAAATAGAACAGGAATTTGTATAAAACTTTATTAATTATCTATAAATAAACTAAACTTACGAATTAACTTAAGAATCTAAAATGAAACATTTATTGTATTTAAAGGAGTTGAAATGTATATAATATCATGTTATAACTTAATATATTCCTTATATGATGTTATAGCTTGTAAATAGTTGTGCTAGTATAACATTGACTTATTTGGTTATAATATTCTAAGATAATTTATTTAAGATTATATATTATGATTTATAAAATATGAGTAAAAAAGTTTTTGACCGATATTTACCAAACTATTTATCGAAACGTTTGTTAGCCAGGTCTAAAATTTGTAATTCTACAGAAATCAATAGATATTCAAAATGGTTTTTAATTAAAACAATTTCAAAATACACAAAAAAAATTTATTCACCACATAAATTTTCTTGCTCACGCAAAATAACAGATATAGATATAATTTAGTATTTCTTGAAGATCCCATTTATTAACATACTTTATAGCAACACCCACGATCACAGGAAGGTTAAAATTTTGGAATAGAAAAGTTATTAACCATATAGCTTGACATGCCATTAATATTCGGTGTTTCTACAAATTAATTATTAAATATTTTATGTGTAATATACGACTATTGAACATAATGGAATAGTTACATATTTGATTCTGCAAAACTGATATAATTAATTTTTTTCATAAATATACAAACAATATGATTTATGTAATCTTATAATAAAAAAAAACATATCAAATTAATAAAAATTATATAAATATATAAAATTATCTAAGAAATATAATTTAATTAATGTAAAAAGTATAGTTGGCACGTTTTGTGAAATATAATACGACATATGTTTTGCCATAAGATTGTCCAATATACAACATTACAAAAACATAGTTAAATGTTAGATACGCTTATTATTTTGTAGGCAATATTCAACAGTAAAGTACACATTTACTTTCTATAGAAGGAAATATGTCACTTGAAGGCTACCATATAAGACATACAATACAAATGAAGATACAATTATAATTAAATTATAACAGTTCATAAATGTTTAAAAAAAATTGTGTAGGTTAATTGTAAAATATTGATATTCTTTATTAAATAGAATTACGGAAATTATTTTCTTTTGTCTTTCATATCTGTAACACATTTTTTCAAATAATAACGTTGATTATTATGAAGATGACACATATCCACTGACGAACAGTTTTAAAAAAATATAGATCTACTTCCTTAGGATAACATTTAATAATTTATATTAATAATACTGACCAAAATATTTTGATTGGTGTTTCTTTATTTTCTAATTGTATTTTTTGTCAGGGCATTTTCAATTTTTGAAAATTACCAATATAATATTTAAAAAATATAAATGATGTCGAAAATAATAAATAATCCATATATTTAATAGATATATACATAATAGGTATTTAAAAACAAAAAAGCAAAATATACAAAGTCAATGTGTAATACAGGTTAACAACGATGGTAATTACAATTTAAGACCTAAGATTAGACTTTCTACAACATTTGGTTCAGAAATATTGTAACAATTTACATGTCGCACTAGTCAACATGTACCCTTAGTGGAAGATGTGAGTGCACCTACTCTAAAATTTATTTAAATTTTCATATATGTATCCATAGAAATTGCAGTCTGTTCCTCATAACGTTTTTATAATTCAATACAAAGCAAGCACAGACTGTATACTTTTGTATGTATCGTGAACATAACATTTTCTATATTCTTATAATTAAAAAAGTAACCTAGTAGTATTCTATAAGACATTGAAGTGAATTAATCTTCGACTCCTGTACTTAATTTAGGCAAAACAATTATAAATAAAAATAAATATTACATCAATATATTGTAAAATATTAAAAAGAAACAGGTATACATTAAAATTTACGAACACATACATAGATATAAGCTGTCACATCATTATTCTTAAACAATGTACTAGGTTAACATATTATTTAATGACATATATTGGGACATTTATTAACACGTAAACACATATTTTATATATTCTACAACATGGTAATAGGAAAATACCGAGAGATTTCATTGTAATACATGTCTCATATATTTCTCACAGTTATTCAACACAGATATATAATTTGGTAAAAAGTAACAATGGAGATATAGTTATAATATTTATATTTTGGAAATTTTGACATCCATTCAAGGTAAACACTACAATGTAGGCACACAAAGGTATAATGGGAAATTTAAAGCTTCACTTGTAGAATAAAATATATATATATAAGTTGTAAATATTGTACATTTAATATATAAGATTGTGCGAATCACAGGAGAGGAGAGCATTTATATTCAACTACAACGACGACAATGAATACAAATAACTAAATGTGTTGTATCTTTCGTATAGCAAACTCACATCACAAACGGTATAGTAATATTTAATATAAAGTTTCAACCCATACTTAAAGTACTGTGGTTTTGCTTACGAAAGATAAGCTAAAACAAGGATAGTAACCTTCCTACAGCAGTTAGAAAGACACTTGAGATTCAACTACACATTGTATTCTACACAAACATAAGTCAATTGTCATGTATTTTTATGATCAAGTAGAGTAGACTTATAGAGTATGCTTATAGAGTAATGTAACATTATACATCTAACATTTAGAATTCGATTACATGTGGTAATAATAATAATATATTTATCTTTAGTCAGCAGTCAGTCATTTATTCGCATGCCGTCATCTAAAAGCAGTTAATTTGCATGGATCTTACCAAGGACTCTAAACAGTAAACACATAACGTGGTAAACAACGTTTAAAGGTAGAAGATGCATCCAAAGTCTAATTAATATAATGAGCAAACTGATTCCGCTATTTAGTGAACTGTCAGGGCGGATATTTTTCTTTTTTTATATTTATGTTGTATTTATGTTTATATTTATGTTGTAAAATATAATTAAACAAATCCCCAGGCCATGACGTGCCCTATTTAGCTATTCCCAAAATCACAAAAGTTAGACATCTTTTATCGTAATAAATGCTTCAATAATAGCAAACGTCGGTTTGTTTATTAATTTGCTACATACATTTTCAATCTTGGTACCAAAAATAGAGATGATTATACTGAACACGTCTAGCTAGATGTAAAAAATATAGGTATCAATGCACAACAACAAGGATATACTCGAGAAGTTAACAAATATTTCTCGTACCTACTAAAGTACATCTATAACAATAATACTTCTGAAGGCGTCAACAAACCACGATGAGAAGAACCCAATCTATCGTAATCTATCTAATACACTGATAACCTTCACAGCTCTATTATATTCCATAGTCGAAACTTTCGAATTCGGAATACCTTGAATCCTGCTTTTGCAGTCTTTGCTGACATGCTTCTAAATAATCTTCTTGGATTCTATACATTCCCGAGTTTGCCTGATACATTAGTGTTTCTAAGATGCGTTCATTTTTAATCGCTTTAGAAGGTAGGACCACTTTAATGAGTTCTTGTGGTGATATTCTGTACAGTTTCAAGTCCCTCGCTAATCTATCCATAATGCATTTAAACTCATTTTTGGCATCAGTCTTATTGGCAGATTTAGATTTGATTTTATTACGGGCCCAGCCTAGCATAGCTTCAAATTTCCTTACCTCAGGTACCTCGAGGTTTCTGCACATTATCATTTGTACCATTGATTCTGAGAGGTTAAGGAACTCTGGAGTTTGGAATAGAGCATATGCTCTTTGCTCTATAAAGGCCAATATCATATTTACTAATTCCGATGCTGATGTATAGCGCCAATAGTAATTTTCCAGTGATATCAGCATGGTGCACACCTGTGTTGAGAAATCATATAAGGATGAAGTTTTCATACATAAGCTATTACAGATAATTTCGATTTTGTGATCGTGCGAAACTCAATTTGGCTAAGTATTATAAACCAAATATTGGAAATGACTTCTTTAAAAAGGTAAATGTTCATTTAATTTAATGTTACATGGTATCACTACTCACCACTTCTATTCTTAGGAACTGCTTGGCGTGATGGAAACAAGCCTGTAATAGTTCAGGGAGGTCGTAATGCTCTGCTGCACAGATTAGTCCCGGTATTGAAGCGCACGTGAGCGGGCAACTGCCCGTGTGAAGATAATCGAGCAGAATCCTGAATGTCTCCGGGTCAAATTCAATTATTGAGAACTGGAAGCAAGTAAACATAATTCATTTTACTTTCTTTTCTAACTTTTTAAACTAAACAGGATTAACGAAAAGTAAAAGTGCCTACCTCAGTTTGAGCAAGCTTAGCGCGGTCTACCTTTTGTGCATCTGCACAAACTGATAAACGCGGGACCCCGAGTGCTGCATTTTTATCCTTGTCCTTGTCTTTGATTTCTTTGTCTAAAATTATATTAAAAAAATATTGGAATATAATTTGCAACGTTATATTGAGATGTAATATTTTATCATTAAAATTATTTATTGTATTTACTTGAACAATCTTGAGAGCTCGCCCATTTCTTTTTATCATCAGCGTTGAGTTGTGAATGTTGCTTTCGTATAGAGCGTCCCCAACCTGCTGTGATAGTACCTAAGCGAGAGAATGCTCTCTTTACCATCGGAGAACTTGGTACACTTTTTGGCCTAAAAATGTTTGAATATTAATATAACAAATTATTAATACGCATTTTTTGCTATTTGCGTGAAAAAATATTTTTAAAATATAATTTATAAAACATGCTTATCGAAAATAAGATAAATTAGTCTTCACCTTGGTGATTCAATATCAGGTACTTGAAGAAAGTTACTGCTTTTCTGCCTAGCGGGTGTAGGAGAGAGTAGCGTAGGGGCCGGTCTTGCGAGCAACTCAGCTACTGGCACTTGAGGTGATCCAAATCCAGTTTGTATACCATAAAGCATTTCTTGGAATACTCTGTAAAATAGTCATAAATATGAGACATTTTAAAATGATAACCAATCAATAGGATTAACCAATAAATTACAAAAGTAAAATTATATAAACACTGATGTTTTTATTATAGATACATTGAAAGTAAATGGTTGAACTAACCTACTCCTGACTCCTAGAATAGCTCGTACGCCAATGAACTTAGTTTTCTGCTTTGATTGACCCACTAGGAACACCACATCGAAGAGTTGGGCATTTTGAGCAGAATTTAGCTCATTGTTCAAAAATACTCTCGTAAAATCTTTGGCTAGTTGATCGTAGTCCTCAAATTGATCTCTAACCGAATCCAAAAGTGGTGATGATGGTCTCATGTGTCCGATGGGCCGCCAAGATCCTGTAGAAAATTGTCAAAAATAAATTGAATTACCGCTAAGCTTACAGTTTTCATGTTACTTATTATGTTAGAATTATACACAATATATATGTTTCAATGTATATTAATATAATGATGTACGTATTATAGTAGAAAAAATGTGTACTGGAATAAATTATTTATTTCAGTGTTAGTGACACTCATCTATTTTTAGAGGCAATTCAACACATCACTAACACTTGTTTTGAGTTTTCACGCCAAAAGCGATCTTAGGTGATAAAAATTGTTGTTTGGTTTTTGCCAAGTTTTTTAATAAGTAAAATTGGCCTTTAGTATTTTGGTCTATATATAACTTGTGATAGTGTATGAACTAATAATACTATTACACATGGTAGAAGTATATGTAATTTTGGGATTTCAAATATAATATCGAAAACAAGATTTGAAACATTTTATGACCTCTTCTATAAGGTTTTGGTATTTGTCCGGTTTCAGCATGATTTTGCAAATTGGCAACAATATCTTCAAGCATTTGACTTCTTGTGCGTTCTTGCATTCTTGCAAATTTAGGCGCTGAATATGACGCTCGTTCCCCATTCACTATTTTTGTGAGCAACCATTCTCTGTAATGAAAACAGTGATGAATTTTAGTAACGAAATTTACTTTTAAGAATTTATTATAACAAGATGTAGGGAATTGGCATTATGTATAATCTTGTCATATGACAAGAGCTATAGTTTTTTATTATCTAAAAAAGGAAAAGCCTCAATAAAATGGGTTTCTCTATATAGAATAATCATTTGATTATTCCAACAGCCAGGAAGCTCAATAACTCTCAAAAGCACCTGAACATGGCTCCTTTGTCAAACACACTCTGCTCCCACAAGTAGGGCTTGTACGCACCCACTTCGTCTCGAGTCACCACCGACACTTCATACCTAGTGGGCCGCCTTTTAATTTTAGGTGACACCCGCACTGAAATTCAAAGAAAAATCAAATATACCGCCTAGATGAAATGTTGCATAAAAAATGATAATTTTCATTTGTATACATTTTTTTTCTTAAATAGTATTACTCAAAAAATATATTTATATGTTCTTCAAGCTGCGTCGAAATTCTTATATGTTTTTTACAACTTATTACGTTATAATCATCTCTGTCGGGAGATTTTTACAAATTTCGGCTACCCAAAGATAATTACAAATAACAGCAGCTTGAAGTTGACCACTAAGCCACATGGCGTAGTAGTCAGAACGTTTGCACGGTTTCCATGAGGCGTAGGTACAATAGTAGGTAGTAGGTACGTTCAAATTTTTATATGTTTTCTCGAAGTATTTTTCTATCCTTAGCATGGATTAAAATTTTAAAAATAATTTAAAAAATATTATACGTGGTATTCGCTAAAATTCGGAGCCCAGGGTACGTCTCTAAGTGCACTTTACTTTTATTATTAATACTTTACTTTTACTATTAATAAAAACTATTTTTTTTAATGTTTAGACTTTTTTATAATTAATAAGAGGCTTAGAAGTAAAAAATACCTATAGTGAATGATAGATGTGAATATAATTATTAACTAAATCTATGTATAATATCTATAAAATAACATAAGTAAATTCGTACATTTGTATTAAATTGTAGATAAGTAGATACGGTATTATAAAAAAAAATGCATGCGTACAAAGTACACATATCAGAAGTAAAACTTCTTTGGCAAACTAATTTCAATCTCGTTTATATTTACACTAATCTAAAGCTTTAAATTTTTAAATTTTAGAGAGGATGGAAAAAGAAGATATGTTAGGAATCTAAAGAACTAATTCACTTAATTTAAATAATAAAAGTATCGTAAATTAATACAGATATTTAATTTAATTTTCTTAATTTAGAGATTTTAATTTATTAAATTAATAATTGATTGTTATTTAGTATTAATTAATGTATTTGTAGGATCTCCATAGGTAACCTGATGGGTATCGTGTTATATTGCCATAAATTTTACTCTCATGGCGCACAAAGAAGTTTTACTTCAATAGCCAAAACAAACTTCAAAACTGTACCTTCCCTATATGTACGAGTACATACATTAACAAACTACATAGATAAAATACTTAATGAACAAAAATAAGGCACTATTCGCCCCTACGAATTTTGAAAAGTTCCGTTCGATTTCCCTAAGATGTCGTCATCACATCCTGGTTTCCGTATCATGTTCCGTATCATTCCATATCAAACATATAGTTAAATTGAGAAACCTCCACCTTTTTTGAAGTCGGTTAAAGACACTTAATTAATCCCATATTTTGGTACGATTGGTACATACAAAGTTACTGTAGCTTGCTCAAATATTCGCAATAAGTCAATATATAATATAATTAAATTTCATTGCCTTTAGAGTTTCGCGCTTTGAAAGCCAAATCAGGATTTATTGATCGTAAGACGTTTATTGGATGTTTCAAAATTCGAATTATTTATTTCTGATATGCAAATATGCGTTTACAAAAGTAAAAAGTGCTTATATTTTTCCTAGTTCAGTTTAAGAAATTATTTTGAAAATTTAACTTTTTTAATAGCTATTAAATTTGCGTAAAGATCATTTATGTGGATGAAGACCGTAAGTAAATAAAATATTCTTTGTTTTACACCAATTACTACTTATAGGTATATGGAATTTTTATTTCTTTATATATTAAGCTAGATATTATTTTCTTTTTTCGTTATTTTTTTTATATATTATTTTATATATTATCTTTCTCTCTTTTTCTTTCTCTTAGGGAAGATGAGAGAATACGCTGGTTAAATGGAGAGGAGTGTACTGAGACCAGAATAGCCGGTAAGCAAAACTTCACTTGAAAAGAAGAACACTTAAATACGCTCCAGCTTATTTAATTGTTCAAAAAAACAGCAATTAGAATAATCAAAATTGTGTATTAGGAGAGATTGTGCCAGAACTTAAGTATTACATAACTTACCTAATATAAATGTATGTAAGAAATGGCTTTTAATACAAGCAGGTGAAAAGGCTGTGTTGTCCGCCTCCAGAAACACGACACACACTATATCGTTACCAATGTGACGTTTTCTTTGTAATTTCTGAGCGTCATGCTTTTCATATGGCAAAAGGGTTGACACGTGAAACATAATTTCTATGCTCCTCCAGTTTGTATATACGGAGTATAGTCCAGTTAGATCGTGTACAGTATCTAAACCACCCTTATATTTATCGAAACCTGAAATTATAATAATATGTTTTTGCATAACATTAGCGAAAAAATGCGGCTAAGAAGGGATTAGACGAAGTGGATATATAGATTTGCTTAAAAAATACAATTTTTCATAAAAAAATTGATGATTATAATTTTACGGTTTTTGAATAGTAAAAATTAAAATATTAGAAATTCGGTAAAATGGACACGAAATCTTTGATTAATTATCATTCTTTTATTAACGAAGAAAATATAAATATAGAATTGTATTGAAATTGCTCTCCACCGTTAATTTTTTGTCTTATCAAAAAAATTGTAGTATTGTCCCAAATTCAACGTCGCAACACACCTATGACAGCTAAATATGTAAACTTTTTGTTGCTATTTTTCTGCAATTAAGCAAAACTGTTACTAAAACAATTAAAAGCGTGAACAACAACTGAAGAAATGAATTAACATATACCTTTCAGACGGACTTTTTCGCCCAGAACTTGAAGAAACTCCTCAAAGAGCGGTGAGTTTTCATTATTGTCTAAAATTTCTTCTTCTGTATATTGATTTTCTTTTACATATATCACACCGACCTTTAGCTCAGATTTGATGAACACCTGGTAAAAATTAAGTGATATTAATATTTATAATAAAAAAAATTATGCATTTCTTGAAGATATACATACATAAAGAACGTAGATTTTAAAATTACGTAGAATAAGTAAAGTATTATTTTAAGAAACTACGATTATATAAATATGCATACATGCTACTTATATCTCAAAAACATATTATATTAAGGATTTACTATAAGGTAATTTTTCAATAAAAGCATAAAGAGATTTTGTTATTTAATCGTGGTTTTAGCGCTGAATTCCTAAATAAAATGTTAAGCGCATGTAAATTTCGTTTAGGAAAGTGTTAGGTAATATCCTTATCTTATATGTTATACAAAGATGCAAACTAATCTATAAATAAATTACTACTGGGAGTCAATTTATTTCAGTGTTGCGCTTTGATCGAAAGTATCGTGTACTCGTAGTTTAGTCTCGGGGGATATTCTATTATTATAATGAGAAAGATAACTTATTTATCTCGTCCTCATATATTTAGCCCAATTATTTGGAACACGTAATCATTTTCATAAGCTCGTGTGCACATTGCATTTGCTTGAAGGAGAATGTAATTACTTTACTCAGGACACATGAGTTGTACCAGTAAAGCCATGTTCAAAGTAATATTAAGTATATATTTAAAGTTACATAAAGTTATTATCGTATCAATATTCACTGAATGCAAATAGTTTAAAGTTTTCATATTAATCCTGATTACTGGAGCATTCCAATAAGTCATATTGAAATTTAATCAACAAGGCGCTTTCATTGATTTCACTATGCAAATAAAATTGAGACTTAGATGCTATTAATGGCTTGAGATATTGAGGAGAAAATATGAAATGCTCGGTAAGACTCGTTTGTCGAATACATGAGTGTTCGCTATACAAACAAGTCTTACCTAGTACCTACCCCTAGTACCGAGTACCTATACAGTAGTACCAAGTATCCTTAGTGATTACCAAAATATATCCATACATATTTTAACAAATCAATCTGATCTTCTACGTAAAGAAGAGGTCTTTTTTGTTTCACATTGATTGCCCAGCTTTTGTTTACAATTGACAAGCAATCAATCATTTTAAGCAGTTATCTTCTAACCCCCCCTCCATATTGCGGTCTACAATAGGAAACCTCGCTACGAAGCTATAGGGATATATAGCTATATGAAAATAAGGATGACAAATCAGCAGAAGAGAATGTCCCAGTATATGACATCTCTTGACGACCCAATCGTCGTTGTAGTTCGATGAACGGATTTCATGCTGGAACAAATAAATACTCCACAAGGCGCATACTTTTCAAGATTCCATCAGCTCAACAAACACCTGGGAACATTGAGAGCCACCAAACATACAATGGGTGGACGTTGTTCCTGGTTGCGGGAAATACACCTGGGTCATCAAGCACTTCATCCCTGATGATACTTACATTTATCGGGGATATTAAATAAAACAGTTTAATCGGATTAATCGTGTATGTTGACATTATTTTATTCTTGGAAAACCGAATCCGGTTAAGCTGTTTTATTTAATTTGTATAAATATCACGAAAACCAAAGAACTCATCGGGGAAATCAACCAACTGCCCTTAATGGACAGGTTAAGCTTATTTAAAATGCACTACGTGACGACCATTAGTCAAGAGCTAGCAAGATCTTACAGATGTCCACTGGACGTAAACTACTCAGCCCAACAGACGACTCGCTGAGAAGGTCACGGTCATACACAGGTGTCTCCATCCCAACGTGTTAACCCAACACTCTATATTTGGACCATAGGGTAAAACTGGGTAATACGCCCCAATTTACAAAACACCCCACTCACCTAGCTTGTACTCTAAGAAAGCCAGTCACCAAGCAATATGGCTGATGTACACGCGTGGTTTGGTTAAAAAATATTGATAAAACTAGTGTTTTGGTAAAGATACAATTTCTTGTAAGTTGCAGTCATTTTTTTATATATTCATACTCGTTATAGTTAAGTTAAATTGAACTAAACTATTGAAAATACACATATTTGCACTTCATTATTCTCGTTTGCTCAGCGCTATAGCCTTGAAATTGTGGCTTTGATCTTGGTGGGGCGTTTTCAGAAGCAAAATTTACAATATACCCCACTGTTGTTTCTTAAAACGCCCCAGTATTCAAATTATACAGAAACCATTACTACTATATTATATTGTATTTTTATTTCAGAATATTTCTGGTAAGTATGCATGAAGAGTCTCTCTTCGAATTTCTAGGAGTGCAGAAGACTTGGATTAGGCAATGCGATCCGTACGAAGTAAAGAAATGGGAGATTGCATCTCGAACCTTGAGAAGGCACCTTATAACAGTTAGATTAAGTCCCTGTAGAGTACGATAAAAATTAGTAGCTAACATAGAGACGAGATCGAGACATCAAGATCGAGATCGAGATAGAGACATCGAGATGTATACAGTCTCACTATATCCGAAAAGGGTGAAAACGTCACAGTACAAGCAATTATTATTGTAATGATCTGAGTAACTTTCTTCCATCTTTATTGATCTACAAAGGCATCTGCAACAAAACAATTTTTGGAAGGCCTTCCACCAGGATCACAAGTTTTTATGAACAAAAAATCATCTTAAGTCAACATAGATTTGTTCATGAAATGGAATGAAGAAGTATTCTTGCACCATAAAAACCCTCAAAAGACTTTATTGATGTTAGATGGTAACAATATACAGCAACAATATACGGCTATTTGAGGTTGATTTATGGAAAACTTTTAAAGACTTTGCGCTGTGATTATTAGTTATTAAACTGTTGATAGATGTGTTTTGTTCTATGTTTTGCTTCAATGTATGTATGAATATACAGTAAGGGCATTTTGTAATACAAAAAGAGGCGTATTAGGTGACATGCACCTGACAAAACGCCCCACTCCATGTCAGTAAAAATATAGCAAAAAGTCTTTAAATGAATATAAAATATGAAATATGAATAATAAATTTAGCTTTTGTCATATTATTCTCAATTAACCAAGTAACGTCTTAAAATTAAAAAATGATTATATCTGTGATTATTTGAGTTTTATTGAACGTTAAAAAAAAGTGGGGCGTAATACCTAGTTTTGCCCTACATAAGCGGATAAAGCCTTCTTCTTTTTTTGTCGCTCGGAAATGCTTTTACGCAGATCATCCATGTGTAGGAGAAATATTGCCAACAAACGGATGGTACTGTGGGACTCATCGAAAAGCGGATAAAGCCTACCTTATCAGGAAAGCTTATGAAAAAGGGGAAATTAATTTTTTTACAGAGAAGAAAAATTACGAGAAGAACAAAGAAAATAACAAAAGGGCACTATATGAGGGCACTATATAAAAAAAGAATGTTATCTTCTTGTGGCTGCTCTGAACAGTTTACTCTGATATCCTAAACTAATTAATTTAACACTTCGGTTTCATGTTTGTACAATTTATACATTTTTATTAAGTTTCGAGCTGAGCTTTGGCAATTTAACACTATATGCCAGGTTTTAAATATGCTATTATTCGGCTTTTTCACAATCGACTAATCTGTTAGTCGGCTAGTTGGCCAAAGTCATAAAGCACAGCAAAGCAAAGCACATCTCTACTTCTTACCATTTACAGGGTACGTAGTAATATTCTTTACAGGGTACGTAGTAATATTCGTAATATTCTTAGGTAGTTTAACCATAACACCAACTATAATGTTGTTAATTATCCACAAAATAAAGAAGAAAAATATAAGGTTGAATCGGTTGCAAAAATGATTGAACTGAACATTTTTACTTGATTTCTTGTTAGGTTTACATATTTGTCTATAATTTTGGTATATTAAGTCACTCATTTATTGAATCGGTATACCATTAAAGAATCCTGTTTTATTTTCGCAAAGTACTTTCTCACATTTACAACGAATACTTAAGCACCTGTGTAATTAATGGTTAATTCAGTCTAATGCCACAATTACTCGTCTGTATTACACATTTATGCGATTTTAATTGTTTTAACATGGTAATTTACTTCGTTAGATTGGATAATCTAAGCTGAAATAGCTAAACTTACTACTATTAAATTACTACTAGCTTAATATTAATTTGTTTTGACTGAATGCTTGGGACACATGTCAACTTTTTCCGCACATATATATATATATATATATATATATATATATATATATATATATATATATATATATATATATATATATATATATATATATATAATGAATTAATGATAATCATGAACACTAAAGAAGTCACTGCGCAGTATATTTGTAGATTAAATTTCAAGTAAACAAGTTTATACTTATAGAATAAATAGACTGTCCGTTATAGTTTGCCTTTGCTAATTTCTTAGGAGCCAATAACATGGTGGACCTATTAGTTTCCTATTTGAGGACATAAAGTCCCAATTTGATTAGAGAAAATAGTTGCTGCCCTCAGTTTCGTTTTTTAGGCCATCCGTTGTCATTAACACCTAAAATTTTCTTCAACCAATACCATGCGGAGTGTTCACAGCTTGTTGTTATATATGTAAAAATAATGTTACTAAATATTCATCACGCTGAACAAAATTGCTAGAACGCCATTTCCATTTCGTTGTAGATAATTTTTTAGTGCCACATGAGATGTTCCAGATCTTTGAATCTTGTATATTCATAAAATTTTACTAAACTAACGCTGCAATTTGTCTAATCAGACCAGTTTAATTCTCGGCTAGAAATCGTACAAGCCATTACATATAAGTATAGTCAATTACATAAAATCTTTAATTTAATTTGCAATTAGTCTAAATGTAATTTAAATGCTAGATACAATAATCCGATATAAAACTTCAACAATCTTGAAAGTTAGATAAAAATGATATGTATATAACAATTGTATGTAGACGGTAGACCTTGAGAAACACGAACAAAGCATGTACCATCTGATGAAAAAACATTTTACGGCTTTTCTGCCTAATAAAGTAAGCATAAAAGTATAAGTAACTCTGTACCTTGGTACCTACACTTTTTATGTGTACTTTATTACTTTACTTGTTTGGTCCGCAAATTTGATAGTTTCGACTGAAAAATTGATGTCACTGTAAGTGGTACTGATAAATTATAATACATAATATACGTTTTAAGTTCAGTTCAGTTGTATCTTGCAATTATATGTACAGTGTATGAATAGCTTAATAATATATTACACACACATTATAAAAGATGGCACTGTTGACATCTATCGGGCGTGTCATTGTCTTATGGAGTCCGTCAGGCATATTGTCTCTAGTTGTTCTCATCTTGATAACGGCGAGTATTTACATAGACACAATCAAGTAACCAAGATCACCAGCATGCTCAACAGCTCTTTGATGTGGCCTAGTATATATGGATGCACCCTACTATGGGTACAAGCTCACACCTATTGAAAGTATGCTGTGCATGGGTTTACTGGGATTATTTATATATATGTAGTGCAGTAAGTAATTATTGATATCGCTATTCCGCATCATGATTATCTCTTGAAGGTATAAAAAGAAAATTTATCTAAATATTTGGATTGAGTTTGCTCTGCTATGTAAATATCAATATGATTTTCATTATACCTATAGTGGTTTCAGTAAACGGCTTTGTAGCGAAAAGCCTCGACCAACATCTTATAGGTTATCACTTAGCTTAGCTTACCTAAGCTTAACTTAGCAAGAACTGAATGCAGAAGGCAGTATCACTTCGTCGTCACACTAGACGGTGGGCGCATATTATGAGAAAGTTTCTTACTTTGGAGCCCTAGTAACCGATGGCCTAGACATGTGTCCAACCATGGAAATGTAAATTGTATCAGGTTTAGGAGCGGCAATGCCATGCATGATGATGCGCTCTAGTCCTTATAAACGTTAAAGTGCTACACAAGGAGAATAATAGATATATTCGTAAAGTAGAATAAATAAATAATTTGGCTTTAAATAATCCGCATTGAAATTGAAAACAACTGCAACTTTTTTTTCTTTTATCGACATAATTGATGGTCTTTCTTTTATCTATGAACACAGTATATTAATTTTATTGTAGAGATTTTTTGTATTAAAATATACTACATCACTCAACACAAATAAAGGCTTACTTTAAAAGTGTTTAGATCTAAAAACTCGCACCTAAATTAACTTAGCCTAATGCCACTTAGCAAGAGCCAAGCAGATGTCACGTCAAATAAACACGATCCAATGAGTCCAAGGAAAGTTGAAAGCACATGTCATACCAATGAATTTATGTACGAGTAAGTTTTACTTCGAGAAGATTTATGAAAAATTCAGTGAGCATCTTGTTAAAAATATTTTGAAAGAAGCAAATGTAAGGAAATGTAGTAATAGTTTTAGATTATTTGTAGATTTCAATCAGGGAAAGTATATAAGTGGAAACGGAGCATGTTAGTGTGGTGAATGGAGACCATTAGTATTCGCGTCTCCGTCAGCCACGTGTGCCATTAACGGGATTGGATACTTGAAGTTGATTACTTTAGAGGTGTATTCTTTGAGATGTATTAAGTTTAATTTTGCTACACATTTGTTGTTCGATGATTTCGAAAGACTTCGAATGAATAATAAGTTGTAAAAATTTAGCTGACCTCTCTTAATATATTTGAACCTAGTGTCACGATACTAAGTAAAGTAGTTCATTATCAAGTATTTTTATAAAATGCTTGGCATGTTCTGTTAGTAGATAAATAATATATAAAAGCTTAATGATTGCAGATTTTAGATAAAAGCATTGTCAGACATGGTAATATTTCGAGCTGAAATTTCATTTGTTAGTATAATTCACACATATGGAAATGCCTGTTATATTCACAAATCCGACGTTTAAGTGAAGGCGAAATGTAAAGGACGGACGGCGTGGCTCGCTCTCAACAAAGTTCTGACTCCTACCTCTGACGGCACCTAATGAAAATTGGCAGTTCACTGGATCGAACAAACTTCCCCACACTGCTATGGATTTCAAAATTGAATCTTATTTTATCTCGTCCCTAACTTTGTTTCAGCACAATGCCGATTGTTTTAAAATTAACGAGCAGTTAGGAAAGGTGGCTGTAATATTTTCGGAAACTCTTATTATTCTGACTGGTGGTAACGTTTGTATGAAATACTTAATATATAATACAAGAGTATTCTATCAGTTTTTTTACTCTATTAATAATGCACAAAGCTGTGTAGTCTTTTATTTCAAGATTTTTATATCGTAAAGAAAAAGACTAATAATTTTGTAACACTTACATGTATAAAAAAAAATAGTGCAATAAAAATAAGTAAAATTTAATAAATTGTTTGAATAACAAATTTTGTTACCAATTATTATTTATTTATTCATTGAATTATTTTTCTAAAACTTTCGTTCAACATATTAAATGCAATTATAACTAATTCATACACACGTAAGATTTAGTTGTAGTTGTATTTAATATGCTAAACATATACATACTAATATATTAGGCAGAATTATTCACACATATAATGAAGGTAAATGATACATGCCTCTAAATTAGTTGCTTGAAACTTGTCATTAGTTCATTACAGTGATTAGTTGCAAGCTGGGAGACGTGGGAGAGTTTGTTAAGGAGGAGGGCGGGAGTTATACGATAGGTGGCGCCCCCTTTGAAAGGGCCTCATTAATGTTTCACGGCCATGAACGGCGGTATCATTTATTTCGTAATTGGGAAATGAAAAAACAATCGCTGCGAAGTATTGTGTCGGGAATAACCGGCTTTGGTTCACTCTGAATGCCAAATGCCAGATAAGACGCTCCAGTTTAGGTGGATTTTGGTGTACACCCACTGTGATTTTATCGTGACATTAAGTATTTACACATTAACCTGGGAGGCAACCGCGCTATTATTATTTCTGGGGTGAATTTCTTTGCAGATAAATTAAATTACCAGGGAATCTGTTTTTTTAAATAGAAAGGTCTCGTTAAGGTTCATTTTGCAGACAAAATAACATTTGTGGAAAATTATATATCATTGTACTCAAATGATTGATTATCATTTTAAAATTTATACTTTTTATTATCTGATAAAGCTTATTTAGAAGATTATAGTAGATTACATAAATTATATTTGAATACGAAAAAAAAATTTTCATATTAAAAACCTCATCCTAGGTTTTAAGATTGTTGTGTACTGTCGTTAATATATGTAAAAAATATGAATTACTTACTTGATCTAATTTCAACAGCTCTTCAGGAGTATCAGGCAGCTGACCCAGCATCAGCGGCGGATTTATATTAACCTCCTTGCCCAGTGACCTTACCACTTCCTCGCGATTATAACGGTCGGCGAACACGCAGGAAGCCGGGATTAGACCGTGCACAGTGTAGCTTATTGCTCGCACAAGGATTCTAGAAGATAATGCATACATTATATTATATTGTCGGCTAGCTGGTATTAAGTGCTAATTATATAATGAAAATGAATATGTTCAATTTTGTTATCCTTTACTTGTTTGTCTTTCTATATAACTATACTTTTTTATTCGATTTCAAGTTAGGCGTTTAGCATTAGAACAAAAAGTAATCAAGGAGAACACTCTCAAATGGGATTCCCTGTAAAATTTTAGTGTTCGATTAGAAGTTTATTTGCTTGTTTTGTGGCTTTCCGTAAATTTTAACTGGCTGCTAGCTTTACAATGTAATAGTAATCAAGGCGAACAATGCTTATTCGCAATATCTGACTGTTCGTAACAGGTTTCAGATGATTATTAAACTCCCTTTGCGTAAAGGAATATAATCAAATTTATACAAACAACATGTATATATATATATATATATATATATATATATATATATATATATATATATATATATATATATATATATATATATATATATATATATATATATATATATATATATATATATATATATATATATATATATATATATATATATATATATATATATATATATATATATATATATATATATATATATATATATATTAAGGTAGATAGTTACCTTTATTTAAGAACTGAAATAAAAACCAGTAAAAGATTTTTTGCGATCGAATAGAAATGTTAACAAAGGGTAAAAGGGCCAAAGAAATTTTGGCATACCAACCATTCTCTAATATTCCATTTAGAATTACGAAGAGCTAACATAAATTGAGTGATCCAAGTTTATTTCTAATTCTGTGATCGGGACTGTTGATTTAAAATATGAATAGACTAACAATATCAAATAAGACAAAACTAGTTAATGTGTATAGGGCGTTTGAACTTTATATATTTCAAACTTTTAGGGCAATGGTCTCGTAGTCACAAATATTCTAGTGGACGAGTTGTAATCCACATTTTCATTTGTGTGGTTCTATGGGAAAAAAGTAAAATTCCATATTTTTCCCGTCCTTGACCGAATTTTGTGAAATCCTCTCTTAGGGGGAGCTAACACTCCCCATATATATTTTTTTCAAAATTATATAATTTTATATATTAAAATGTAAACTTCCCAATTGTATCTACTTTATTAGTCAGTATTTAGTATTATTAGTGTATATGTAGCTTTTGTGCAGTATATTTAACGGTGTATTGGGTAGTCGACTACAAAAATAACTTCGATATGAAAAAATATTTTCCACTATTTATTTTACATGTATTTTCTCATCCATTGCTGAATGTAGGCCTTAATATTCTCGAATAGGTATTGATGTACAAATATAATAGCAGCCCCTACAACTATTTACATTCTTATATAAAACTCGCTTATATAAAAAGCTCTCTTATATAAAAACGCGCTTATATAAAAAAGCGCTCTTTCTAACAATTCAAATTGGTTCACAAATGACTGAGAAATCGATGAACAAACATAAAAAAAGTTGTCGAACATAGATCCTCCTCCTTTTTTAAAACCGGTTAAAATGCCGACTATAATTCTTCTCTTTTAGATGCTATTTAAATATAAAATATTTCTTGTAAAGACTGAGTTAATAAGCCAATGTATTTCATAAATCTAAAAAATTGTACAAATGTTTTAATTAAATTCTCCAGTTCTCTTATCGCGTTTCAGTTTCCCTGTGACAGAGAGTAATGAAAATACCAGTATCCGTGAACGCCTACGGAATCTTTCTGAATATATTGTACGTGAAGGCGGCATTTTTGTGGTATGTCTTGATTCCATGTGACGTCATATTACTTTTTTCACGTGCGCCTTTGTATCATCGACATTATGATCCCATTTTCCGCTTTATAATCTTTAACTGACTTTGGCTTTGATATCCTCAACATGCCAGATGTTGCGACCGCTTTCTTTATATTTACTGTCTATCACGTGTGACGCTACAAAAGTTTCCTTAAGGTTTTCCTATTTTCTTTACAATAGATTATAGTGACGTTTTATCATACTAACATGTTTATGAAGAAATTTATATAGGTGCTGCTTTTATTAACGTGTAATTTTAATATTGATATTTAAAAAGTTTAACATTAATTTATCACATCTTCGATATAAATAATTATGATGATAATTAAAATATTAACTATTTTGGACTATTACCAATATAAATATAAATAAATATTAATTTAATTATCACTTAATTGTTACAAACTCACAATTTCATTTGACGCATGAAGAATGGGAAAGTGGCGAGACCTGATGGTGCGATATGGAAACGATATTCCGATCGAAACGTGAAAATCGTCAGGATCTTTTGGTATGCTTATGCTTATTAACCTTTTAACCATATCTCTTTATACTAGAACGATGCCACGTCAGTGGCGGCACAGCTTTGAAACGACTATTTACAAAAAATGGGGCAGTGTTTAAGATTGCGGTAGTTATAGGGGCGATAAGAGAGTCATACGATGAAGGTCTTCGAGCGCATGATCGAACCCACAGAACTTTGAAGGAGGCATATAGGGTAATAAAAAAAACTATATATGGCGTATTTAGACCTGCAGAAGGCCTTGGACTGTGTGGCTCGTCAGTGTATCTGATGAGCACTACCATACCATACCACCCAAGGAAGTAATGGCTGGATGTCGTAATGCAAGACATGAGAGCCAATGGACTAACCACTGAGAATGGTCAAGACCGTGCAACGTGGAACAGGTTGAGGCGGACATTGACATCTAGGCCGGGATAATACCAGGTAAAAGAATAAAAAGAAGTTGTAATTGTTAGATTACATTGTCTTAAGTAACATAATATATAAAAATTGGAATTTGTTATGAAAAGTGTTCTGTTACATCTGTAAACCTAAATTATTTTTTCCGAACTGTAATATATTGCCTTACAATAAACTAATTTTGATAAAAAATAATTATAGTTTACTCTCAAGTCGAGGAATCATTATTTATCTTAACTTTTTTTATCCCTTATGAGATTTTTTAATAATAATAATTGTAATATAGCATTATTCAATTTGTACAATTTCATAACACAATTTACACAGATTTATAAAATTAATGTGATAACTTCTAATAACGATTTGTATCTAGATATTTTATTTTCCTTTTACCTAAAAGTATTAATATATTTAGGACTCGAAATTTACTTGCGTTATGCTGTACCAAATAAGACTGGGGTACTTTGTTATCAAAATATGATTTCCTATAGCAATTTATGTTTTATTTGTAATTTAAAATACACAAAGAATATCTGAGGCAATATGTGATTAAAATTGATGAATGTGAACATTTTGCTTATTTCAAAAAGTTTATTCAACTTTGTACTTAAATTAACTCTATATATATGTGAGCACGTATTACGAATTTGAGATATGATTTTAACTAAGCACAGCAATATATAGTCCACAATATATATATATATATATATATATATATATATATATATATATATATATATATATATATATATATATATATATATATATATATATATATATATATATATATATATATCTTCTTCTTGGCATTAGTCCCGGCTTTTGCCATAGTTCTCAGATCGGCGCATAACATGGCCATACCATCTCAGGCGACGCTCTTGGAGCTTATCCGCTACGTCACGGACCCCAAGACTACCTCGAATGAATGTGTTGCGTATGCGGTCGGACCGCGTCACGCCACACATCCATCTCCGTGACGTGAAGCTCCTGAGTGTGCCGAGACAATGTTGGCCAACATTCGCTGCCGTATATAAGAACAGGTCGGATAATGCTCTTGTATATCAGTCCCTTGAGCTTGGGCGGTATTCTGCTATCGCAGACCACACCAGTGACCTCCCGCCATTTGGCCCAGGCAGCGTTTATACGGGCATGGATGTCGTGGTCGATGCCTCCAGACTCATGCATAACGGCTCCAAGGTACCTGAACTTCACCGACTTAACGGCTGGCTCAGGCCCGATATGGATGGTGCTCGAGTCCGGGTTCCCGCAAGCCATGTACTCGGTCTTCGACACATTCAGTTTGAGACCACCGTTCTCAAGCGCACCCTTCCAGGCGTTCACTTTACGCTCCAGCATCAGTCGGTTCTCATCGATGAGTACTATGTCATCGGCATACATCATCAGCCACGGAGGCTGGCATTGGATGTTAGCCAAAACAGTATCCAGCACTACATTGAATAAGAACGGACTAAGAGCTGAGCCCTGGTGAACCCCTACTGTAATCGGGAAGGGCTTGGTGTCGCCAACAGCGGTCCTAACCACTGCCTCCATCAAAGTTCTGAGGGCAAAAATGGCATCCATAGTGCCTGATCCTGGTTGAAACCCATACTGAGACTCAGAGACAGTACATTCTTGGCGGAGCCTGAGGCCGATCATGCGCTCGAAGAGCTTCATGGTGTGGCTCATAATCTTAATGCCCCTATAACTACCGCAATCCTGAACACTGCCCCTTCCTTTGTAAATAGGGATAATAAAGCTTTGCCGCCACTGATGTGGCATCTTTCCAGTATTCAAGATACGGTTAAACAGGTCAGTAAGTATAAGCACACCAAGAGAGCCCAACGGTTTCCACGCCTCGATTGGGATGTCGTCAGGTCCTACCGCTTTTCCGTTCTTCATGCGTCGAAGACAATTACGAGTTTCGTCACGGGTTATTGGAGCAACAAGTCCGAGGTTAGGAGATAATTCAGGAGGAAGACTACAAGACTGCTGAGTGTTCAGCTGCTCCTTAAAGTAGCTTCTCCATCTCTCCTTCACAGAGGCATGACTACAAAGCAACGTGCCCCGAGAATCTCTGACGCAAAGACATTTTGTAATATCCTGCGTCGCTTTATCTCGAGCTCGAGCCAGTTTGTATATGAGCTTCTGCCCCTCCACAGTTTCAAGTTTATCGTACAATGGCGACAAACTTTCTCTGCGGGCTCTGGCTACAGCTCTTTTGCTGTCCCGTTTCGCTGCAATGTACTCCAGTCTGTCTTCAGGAGAGTTGGAATGCTGCCACTCTTTAAACGCAGCCTTCTTTTCCTGAATCACCCCCTGCACCTGGTCATTCCACCACCATGTCTCCCTGTCGATGACACGCCCACCCTTAGTAACACCAAGAACTCGCTTGCCCGCCGCAATGATTGCTGAATGAGCTCGATCCCATGCAGTCTGAGCGGTCTCGGTGTTAGTCAGTAGACTTTGACTCTCCACCTCCGCCAAGAAGTTGGTCTGCATCGGCCCATTCAACAACCACCACTTAATTCTAGGCTTGCGTTTCTCGGCTACTTTCTTTTTCGGAGTAACATTATAGTCCATGACAAGGAGACGATGTTGGGCCGTCAGGCTTTCGCCGGGAATGACCTTACAGTTGGTCACCCTGCCTATATGACACCGTCTAGTCAGCAAATAATCAATTTGAGTTAAGTGGGACCCGTTCTTATACGTTATAAGGTGCTGAGGTTTCTTCTGGAAGAAAGTGTTCACGATAGCCAGATCAGATGCAATGCAGGTTCTTAGAATATTTTCTCCCTCTGTATTGCGAAGACCATATCCAAAACCCCCGTGAACACGTTCATACACCTCAGTGACCCTACCCACGTGGCCGTTCAAGTCCCCCCCAACTAAGACTGATTCGGTAGACGGTATAGCGAGTAGTACCTCTTCATACTGCTCCCATAAGGTCTCCTTTTCAGCCGCGCTACAACCTGCCTGGGGAGTATAAGCACTGATTAAGTTTGTGATAATGCCCTCGATCAGTACCGTTATCCGCATCAAGCGGTCGCAGCAACGGTCAACTTCAAGAAGCCCATTCTGAAGCTCTTCAGAAAGCGCTACCGCTACACCGTTTTTGCCTGTAGGTGACCCAGTGTATATAAGGCGGTAACCCTGCCCGATGTTACGAGACTTATTGCCCTTCCAGCGAGTTTCTTGAAGGAAAGCACACTGGACCCGACGTCTCATGAGTACATCTGCGAGTTCTCTGCATCGTCCGGTTAGAGAGCCAATATTCCATGTTGCAAAGCGGAGTTTCCGTCTGGATACTGACGTCGTTAGCCGTGCCCGTACTTGACACGGTAGCCCTTGCCCACTTATCGCAGGTGTAGGGCGATGTGCCTGCGCGTCGTTTAACGGCGACGCCCTAGCCATACCCAGCTTTTTTCTAAATCGGTCCATACTAGTGGCGAAGTGGTTTTTAGTGGAGCGATTGCCATCTGACCTCCAAACCCATTACTGGGAGAAACCAAGAAAGGAAAGGGAATAAGAGGCAGAAAGACTTGGAGTATAGGGGAGGGACACCACTTACATGGATTGGATAGGGTTATGAAAGTGGTGGCTCGAGGCCCCGGGGTCGCGTACCCGTATGCCGAAAACCAAATATCGGACAGATAATTGGCTAGACACCCTCTGACTGCTGACTCATATATATATATATATATATATATATATATATATATATATATATATATATATATATATATATATATATATATATATATATATATATATATATATATATATATATATATATATATATATATATATATATATATATTTATATATATATTTACATATACTGAAATCAGTCAATGTGGACAAAATCTGACAAAATATTATCTGAGTTATCGCGTCATGCAGACGGATAGACGAAATAATTAACTTATAATTTTAGTCTAACAGAGATGCCAATTAACCCTCCATTAAATGTCGGTCAGACGCTAAATTATGTCTCTGAGCTTGTACCGTACGAGTTAATTAATTTAAGAATCAACGGTAAACAGAAGTTAAACTTCTGACAAAAAATATATTTATGCAACAGACTGAAATAATGTTGCTTAATAGTTTTTAAAGAATTAGTTAAGTTATTTATATCAATGTATATATGTAGATATATATTTAGTTAAGTTAGTAAAAAATACAATATTCCAATTTATTTATTTACTTAACATTTATAAATATGAAACAGCACTTACAACTTACAATTCATACATATTATGCAATAGAACTTTATATTTTATATTAAGTAATCGTATTTAGTTTTATTTCCAAATGAATGCCTTACAATGACCCGTGATGTAACCGTGTTTTGCATTTGAATCTACTCTATCTCTACCTTTTAGCTAATTTTAATGCTATAATTTCTTTTGTTTTATTTATTATCGTGTTCACTTCAATATTTGTGGTTTGACATTGGTGGCTTTTTAAAAACTACCAGGGGCTATATCTTCCCGTTTATTTAACAGATTTTACATCATAGTGGGTTCGCACTTTTTTAATTTGTTTTTTTTTTGTTATATACAGATGTAGCGCTGCTCTGTAACCGGCCAGTAAGTTTTTACCGCTCTTTAAAATTAATTCCTTGGTAAATCGTAATAATTCGTATTTATATTGGGGCTTATGCTGTTAATATATAAGATATTGCGTTTTATCACCGTGATTTGTTAGTTGTACATTTATAACATTTATACTTTTAAAGTGGTGTTAAATATTTAGTGATTTTTATTATTCCTCCATCAACATTACAGATTTATATCGTCATGTCGTTTTAATGTTATAATGTTTTTAATATGGTTATTTTCATAGTGCTTATAGTTTAGTCATAAATACACCTTTAACCTTTCATAAACTTCACTTCACTCAAAATATTATATAATCTTTAATATAATTTTTGTATTGTTTTATGTTTTGTTAGTTAAATTTTGTTAGCTGACAGGAAAATTAGTTTAAATTACAAACTTTGATTATATATATATATATATATATATATATATATATATATATATATATATATATATATATATATATATATATATATATATATGTATATATATATATATAATATATATATATATATATATATATATATATATATATATATATATATATATATATATATATATATGTATATATATATATATATATAATATATATATATATATATATATATATATATATATATATATATATATATATATATATATATATATATATATATATATATATATATATATATATATAATATATATATATATATATATATATATATATATATTATATATATATATATATATATATATATATATATATATATATATATATATGGAGTTTCTACAAAATGAGTATTAGGGCGAAGTTATTAATGGTCGGTAACTGAGTACATTTCTCGTTGTTTAAACGGGATTCCTTTGAGAGACGTTTTGAGCTAACGAGTCAACATATTATGAGCACTGCAAACATTTGGGTAGCTTGCATTATTTAGTCCTTTATGTACTGAATTATAGAATTACTCTGTTATAGATATAAGTTGTATAACAAAAGAAGGCGGAAAAAGATTCCTTAATTTATGTTATAGATCAAAAATATATTTGTAGTAACTGCTAGTGTAAGAAGTGCACTTGTCGAATCAAAAAAATCAAAATGACTCATTTTCCAAATAAGAATCGAACCCATAACTATCGTGTTTATAGTCAGACACTGTAACACTGTGCTACTATGGCCTTAAGTGTACTTAAAATATGTTTATATTGTTAGATATCGATACTCATACCTTTATTTATATGAAAAACCTGTTTACTGTAACTGTACCAAACAGGTAAAAACAAACATTCTGTCGCGTACAGGCTGATTTGCGGGTTGGTTGCCGTTCGAAAAGGCAGTTGCCGTTGATATTGAGTTCGTACTATTTTATTTTACTTCTTATGTGATTTTATGTATAAAAGTGACCTATTGTAAAACCCTTAACAATTTCCTGTTTAAACATAATTAAAGAGCAATGTTGTTAGTTTTGGGTAGTTTTAAATTAAATTAGCTTTAGACAATCCAAATTTGTCTTTGTTTTTGTATTTCTTTATTTTGTATTCACTTCTGATTTCTATAAATATCTTTCTTTTTCATTACCACTTTCATACAATAATAACTTTGAGTATGATCTGGTTGGCTGGCTTATTACAGGTTATAAGAAAATATTGCACTAAAGAAGTTACTGTTATGTGTTATGACTTACTAAAGTTGTATAATAAAGTGTGTCGATTGAGGAAAATAGATGTAGTAAAATATCTTTAGGGTCTTTTCATTTTATCTCATGACAATGTTTTCTGGAGAAGTAAGGACATTGCATATTTCCATATATAGTTACATACGTATTCCCTAATTAAGCTCACTGTACTTATATCACACAAATATTACACTTGTGTCTAAGTAAGTAAATCTTAATATCTAGTTATATTTGACGTTGCTTTTGACATATGATAATTGCGTTTCCCAAGAGAGGAAACATAAATGTTTTAGTACAGACTATACTCCGTATGGAGTATAATTGAGAAATGATCTCATCATTAATTGTAATGTATTAATTCCATTCTTTAATAAAATTCCATTCTTCTAGATCTTTTAAACATGGATATCGTTATATATCCTTGCAATAATGGACGTTGGACACCATATTTCAAAGTAGAGATCCTTACTGAATTCATTTACAGCATTCGTCGACGGAATGTGTTAAAGTAGTTCTTAATGCCTATTGAAAATAATAAAAGAGACGCGTGAACATTTAATATGTACTAATACAAGTCATTATAGCTTTTACAACGCGCCAGTACTTATATAAAATGTTAAACAATTGTACTTCGATATCGACGTAAAAAAATATGACCCACTCCATCAATGGGAGGAAATTACATTTCTCGGTTTAGAGGCGATTTTGAGGAATGGTTTATTAAATATAAAATATTTATTATTACTTTTGTAACTTACTTTCTACTTGAAAAATGATTGAATCGAATTTCAAAGTAAACAAAGTTCTGCTTGTACGAAATATTTAGATATTCGAAGTTTTTTATGATGGTTTTAAGATCAAGTTCTTTACAATCTACCTAAATAACGTGAATTCTGTCATTTTAGGAGCAATAAGAGAATAATACGTTACGCATACTTACAAGTGTATACGTATCATTTAAGACTTTAATCAGGTGAACTGAGTGCAAAAAGGGAAATATGTTATATACTAATACCATTGTGCTTATTATCTTTGCGTTTAACATATTTAAATAACTCTCGCAACTAAAAGAATCGCATTCCCACAAAACCAGAAGGTCTTGTGGGAATGCGATTCTGTTTTGTTTTAATTATTTTATAGCTACTAGTAATTTATAAGTAGCGTTTTATACGATTATAAAAATATAAATATAAAGTACTTACCTAAACTGATCTCTTCCATTAAGAGTTTCTTGCTTTATAGATAAAATGACAGGTCCTAGGTCTTCATCACTTGTGAAGTAGTTCCAATGTTCTGTGCCATAGAAATATTTCTCATAAGTTTCCTGTTCTACGGAGGTGAGTTCGAAGCCACCTGCTCTATCCCATTGTTCTTCAATGGCAGTTTTTTTCTTTGGTGTACTGCCACCATTCTCGCTGCTATCTTCTGCTGCTTCGTCGAGGGATCCTGATCTTCTTTGTCGTTCTGTATGATTAAATTAGGCTTATTATTGTTATTGTAAAGAGATAATAGTTTTAAATAACGAACTCTATTCCCGAGTTTTCTGAATTGTCGAATATAAGACAAAAAGTGTTTTTATTATGCCGAATATGATTGAAACAAAGTAATTTCAGCTTTTTGGATAGTGATAGGTTTAAAATATTTTACTAGTTCAATGATGGTTCAGTAGTTTTATCAGTCTAAAAATTCTACATAGAAATTTAAATATACCTGTCATGTAATTACTCTTTTCTAATCACATCTAAAATTTTTAATTAAAAGACAAAAATTAGTATCAATGGACAAAGTATATTTCATATATTTTCTACAAAAAGAAATTGGTTTATACTTAAAATATTTCAGAAATTCATCTATGCTGATAATAATCTCGGCACCTTGTAAATTGATTTTAACAGAGCAGAGATTAATTATTGTGAAAAATAAAAATCATTAGCTAGATTATTGTTAAGCCATCTTTCCATTACTCTGATTACTTATTTCACTTAGACAAGCTTTTCAAATAAGCTTTCTTGGGTGTTTTTATGTATATTTCTTTAAGAAACTTGCTGTTTTAATTTGTATAAAAGTGTTAAGTTAAATAAAAAGCGTTTAGCAAAAGAATGATACAATATTATTTAATATTTATTTTCAAAAAGCTAAAATTCATTGTAACAAGAGTACGTCAGGTGAAAATATTATTAGCTTATTGGTGCCGTTTGTGATTGTAATAACAACATGAAGTTGTACACATTGGCACTGTGAATCCGCCTACGAAATTTATCTACGAATTATTCAATATTATTTCTTTATAAGATTTACATAAAATACCTCATATAATCTATGCTAAACATGAGTCTCTATTAAAATTTTTATAACTATCCAGATTTCGACATAAGACACGAAAACCGAAACGTTTCTGTTTTCTAAAATACGAAATGCTTGATGATTCAACTTGTCTACTAAATCTAGTAGGCTGGTGTTTGTACATTTGTTTGTGCTAAGTAATATTTTGTGTGAGCATCAGATTTCGCTTCGTAAAGCACGGATTAAAATGTAAAACAACGGATTGTCAGATGATGTCTGACTGCGCCAGGAAAGCCTATGTAAAGTATTATATATCTATAATAAAATGACCTAATAAAAAAATTGTATCTACTAAAAAATATTCAGGAAGATATATATATATATATATATATATATATATATATATATATATATATATATATATATATATATATATATATATATATATATATATATATATATATATATATATATATATATATATATATATATATATGTATATATAAAGGATAGTTTTTATCCTGATGTGCAATGTAATGTTCGAACTAAAACAACAGAGACGGTTTGATTACGTCGAGTACCTGCAAGTAAAGGTAGTTTTATTCCATTCTCAGTTAGTAACTTTTTTCACATTAATTTTATGATAGTGACTAGATGTCACAGTAATAGCTTCTAATCATTTGATTTACAATTACTGTAGTGACGTAATTTGACATTTGACATGTGACATTTAGTGATAAGAAGTTAATTTAGTCCTTTTTGATAGAATGTCATCTACGAGTAGGTAGCTTAAAACATTTTCGAAAACCAATATATAAATATAATATATTTATATATATCTATAGTAATATTTTATAATATCTGTCAACAGATGTCATCATGGAAATAAAATTTCTGCATCACGCAGGATTTTTTTATTTGTATCAATGTCGATACATCATAGATGAAATTGTCGTAGTAATAAAGTGTAAAAAAGTCAATCATGTTTATGAAAGATTTTAAAAATGTATTAATGGGTCGGCTTACACATCGTTAAGCTATCGTTATTGTAAATATAAGCTAAAAAACTTCACAGTGGATTTTTTGTCCATTCGTTTGTTTAATTACTTGAGAATAACGTAAACGCTACTAGCCAAAAAAATGGAAATGAATTTCAGTATTGCGACAGATTTCTTAAAAAAATTAAAAACAGGTAAAGTCAAATTAGTTTGATTGCTGGTATCTACTAAAGAATGAATAAATTTTGATGCTATAATCGCTTAAAACCTAAATCAATATAAAGACTAGTTGTCGTCCTGGTGTTTCATAGGGTTTCCGTGGAATTAGATATATTTTAATTTCGTCGATTACTAGCAAGTGAATCTAAATCAAATAATAGAGTGTTTCGAATAATTACTTATTTTCTTTGTAATATGAGCATTATTTAGATTCAAATAACGTTTTTAAAGTTTAATATTAATATAATTTTAAACATTGACGATGTTAAAAATTTAAGATAGTAGTAGTGCATTTGTCAGGACTAGAATTAAGAACGCCAGAGATAGGCGGTGTATTTCAAAATAAAAAAATATACAATTATTTTTTATTATGGCGTTCCAGTACATAAAAAATGAAAGGTTGGTATGATTTAAATTATTTTTTACATATACGTTTACGTTTTAATATATACATGCAAGAAATATATAGGTACATCGATTACAATTTTTAATAATAAACAAGAGTGATTCTAAAAAGACAAAGAGAAAATCAAGGCAATTCCTCGAATTGTGATGTAAGTATAAAATTTTAAAACGAACGTAATCTAGTTAGCTAAGCGCGTGAAACCACGAGCGGTTCGCTAGTATAATATAAAAGGATCTACAACTCCTGATGTTAAGCCAAAATAGAGACTCTAAATTAAAAAATAAGAGAAAATATCCTTAGTAATAATTATTGAGCGTGAAGAACAGTTTTCGTTCTTATTTAAAATTTTGACATGTGGAATGCAATATCATGAATCTCAATAAAAAACGATAGTAGTTCGTATGGTGGCAAAGATCATAAAGTCCACACCAATGAAGTTGTGGGAAGTTGCTACTATTTTTTTATAACATAATTGAAACGTACAATTTTCCTCACACAATATTGAAAACAAATTTAAGCCACACTGTTGTGGCAGGAGCTTATATTGCATTAACACCGAGCTTAACGCGAGATGTATCGACGTAGATTCCACGTGTTTTCTTAGAAGTATTATTTTAAACATTGAGATAATTATTCTTATAAGCTTCAGCCAAAATAAAGTTATTATAACGACTAAATTTTAAATTATTGTTCCTTGTTATATATAAAAATATGTAAATAAACATACTATGTCGATAGACTATAGTAAAAAATATTTTAGTTTCTCGTGATATACCGCATTTAATACCGTCGTGCCGCTTACAGCAGGGTAGATCGAAATAACCTAGTGTCAATGTTCTCCGCGTTTAATCAAATGATTTATCCCTTTGAATGGGGAAGGGGGCCGGTCCTCTGCCTGCCGGTGAACTGTCTCACTGCGGGCCTCTCTTTAGATAGTAATTTCCTTACATTACAATAAATTATTTTTTTTAATCAAATTATATTTTGTGAATAAATGTGTAAATGAATTGTGAAATTTTTTTAAATATTATTTACATAAATCTTAAAAAGCATTATTTAACATTTTATTTTTAACAGTAGGAACGTAGGAAATACATAGCATATACTTTTAAAGTGTTCCACTGACATCCACTCTATCGAGAGGCAAAATACTAAAAGAAATATGCATATACAAAATATGTAATAAAAATGGCATTCTCTCTTGCTCAAATGATTGTTCTTTGCAATAATCTTTTGGTTGTGGAAATTTGTAAAAATCTCCCTACAGAGATGCTAACTACGTAACAAATGTAAAAATAAAACATATCAAAAATTCCGACGCAGCTTGATAAAGAACGCGCTTGGACGGTTTCTTTGAGACACGGGTTCAAATCCCGGTGTGTTAAAATTTTTATGTTTTATTTAAGAATTTCACAAATCATATAATTCATAACCTAGAAAAAACTTACTAACGAATTAAATATTAACAACTATAATCATTTTCATTTCTCGCCAAACATTATTATATTATAAACAATATTACCACAAAGTTAAAATGCCGAAATCAACAATTTCGCTTGTTACAATTTGCATTTATAATTTAAGCTGACGTAGTATAATTCTTCCTTAATGTATGCCACGTTATTTGAATCGTTTATCTTAAGACGTTGAAAGACGTGGTAAGCTCTTATTCTCATTTGAATTCACCACAATTGCCTAAGAGACTTACATTTCGGCTACAGGCTATGATTTAGTCATTGATTTTGTATTCATTTACATTGAAAAATAAATATATGTTAAAAATTTGTATGGTGCGGTGCCATTTTATAATATCAGGACTTTTAAAATAATCCGATTCGTAAAGTCAGTGTGTGACTTTGGGTGTATGTGAAAATTAATCTATTTATAAGTAAAATATTATTTAGCAATGTTACAAGTGAATTGTGAACTGACGGAGTCTATAACCTCACTCTGCTTCTGCTGCTGCAGTTTCCTCGGCTCCAATCATTCTCTCAGTCTGAGATCGCAGAGTGATAACAGATTGGAATTACCTCTCAGCCGTTGCCTCCTTTTTTTATATGTATCTAAGTATGTGTGTATGTAAGTTTGTTATTTGTTATTATTAATATTATAATTTTTCTGTAACTATTTCTATAGATTGTAGATAGTATGTATATATCATGCAATATTTTATGTAAGTGTATGCGATGTATTTGTACACCGGCCTATATTCCAGTGTTATTCTTTACTCTTTATGGCTGGGGATCACGTGTGGTGATAAGGCCGCCTTTTCCCCACAATTGTATCACACTCTTATTTTACCTTTTCTGTAATTTTTACTCTTTGTGTTGGTGTAATAAAGTATTAAAAGAAATAAATAAATAAGATAGACAAAGCGCCGCATTGAGTTATGCGACTCAACTCAATGTCTGTCTCAGTACTAGGTGACCTCTGCTTACCCAGTTACGGAGAGATTTTAATGAAAGCGTGAAGTTTCTTTTTTGTATAATTGAAACCATAACATTGCTTTAAAAGTATAAAATTTCCAAAGTACTACAGTAGCTAAAAAATATTCGAATTGTAGTAAATTAGAATTGACAGGACGTTCCGGAGAATTAAGAAAAATGATACTTTCCCCATACAAAATTACCCGGGAATATCAAAGTGACATTTTCCTTTGTCACTTTGTCGCAAATGAGTTTTGAGTAAAATTATTTTTGGCAGTTGTTGCCAGTCATATAAGAATTAAATAATGGAACAAGCAAATACAACATGTGATTTTTAAAAGGTATTTTTTTACTTGCAATGTATGTATGTATGTAGGTTTGTTCGGGTGGAATCTTTAAATTGACTTTTGAAATAGATATCTTCAATGGATTGAGCTGAAATTTTGTATACACGTTTACTTTGGATGATAAATCCAATATGGCGGACCATGTAAGATGGCAGAATAGTAATTTTTAATGCACTACTACAATTGGCGTATTAAATGAAAGGGCTCGTTGAGAGTAACTTGAAAAAAAATTGTGACGACATTCAAAATCAAATATGGCGGAAAATCCAAGATGGCAGAATAGTTAATAACAGACTGAGAAACTCAGCCAGCGATAGCTAAAAAGTAAAAAATTAATTAAAAGCAAAACAACTTTTTTGAAAAAGCTTTTATTTAAACGCTTTAAAAAGAAGAAAAAAATTTCCTTTTAATTTTAAGTATCAATTTATAACACGATTGATTTACTTCTGAATTTCAATTTAATTAAATAATGATAGGTACTTAAACTTCGTGACAAGCTTTTATTATCATGTAAATTGTGTATAATGAGGTTATAAGTTGATAGTTAATTAAACTAATATAATTCACTGTTTAAATAAGTTTATACTTAAATTGATCTCGTAAATACTTTTAACATTAATAAAATATATAATTAATAATACAGTAGTACTGTAATATATAATTAAAAATACAGTACAGTAGTGTTCAATTTTTTGTTCAATTGAAATGCAATAGGTGTAGGTTCGATTCCTCCTTAGAAAAATTAGTTATTATTTCCCTGTTCATGACAAAATGACAAATTTCAACGGAAACTGCAAAAGGCGTCTTGATATTTGCTTGTCCCTCCCTGCTGCGTAAATAATGTAGAATTATCTACGTTAGACAGAGGTATATTTACACCTAAGTATGTACATAGATCGATATTAGTTTATTCTTCGAATATAAATGTTTGCCGAAAACGAAGTTTCTATATACAGCTTTAGTTAAGTGACCTGCCCAACAAGGGCTTAGACCCAAACAAGGTCGAAATGTTTTAATTTATTTATGACTCTTGCGAAATAAAAAGGTGAAGAAGTTTTACGTATGCATCAATAATGTGAGAAAGTGTCGCGGGAAAAATTTTTTGTACCCTCCTTTGCGATTACATAGCCTACGCCGAGATGAGAAATGAATATTCTATGCTCCGGGATTGCCGTTTACAAAGTGAAGGGATACGTCGCAACATTACGAAGGAAAGTGAATTTAAGAAAAGGTTAAATATACTGTGTTTATTTGTGAGAACAATGAGGATGATATAATAACAACATGATAGATCTAAAGCCAGCTTGATAAAAAAACATGCTTAGTTATATCAACTAGTAGAACGAAGCATATTTGCAAAGGCAAAATATTTAAATATACAGTATATTTAGGTTTTAAGTTTATATAAAATTGTATTCTTGTATTGTCTATTTTTCTATATTTAAATTAATTTAATAAAATAAATAAATTAGGTATACCTCTTTCAGATATACCTAATTATAAGTAATATTGTACATACGTACATATACAATAAGACATGAAAAAAGAAGAAGAAAGTAGTACGTAATTAAAATGTTTCCATTACAGAAACTTCGTTAATGTTGCTATAAAAAAAGCGTTTTCTAAGCAAAGCCATTTCCATTGCAAATAAAATTTTAATCACCGCTTGACTCATTTGCGTTTGACTAAAATATGCCTTAGAATAAAATAGACATGAATTTCCTTTATTATATTATAGCAAAAAAACACAATTTTAAATTAGACTTTTAAGTCATGGTAGTGATCATTGCTTACATCTAGAAATATATATATATCAGAAGGTCCTGGTCTTGAGTAGTTTACATGATTATGAAAATGTGTCGTACAATTTAAATATAAATAAGCTTTCTTGACTTTAGCTTAATTTTTTGTTAGTATAAGTTTTAGGCACCACACAATTCACAATTACACTATTATTTCATACACTAAATAGTAACATTTACAGTGGCTTTGATTTGTCTGTCAAAATTTATAATTTCAATTCATTTATTCAACATATTGAGTATGTTAGATTGGATGAAATATAAAACATCACGACCTCGTTCCCATTTAGAGTTAGAGGCGAATATTTCCATTAGCACGAAAGAGCCTAAGGCGCGGGAAAGTACATCGAAGTTTTAGCGTATAAAAGGATAAAGATATTGTCACCCAGAATTGAATGATCTATTATACATGTATTGGAAATTTAAAAAAGTTTACTTAATTAATTAAAATTAAAGTTACTAGATAGATACTTATAGACTCGTAGGAATTTGCGAATGAGTTTTTGTTTTGTCGAATATTTTATATGTAGCAGTAGAGATAGAAGTATTTGGTAATATTGTCAACAGTTATGTGTATAACAGTATGTTAAGAAAAATGAAATAAAGAAAAGTATTTAAACTCAGTAAATAATTTATTAATGTTTAAGATCATCGATCATCGATCAGATAAGTTAATTGGAAAATTTATTATAATAGCATCTAAGATAAACGCGATTTTACATATTTTAAATGAAAGTATTTAATTGGACTACTCACGTGCAGACTAACCGAGGACCACTGCGAAGTGTTCAAAATGTCAGTATCAAAAAAAATTACAATCTAATATACGCGATTAATCCGCTTAAATTGTCTCATTTAAAATTTATAATAATTCATCAATATCAACGAAACTACGTATGACCATTGTTTATTAACCTAAATATGTACATATATATGTATGTATATTATACCTAGTTAATTGTTTAACAATATCCTTATTTACCATAAACTAAAGGGGTTAATTGATTTTACTAAATTGATGTTGAAGACAAACTAATGACACTGTGAGTAGGGTATCTGTGACAGCCAGAGACGAGCTGTCTGGCGCCAAGAAGTTGCGTTCATCCTTCATATACATATATTAAGTTGCCATAAATAAGATTTTACAAATTTAGTTTACTAGTAATAATTTAGGGTATTTAGAGGTATAGACAGCTATGTTAATAGTTATCCATGTAATATCTAATGTTTATTTTTAAATATAAATTGGTAATATATTAGAAAAAAAAGGTAATTTAGCTTATTTTTTACTATGGTTCATTACCGTAGTAAAAAAGTATTTAGTTAGATATTAAATCTGTATTTTGTTATAATTTTAATCCAACGCCAATCATAAAATTGGTTGTGTGTTTGTTCATAAATCTTAATAATACATATAGTTTTAATAATTTTAAATTGTTGTACTTTTATTATAACCATGTATATATTACCAACCTAAGTACATTAAATAAAATACATTATCGGAAATATATTCTCTAAAGTTCATCCTCACGAAAGCTGGCATAAGTATAGAGGATAGTGGCAAGTTGTTTGTGAACGGGACTATGGACGACTAAGATCCTAGCACTCTGGAGATAACATGCCGATAAATTGAAAACGTGTGTTGAATGAAATGGAACAGATGGGCAGCTGAAGAGATTATCTCCTAATTAAATTAGTTAAGACTTACTTGGACAAGAGGAGGAGATTCTTGGAGCATATAGAAGTAACGCTTAATGAAATTGTGTTACGCTTTGTTATAATATATAAATTGGAAGTAGGTTCACGCTACAGGGTAGACAGAAAAAACATAATATTACAACACTACTCTGCGCACCTTACCGCCTTTCGAGACATATGTGTTTAAAGTTTTTGAGTGGCATTTTAAAGGCATATGTGATTGGTGGAGGAAAACAACACAAAGTTATTTCTTATTAACAAAGTGAAGAAAATTAAAATAAAACCTACAATCAAACGAAAAATATGTATACATATTTGAGCGTAGGATTTGAACCTGTGCCTCTTGGATACCTTCTTCTTTGCTCTGATCACTAAGTGAATTCTCATCAAAATAAGTTGAAATTCGTATACGTTTGTTACAACTTATTCATATTGATAGATGCCCATAGATCATATTGTTATTAGTTGAATGTTTTTATTATTTTTAGTACTTTACAAATTTATCATTAGTATCTAATTAATATTAATTTATTTACAAAATTATTTAACAGAAAAATGTTCCAAAAACAGCTTTAACTATAACACAAATACAAATGAATTGGAAATGAATTGGAAAATAAATTGTAGAAAAATGCTTAAAGAAACGCAATGGGATTTGAACGTACGTCTCATGGAGCGAGGTAATGAGGCGCGGGTTCAAATTCCGCTACGTTAAAATTTTCATGTTCTCTTTGACTATTTTTCTATCCTTAGTGTGGCTTAACACTTTAAATTGTAATTATAATTGTAGTTGATGCTATGTATAATTTACGTGGTAAAGATTCCTACCAAATAATGAAAATAATGTACTTAATGATATACATATAAGATATGAAATGTGACTGAATAACTGGAAGCTGAATAACTCGTACCAGTAATTCTTCTTGTCGCTCACTAGCTTAGTCGTGATTACGTCATAAACATCCAAACAAACGTTTTTTTATTAATAATCTATTGGCCAGAATCACTCATCAAAGGAATAGATTTACAAGATTAAGAAAAAAGGAAATCTTTACAGTGTTAGTAGCAACTGACAGTTTCACCGCAGTGAAGTCCCTTCACTTTGCATGGTAAACGTTAGAAGTTTACTCGTGTCTGTCAAATGTGTAAGTTACATGTTGTATGAGTTTGATAGTAAAATTTAAAAGAAGTTATAAAATGACTTTGTTTTATCATTAATTTAGAAGAAAAAATATTTTTATAATGACAATAAGTCTATTTTATTAGTTAAATTCAATTGTAAAAGTTCAATTCAATTATGAGAGTTATGAGAGTGAAGAAATGGCTTTTTTAGTTTCATGAACATAGAATAGTAGACAGAGGGAATCTGATGTGATATTGCCTTCCCCACATTCCTCCTTTCAAGACATTGAGTGTTCAGAGGCGAAACTCAACGCACCGCTTTGTCATGTTAACAGAGCGAAGAAAATGAAAATAATTCAATCTCGCCGAGTGGGAATAGAACCCACAATCGTCACCCAAGGGTAAATATTTGTATTTATTTTAACGACAAATTGGCTTAACCACAAATCATTTACTCGTAAAGAAGTCATATATACTCGTATAATTGTCAATATGTCGCTGAAAATATTTATTGCTGCATAATAAATAAAGAGACCATCGGCTGGCGCAGTGGGACAGTATTGGATATTACATTGCTAATAATCTGTAACACCATTTACATAATTTAATGTGCTTAACGCTCCAGTCGTACTTTGCTAAGTCAGTGTTAAAGTTTTAGTATTTGGTTAGTAACATTTAAATTGTCTTCTTGTTCGAGAAAATTACTCACCTGTGGAATGAAACTTGAATATCGTAGTAAGTTCGAATATTATCTTATTTCTGTCAATACTATTATAATTAATATGGTGATTCAGGATTGCTAAAGGCAATCCTTCTTATGTAAATCTAACTTGTAATATAATACAATTCTATTATTAATATTTGCTACTTAATGATAGGTTTAATGCAGTCGGGTGTTTGTTTTCATACAATATTTTTTTTATTTATTTTTGAATTATAGCCCAGGGCACTTATATATCTCGGAAAAATATTTGTAATGGATCATGATCACATGGTCACGTATCAATATCTTCAGGGATTCTATATTATTTTCCACAAATGTGTTGTATCTAACATTATAAGAGCCCTACATTACATTAAGAACATTATAAGAAGTATTTATAAAATTGAGTAAAAAATACTCAAGAAATTTAAATTATTGAACTAAATTGAAATACCGATTCAAAATAACAATATTAAACTTTCAGCATCACTTTCCTTGTGGAGCTTGTGTTACTATGGGGCATTGGCAAAGTCACATAATTAAATTGATTGAAATTGAAAAACTTTTTGGCAAAATGCCTTTGTTACGGTCAATGGGGAAGGTAAAATAAATTTTGTTACTTTCACTTTTGTAATTGTATAATTTTGTTGGATTTTGCCTCCCTCGGTGATTTAAGAAATCATTAGTCACTTGTGTTCATTTGGGAAAACTTACTTAAACCATTCTTTGCTAATAAATTTGTTAAATTGCTGAGTGACACAAACACAGAGGCACAAACTACCGCATCATAATTTATTTCACTTTCATTTAATAAAAGTGGCATTCTTATAGGATGTAATTATTAATCCTGAAATTAACTTATTTTAACGTATACTATTATTATAAAGGCTCTTTGTTAAAACGTCATTGGATATTAAAGAGCAATACGTGTCGGCAGTTTCTTTCCTTTTTTCTTGCATTGGCTAAACAAAACAAATGGAGAGAGAGAGAGTTTGTTTAAGCACTAGGTTCCTTAAGAGACGAGAGCGCAAGAAAACTTCTTAACAAGCTTCAGAAGGAAGTAAAAGAATCGATTCCATTGTTGAATTATAGTCAATGATAGTACTTCCGCAAAATAAGAAGCCTGTATAATATTAAAAATTGTTTCAATAGCAGACGCTCTTTGTATGTTCTTAGCCAATCAAATTAGAGTAGTCTAGAAATGAAATCTACTTCAGAAAACTAATAAGAACTTCATATATAATAATCATTTCACTTGTGTGTAAAATATTTACATAAAGCTCTTTTTCAAATATACAGAAATCAGAAAATATATTTTATACAGAAATGTAATTTAAATGCTTATGCAAAACATGAGAGTGTTAAGAGCGCGCAGAAAATTGAATTCACCGTTTACAAAGATATGAAAGCTTGTTTACACTATAACTTTTGCTTATACAGAAAATTTGAAATATTAGAGTTTGACCGTGACGTTGTGTATATATATATATATATATATATATATATATATATATATATATATATATATATATATATATATATATATATATATATATATATATATATATATATATTTACCGCGTTGGTCCCGGTTAAGAATAGGCCAACCCTGTAACACTTACCTAGGGTGTCGTAAAAGTCGACTAATAGTATTCATCAAATACATCCTAAGACCTTGCAAACCCGAACTTGTAGGTAATCATCGATAGTTTGTCATATATTCTGGCTGGTAAGGTTATATATGGACCGAAATTATCTTTAAGAATTTGCAGTCTTTGCCGAAGAGACGATAAATATGGAGATTGCCAATTGCAGGCAGCTTACGGCAGGCGGCCGTACGCAAAGTTTAGGCTCAATTGGAACAGTTGTTGTCAGAATAGGATATCAACTTAATCTGGTGGCGGATGATCGTCTATAAACGACAACGGCAGCAGAATCAGGCTGTGTTAGCAGGTTTTCTATTCACCTATCAACCCACAGTAGACAAGCGCGGTAGGTTAAACGTCTATTCCTCTCCATTTAACCATGAGTACAACCATAAGTACAACCAACGACAGTCCCCGAGTGCCCGGCGGCTTTGGTTGTCCTGTTGATGACGGTAGACAGAAATCCAAAGCCAGGGGCGAGAAGAATCCCCGGGCGGGATCTCCTATCCGTCAGACGACTCAGGCATATCCAAAAACGGACTTCGAGAAGACGATAAATATACTTAGCTACAATGTTCAATATTTACTACCAGATTATAGGCTAACCGAACTAGAAAACGCCTTCGAGGATATTAATTATGACATTGTAGGATTAAGCGAGATTAGAAGAGAAGGCGAAAATACAATAGAGACCAATAAAAACATATTTTATCATTACGGTGAACAGAGTGGTATGTACGGTATAGGCTTTTTGATATCGAAAAAATGGAAAAACAACATAATCGAATTTGTACCATATTCAGATAGAGTTGCAGTTTTGAAATTCAAAATTCATGATAGTACATTTTTATCCGTAATACACGCATATGCTCCTGCAAGCACGCGTCCTATCTCTGAGGTAGAAGATTTTTATACAACACTGACTAAAGCGTGCCAAGAACATCAAGGTACATGGAACATGGTAATAGGCGACTTTAACGTGAAGATAGGATTGCGACAGCCTTTAGACAATAACCAAATTCTAGGACCTCATGGGCTAGGCGACAGAAATGATCGTGGAAGTCGTTTAATACAATTTGCAGCTGGGCATAAATTTCGTATCTGTAATAGTTTATTTTACAAAAAACCCCACAGAAGGTGGACCTGGCTATCTTTTAACAATAGAGACAAAAACGAAATAGATTATATTCTGGCCAGTAATAAAATCGACAAAAAATTTTGAAGTCATAAATAAAATCAAATTTAATTCGGATCATAGACCAATTAGAGCTAGAGTATCTTTTCACACAAAAATAAATCGTCAAAGAATAGCCAGAAATAATATCAAAAACCTTAACAAATATACCTTAATAGCAAACAAAAAAAGAATTTAATATTGAACTCAAAAACAGTTTTGATTTGTTAGAGATGGACACAGATGACGTACAGGTACAGTTGGATGTTAAAAGGATGAAAAAAGGACAGAGAAGTAAAAAGGAATATTAGAAAAGATATAAGAAAATATAATGTTAAGCTATACCAAAATGCACTAGAAAGAAACACCTCATTACGAATAGCTAAACAAGGAGCTTGTATCGGAAAGTATTGGATTACCAGACTAAAAGACAGTCAAGGAAACAAACATCAGAACAGAGAAACTTTACTAGAAATTTGCACTAATTTTTATAAAAACCTTTATGCGCTACCCCAACAACATAGTTATGATAATAGCACCAGTTTTACCTGCAACCACAACCTCAACAATTACAAATGCCCTGACCATATACCTCCAATAGCTGATTGGGAAGTCCGCTTAGCAATACAAAAGTTGAAATATAATAAATCCCCAGGTGAGGATGGAATAACTAGTGAAGTTCTAAAAACAGGCGAATTTATACTTTTACCATTCATTACAAATTTGTTTAATTCAATACTTAAATCTGGCAAGTTTCCTGAAAAATTTTGTCATTCAAATATTATACTATTGCATAAAAAGGGCGATAAATCAGACATTAATAATTATCAACCCATCAGTCTTGTCTCCCATCTCTATAAATCATTCATAAAAGTAATAGAACAGCGGATCTCTCAACAACTATATAATGAACAACCTCCCGCTCAAGCAGGCTTCCGCTCTGGTTTGTCCACTACTGATCATCTTCACACCGTTAACCAAATAATTCAAAAGCATCACGAATTCAATCGTCCTCTATATATAGCATTCGTTGATTACACCAAAGCATTCGATAGCATTTATCATGAGTCCATATTTCAAGCTCTTCAAAATCAAAATATTGACCCATTATATGTAAATTTACTTAGAATTATTTACAAACAGAGTACAGCAGCAATCAAATTTGACATCTTAGGTCCGATATTCAATATATCCAACGGAGTGAAGCAGGGTGATCCGTTGTCTCCAAAACTGTTTAACAGTGTTCTGGAGGAAGTGTTCCGGAAAGTAGTGGTTGGTTGGGAGGGCAAGGGTATTGTCGTTGGTGGGAAAAGGTTATCAAACCTTCGATTCGCCGACGACATAGTCCTGTTCTCCTCATCTGCGTCAGAAGTACAATTATTGCTCGAGGATCTGAGCAAAGCAAGCCTTAAAGTGGGACTGGGAATGAATATGTTGAAGACCAAGCTGATGACCAACCATGCCATGCAACCAGCCATGTACTCGGTCTTCGACACATTGAAACACATACATATATATATATATATATATATATATATATATATATATATATATATATATATATATATATATATATATATATATATATAATTTTAGGAACCTATGGTAATTATTATATTTAAAGCAGATTTAGTCTACTTGAAATTTGTGGAAAAGTACTCAAAGGTAAAGTCAACTACCAACTAGTCTTTTGTGGTAGAGACTTTGGGCTCTCTTTTAATAGGCTTATAATATAAATTTAGAAGCTTTTATAACAGTTATTGAAGATATGAGAAATTTTGGAACTTAAAATTTAATTATTATTCTCAAAGCAATGGGACGACCTCGCACAAAGTTGGTATTGTTTAAATACTCTATTTTCTTATAGGTGGTTGTATACGTGAAATATGAAATAATATAATATATACATTTAATTACTTTCAATGAATATAATATCTCCTACATTTAATAGTAGGTAGAGCTGTTTCTTTATACGGTAATTTTAGTTCGTTATTTCATGCCTGTACGACTTGATGACGTTTCATTATATTTCACCTTACATACAAATTTATTCTGAATGCTTGGTTTCGGTCACGCTAAGCCATTTCAACAACTTGTCAAGAATGAATAAAGATAAAGTAATTAAGTTAAACTGTGTATCAAACATTTTTTCCAGCGTTATAGCAACGCTACGCTACTAAGATGTTTTTGTAGTTTCTTCCATCATCTCTCTCATCTTGTAGAAAAAGCGGAAAGAAATTTGGTCTCATCACTATGATCTCAAGTATTTACCCATTTAAAACCTATTATTCTTCGTACATTGTCTGATCATTTCATGGAAACATTTTTTTTTTATAAAAACCCGTTATTTGACATTGTACAATATACGCTTTATAACACTCACTATATGACTAACTACGTCATAAATATAGTCAATACTAATATAACAAAAGTACTAGTCAATTATAATTTGAATAATGTATTTATGCAAAAGTGGCGGTCTGCTCACAGCCTCGCCTGTGTAGACTACACAGTTAAAAACATTTATTTTTACAACATCATATGACACTTTCAAATTTTCAGCTTTATTTTTTTTAAATTTTCATCTCGAATCAGTCTGCTTATAATTTTTTAAAATTATTTTAAGCTCCACGCTGTATCTCGCAGATAGCAAGGTAGGCAAAGGAAGCCTAGGCTACAGGATCTAATGTTAAGACGCTCCTTTCCCGGTTTCCGCCTTTCGAGACATTGCGTGTTGAGTGACGCAACTTTGATGCCACGCTTATTATTTAAAACTATATTAAAATCAGTTGCATAGTTCAAAATAATGTGCGCATATATCGCACATTATTAGGGAAAATATGATGAAATTGAACGATGAAAAGTGGAGTCCTCTCAAGGTACTTCAAAAACAAAGATCTAAAGAAAGGAAATGTCAAGTACCTTCTGCATCAGGACCGCTGTCGTGTTCCGATTCCGACTCGTCCCATATTGTGTCGGTAGCTATCTTCTGACGAGAGCATTCGATCCAGTATCCGGGTGTGGGTATCAGATTGTGAGGGTACTCTTCACAAAATTCATCTGTAGAAAAATATAACATATGAGAATAGTTCACAAATAGGTTAATTTATGGGAGAAAGTACATGTTTGCTAAAATAACAAATAATATTGTAACTACATCTAATATTTTCTTGAGTTTTAGAACTTTTTTGTTTTTAATATCAGATTACTTTAGTTTTTAATTTTTTTTATTATTAGATAATCAATAATCGTGAACTTTGAACAATTAGTAAAACATTTTTTTGTGAGCTTGTTACTTTAGATTCGTTGAAAAAGCTGATAGCCAATAGAAAATAAATGCATATATTGAAATGTAAAATTAAATTAAAAACACGAATAAAACGTCCTTGTCGTGAAAAATTAAGTAAATAATTAAACATGTTATTACAAGCTAATGACTTCCTTTTGGCGTTACCGTGAAAGGTATTTTTTAAATTTAAACAAATGTCGATTAACATATATGGTCAGTGAATAGACTTCGTACCTAATTGCTTACGATTTCTTACAGTCTAAATGTTATAGAAGTAAGTACAGTAAGTAGTTAAAGTTATAGTTTTTTAACCGACTGAAATAGCGTGTTATTTCCATGGCATGATTTGATGATGGAGTCCCAATAAAATCGGGGAAGAAGAGCCATAGTACGTAATAAGTTACTGCCACAAATTACATTAGATAAAATTTATGAAGAAGTTAAAAAAGCACTAGAAAATGTAACGAATCCAGACCAACACATTCAGATAAATAATAATAATATATTAAATTCAAAGGATGGACGACGTATGAAATGGACTGAACAATATAAAAAAGCTATAATAAAAGCATATTTTAGAATAACACGTCTGGAAACTAATAGAACAGCTTATAGAACATACCTTCATCAAGATTTTATTACCAAATTTCCACATTTGTCTCATATTTCAGACCAAAAAAGAAAAATAAGCTTCTGTCAATGCCAAAAATAGAAGATATTAAAACGTAAATAGCATCAGAACTACAAATAGAAACACAAAATAGTCAATCTGAATTTAATGTAGTAACTATTAACAATACAGTCAATGTAGATGTAGAATATATTGAAAATTCTACCAATATTTTACAAATAATACAGATACTTGCAGTCCAGAACAGTCAAATCTAATAGAAAGAAATACAGAAATCGACAATACATTTAACGAGTGTTTAACGTACTTCACAAATACTGAACCTACTAAAAGAAATTATATACCCAGACAAAGATCATCAAAAAGATTATCTCGAATAGTTGAATATGTAAATACAATATTGTTACCAGAAAATATTAGGAAAGATACAAGTTTTAAATCATTTCAAACTATAATATATTGTGCTGCGTGGACTGCAGCGAAAATTAATGGTGCAAAAATAAAAATTGTACAAGATACCACAGTTAAAAAATCATCTATAAAGAAACCCAAATAGCAGATCTGACTCGAAAAAAAAGTGGAAGATTTGAGAACTAAAATTGGCCGATTAACGCAATTCATCCAAGGTAATAGAAGCAAGAAAATAATTCATCATGTTAACTTAATTAAAAAAAATTATAAAATACACTCTACACACGAAGAAGCGAACACACAACTGTTACATTTCTGGATACGCTTAAACAGAAACTTACACTTACAAGCAGCCGATTACAAAGATACAAAATATGTACATTACGTAAAACACAAAATACTCAATTTATTTGTAACAAAAGACAGTTTTATAGGAATCCCAAAAGTTCAACTACAAACTGTATTGAAAACTCAACACAAACTACTCCTACAGGAGATGATTTGCGTACGTATTGGGCCTCTATATGGGAAAATTCCGTTACACATAATTCTAATGCGGAATGGATTAATTCTGAACAAATGCAATATCAGATTAAAACAGATATGCAATTTGATAATATATCTCTTGTTATATTACAGTCATCAATAAAAAAATTAAGTAATTAGAAAGCACCTGGTTCCGACTTTATTCATAACTTTTGGTACAAGAAATTTACACATATACATATACATCTTCTTAAACACATTAAAAATTTTATTCAAAATCCACATGTTATGCCCAAATATGTAACAGATGGAATCACATATATGATCCCAAAAGATTCTAATAATCTTAATGATCCCTCAAAGTACAGACCTATAACATGCCGGCAGTCAGTATACAAAATAATTACATCTTGCCTTACAGAAACAATTTATAAATATTTAGATGATAATAGTATTCTTACAGAAGAACAAAAAGGTTGTAAAAAGTTAAGTCAGGGTTGTAAAGAGCAATTAGTTGTAGATTCTGTTATATTAAAAGAAGCGCAGAAAAATAAAAGAGATATTTTTACTATGTATATTGACTACAGGAAAGCTTATGATTCCATTCCACATTCTTGGTTATTACAAGTGTTAGATATCTATAAAATACACCCAACAATTAAAAATTTCTTGAAGGAAACGATGAAGGATTAGACTACAAGATTCAAATTATCAACTTTAGATAACAACCTAGATACTGACCCCATTAAAATAAAACGCGGTATATATCGAGGTGATGCATTAAGCCCTTTATGGTTCTGTCTTGCATTAAATCGTTTGTCTAATATTTTAAATTCGACTAATGCTGGAGACAAACTAAAATATAAGAATAATTTGACTTACAAAACTGAATATAAGATTGTTAATCATTTACTGTACATGGACGACATTAAATTATACGCTGAAACGAAAGAAGACTTACACAATTTAGCGAAAGTAGCGGAAACATTTTCACAAGATATTTATATGGAATTCGGAATAGATAAATGTAAAATTAATGCAAGTAAAGCAGGACAGAACTATATTCATAAATATTTACTGAAGAACGGGGAATATATAGAATCACTGATGGAAAATGAAACTTACAAATATTTGGGATATATTCAATCAAAGCTAACTCACCACAAGGAGGTCAAAGCAAACCTGACCAAAAATTTTAAGCATAGGTTAAATTCCATACTTAAATCTAAACTTAATGCGAAAAATACTATAAAAGCAATCAATAGTTTTGCAATAGCTACTCTTACCTATTCGTTCGGAATTATAGCATGGAACAAAAGTGAATTGAAAAATCTTCAGCGCATCATTAATACAACATTAAAATTAATACAACAACAAGATCATGTGTGCAGAGAATGACATTGCAACGAATAGATATAACAAGCAGATAATAAACCTAAAAAATATTTTTATTTTAAAAGAAACACATCCACACTGCATGAACCCATAATAGAAAATGATCATAAGCTAAGCCCACTTAACCTTAAAGAAAATAATTCAATAGCAAATGAAATACAAACAGACAGACTGTCTAAAGTTCACGAATGGGCCCAGAAATCTCTTCATGAAATACATTGGAGCGACCTAAGTCAGAATTACGTCGACAAAACAGCGTCGAACGAGTGGCTTAGACGCGGAGACCTCTTCCCTGAGACTGAAGGGTTCATGGTGGCAATCTAGGACCAGGTGATAGAAACAAAAAATTATCAAAAATATATCATAAAAAAATCTATATCCGATACATGTAGACGATGCAACATATAACGATACAGAAACTAACTGAAACTTCAGAAACGATACAACATATAACCGGAGCTTGTACATCAATCGCCCAGACTGATTATAAGCACCGGCATGACCAGGTTGCATATATCATTCATCAAAAATTAGCAATTCAATAGAAACTTATTTCATCGCCACCAATACCATATTACAAATATACTCCGGAATCTATAATGGAAAATGACTCTTATAAATTATATTTTGATAGAGCCATATTGACTGACAAAACTGTACCTTGCAATAGACCGGATATCACATTAATAGATAAAGTAAATAAAACCGCACGAATAATAGACATTGCAATACCTAATTCGCATAATTTACAAAGCACCTTTTCGGAAAAGCTCACTAAATACGAAGACTTAAAAAATGAAATAATTAGAATGTGGAAATTGAAGAAAGTAACAATAGTACCAGTAGTTATTTCTACAACAGGCGTTGTTCCCACAACCCTCCACCAGTCTATTGCTACACTAGATTTGCCTCCCTATATTTACGCCCTTCTGCAAAAGGCAGCGATTGTAAACACGTGTAGAATAGTTAGGAAATTTTTAAGCCTCTCAAATTAACAAATTTCACTTTTCATTACTTTGGCTCTTACTTGACCTAGGTCCGTGATTGTCAATATACCGGTATATTTCATATATCGAGAGTAAAAAGTAAAACAAATAAAAATAATAATAATAATAATTCCTAATTATTGAAATAGGAATTATGATAATAATTCTTTAAATATAATAGGGATGTATAGAAGTCTAGTTGTGTACTATTGGTTATTTCACTTAAGGTGATGGTGGTAGGCCCAATTCCTCAACTCCAATTTCTTGCTTGCTCATATTAACTTGCATACCAAAGATCAATGGATAAAATAAATAAAATATATAAAATCATTACTTGCCGAGCCTATTGATGTTAAAGCTAAGACCAACAATTTTTTTAAGGTTTTAAAGCAGATTGTATATTTTAAGATTGTATGCACAAATTAAAAAAAATTACCTAAAGCAAGAAGTATCCACTAAATATACTGAACAAAGACAAATAAAATCATTAAACAAAACTCAAGCTGGCACCAATTCTAAGAATAACGGAGTTTAAATTCTAGATAAGTATATAATATGTAAGTATCAATATAAATAACTGTTGGTTTTTAATTTTCTTTATTCTAAATTCGTTTATTATCTCTCTCTTATTTGTTTGACATCTCTATTCGTGTTTAAGTATTGTGTATGCTTATATAGCTTAGTATGATTTTGAAATCGATTTTATTATAACATTGATAATGTAAATTCAGGAACGAACGATGCAAATATAGATAAAACGCTTTCTATTTTATGTAACTAGAGGTGAAAAGTACATATTTGATTCGAGCAATATAACTGTTCAGCTTTCAGTGTGGCAGTGTGCCAGTTTCATAATATTTTTATCTGGCAAATTCCGCCCTTAATTTGAAAAGTTCTTTTATTACCAAACTCCCAGGAGAGAAGCTTAAGCGACAGCGGAGTACCTGAACTCGCGGAACCAGATCAATCCGGTTTACTTAATAACTTTTTTTCGGTAAACCCTTTTCCATTTAATGTAATTCGATCGTTGTAATTGTTTTTATTAGTTTGCTTTCAAGCGAACTGTGACCTAGTTACAAAGTGATTTTTATTATTATTAGAAGACTGATTGACACATTTAGTGGGTATTTACTATACAAATAATTTTAAACTGACTTATTAAGTATTAAGAATAATACTGTGTGAATATAAGATTTTTGAAATATTCACAATATTATAAATATATTTGATAATACTATTGTATATAATAGAAATGGTCGATACAAGTAAACGACAACAATTGAGATTTGACTGACCGACTTCCTTATCTCTCAATTACCTTGCCCTTTGGATCAACCTAAAAGCCGACATTGAGAGTTATTGCTAGATAGTATCGAGATAACTCGCTTAATTTATTAACGTTATTAACAACACACTTAAAATACCTACAAAATGATTTAGTATTATAACTTACTGTAACATATCTGATGCTATTTATAAACATGCCTAATAAAGCATCAAATCATAACTAAGCATAACGTTTACCATATTAATAATATTTCGTTTAAAAAAAGATTTAGAACATTGAACAGAAAAGTCCGTAATGCCAGTAAAGCTTTTATAAATAAAATATTTACATTGGGCCTAGAGCGGTCGGAGCTTGGGTATGCGGCTCGCAAACACGCGGAAAATATTCATCCACACCGTTACCACATATTTTACAGATGCAACCAAGTACTGTTGAACCTTATTTTAATATTTCATGCGAGTGAAATTTTCAAATGGATAATATATTACAGAAGGATTTTAAAGGGTTTGCAGATTATTGATTTGAGTTGGGGTATTCTAAATCTCTTTTCAATTTACATACATACGTATTTTACGTACGTCCTTTGTGTATGTTGTAGTGAAAGGGTCGAATTAGGATAGTTTCCTATTTGCTATGGTATTACCATACAATATACTTTCTATTCTAAATGTTTATGTAAAAAGTGTGTCTAAAATTATATTAAAATAATCTCTTTCATGATACGATAAGGTGTTTTGGATGTGAAGAGTGAAATTATGGTACATTTTTTAAGGAATATGAAGAAATAAATGAATTTTAAGAATATTTGTGCTTCACGCTGTATCTTGCATTGGAACCAAAGACGAAAACAAAATGAAATCAAAAACGAATATTCAATATCTCAAACTATAAAATCATCAATTTTATTTTGGTCAACAATCAAAAGTCAATTTTAACCATGGTTTTCAACTCTTAAAATTAGCTTTTTAGATTCATATAACATAAATTAATATAAGGGAAAAGTAACAAACAGGCTTCGATGTTCTAATAAAATTAATAATACACAAACGAACATATAAACAATGCTACGACATGGCGTAGCACGTGCTACGAAGCTTAAAATATAACTATCTTGATTTTCTTCTATTTTCATCTGTTTTCCTTCATTTTCTTCTGTTTTCTTCTGTTGATGATTAAGAAGATACAGTTCACTGTAAGGTAGAACACCAAGCTTTATACAATACGCTTGGCGTTCATACTTAGAGTGAGCCGGTCGTTCTTTATTGCTCCTTCCTAGTGCTTTCTTGTTTCTCCATATTTCTTAAATAGTAACAACTATACTGTTTACAATTTATTGGGGGAAAAAATATCTTACGCCATTCAAGATCAAACCAACAACCCAATTGTTTACAGTTTTAGAGTTGGATGCAGCTTTCTGGAGTATACTATAAACTAAAGTTCTAACTTATTGCCAAATTACATAATTCTAGCGTAAGGGAAGTTACCCTGTAAGTTTTGATTACGCGGCGATTTTCATACTAAATGCAAAAAATTAAGCATAAACACGGCAACACAAATTAAGCATAAGCTACGGAAGGAACCCTAAAAATATCTTTGAGTTTAGTCGGAAATATTGCGGGGGCGTAATAACAAAGGATTTAACATTTCTAACTTCACATAATCCTTTATTAAATCCAATAATTGGATTGCCAAAGCTTTGATTGAATATTTGACTATTTGAGGCTTTATTCAGAAATTTCTGGACGTAGTACATTTAGAAAGATGTGTATGTGTGTATATATAAAAATTTTAATTTATTAAAAGTGCGTTTTAAAAATCATTTCATGTTAATATTTTTATATTTTGGCAAAATCTGTCTATTAACCTTATGAAAACTTGGTTGACACTTGCTGACAAAGGGCTGCACTTCACTCTGTAAGTCTCTACAGCAAAATTTAAAATCAATAATACACAGGGACAGCTCAGGATTATTAAATTTAACTATGCATTACTTGTCCATTTGGTGATTGGTAGCATAATATAAAGCGTATAACAAATATAATGACTTAAATACCATATTTACCATTAAGAAAAGATAAATATTTTTTTAATTTAGATAAGAAGAAGAAGATAATTATTTTTTTATTTTTTTAATTTCATGCGGCATTGTATGGTCATACGAAGTATATGATTTTTCATACATACTAAATGGGATGTTCGTAATATAGTTTAGTAGTACACAAAGGAAATATTAATTTTCGCATAATGTAAAAAGTTTTAATTTCAGGTGCGAACGAGATCACCCAGCAATTTTCACACATAAAAAATGTATTTGACGGAAAGTTATTTTTTTAGTTTTGTGCAGCATTCCGCATATAACCTAATGTCGATCCCGTTCTCCGCATTAAGCTGAATTTAAGGAATTGCGGGTTGGGTGGCGGAACTTAACGCTACCATCTGTCTAGCCAGAGCTACTATAAACGTTTATAATTTGTGGATATGCTGGCTAGATCCCAGCAAAATAAATATGTTATTCAATAAACATCAAACTAGAAAATACCGGCGTTGAGTTCCGTCACTTTAAACGTAAAGTATTGAAATTCGGAAACGAAGTGTCTAAGGTTCACTCTGCCGACCTTGTTATCTATATACGGGATGCAAGATCGTTTTCAGTTTCACAAGCTGTAAAAATTATAGCAGTCTGAGCAAAAAGTAATGAAATTATTTTATATTTACTAAAATAAAGTATTCTCTTCTTTAATTTAACATAACACTACATATGATAACAATAAAAAATTCCAATCATACATGAATACAAATAACTTATTAATTCGGTGTAGATGCCTATAAATAAAGCTATTTGTTTTGGCGATTGTTAATAAATTATCACCGTCACAGTGGACTGAAACAAAGTCGTCTTATGGAAGTGCTCTTACATCAGAATCTGTATTATATAAGTTTTAAATCTCTATTATATAATTTTACTTATGCATCATTAATAACTGTTGAAATATTCGTGTAAATTTATAGCCTATATTCCTTAACACTTGAAAAACCTTTAAGTGTTGTTAAAATACATATTTTATATTGAAGTATGTTTCTTACAGATTTGATGAATTATAATTATTTTGTTCTTTTCAAAACAATGCTTGTAAGACAAGAATAAGTTCTCGGGTGGCAATTTGACGTAAATAAAATAAAAGTAATACTTGTCTTATAAGTACTTACCTTAGCCCATTAAGAGTTTTCGTCTATATTGAAACCCAGATGCTTATGAAACGAGAGTGGGAGCGTAAAGGGGAATTTTTATGTAGTCCGTGCTTTATCATTTCATGTGAAGGTTTAATTAATATTTCACTGTGTGTTTTGGCTCTTAGCACACCCGACGCTTTGCCCGATTTTAATTTGATATTACGTTTCGTTTATGCTTGTATTTAGGTATAAAATAATTAAAAACATACAAATGTTTGAATTAAAAATTGGCAAGAATTAAAATAAAATTAGATTTGCTTTATACAATATAATTTATTTGTTTTTATTTCTTTAGTATGAAAATACTATGATTGAGCTAAACAATGAGCTATCAAAGTTAAACGTAATAAGAGCTTGCTTGGTATGCAAAATAAGGGGTTGGCTGGCGCAGCATGAAAGTTGTAAGCTCAAATATATTAAGCATACAGTTCGAGGCGGCTAATACAATTTAGTTTAACATTATCCACCTTGTCTCCTCATCTATGAAACGTATCTTTAGTTTACCTAATACAGATGAAAACGAGTAAAAAGCTTGAGCTTGAAAGCGTCAAATGAAAGTTATAAGGGCTTGTTCCTTTAGATAATTACAGATAATTAACTTATTTATTTTATTTAATCAACCTCCAAATTCTCAATAAAAATGTTTTCAAAGATACATATTGCTATTTAACATTTTCTTAAGTTCAGAATGTATTTTCTAAATGCAGCTCATTAGGTCGTTTACGTGTTATATGAAATTTATTCCTTTTTACTTATTAAATAATTTATTATTTTATTACATTTGTTAAATTTGTTCCTCTATGTTATAAGGTTTCAAATTTCCTTAATACAAGTATACAACATATAAAATAAATTCAAAATAAACATATAGAAATATTATAAAACAAGACAGCCTTAAATAATATCCCTTACCCCTACGAATAAATAAATCCTTTTTAATAATTATTTCTAGCCTTATGATTGATCTTGAATCTATTAAAGAATAATATCTTAAATGATTTATAAGTAATTGTCAGAAATTAGGTAAGTCGCTTCTGAGTTTACTCTGAATCCCGCATATAGCATGATAGGCAGAGAGAGCCCAGTGTACTCTCCGTCCTTCACTTCTTATGTATGTGTATTAAAAATTTGCCAACATTAATACTTGAACTCTAGACTTCAAGGTCCTTGAAGGACTTACCTGCTATATGATATATGATGGCTATTATTGTACATACAAGATACATAGAAGAAGGATATTATAGTACATACCAAAAATATTACTTCTTTTCAAGATTTGAATCACAGACAAATGCCTTTCTTGGAAAGTGTTGTATACACATAAGTCAAATGCAATGTATCGATGTCATCAAATTACATTATATCCTCATATTACAAAGACATTGTTTGAATAGAAAAAGGATGCGGTGATGGGAAAAGAAACACGATATTGGCGAATGGATGGTTGTTATTATAGCACTGTAAAATATAAAGTACGACAAATTCAGCTTTTCTTCAAAACAGAAATCTAAAAAGTAGGAATCAGTGATGTGCGACTTGAACTCGCGCACCGAGGATTCTATACTCAATTTCTATTTAAAATTCAAAAAAGCTCAACGGGAAGTACAATTTATAAAAAATTAATTTACACACTAATTTTGTATGAAATGAAATACACATATAAGTTTGTAATGGCAATTCGATTGGTTGCAATTTCAGTTCTTTTTTTTAATTTGTACTGTACTTCGCACTCTTGCAAAATTCATAACTCTAGGTCAACGGGAAGTACTCTATAGGTTTTGATTATGACTTACGTAAAGTGCGGAAAAACCAAAGCATAATAAATGCTCGTATCTTTTGATTGCATTGGCTTTGAAGTTTGATTCTGTGCTACAAGCAACAATAGACCTGGATACTTGTACCTACTTATTTCAACTCGACTTTTCTTGCGAAAAGTTCTCTTGACAGACTGAAAGACAAACAGACAACAAAGTTTGATTCTTTTGTGGTACGAAACCCTAACGAAGATGTTGTTTATTAAATATTACTCGTATATTAAAAAAGAAAACTTATATATAAATAAAGGTAAGCAAAAGAAACGAATGTAATAAAATAAATTTATTGAAACTCGAGAAAATTTTGCTATTACATTTCAAACTTATATTGCATCCCCTTTACTTCATAAAATGATTCAAAAATAAATGTCTTTACATTATATTTTTAATTATACTAAACATAATAATGAAATACGCGAAATTAAATGCGTTTTATTTTTTAGTGTATTTTTCTTAATTTAAACTAGTAATAGTACTCGAGTCATGCGATAAAAAAGTTTTAAGAGCTTCAGCTCAACATTTCCATGTTTTTTATAACAATTTACCAACTTAATAATTAAATGGTTGATAGAAGATACACTAGAACTTTAGTGCTTAAAAAATATTTAGATAACAAGTCAATCGGGCTACCTACTGTAAGCTTGCTTTAAATAACGATATATATTGTTTTATTCATAACTTTTTTATATGCAATGATATAATGTAATATATAAAGATGTAATTATCTTCTTTATATAAAAAATCCTTCCAGTACTGATATATCGTAATTGATAAACCAAGAAAGCTTAATCTTTGGGAAGAACTAGAAAGCTGAAGCGTGGTACGTAGGTTCCTTTAAGTGTGTAAAGACTACTTAAACCATACAAAACGGAGAATAAAAGTACAAACAGATACTAGAACTTTACACAAACGATGTCCTTACACGAGCAAGAGCTCAATATCCGGAAGGCTCCTTTCCGGATATTGAGCTCGTGCAATTTTATTGATGCCCTTTGAAGACGTTCTGCGATTTCCTACGCACCACTTTAACTTTTAACTGCACTTCCTTTGATACAAATCCTTCATATGTAATATATATGATTTCAACAATATTGTTTTGGATCAATTCGAATTATGAAAATGAATAAGTACAATTTTAAAACTATATTGATGCAGATTTTAATATAAATCTGATTTAGTTGTATCATAATAAAACTAAAGAAACAAATAAATATTAAAAGATATTAAAATAACACTATAAGTGTCTGTAGTGCGTGCTAATATAATTTATTTATTCAAATTGTTCTCTATTCAAATAGACTTTTGCAAACACTTTTGATCGTCGAATGAATCGTCGAATGAAACTACCAGCGTTGTGGAAGGCAATTCTGTTGAGAAATGCCGGCAAGAAACTCAACAGTTGCTCTTATCAATATCAAAATTATAATTTTATTATTTAATAATAATTTAATCTTAGTCTCTCTTATTTCACACATTTATATCCTTTCAATATGCTTGAACAGTGTAATAAGCTTAATTAATTAACATTATTTTTATAGTTACTTTAAATCTTAAAAGTGGCATCTTTATAATATGTACCAGCATTTTATTATAGAAATGTATACATAAGACCCATCAAAAATATTTTATTTTGTTTTAAAGGTGATAGCTTGGCGTTACAAGTTGATTATATGTTGCTGGACAATCAAAATATATATATTGTAAAAATCAATTGTAAAAATACCTTTTTGTTTAAAACATCTCTGACTAAGACACGCGGCAATAAGATCAAGACTAGTCTGGTCCTGAACACCATAATGACAGACATATAAGTTTTAATAACAGAAATTCATGGTCTACATAGTCAAAGTATAATTCACAAAACAACAATAGTCTTTTGTGCTATTTGTCATAAATGTGCTTAAAAAGTGCAGCATCCACATCTGTAGTGGATTTACCTCTGCTGAAGTCATATTGCTCACTATGGAAATAAATATTATTTAAACAAAAACATTATTTAAGAATTATTAAAAATATTTTTTTACGAATAACTAAGGAAATATAGAGACCGGTCTGTAGCTTATCAAAGCAGGGTCAAGCCTTTCGCCCTTTTTGTAAAGCGGCACTATTTTACTATGTTTTGGAAGTGACTTTCTCAGTCTCGACATGATTCTACCCGTGTTGGAAAGCATTACACCAGTGGTCACCCACATAATAAATTTTTCACTGATAAGTAATGTTTTTCCGGCTCAGTGGAAGAATGCGAATGCGTTCCCTTACCTAAAACTTCCAACCCCACTACCGTTGCTGAATATCGTCCTATATCTGTTCTTCCCCTCCTATCCAAAGTCCTTGAATCCTTCGTAAACAATCAACTTCATGGTTTTCTCTCCTCTAACAATCTGTTATGTCCTTATCAATCTGGCTTCCGTCCCTACCACAGTACAGTTACTGCGTTGCTGAATATCACTGAGGACATACGTTGTGCTATGGATAACACCAAGCTCACCGTGATGGTACTACTTGATTTCAGCAGCGCTTTTAATTCTGTTGATTTTGATATACTTCTGGGCACTCTTCGCGCAGCTAACATCTCTTCTTCAGTTATCAACTGGTTCTGTTCATATCTCTTCGGTCGTCAGCAGTGTGTAAAAGCTAACGGTGTCACATCATCATGGTTGGAACTCACTGCTGGCGTACCTCAAGGCGGCGTTCTCTCTCCACTTCTTTTTTCTATTTTTATTAATAACATATCAAAAGTCATTTCTTCTCCCTACCATTTGTATGCAGATGACCTGCAGTTATATAAACATTGTAATTTGAATGAATTACCTAAGGCTATCGAAACTCTAAACAAGGATCTTATTGCTATTCAGTTTTGGGCTGAATCATTTGGCTTATTAGTTAACCCTAAAAAATCGCAAACTCTTATTATTTGTAGTAACAAGATAAGAGGTAGAATCTGTTGGAACTCAACGCCGAAAATTTTGAATTCGGGAGTAGAAATTAAATATTGTAAAAACATAAAAAATTTAGGCCTTATTTTTGACAGTAATATGTCTTGGACTTCACACATTAATAATATTAGCAAACGCATGCATTTCTCTTTCCATTCTCTCAAGCGTCTCCAATATTTCCTCCCTCACAAAACCAAAATTATGCTTGCGCAATCTCTTCTCCTGCCAATTCTTGACTACGCCGACGTTTGCTATTTGGATGTGACCGAGGAGCTATTAAACAAGCTAGAGCGTCTTCAAAATCTCGCCATACGATTTATCTTTGGTTTGCGTAAGTTTGACCACGTTTCTCAATTTCGCGCTCAGCTTATTTGGCTCCGCCTTCGCCGAGATATGCACATCCTTACACTCCTTTTTAAAATTCTTAATTATGAAAATTTCCCTTTTTATCTCCGCTCTCGTTTTAACATACTTCCCACTCCCACACGCTCTAGTCGGTCGTGTGTCATACCGACACTAGACATACCTAAGAGTAATACTAAATACCTTCAGAAATCCTTCTCAGTGTATGCTGCAACCCTGTGGAACCAACTTCCTAAATCCATCCAAAATAGTCCAACCATCATTTCCTTCAAATGTCAATTAAAAAAGCACTTACTCGCAAGTTTAAACGAGTAAATTGATTTTCAGACAGTCATCAATGTTATAACCTTATTTTCAGCTTACTTATGTATGTATGTATTATGTATTTTTTTATTTTATATATATATGTATATGTATGTGTATGTATGTATATTTATATATGTATTAGTATGTATGTTTGTATGGTGTATTTATATGTTTGTGAATATTTATGTATTTGTAATAAGTAAGTTATAGTTTAGTATATATTATAGCTATATAGTGTATTTCTAATTTATTATAGAATTAATTGTACTATATTCTTACCTGCTGCTTAAAAACTCATCCACTACCATAGGTTGGCTGGAAGAGATCTCTTATAGGGATAAGTCCACCTTTGTGTACTACTTTTCTTTTTTTAATGTTGTTACTCTTATGTTTTTTTTTTAGTACAATAAAGAATATTATGTTTTATTAATTCTTAATAACTACCACACAAACACCAAACTTATTAAAAATAATATCGATATAGGGATCAACATAACATATGATCAAAATCATTGGCTACTTGTAAATCTAAATTTAAAATTACATTATTAATTTTTAATTTGTTATTTTACTAACAGGTCTAGATAGCAGCCGATATAGCATCTCATATACATAACTTTCATTTTACCATCACATTTAAGAATTTTATCTCTTATATATATATATATATATATATATATATATATATATATATATATATATATATATATATATATATATATATATATATGATGAAAACACTTCTTTAGAAAATGATAAACTTAAATTTTGCAGTTACTTAATAATAATTTTGTGTCAAATGAACTACAGTATAAAGTTTTGATGGTTTTTATCTGGGATATATATATATATTTATATATTTCATAACTCCAGGATGACAAGGTTTTGATTACGCGACGATTTTCATACAAAATGCAAAAATTAAGCATAAATGTTCATATCTTTTGATTGCGTTGACTTAGAAGTTTGATTTTTACTGTGCCTTAAGAGGTCATCGGTTTGGATATTTGATATCAATTTAGATTTGGAGAAAGTGGTCTTGACAGACTGGCACACAGACAGATAGACAGACTGACATACAGACGTCAGTCTGTCTCATTTTAAAAAAATGAATGAGTAATTAAAAAGAAATTAGTGATCTAAAAATAATTAAATTTAATTCTTTTAATTATGGTGTTCCAATAAATAATAAATTAATAGTGTTAGTACGATGTTGAATTTCAAAATCAATTGTGGGAAGTGGAAAAGCTAGAACATAATCTGACAAAAAACGACGTGAAAATCAAATTGCATTGCGATGTCGTTATAAAATTTTAAAATGAACGCGATCTAGCTAACATAGCACATATAATATAGCAACATATAATATAGCGAAGCCGCGAGCGGGTCGCAAGTATACATATATAGACTTAGACCTACCTACGTTTAAGACAAATATGAAACTAATTTAATAATTTCGAAAGATATTTTTTATATTTTTTTATTTTATTATTATTAGTCTCCAGCAGATTTTCACATATTGTAGGATAGGCAAAGTGAACCTAGTGTCTAGGACATGACGTTCTTTGTTTTCCGCCGAAATTCGCGACTTTGTATTCTCAGCGGAACTCAACGCTTTACCTTAGCAGAGCGACGAAATTAATATAATTATTTCTCGAATAAATATACACACACATGTGTGCATTTATTTACATTCACAGACACGATGCAAATAGAGTCAGACTTGAACGTGGTGTTGATTTATTCCTTTGATGTTTTGGATATCTAATTTTGCAAATGATGAAAATATTTTTTTTATTCGTAAAATGCATATAAGTTTTATGTAGTGAAATTTTTATGTACACATATTTTTTTTAAACATATTTTGACGAAATATTTTTATTATTTTTATAGCATGATGAAAATAGGAAAATAAAAGTTTCATATCAAAAGCCAATATTTATTTAAATAAGTAATATAAATGAGTTTGTATCGTATTGGGCAAATAGAAAATAAATATTAATATTTTTTATGCGTATAAAGTATACATGTATTAGTAAACAATATTTTAAAATTGTGCTTCAATAATTTTCGTGACAGGTAAGGGGAGACCTCAGTTGAACTTCGTTTAAACAGGATCGAAGATACTGGAGGACGGTCACGTAATAAGCATGAGTACCCCTCGGAGGGCTTGTATGAAGAGGTTAATGACAATAGACCAAGCGAAAGACATCTGCAGGCACCGCATCGTTTGGCGTTCCGTTCTCTCTGACTACTCCACTAGGGATAAAGCGTGAAGCTGAGTAATTTTTTATTAGTAATCTTGAAAAGAAGATATTAGTTTAAATACGTCCAATAAGATATAGGCAATGCCAATTATTTCTGTTTGTGTTCATATTTGTATGTCAACATCGAGTATATTAAGCTTAACTCGGTTAGTTGGTAAAGTTAAATATAAATCAAAAAGCTACCACATAGTTGAATAATTTCAAGCAATTTTCGAAAAATTGTGTTGAATAAATTACATAGCTTACTAAAATGGTTTTCTCAGTCAAAAACAATACGGACAATAATAATAGATTAAACTACTTTTTTATTAATGCCGTCGAAGTGTATCGGCACAGAGTCTGACTGTAAACACGAGGGTTGTAAGTTCGATTCCTACTCGATGGAATTAATTATTTCAAGATGATTGAGTTTTGATCATCTATTCAGGAAAGTAAGTAAAAATACCACGATAATAATTCGTTTAGGTTTTTAATTATATCTAAACTATTCAGAATTCAGGCTTGTTCAAAAAATCTTCTGGACCTATGGGACTGCAATAATAATAAACAAGAGTAAATGTCAGTTCAATAAAAATATAAAGTGGATCGACATGCCGTCGGCAGATATTTAAAAAAAAAAGAATAGTTGTCTGCACTTTACAGAGATGCGATCAGACATTTAGGTAACAATTCCTGATTTGCTTTCCGTCAATTTCACGATGGTAAGTCAATAACAACGGCGGCCACTCTTGCCAAGTTCGGTGTGCGTGGTTTGTGACTCTCTCTCGTCGCACACGGGATACGAACACTGATAGTTAATAGTTTTTGCGTAGTTCAGTATAATTGTTAGTTAATGCTTATGTTGCTTGTGTTTTCAACTGAAGACTTTCAGTTTTCAAATATCTATACCGATTACTTTTTCACCTGCGCCGAATATGTTACAGGTGGAAGTCATTTGCCACACAAAATATATATATATATATATATATATATATATATATATATATATATATATATATATATATATATATATATATATATATATATATATATATATATATATATATATAATTTTAATAATCATAAAAAATGCGTTTATTTGTATAAGTTTTTAATTTTATAAATATATGGACTGGATAGACGAAATTATATCTGTCCAAATATTAACAAGTGCTTATCATTAAATGTTTGGGTTAAAACTAATTAACCAAGAATCATTTCAAACAATTTGCTCAAAAATGTTGTAAATAAAAGGTAAACCTTTCTATATATTATAATAGACCAAAGATATACTAGATATGCTTATGATTTCCTAAATAATATTACGAAAGTTACTTTTGGAATGTAGTATATGTGTATTGTGTATATACAATTCAATTATTTAATAAAAGTTCCGTTACACTATAACTGATATGGGTCCTTTGCGAGAGTGCCTTTAATATTTTACAAAGGTATCTTTGAGTTCCGGCTGTGACGCGGGGTGTGTTGAAAAAGTTTTTCGAACGAGAATTGGGGTGACAGGGAGTGGAAATTGAGCTACCTTACGTTTCATTTTACGGACGCTAATTTTGAAACCGCATATATTGTATTCACAATTATTGATCGAGAACGTTTCAAAATTTGAACGTAACGGGAAATGAACCCGTTGGGACCAGTGTATTTCTAGGAATTAACAATATTTTGTATAAAACAAATACTTACACTAGGTATACTAACCTAGTCCTAGTGAAATAATTTCTACTAAAACAGAGCTAAAATTGGCATATTCGCTTCGAACTTAATTAGATTAAAATTAAATACAGATAAAGCTACACTAATGAAACATTAAATGTATGTATGTATCTATTCGATCATATTCATATGTGTGATCACATACAAATATAAGAAATTATCGATTATATTTTATATGCGTCCACTGTCAACAGTACTTGACATGCCAACAAAACAAAGCCTTTGAACATGTTTCCCCCTTTTTTAAATGACAGTTATTGACTGCCCGATAGAGGCTGGCACAATGCATTCTGAATAGAATAGAAATCTGAGATTTAAAATTAGTTTACCGTATCTAAGATAAAGCAAAATCAGAAATTTCTAAATAGTATTAGGGCTAAAGAGTTATAAAGTATCTTGTAGCATTTTTTCTGAACGGTTATATCATAATATCTTTCATTAAAAACTTATTTTTCCGATACTATATGAAAAAGTTAATCAAAAACTTGCTTGAGACTTTTATTAATGATTATATTCCTAAATGTAACAGGAAATATGTTGCCATATGAAAATATGAGTACACATAACTATGTATCACACATATATAACTACACACATTTTAACAGTACCACTGTTAAAATGTACAACTTACGTTTCCTGGACCAAATCAAATTTCTATTTTGATAAAAACAAGATAACTGAATTATTTTGAAATTTAATAGTAATATATTTCATGTCTTTACAGATTCCCATGGGGATATTGAGTGTATGCTATATGTTCTTCTTCTTCCACTTTGCATTATCCCGGCCTATTGCCAGGGTCTGCTTTCCTACTTAGTCTACTCCACTTTGCACGGTCTTGAGCATCCTCAGTGGTTAGTCCATTGGCTCTCATGTCGTGCGTCACGACGTCCAGCCATCGCTTCCTTGGGCGTCCGGGGGGTCTTACTCCAGGGACAGACATATCAAGGCATTTTCTTCCGACGTAGTTCTTAGGCCGGCACAAAACGTGGCCATACCATCTCAGACGACGCTCTTGGAGCTTATCCGCTACGTCACGGACCCTAAGACTACCTCGAATGAATGTGTTGCGTATGCGGTCAGCCCGAGTAACGCCACACATCCACCTCAGCATCTTCATCTCCGTTACGTGAAGCTCCTGAGTGTGCCGAGATAATGCTGGCCAACATTCGCTGCCGTATAGAAGAACTGGTCGGATCATGCTCTTGTATATCAGCCCCTTGAGTTTGGGCGGTATTCTGCGATCGCAGACCACACCAGTGACCTCCCGCTATTTGGCCCAAGCAGCGCTAACCCGGGCGTGGACATCGTAGTCGATGCCTCCGGTCTCGTGCATAATGGATCCAAGGTACCTGAACTTCTCCGACTTAACGGCTGGCTCAGGCCCGATGTGGATGGTGCTCGAGTCTGGGTTCCCACAAGCCATGTACTCGGTCTTTGACACATTCAGTTTAAGACCACCGTTCTCAAGCGCACCCTTCCAGGCATTCACTTTACGCTCCAGCATCAGTCGGTTCTCGTCAATGAGTACTATGTCATCGGCATACATCATCAGCCATGGAGGCTGGTCCTGGATGTGAGCCGTGACAGTATCTAGCACTACATTAAACAAAAGTGGACTAAGAGCTGAGCCTTGGTGAACCCCTACTGTAATTGGGAAGGGTTTGGTATCGCCAACAGCGGTCCTAACTGTAGAAACAGAGTCGTTGTACATGTCTCTGATAATAGCAACATAGGATTCAGGGATCCCTTTGGATCGCAGTGCCCACCAGATACACTGACGTGGCACACAGTCAAAGGCCTTCTGCAGGTCTAAGAATGCCACATGCAGAGCTCTCCTCTTTTCCCTGTGTGCCTCCATCAAAATTCTGAGGGCAAAAATGGCGTCCGTAGTGCCTGATCCTGGCTGAAATCCATATTGACACTCAGAGACAGTACACTCTCGGCGGAGTCTGAGGGCAATCACGCGCTCGAAGAGCTTCATGGTGTGACTCATAATCTTAATGCCCCTATAACTACCGCAACACTGCCACTTCCTTTGTAAATAGGGGTAATAAAACTGTGCCGCCATTGATGTGGCATCGTCCCAGTGTTCAAAATGCGGTTAAAAAGATCAGTAAGCATGAGCACACCACGAGAGCCTAACGATTTCCACGCTTCGATCGGAATATCGTCAGGTCCCACCGCCTTGCCGTTCTTCATGCATCGAAGACAATTCCGAGTTTCATCAAGGGTTATTGGAGCAATAAGTCCCAGGTTAGGAGGTGGTTCAGACGGAATACTACCCGGGTGCTGAGTATTCAGCAGCTCCAAGAAGTAACTTCTCCACCTCTCCTTCACAGAAGCATGACTACAAAGCAGCTTGCCCTGGGATCTCTGACGCAAAGACATTTTGTGATATCTTGCGTCGCTTTATCCCGAGTGTATGCTATATGTTCTATATCAATAATATCTCATACAAAACAGTAATTTTATTCTTACATTACTATCGAATTTTAAAATAGGATTGTTATGTTCAGTTTTTAGTAAAATATTAGAGAAATGAAATTAATTCTTAGGGTATGGCTTGAAATGTATTAGCATTTACAAACGAAAACGTAAATTCTGTGGCAATTTAACATTGAGTTACTATGTCAACCAAGTACTCATTCCGCAAGTAAGAAATGAAATCTCAATTTGAATGTTGCTAAAATTGATCATAATTGTTCCATTTGACGAATTCGGAATTGTCTTAAAGTACTGTGGCGAATGCTTGACGTTTATTGCGACAATTAAGGGGAAATACGAACTCACCTTAAGTTCTACAATGGCTGCTAATGGTTAAGAATTTTGTTGGTTTTGATTAAATTATTATATATTTTTCGTTTTAGTATAGATATAGCTATATATATATATATATATATATATATATATATATATATATATATATATATATATATATATATATATATATATATATATATATATATATATATATATACTGGGAAAATGCAAAGAATTTGTTGCGATCTCCTGTAATAAACGAATTGCTCTGTATAAAATATACCAAGAATTACTCAAGTGTTACTCGCTTAAGGTCAAGATCAATCTTAGAAAGTATATATATTTTGTAGACCTATTTGCCCTTAGAAACATTTGTAATCGACGTAACGTTTTCAGTTCGTTGATTTTCACAAGAAAACTAAAATGACCGCATTGTTCTATCTGTAAATAAATAAATAAAGAAGAAACAAGTATATTATTTTGGTCGTTTTATATCCTTATATTTGGTATTTATTTTGCACTTAAATTGTAACTATATAAGTTGCTATAAATAGCTTCCTTATCACGCAGCGTTTTATTACTATTTCTGTGATATTTCTAGATCGAGGTGGCATTTTTCTCTTTATCTATATTCTTTAACTGCTTATTGTAGAGTAGTCATATATAATATAATTATCTGAGATCTGTTAAGGTGAGATTATTTCACTTAATCTCAGCCATTAACATGGTCCGTGGTCCGTTAATCAAACTGGCGAAAATTTCTAGAAAACATTTATATAATAAATACATGAATATTGAATACTTTTGAGTGAGAAATTAATAGAAATATAAGATAAAATAATAGTACTTACCTGAACATGCCTGGGGGGGTAAAGGAAAGATCAATGTGGTGGAAGATTTGCGTCTTGCAACTGCGCAGCCCAAGGACTGGGGTTTGAAGCTGCGTAGTTGCTGCATGAAGTCGCTGCACTCCATCAGCGCCACGTCCGCGAAGTGCAGGTCGCACAAAATCTGATTTTTGAAGCGGCGTGCGCGTTTCTGTAGATAAAACTTTATATATAATAAACTTATAAAAAAACTGGTTTAACTGTGGTCAAGAGGTGGAGAACGGCACTCTCTTCTCCGTTCTTCGTTAAGTGGTAAAATTCAACGCCGCGCTTTGTATATCGAGAAATGAAATACAGAGCAATGAAAATATTTTAAATATAGCAATTTCACCGAGTGTGAAGTATTATAGGTCACTATTAATCTAAGTTTTCAGTTTAACAGCCAAACGCGGTCCTACTGCGCCACGATGGCCTAAATTAATACTAGATGTATGTAAATTTCAAATATGATGAAGTCGAATCTCCCTTTTTGTATAAAAAATGTGGTTTCATATTAATTCCATCATTGTAGGTCAATGGGAAGTACGATTGATAAAAGTTGTCAACTTACTTTGCGTACGCCCGCACTAGTTTTATATAAAATGAACTACAGATATTATTGTTATATAATTGTTTTTTGTGATATACTTATTTATTTATAAATTCTAGGCCAATGAGAAGTACCTTATAGGTTTAGCGTGAAAACGAAGCGAAAAATGATCTTAACAGACTGATGAACAAAAAAGTGGTTCTTTAAGAGGTCCGTACCTCAAAAGGGAAAAACGGAAGCATTAAGAGGTTTTCATTTGTTGTCATCCTTACTTTGTGTGTATGGAATTTACAATTTCTAATTTATTTCATGTATTCAGAAGAAGCAAATACATTTGTAATAATACGCGTATAGTTTAAAAATAGTCTAAAAATTTCTATTTTAAATTTTTTTTTAATACATAACGCTTGTACGAAAATATATCAATATAATTACTATTTTATCTATATAAAACGTTGCCAGTTAAAATAATGATCAAATTAAGAAGAAAAATGTTAAATTTTTGTAATTTTTGGAATACTTAAAAAATCAAGGAAAGGAATCTCTAAAAGCTGACAGCTTTGCAAGGAAAGTGAAGGTTTGAAAATATTTTGTTTACGTGAAAGAAAATTTGATGCAGTCCTTTGAAACGCGCTACGGCGCGGCGTCTTAAATTCATTTATCTAACGCCCAAGTATTAAAATAACAAAATAAATTCTATTCATATTATGTTTTACAGGAAAACAAAAATATATTTTAGTATGAATGGATTTCAAAGTATATTGGACAGATGAGATAATTAGAGAAATCGAAAATATCTAATTCTTTATTTATATAATAAATGTAACAAATGAAAGAACTTGCTACTAATAAAAAATATTATAACATAAACGTATATTAAGGTCAATTTATCTAATAAGCAAAATACTAAGACTTCTCTTAGGCAAATTTACTGTGAGGGTTTTTATAAAAAGAAGAAAAAGTACCAATAACTTTTCGAAATTTTCAATTATAGGAAAAAGTTATGATTTTTAAAATAAAGTTTTCTATAAAGATATTTTATTGAAAACGCTATTTATCTATCAAAAACGATGTGTACTCGTAACAAAATTTCAATATAGACAATAAAAATAATATAATATTAACAGCGTTTCTTTTTTTTCTCTTTTTTTTATTACGCTGGGAAATGCGTTTACGCAGACCGCCCGTGGAAAGGTGAAAAGTGCCAACTTTTGTCCCAGCGATTATGGGAACATAGCTGCACATAAAAAATCGGTTATGGTAAAAATGATTTGAAGAGCTCCAGTCGGAGATTTGCAAAAAGAGAATTCCCGATTTGCAATTTATTAAACTCTTATGATTTAATGAAGAATTTTAATTTAATAAAGCGGGGAATAGTTACAGAGCGGCACTAAAAAAAACAAAAACGCGAAAATTTCGAACAGTTGTTTCTATTTAAAGCCATGTCATGTGGAAAATAATTAGACCGACAATCATGACGCAACGGTTGAAATAATTTAGGACAAGCCCTTTACTTAAATAATATATGTATATGTATTGAAGTTCAATAAACAAAGGCATCATTGAAACAGATATCCATCAAGTATGTCAACCCTGCGTCCCAAGGAAAAAAGACGTGAAAGTAAATAATATTTTAAATGGATAACAACTTCAGCAATTCTGTGGCCAAGTTACTTCGTAAAGAAAAGAGAGCAGATTTTTTTATGATTATTATTAACTTTGTGACATAAAAATAATATAACTTATTCAAGATATAAATTAAAAAAAAGGTTCCGTCATTGATTTACACTATGATGACAGGACATTGAGCTTTGTATAAAAATATTTTTGAAAATAAAAAATATATTATATTTCATTACTTTTAATTTCTGTGAAAAAGAATCTCTTTTAACATGACAATTACACTCGACCCAAATTACTCGACATCACATTAAACAACAAATTAATTTAGATAAAAATATATTCCGTACGTTAGGATTAATATTAGTTAGGTAGTTCTTATATAAAAAGAATATTTAAAACACTAAAGAAACATCTACCAGTCATCTAGTTTTTAAAAAAATAACCAAAAAAATTAATATCTTGTGTTCTGAATATAAAAATAACAACTACTATTTTAAAAATTCAAAGTCCATATTTAAGTGCTATTGAACGTCAATACTTATTTCTTTCTCGAAAATATTAAGGCATCCATTAGACAGACACCGTTTCTGACATAGCTTTTAATACAATTTTCTTAATGTCGAAGCATTCGTTGCATAGCAATTCTGTAAATAACATGAGATATTTATTTTTTTTAAATCTGTGAACTGAAATGACTAAAGAATATTTATAATTTCAAAGTATTCGCGAAACCGTAACTTTGACAATAAATTTAATTAGAATGGCATATGCAAATAATTCTGTCAATCATTAAAAGACAGATATAGTATAGTACTTGCAAAAAATTATATGCTTATAAGATTCTGACGAGCAAACATATAACAACCATATTTTCTCAATAAGTATGTATAAGTATGTATATCTTTTTCTTTTATCATATATAAATGATAATTGTTATAATTTTTTACATTTTTATAACATAATCTAAAAAGTATGCCAAAATATTCTCATGACGCTCTCGTGACTGAGTGTGGGCTACTAGCGTTATACTTTTAAATAAAAAATATTACTTATTTAACTATAATGTTTTGATTTATTTTGGTTTTCGTTCAATATTCTAAATAATTCTATTTTAACGTAAATATTCAATGCGTTTTCATGATGTAAGTGCAATTATACATAATGAATCTGTTACACTTTCGGACGATTGTATCCTGTCGATGACGATTGTATAGTTAATATTAAGATACTTCGTTCATCGCTTCAACTTGAGTTGCTACTCAGCGATATACTTTGTTTTACTAGAGCATTAAAATAAGAATATTTAATTCCACCTACACTATAATATTTAATTATCAATAGATTAAACATTTAATTCATTATTTAAGAGAATATATATATTTAACTTTTAAGTATTATTTTATCATCAATATATTTGTACAAACTCTTGGGCATTGTTTAGCACTTTAAGAGTTTCGTGGAAGTGATTGGTACTCTATCAGGCAATTGCTGTAATGGGCTTCATTGTGATTCCTTTGATTAACTTCATCCAAGAGTAGGTGAGCTACTTATTCCATTGTTTATATTGTATATGGGTCAGTAATATTTTGTGATTTTATTTAATATATATTGGAAATTAATATATAATAATACATTACATTTATACGGGTTCAGTATTGAGCTAAATATATTTTTTTATGTCTTTGCTAGAATTTATACATCAAAATCACAAAAATCTCGTAAGAGTTGGCTATCTCGATATTTATACAAAATAAATAAAAATCGCATAAATCTAATTTAGCTTATATATTATTTTAATATTTGCTTTTGTATTTAAAAACTGGCAGGTTTTGTTAAGTTTAGAAAACTGTTATCTATAAGAATCGACGAGGATAATTGTAAATTAAATACTTCAGCTTAAGCTTCCTAAGATCGATCTTTAGCTAATTACAGCATAATTTGAAAAAAATAAGAAATCAAAATTATCAAGTAGAATAAAAACTTATATATTTACCCGCTTACTTTATACTTTTTATTTTACCCGCTTACTTACTTTATATTTTTACCCGCTTTTTTATAAGAGAAATTGATCTTTAATAAAGTTTTCAAATAAGTTGGTTTAGGCAAGTCAAACAGCAGGTTTAATTAAAAGCCGGTCTAGCAGTCGGAAACAACAAATATTATCTTAGGCACTGTTCTAATTCTGACGGATGTTTTAGTCAGCCAATAATTTCAACATCACGTCGTTCTGGAGTAGAGTACTTATTATTTTTCTAGAGACAGTGTGCTAAGTGGCCTAAGTAGTAATAACTTATATAGTCAGACTAAAGAAACACAACATTTTGAAATATTTGACTTAAAGCAATAACCGCCGCGTGTGGACAGACACTTACTTAACACGCGTGATAAGATATCTACGTGGCAAAATATAAATATATACATTCATAATTTTTCAAAAATATATTTCAATAAATTTCACAACTCTATATAATTTATCTTATATATATTTTTTATGTTATAACTGTCATTAATTTAATGGCAGCGTCCCATCCCGCGGCTTTAACAACACGATTCATTCAAAAACTGAATTGCGTTGGTGTGTTTACGTCGCACTTGTATTAACGTCTAATCTAAACATTTTAATACTTTAATCTACATTATCGTATTTTCCATAAGGATTTTTGATTGTTATGAATAAAAAAAATCGACTCATATTCATATTTCATATTTATAGCCAATTTAATCAATAAAACAGTTATTTAGTAGCAATTTTGTGGAACAAATACTTTAACTTTTTTATTTATGAAGCGACTGCAATGACACTAATACTAAATTTTGAGGGAAAGGCAACTTTCCTTAATAATGCAATTTGAAACTTATAAACTGTTTAAATCGGTTATGCCTTTTGAGAGAATAGCGTGCACATATGCACGTACGCACAGGCATCAGTTAGGCACAGGAAAAAATTAAAAAATTATTGTTTTGTATTCTATATATTTAGTTTTTTCATATATCTTCCATGTACAGACAGCGATCAGTTACATTTTATTATATTTATAGATGACTAACCTGGTTGGGGCCTGTCAGGTTCAACCCACAGGAGTTGCAGCGAAGACATTCCTCGTGGTAGTGGTTGTTGTCGTACAATGGGGACGGTTCTGAAAAAAAACGAGTCTTTAACATCATGGATGCTAATATTTCAATATATTTACGACACTTCTTTAAAGTCTCGTAAATATGTGAAATCAACACATTTAGTAATATTTAAATTACAAAATCCAAGCAATTTAGTTAGTTCAATCAAATGGAATACCATAAATCCGTTCTAATCTACTTTATCCAAATAAATAATAGCATTGAAACCTAGTATTTGGTAATATTTCAAACGATCTCCAATATAGATAGTTTTATGAAGCGTACATTAGACAAAGACCAGTAAATAAAGGTAAGGTCCCTTAGTTAATTAAATATTATAATAAGTAATTTTGTGTTACAAAAAATATACTTGTTCTGGTCAAAGAATGGGAATCAATAAGATTTTGAATACTTATATATTAACAAATTAAAGTGAGATTTTAAAAAAGTAGGATGACATTGTCAAAGGAAAAAAAAATATATGAAAATATACTTAAAGCTGTTTTTATTTTTAAGATATATCCTATGTTACAGTAAATTTTAGTAACTAAAAAAAATATTTACTAGCTTCAAAGGATTTTAAATTGATCTACATTTTAATGAACAATGAAAACTATTGTATGTATTGAGTGTGTGCCAAATTGCTTGGTCGCTGAGAGTGAAAGTATTTTACCCTGGCTTAAAGCCAAATGGCAGGCTAGCACCTCCGGAAGGAGTGCCAAATATTTGTGAAATTTTCGTAAATCCTTTACAAATTTCAGATTACTCATCTTTTCTGTCATTACATAAACGAGTCAACATTATGTGCCCAAAACTTTCAAGGAAATTATGTACATTTTTGCAATATTTTTTTATAAGCCATTAGTTTCTCTTCACCACTATCTAAATATTAAAATAATCATAATTTTACACAAATGACTTAAACATATAAACATCATAAAACCTACCTACAAATTTTATTGTAGATACTAAATGTAGGCAACAGAATTGGTTATAATTAAAGCGATCGCAGGCAGTAAAATGAACAGTAAATAGGTATTTCATTCTTTATTACTCCTGATACGATAATGTTTATTTCAAAGTAAGTCGTTTAACAAATAAAAAATAAGCTCATTTCGTTTTGAGGGGTACGCATTATTGTGAAATATATATACTTTTTACTTTTTTATTTTACGATACTATTTATTGTGTAATTGCTTTCCAGTAATTTTTTTCTTTCGATTAGTTGATATATTTTTAATTTATTTTCTTTATATAGGAAAGATTTCATAATAATAAATAATACAACTATAAAGTTTTATTTATTTTTCATAAATAAATATTTAATGCACAGATTCTAGGGATGGTTTAAATTTCAGCTTCGCATGAATGATTAAAATTACGGCAATGAAACCACATTTATTCATTAAAGCATTCAATAGATCGAAAGGTGGATTAAATCGGCTATTATTCACGTCATTAGCAATAACTAGAATCAAGCTTAGCATTAAGCATTGTTTTAAATGGTATCTAAAGCTACTTTTTTTTGAGTGACGAATAATAATGAACTTTGGTTTACGCTTTACAGCAGGCTAGGCACAGATAACCTAGTGTCGATACGGCGTTTTCCCCTGTCCGCCCGAATACGAATTTTGCGTGTTGGGTGGCGAAAATAAATGCTACTCTTTGTCCTACCATAGCTGGGTAATGAACATATTTCAATCGCAATCATCGTGTTTACACTGTTCCACGATGGCCTCAAATATATGTATGTACCAATATATATATATATATATATATATATATATATATATATATATATATATATATATATATATATATATATATATATATATATATATATATATATATATAACTATAATATATACGAATATCATTGTATTCAAAATTTAACGAATGTTATATTAAGATTTGAATAGACCAGAATAAACACGTTACGCAACGGAACAATCTAGGGTTTCTGGTGATCTAAAATGTGTCCATAATATTTGTATGCCAGGTGCTACAATCGTTATCTATGAATACGTGACGGTTATAGGTTCGATTCTGTTTAAAGGTAAAAACTATGTTAATATATTACTACTTTTTGCCCAATAGGCACAGAGTAGATAATGTACAATACAGGTTTTTAGATGTAACACATTTTGAAAAACTAATACATTTTAAATCCTCTACAGGCATTATTAATATTCAAATGACTAAGATAATTTTTAAATTAATTTTGGTTATCCATTACTATCTTATATCTTCTTTGATTATACATTCTATCGTGCGATAGAATTTAGAGCATCTAGACTACTTCAAAAATAGTAGAGGCGAGATGTTTACGTGACAATACTTCGTGATGGTTCTTGTCACGAGATCAACTATTTGTATACCCATAGTAATGTCAACGTGACAGCAATATGAATTCGAAACGATATTTGATCTTTCTGAGAATCATTTAAATTCCTAATGTAATACAATAATATAACAGTTAAGTTATATATATATATATATATATATATATATATATATATATATATATATATATATATATATATATATACATACACAGAATAAGAAGTATATATAGCAAGGAGTGATATCATAAAAAAACGACCACTTTGAATTGTAAAGTATAAAAAAATTTAAGGAATAGTTTTTGCAGCTAATGAGAACAATTAAAAAAAAATGTTTAAACATGTTTTGTTAACTCTACTTCTATATTCTGTATATTATATTTATATTATTGCACTCTCTAAAAGCTCTCACAACTTAGCATCTGAACAACTAGAAAGCTTTTAAGCATACAACGGTTAAATTATAAATTACTAATTTCAGACTGAAGATATAATTTTCGTATTGTTTGTTATTTGTAGATCGTAACTGATATTGACGATAATAACAAGTTCAAGACAATAGAGCTGCCAATTTGAACTTTTTAATAATTGAATGCATAGCATTGTTATTATCATCTATATAAAATATTTTTATTAATAATTTTTCATATATTATAAATATAAAAGGGCAAAATAATGGTGCACATATTACAATTTATTACTTACCATTTTTTTGGTGCTAATTTTTGTATACAGTTCGGTTGTATTAAAAATAAATTATTTGTTTTGCTAATTACTAAGCTAATTTGTGTATGAATTTTTATTTACGTCTAATATATTCAATATTTATTAAGCAATTGTGTTAATATTAAATTCCACACCTTCCCACAATATCAGTACCAATTCACATCACTTGTATAATAAAATTAATAAATATAGACAAAAAATTCTAAAATAGGCTATATAAATTTTTCGTTAGTAGGTCCGTATTAGGAAACCTGTTCGATGTAAAGTCAATTTATACTGATGGTCCGCAAATATTTACTCGCGATTTTAGGCTGTCAACGTAACGTTGTAGGTTATTCGTTGTGTGAACGTCACTTTCGTTTTAGTAAACATGGCAGCGATAGTGGGCAACAGATGACGCGGGCGTGCGAGCCTGCGCCGGGCGACCGCGCTCATCTCATCCCGATTCCGAGGTCCGCGCGAACTCGTTGCCAATTCAAAGTGACTGCATCGCGCCGCCCGCCTAAACTGACGAGGGCGCCACTGTTCGTAATCCTCTCTCGTTAAAGAATTTCACCCTGGTCCTACTCGTCGATAAAGCAGTCGCGAGGGAGAGAGATATCGGAGCTGCGAGTGAATCGATTGGTCGACGGAAATGGGCGGGGAACGAGCACGTGGCAGAACAATTTGTAAAATAAGATGCGATTGCATATAGTATGTTGCTACTGTATTGTTGTTCACGCTATTTCGAATTTTCTCCGCTACGTAGCGCTGTCATCCTAGAGGCGTACGTTATATTATAACTTCGACAGAACATTCTAATACTTTCCTATTTTCTATACTTAAAATATGTAAGATTATTGCTCAATATAGAATGTATTTGAATATATAAATATATATATATTTTTAATTATAAAATAGCTTTATGTTAACTTACCAGTTTGTGTACTAGAATCGAAAAACGTACTAGTCGTTTCGACAGTCATGGTGCCGATGGTCCCATCTAATATTTGCGTGGATGAGTCACGGCGGCCTCGAGCACGCATGCATGCATCGTCACTCTGTGAACTCTGCCTACGGAAATTACGGCATCTTATCATTTCTTCCGTTGTAGACTGACGTCGAAAACCACGTGCTATTAGAATTTCTTCAGTTGTAGATTGTCGTCTAAACATGGTTCGTTCAGGTGGCCGAGCACATGGGCTGGGATCTCGACTCGAACATGAACTTGATTCAGGACTTCGTGTTCGACCTACTCGAGCACACGACGCCTGTCTTCTTAGCCGACTCCGTCTTCTGGCGGCAGAAGGACTCAATTCACCACCACCAGCTCTATCTGGACTAAGCTGATTTCTTTCACGACGTGGACGTGCTGCTGAATCTGGACTTAAGGAATCCCTTCTGGCTTTTCCAGCATCATCTGGGTCCAATGACGGACCAGAGTCTCGACGTCGTGTTCCAGGGGGACCGGTAGGATCATCAAAAGCTGTGGCTTGCCTTTGTAATCTGCCTAATCGACGTTCAGGGCTGGCCGTTGCACGTGAATCTCTTCTAGCACGGCCACACTGGGTTGTAGAATCTCGTCTAGCTCCTAAGTTTGGTGGAGTTTTCCCACTAGGCGTGACTTGTGTTGCTTGAGCAGATTGACAAACTTGAGAAGCTTGCGTTGTTTGATTAGCAGTATTTGTAGGTACTGTTGGCGATGTAGGTGAAGGAGTAACAGCCGAAGTTATAATAGTTGGCATAGTCATCGGTGGGCAATCGCTACCTGAACGAGTTGGTTCATGTACAGTCACTATGGTCACGGCAGGTGGATGTGACGTAGGACCGGGATCTGAAGATGCATCTACAAAAGATGGAGGACCTGGAGTTGGTGGAGAAGCTCTCCTTTTCTTATGAGTGGCAACTATGCGAGGTGGTGGAACAACAACAGAATCACGGCGATGGCGGTGACCTTCAACTGAGTCTCTCCGTTCCTTTCCGTCACCAGAGCCCCGTCTTTTGACGCGACGTTCCTTTGTAGGCAAGATTGTAGTGGAGTCCTTGCGTTCTAAATTTGTTGGAAACTCTGATTTGAAGTCATGAGGAACAGCAGCTTTTGAATCACGTCTCCTTGAAACTGAAGATTTTATTCCAGAATCTGCTGAAGAGTCCCGGCGACGCCGTGGTGGTGGTTCATGTCGCGCCCATGGTAAAGATCGGGCCAAATCAGCCAAAGTTTCGCGTCTCGAAAGTGGGGCTCTTTGCCGTCTCGGGGCATTACTGCCACCACCACCCCACTCGCGAAGTATATCTGTAAGTTGTGCTAGAGAAGAGCGTCGACGGCGTGGTCCACCTAAAAAAAATTCAAAACTTTAAATTTTAATATAATTCAGACAAAAAAAAAATTAAGGATGTGAAAAAGTGTTTAACACTACTTTGCATATCTTTATAATATTGTAATTTCTCACCTCGAGGTTGATCCGCAACATCTGGCTCTGGTGGTGAAAGGCAGCAAACCTGGGCAGCTGAATCTCTCCGGTTGCCCAGACGCTGCCGCAGTGTATTCTCTTCCAACGTAGAACGCGTCAACTCGTCCCATCCATTTCCTCCAGCCCACACTAATCCCACTTGGTGAGATAAGATTGGTAGATTGCAGACGAAGCATATTGCTGTCATTGTCCTGTTATATAGGAAAGAGCACGATAAATATATAGAAAAGGATATACAGTCGTTTGGTTTAACAAATGCATTTATAATGAACGTAGATTATTTTAACGAATCTAATTTTAATTAACTATCCGGTAATCACTCACGCTTTATTATTATGAAAATGTGTAATATGATACATGTTGGCAGTTTGAGGACTACTTCGTATACAAAGCGTGAAGGCGCATATCACGCCCTTGTTTTCGCATCATCGGACTGATAACTGAGCGCGGTGCGATATTAAGTAATAACCGCTCCTATGCGTGACGACATGTGTATTGTATCAATAAACTATTGATGGCATATCCAAATATTTTTCCTTTCATCGATATTGTTATGTGAATCAATATGCAAGCAAAGAGAGCTTTTAAATTCAATTTAAATATTCAATATATGCATGAAAAAACGTTTTAAAAAACTTGTAAAAAGAAAGCTATTGTGGTTTTAGAATTTCTTTAATTAATGCAGTAAAATGACAATGCTTATCAAGAACATTTCTTTTGTAGATTTAATTATACAAATTTATCACAGGATATTGTGATGATTGATAATAAAGCGGTGTTGTTACGTCGTCAGGCGTTACGTTATGTGTTGATAAGCCTATCTATTGGCTATTCGCCTCAGTGAGTTTACCCCTTTGGCACGTCTAAGAACGATTTGACACTGCATGAAGATATACCAATATTTGATGAAATGGAAACTTTCAATGTGTTTAATCGGTTCGAAATTATGTATTCAATGAGTTTGAAGTGATTGTTTCATAAACAAAGTTTTGGTTATTTAATTTGTGAAACTTTGTAAGTTTGATTGGCGCTTCAGTTGACAGTGAAAGATGAATGTTACACATTATTGAATTATTAATTTTAGTGTTATTAAAAATTAAGCAAATCAAGTAAAATTTCTATAAATATGATAATATATATATAAACAAATAAATAATTTTTAAAGTCACCTGTTTCAGTTAGTAACTTAGTAAACAACATTGAAAAGAAAATCCTTTTTACATTCTGTTGTTAAAAAATGCGTACTTGATGTCCTATCATTTTATTGAATTATTTTTAATTTTTTTTTATCTAACACCCGATAAAATTAAAATAATAAATTTTATGTTATACAAATGTTTCCAATATACTTCTAAACAAACACTGAGTATGCTTGATAATTATTCTAAGGTTACAGCTTGCTATGTAAGACATGATCTATTGGCTTGTGCAGTATGTCAAGTAGCTGGTTGACATTGTAATGTTGTTACAATTATAATATTAGACATTTTCATATAAATTATCTTAATTTGCTTGAATTGCTTGTATGCTTCTCTCTGAGATAAGTACTATGAGGTGTTACTATATACTATTTTATCCATTTGCTCCTAAAAAAGCTATGGTATAAACTCATGATCGAAAAATGATTAAATATATTTTTAATAAATGCTATGTAGGGACTTGTAAATACCCTCTGTCCACCATTTATAAAAAGTGTCATTTGGTACGCTGTTTTATGACTAATAAAAAAATAGCATGAATAAAAGCAGCCTGTGTTAAAAAGTGAAATAAAAAAAATTGCAATAATATAAACGACTAAAATTAAGCACAATCATCACTTAGATCCTTAGTTTGCTTTATATATTAAAATTTAAAATCTGATTCGTGCAATCTACTTGCGAGTATATCTATCTAATCAACGAATCAAAATCAAAGAATAAATCTAGAAATAATATGAAATAATTAAGATTTATCTGTCGTATTATTTTTAATTTGCTACTATTTATGTTATCATTTATTTTAGGTATAACATCAAAGTTTCTAGATGTATTCTTGTACTTTTCACTATTTATTTATCATGAGCACAGGACGATATCATGCTAGGAATATCCAGGGAACCTGTAGTGCCGTAGTCGAGGTGAAGGGGATTGCATGTTGAAAGCCGAGGCATGGGGGCGAGGCTAGTTCAGGGTAATTCGACATATATCACATCAAACACTTTGTAAATCTGAAACAATAGTAGTTATTAGTTTGGTTAGTGTAATGTGTGTAGTCTTTATCCTATAAATGACCTTCTAGCTATTGTGATAATTTATGTATGTATGTGAGATGTAGAAGACTATGCAAAATAATTGATGTGTGAAGCAAAGAAATGCACAAGCATGCCAATTATTTTTATTCTAAATGTAACATTTTTATACACCTTTTAAAAATTTAATTATATTTTATCGTCATTTGTTATTTAAGAATGCCCTTTAAGTAGTATTAACTAATGTTAAAACCCTTTGTTTAAAAAAATATATGAGCTTGCTTGTAGCGACACAAAGCGTTAAGTTTAAGCGTAAGGAGTTTACTTGCAATGGACTTTTCCGATTCTTTACAATATTGAACGTCACCGACAGATGGCGGATCTTCCTGTAATATGATACATTCGGTTCAATGAGTTGGTAGTATCAAGTTTCTCACAACATAATATAGATGGCGTGGGTCGTTGATTTTTCCGAAATACATTTCTCTTGTGATATAAAAATATATATATTTAAGTAAGTAAGTAATTAGTATTTTTAAAAGTATTTTTATTTTATAAATTTAAGAACCTTTTAATTATGACATTAGAAAAATCTAAGTAATTTTGAAATATATGACGAATTTGAAGTAAATAAAGCAACCTATTAGTAATACTATTTATTACCAATCGTAAATATAAATTTCGTAAATTTTGTTAATTTTGAAATTACTAGCGTAACGTGTTTTTTTAAATAACTATATTCAAAACAACAAAATAAATAAATGTCAAAATGAAATTTTACCTAAGTTATAGTTAAACCTAATATGTCAAAATGAAATATTACACTAATTTACTTAATAACTTCCGAGTATTATGAAGTAAAAACCCTATACAAATACTACAGAGAGATTTGCTTTGGGCCACTGAATTTAGCGGGCGCACGTCTGTAGATCTTAAATCGGCGTTCTTAAGCTTCAAAATAGCATCACAAGTTTCTATTTATGTAGCGACGTACCAATTGAAATTTCACCGCTTTTCAATTTTACCCCTAGGTATTTTACCAATTAATTTTCTTAGCTACGTTCTTTAAAGCAGCGCTCCAAATGGGACTCTAGATACAAAGCCTTTACAATGTTAATATTTATATTAAATAAAACAGTTTAAACGGATTAATCGCGTATATTATCATTTTTCGGAAACCCGTTTCGAACACTTTGCAGTAGTCCGCTGTCACGGGTAGACTACCCGCGATTAATCCATTTAAACTATTTTATTTAATATGAATAAACATCGAGGAATCCAAAGAACTCATTATGTTAATATTTGATACTTGTGGATGCCCACAACTTCTTTGGGGGGGGGGGGGGGTGACTTTATGATTCTGGCTATTCTTTTTCATTCAAATTTATAAGATTGTATTCTACATGTTAGATTCTCAAGCTTATCTCATTAGATATTATTATTTCACTATTATCTCAATAGATATTTTTTCTTACTTTTTTAGTTTAGCATTTCTATTTTAGTGCTCAATCAGGTGTACGAGATCCTTGATATTGTATATCAAAATGTCATAGGAAAATGTCCATCACGTTAAAAGACTCCATTTCCGGATTTCATGTTGTATAGCTGGACATGGTTCACCATGAGGTTTATATTTCAATGAAATTTGCTGATCATGCTCAACTTTTACTAAATAGTCATTTTTTGGTTTCTTATAGTATGTTCTATCATGGTTCTACATCAGGTGTTTCTGATCCTTGATTTTTATATGTAATTGGAAAGTGCTTATCACGTCCAATCATTTATGTTTGAGCAGCATTTCATTACACAATTTTTTTACTGTTTTATTATAGTATAGATAAATTCAAAAGTGGCTAAAACTGGCACCAATCCAAGTCCAGTATGATGATCACTACTGGTAAATGATGTCACAGAAAAGCCCACAAGGCTGATAGGGGAGGAGGCCTTAATGAACCATTTTAGGGCGGTCGTAGTGGCAGCAATATTAGCAAAGGCCTAAATAATTACGCTCTTCGGTGACATTAACCAATGCCCTTCATCGATAGATTAAACCTCTTTCAAATGCACTTGATATAGTTATCAATCCAAGCCTTGTAACGACCATCACTCAAGACCTTGTAAGATCATATAGATGTCCATTGGATGTGGCTTACACGCTCAACGAGGTTTCCGATGGAATCTATTCGGTCCAACTCATGACTCGCTCCTTGAGAAGATCGAGATACACTTGTGTATAGTCCATACGCAAGCAGAGAAAGTGGAAATTCACGACTCCTATCAACGAGGCCCAGGGATTAACATACGAGTCCGTAGTGAGTCCGTCAAGAGTGTCATACACGACAGTATTTCCTGTCTTGTCAAAAATTAAACACATAAAAGGATGTATTTACTACTCTTACGCCGAAGAAGACGACGCCGAAGAAGACGATCGACAGGTTCATTCGTCGGGCAAACGAAAGTTCCAAGACTGATGTTGTAGAACACAACATCAAAACTGCTATTTCCTACAGAGACGAGGACGCAGCCTAGTCACTAACAAGGTACCTGGAAACGAAAACAACAACAACGAAGTCAACAGCTGAAGATATTGTCGACGACAACTGTCGGCCAGTCGAAAAGTGGATGAGAATCGATTCACACTAAAACTGCTTAAGACCGAAAAACTCTAATTATATAATAATACAAATGAGAAAACCAGAACAACAATGGCACGGACGCCAAAAGTATGTAGTGGCAAGCAAGAGATACAATAAAAAAAAGAGTCCAGATAGATGAAATCATTAGCATTATTTAGTAAAATTGCCTTAAATCGACTTTTTTGGCGATTAATTGAGAACAAAAATATTTTATTCTTTTAAAGTTGTTCATTAATAATTGTTATTTAAAATTGTTATATTTAAATTTCCAAAAATCTGAATCAGAATAATTTTATTTGCAGTTATAATTTACTAGTGCTACAAAACATAATTAAAAAGAAAACAGATATAGTTTAAAATAAAACATTTATACATACAAATTATTTTACTAGAAATGACAATTGTTTGGCATATTTCATAACTGCAAACGATGGCGTCCAATTTAGATTGGTTCTTGATTGATGGACACCGGTAAAATTTTGAATGAATTTTTCCTCTTTCCTTCCTTTTCTTGCTAGCATTCACATACCTTCACAGTTATATACCATTGTTGCAAAGTATTAAATTTTTTAAATATTTTTATTAGATGAAATCGGCATTCAAAAGAGTCCACCATAACGATACTTTAACTTGCAATATATTTATCGGTATGCTAATAAATCATGTTGGCTTTTAGTTTAAAAAGTAACGCTATCCGTAGGTGGAGAAATAAGTGTCAAGACACTCCGTTAATCTCTATGTTTTAAGTGAAGGAACTCAATATCGCGACGTCTCTAACTGAATTAAACACTACACTACACTATCCCACTGCACCATGATGGCCTATATATAATATATTTTAGACCTAATTTAGAAGCGACCCTGTATCGTTATTTTAATATCCATAGCTATTTTTGAGGACATTTTTGTCAAGGCATACATATTTGTCAAGGCTATATAATGTTTTAAAATAATTTCACTTATTTTCTTGCTGTCAGCATGAATATTATGTTACGAATTTAGCTCCGTTATTTGAAGGAGGAAAATTATATTAAATATGCACTTAACATTTTTGTAGCTTCCATTATGTAGATTATATATTTATATCAGCAGTATTCAAGAGGATGTTTAACATTATCATTTGCTTAAATAAAATTTAAGTTCCTGTCATTTTAAATCCACATTGATAATTAATTGCCAGCAGTGATCCCATAATCATCACGTTTACGGTCAGAAGAAATCCTATTACGTCACCATAGCACCAGCCTACCACCACCACCAAGAAGTCATGAATAGTCAAAATAATAAGATTATTTAATATACCTCAGTTAAGAGTTCTTTTTAAAGTTTTAAATTATTTTAGCTTTACGCTGTATCCCACACATAGCAGGGTAGACAGAGACGGATTTACAATTAAATATTCATAATAAAAATTTAGGGATTTGCAAAATTATATGAAGTAAAGTAAATTAAGAATATGTTAGTAAGCAAGCGATACATTACATACATTTCGTTGACATATTATTTGAAATCTTGAGATGACACATTTGTAATATGATATATTAGGCTTCCTTAGCAAGTTATCCTTCTCTTTCAAGCTTTGTGCACAATTTCGCTATGAGGAATAGTTAATTAAGTTACATAAGTCGTTACTAGAGCTCGTTGCTCGACATATTGTTATTAAATTTAATCTCTAAATATGCATATTTAAACTGTAACAGATATTATGAATTCAAGTATGGTACTGAAGGCTAATGCAAGGTGCCCGTGCCTAAGTTGTACGTGGAGGAGGTATCGTAAGAGGAGGTAAATTAAGAGGGGTGTCTCCTTTTTACTCTAAAATTTAAAACTCCACAAATCAACACGCCATTCTATCGCACGAGTATGAACAATTACAAACAATATAAAAATAGGCACCTAGTTCTGGGGAGACCTGACCATTTTAGTGATCGTAGTATCGGCGGAGTGCTAAGAGTCTTGGCATTCAAAACAGCGTAGCATTGTCCTCAATCTATCTAACAGATAAGCTGTAAAAATTATTCAGGTACCGCCGACTTCGACATACTCTGATGATGAACTACTTACGATGATATCACCAAAAACCTCAACGACACCTGGAAAGCTTACTACGTTGTAATAAACTACTTCAATGTTAAAAAAGGAGTATGTAGAAGCGGTGAATCAGACATTGGATTATTCGGTTTGGGTAATAGCAAATTCTTCGAATTCCTCACAAGCTTTTTTTAACCAACCGACAACCAACGACGAAGTTCTAAAAATTTCTCGTACAAATTTTTATTTTTTTATTTTTTACAGTGTCTAGAATTATCTAAATACGATGATATATACACATATCCGTTTCCAATAATATTGTTTGACAATTGTATAAAATATTTAGGATAAAGTCAATACCCTATAACTGTATTGTTTCTAAAGTTATTACAAACTAGTGAGAAATTCAATTTCTCATTTCCCTTTGAGCTCCTCATTCTAAGTTCTAAGTGCGTTCCAGTTCTGACACTCTATACAATTTCAATTCTGGAAAACAATTTATATTGATTTTGTTTGCTACGAGGTAAGGTGTAGTAAGGAGTAATAGGTCCCTTGATCTCGGAAATATCATTCTGTTTCAATTTACTTTCTGTAATAATGAAGTGAAAGATTATATCTGTTAAGACAAAGCGAGACGAAGAGGTGGATAAAGCGACAAGGAAAACTAGAATTATGGCGGAAAGCGGAGAAGCAGAGTGCCTTGACAGTAAATTTCCTCTGTTTATCCAGCTATATGTGAGATAAACGTGAAGTAGAAAATATTAGATAGTAGTACCATCAAAAATTACTTCACGATCGTTTTATGTGTTTAGGCCCGTAAACACATTTATATTTTTTTACGATATATCGGTTGTTGGATGTCTTTATAACTCTATTATCTTTTTTAATGACATCAAGATTTATATTATAATATTTAAATTTAAAAGTAAAACATTGATGGATGCATTTTTACTGTAATGTGAGATACACAAGCCACCAAGTTAGACATCGTAGATCTAACTGGTGGAAACCGTTTTGCTTACAGCTTATATATCTGTGTATATGATATAATATATTTTTGTTAACATATGACCCCAATATTTAGTATAGTTCAACAATAGCGATAATTAACTAATTATCGTCCTATTTCGCTATTGTTTTTTTTGAGGGTTGTGCCATAATTGATGTTACTACATCATTTATGTCACAACCCTCAAAAAAAGGTATACAAGAACACATGAAAATACATATGTATTAATTAATAAAGTGGCTTCAGATTTGTGTAAAGTCTTAAGTTTTTAATCATTTATTTTTTGGTTAGCAAATTTTGTATCTATTTTACTCGATATCATCACGATTTATCAGGCATATAGCAGCATAGACAGACAGAACAACGACACTCCTTTCTCTGCATCCCACCGCACCCATCATAGTAGGGTAATGAAAATAAATTAATTAAAATTAGTCAAATCCCGTCCCATTGAACAATGACATGTGATTAGTGTGTGGCCAAACTTGCCAAAAGGGCCAAAAGGCGTAATTATTCAAATTTTTATTGTCTTTAGCCAATTCGCGGACTACAAGGAATATTGTCTTAATATTCACTACACTCTGTTCGTCTGAGATGATAGAACTTGACTCCAAGAGACTGGAAACACTAATAATTTGCTGACTACAAACATTTCGCAGAGAGGAATTTTCACGCAAAATGTTAATAATAATATTAATAATTTTTATTATATTGTACAAATGATTAAAAAACTTTACTTATTAACTATACGTTACCATACTATTTGAATTATTAATAACCTGAAGCAACAATAACCATGATCATGTGAATTTAATCAGAGGTTTCAATAAAGATTGAAAATTTACATGACTATACTGTACTCGTATCTATTGAACTGACTGCTCGCAACAAATAAATGGAATACGTCGGGAGCATGCTTTTGTTATTGTTTCATACATTGAAAATATGTTGTAATGCCAGTTCAATTAGTGGATATTTTGAATTTTCAGTAAGCAAAAATAAATATTGTATCGAATTGTTGAATTTATTAAAATATGTGCATGAAATTCGGACAAAAATATCTGAGTCTTTTTAATATGTACATAGAGTAAATATGTTTGGCTGTAAAAGTGCAATTAGTGATACCTATTTAAAAAGAAGATACCTATTACCTAAGATACCTATTTAAAAAGAAATTGATATACCTATCTATACGTATGTATATGAAAAAAATTTAAAAACCCCACGGTGCTGGTTCAAAATGTAATTAAATCCTATTTTATACTCTATTGGTCATATGTGCGACTCTGTGAGAGATCTAATCAATTAATATGAAAGCTTTTTACGTGAATTATCTTTCTCGTCACATAAATGATTTAAATCGGGGATTTTAAATTTTATTTTATTCCTTTTCAATTACATTTTAAGCCGTGTTATTGGGGGTATTTAATTTTTTTTTATTTTGTTTTTTATTTCAAACGATTTAAACAGCAAAGGTAAGAATGGCACATACATTGTACAAAAGAAGTTGGTAAGAAATTTCAGTTAACTGTAATTAACCAAAAAGTTTTCTAAGTCTTGATCGTATTGATCGTCGTTATTGATGTGCTATTGCTTATATTTACTGCCTCCCTACGCCCCGTGGTGAGAAGTTACCCTAACACCTATCTAAGAACATACACCAATCAAATTAAAACCCATCACTGACAATGCATTAAAATTGGACCTCCCTGGTCCTGGTGGTGGTTTTGGAGATAAATGGTAACATTGATTAGCACACACAAACATTCTCTCACCCCAAACGCAAATACCGTCTCCGTTCCATCGTGGGTAAAAATAAATAGTGGGTATATTTTAAAAGTACAAAATCTTATAAATGAGAGTTAAACCTTGAACAAAACCCTGTTCCGAAATTCTTGACTTACTTAAGTAAAACACATAAAAATATTGTTAAAAGCATTTAGTTGACAAAGGTGGACATCTTTCTTGGAACTTGGACGATGATAGGTATCTTCCAGCCAACCTGCGGAAGTGGATGAGCTACAAACATCCGATAAAAGTATAGTACAATTTAAATTAAATACAAAAATAAAATAATAAAAAGTAACCTACTTTGTAATCTTTCAAGATCTTATTTCATACGATCGCCTTCTACAAATTAAAATGTAAAATTACAGCGGACCCTTCAATTAACGAAACAGGATAGGAGGAACAACTCAAATAATCAGGATAAATAATTAAAGTTTGAATTACGTAGTGTTTATTTAATTTGTGAAAAATGTATGTACTTTGCCAATGACTTGAAACAGATTAAATTGTATATTGATTATACTAAAACAAATGCTGTTTAAATACAACTAAACAAAAAAATGACTTAATATTGTGTTAAGTAGAAAAAAGATTAAGGCCAAGCAGTGAAACAGCGTCTGACTGAAAACAGGATGGTTATGGGTTCGACCTCCTGTCGATGACATTCCCTATTCTATGTCCCATTTAGACGAAACAAGGCATTAAGCTCAGTCATCCAACTAAAAAAATATTCATATCATAAAAATATTCATATCGTTATTTTTTTATTTAATTTTATAAGTATTTATTACGGACCCGTTAATATTCAAAGTTTTAGTAAACGGAATTCCTTTACCATTACCAAACGGGTTATCTTTGGAAACTCTTCTACATACATGAGAATTGAAGCTGAAGTTGAAGTAGAAAATCGAGAATGAATTGCTTCGATGAAGTGATTACTAAAAATATGATGATATTTCTGTTATGTTTAATATGTAAAGTATGTTTATTGTTATGTGTTTTAACATGACAAGTTATGTAATTAATAATATTATATAAATATAAACATCGACATATACATACATACATATCTATAGGAAAACATATAGCATGTGACAAAAACCAAAGAAATCTAAATACAACAAATTTACAAATTATTGTTATGAAAATATTTTTTATTTCTTTGGAATTTTATTATTTCTGAGGACAAAAGCTGAAATGCGAATTTTAAATGAAGAAAATGTTAATACTTACATTTTGTTTAAAAAATATTAAGGATTCTTCATCTGAGCGTATTGTGTGAAACAGCACCTGCAACAATGGAAAAAAAAACTGTAACATTGTCAAGGTCTAGAATGATTTACATATTATAATATGAAGTTTAAGTATTTTCTGTTAGTTTCGTGAAAATTCATAAAATATTTTGATTGATATTAAAAAAATTATAAATACTAGCTTTTATAAAATAATAATAATAGAAGTAGTTCAACCAAACAAACTCTTTATACTATATGAAAATAAAGACATCCCTTTTATTTCCATCCATCTTTATTTTCGGAGTAAGGAGATTGAAACTAGCGATTCTCGTTGTTTCGTTTGCTGATATTATAATGGAAGTAGTATAAGTCATAAAGTCATAAAGTCAAGCAAGAGTCATAAAGTCAAAGAGACTTTATGACTTTTGCCATACTACTTCCATTCATCACCCGTTGTGTGTAGTTCCAAAAACAAGCCCAAACTAAACTTTTTACAGCACTAAAATATTTTTAATGTGTTAAAAGTGGTATAGATAGACATGGATATATTAAGAGTTTTAATGAATTCAAATTGTTGATATAAGTAAAAATTTAGAAAAAAAAAGCACAAAATTTTTACCTGCTTTTAACTCACGAGTTATAGAGAAAATGTACATATACATTTACTAGCCTCAAGTTAAAATAATATCAAATTACAAAACCTTAATCTTAATATAATTGGTAGTCTTGGCATGCAATATTCTTCTTTCGATAGATGTCTCATAACTTTCCTTGAAAGGCAAACTTAATAAACGACAGCGTTTACTTATTGGACTTATACAAGCAAACTTTACTAGCTTAATAAGCAGTTTATGTAACAATTTAGTTTTTATAATGTTTTAATTTTTGTCAGGAAGCAATAATGGCGAGAGTTGTGGCTTTGGACTTGTTTCGGAGAAATAAGTGTATTTAAGTTATTTTTTAGTTACAGCTTCTCAACATGCAATACGGAGAGTGGAAACGGAGTATCTGAATACTAAGTTCTCTTTGTCTACATCTCAGTTATTTGAAATAATTTATATAATATTTTAAATTCTTGCCAGTTTATAACGACGATTAAATTAAAAACTGTCAGTCACTATTAAACTGGGTCACCCGTAAAATAACATCGTCACTTGGTCGTCCTATTTACACAGTCTCGTTGAAATACTTGAAACTATTTGAAGTATTAATATACTGATAGTATATAAACTAATGTTAATTATATTTTTTAGCGTAGACAGAAAATATAAATAGTTATATAATATGTTTAGATATCTCAGATGGGTTATGTGACCCTTAAGCTCCTTTGTGCCTGTATCTAGCTATACATACTATAATCACCTATCAATACCAAAATCACCTGACAATCGCTGGGCACACATATATAGTTTACAGTGTATATAGCACTTAAAAGTACGTATATAGTACTTAAAAGTCATCTATAAATATCAAAAAAATTGCTAATTTAAAATTAATTTACAAACTATTTAAAAATTATAAACACTAGTATATTTGTGCTGTAATAAACTTAAGTAGATAAAAGCTAGTTGTCACAGTCCTTTTAATGCTAATTTGATAAAACTTATCCCTAGGGTGGCATAAATTTTGTCAAAGATTACCCTCTTCAAACACCCTTTGGCGATTTTAAAGTATCATAATGTTGTATTTTATTTCTGTATTTGATTTTTATCTCTGATTTTCTTATGTAATAAGATAAAGTGTGACCGAAATGTGTCAAATGTTAAGTGATAAAGGATAATGTTATGCCCCATAAGTTTTAAAAACTTCAATATTCGCTTATATCTATTGTTTATTATCTTTTAAAATTTCCTAAATTAATCGGGAACACAATGGTTAAGGGATAACGAAATAAGATACATCCTTCCTTGCTTTTATTTCAGACATAGTTTTCCAGTATATTATATTGGTCATCGGTGTTACAGGTGAAACAATAATTTTCTATAATAAGGCAATTGTCTGAAAGGGGCCGAGCGCTATGAAAAGCTGAGTTGCTAAAGATCGGGTTAACGGCGACGCGACAGTGCGAAAGTAATATTTGCCTCCTTTGGTTCACTTGTGGTTCTAAGATCGAATCCATAAGTCATAGATTTAGCTAGGGTAACATTTTTTTTTATGTTAATTAAAATGCAATTTCATAAGAAAAAAATATGGAGTCAATGTGGAGGTAGGTCTTCAAATCAAGGGTATTTATTAGGCAAGCGTGCGTCACCTTAGACCACATCGATCAAGCGCAAGCCTATATTAAATATAATAAAATCTCAGTATAATAGTACTTTTTCCACCCTCCAACTGCAGCCTTCCTAACCTGTACGCATACTTATTTCCAAATCAAAATTAAAATATTATTTTTTCAAATAGGCTATTACAAGTACTTTCGAATCGCTCATTAACATAACTGTCAGTACTGTCCGTCCTACTAGAAGCTACCACCAGCTCGGAGGGCAGTTCTGCTGAGAAGAGCCGGTGAGAAACTCATTTGACGCACGTTAAATCATTACATAACGTACTACTATTCTATATTTCTATAATTTTAGATTTTACCTTAAATGGAATTAACTAAGAGTTTTGACACTTGAAACATTCTCACATCAAAGAAGTTACATCGAAACTATTAAAATAAAGTAATATATATTTTTTCTTTTTTGATAAATATAATAAATAAAACAAAAATATATTTTCATTTTAAACTAGTAGTTCCTGATATTAATGAGTCCGACCAACCAAAGCAATATTAATTTTAGGTATAAAAGTATCTAAGATATAAATTTCCATATAAAAATAACAAACTTTCTTTAATTATATTATATTTATATTGTGTATGTATCTATATCATTTAATTTAAAAGTAATTTCATGGCTTTGCAACTCAAATATATGCTAATTGTAGTAATCTCGGCCCTTTGTCGTTAATTGGTAACAGATAAATTTTCGAGCAATCATCTTTCCGTAAATTGCTTCGTTAGATGACATCGAGGTACAGAATAACACAGCATTTTTGAATTCAACAAAAAATCTTTATGATAAAAATCTATGTATTGGCCTAAGTAGACCCTTTTTTATTTTAATTTTTTTTAGATATGAAGTAGATTATATGAATTAAAAAGCTTTATTTTTATTTTATTACTGAACGTACTCTCTTCTGTGCTAAACTGTTCTATACTTTGATTAAAGTATCACTATTATTGTATTTTTCATATAATAATTCGGATCATATTTGAATTTTTATTTTCGATAGGAAAAGGAATTTAATCATGATTCTGTTTGCTTGAAAAATTAATGGAACATAATATGAACTATTCTCTATTGCCCTGGTGACAGTTTTGATCTAGTCTATTTATTCTTTTCCTTTGAAAAGATTTTCCAACAACAAAGTGGGAAACTTGAAATAGGCTTTTCAATTTCCTGTGAAGCGCAATGCAGGATGTAGTTTCCGTTAGGGTAGCATTTAGAATATACTGCTATGTATTATAATAAGTAAATGTATATTAGAATTTGCTTTGTATTGATATAATAAATGTACCTAAATAAGTATATAATTTTTAATTTATTAGATAAAATAATTAATATAATTTAATAATTAAAAATATATACTATATTTTCATATAGTAAGTATTAAATAAAAATAATTACAGAAAATAAATTTATCCATGGCTATAAATTGAAATACAATTACAAAAGATGCTTTTACCAACGAATACAATTATAGCTGGAATGAAAAGAAAATCAGATCATGTGGTTGCCCTTACTAACATCTTATTAGCGAGGACTTCTTTATAAATCGGACGACAATCGAAATCGAGAGAGAAATCCCTAATAATCTCAGGATTAGTACGGAGATAACCAGCTTTGAGACCAACTGGTTCCGTACATTAATCAAGTAAATTGTGAATTGTGTGGAAAATTTATAAGTGGATTTTAGACGTATAGTGTTTAGGACTTACCTCGCAATAATTCCAGTAGTAAATTATACATAGATACATTGATAGGTACAATAAAATATTTATATTTATACTTTGGTAATTTAATTAGTTCTGAGTTTTATTTTTTGTGGTTCGTATCTTTGTCCAGCTTTACGCTGTATCCTGCATATGCTTTACGCTCTATCCTAGGCAAAGAAATGTTATTGTCAATCTGAATTCGAGATGTTGGGAGTTGATTCTTTCGAGTGGAAATCGAACCCATGACCATAGTTCAGTTATTAATTGTCGTTCTTCGTGGTTCTTATTAAAGGCTTAGTCAGTACAAACATAGTAATTTATGATTTATGATAACAAAGTAAAATATTATTGAGTTAAGATGCATCATAATAAATGTTAAAATTGAAATAAATAAAAAAAATATTTATATCACCAATATAGCTCTTCGAAATCAACCTCAAATTCGGAATAGACCTATATATTAAAAGCTTTCTCACCTTACCATATTTTTGATTAAAATCTTGAGACATTATAATTTTTATAAAAAATTATTATAATAACAATTGATCTCGTTTTATTTATGGAACTTGCGAAATATAGATAAACAATTACTTGTTATTCTTCTTGTACAAAAACATCAGAGTTCGCAATAAAAGCTTTGTTGCCTTGAACCATAAGCTTCTGTATTCGATACCGACCGATACCGAGCTTGAAGATATAAATAGAATTTAAATCTACATACGTTCAAGCGGATTTAGATTTGCTACAATTTTTTGAAATCTTTAATATTTTCTAGTTATATTAATCTCTGTCGTTGCATATATGTATATGACTTTATTAAAATTACTATCAATTTCATATATCAATCTCATGTTATTTTACTGTCAGCCAATTTTATTCAAAGCAATCATCTTATTAATCAATCAAAGCTTTAGGTCAAATCCCTTATTTGATATTTTGTAACATCATATATATTCATATTTCAGTCAGACAAAACTACTTATGTATTACTTTGTTAGACGTATTAACTTCTTCAGACATAAAAAGAGCTTCAGAATGATTGTGAGTTTGGTGTGGAACTTAACTTAATATAAATTTTTTAATTGCAAGCCTGCGATTTTTTGTAATGAAATGAAATTAAATGAAGAAGCAATATGGTTACATCACAAGTTTCATGAAACGTGACTGGGATTCTAAGAGGCAGATTATACTAAGCCGACTATAAGACTACCACATAGAGTTTACATACTGCTGTATGGCTCAGATATATTCTTAAAGTATCTACTTTTAGCAAGTCAGCCAATAAAAATTATATTATTAGTATTTGTACAATATTGTATTGTACTACAACATTATTATTTTTTAAAGAAAATAACGTTTAAATTATACGGTTTTCTCTATTTTAAGTTAAATAATATAATAAATAGTCTGTGTAATAAATAATTAGCCCATAATTTTGACATTTAATTCAGATCACTGATTTTCAATAGAATTTGGTACATTATGATGTAATAGTGTAATCAACTTTACTTCTTTACTTGTCCACGTGAATTTACTTAATAGTACCTCATTACTACTTATAACAACTTTACGATATTAGGTTTTAGAAGCATTCGATTTTGAATTATCTAAAATTATAATCAAATTCAATACGTTAACTTATTTAACTAAAAAGTTTAATAAAAACAAATGTTTCATATTTGAAAGAGACACGGAACGGCCTCATAATTAATACAAGCCGAAAATAAATGTTATAAAACAAGTTGTCGTGGATAAATTGTTGCTCTCAGCCTTATTTAGGACATAGCAATGATGCTATTAATCTCTAGTTAAATATCATTAAGAGACCATCCATTACGTAATTTATTTCAATTTTCCTCGAGTGTATTTAAGTGTCTTTGCTTAGTCTGTGTACTTAGACATAGATTAAATATTAATTACTGCGAATTTCAACCATTACTTCGTCGAGAAAGATTAAAAAAGTAGAAAAGTAGACTGAAATCTAGAGCGAAACGGAGGCCTGTGTGGTGGAAAGCAGATTAAAATGGAAATCCATCTCTTAGATTAACAAAAAGTGTACAAAAAAAATCCCTAAAAATGTTAAACTTTGGCCATTTTCCATCACACATGTTGGCAGAGCGCGGATTTGGCTTTGCGTAATATAATGGATGGCCGGGCGCTAGTAGTCGCTACAAAGTTTATTTGTTTTAAAAAAATATATAGATAAAAATTGACGAATCGGGAAATATCGATTTACTTTTTGAAAGTGCTATTTACTATGATGTTTGCTCACATTTTTATTTGCAAGATATGTATTTCATATACGTAGCTTCCATGTTATTTATATTTTTTGAATGCGCATAGAATGTTTTTTTTTATAGAATATATGTTTCAGTTATTATAAAAGCCATGTATTTTTCTTTATGAATATTTTTACAGTGGAAGAGATAATTATGTTTTTTGCCATAAAATGTGTTTCTTCATATAGACCCTTCAACCTTTGTCCTGAAAAGGTTAGATCTGAGTTCTATGACCTTGTGGAAAAATAAGCTAGATCTAGCTAGCTCGCTGCCTTTTGAGTGTGGTGTAAAGTTAAGTCGTAGCGAATAACTAATAGTAATAATAATAGAAAATAGCTTCAACTTACAGCGTAAAATTATATTTCAATTCTTACTGTAATAACTGAATCGTCTGGACTGAGGAACATCGCGGTGCAGAGGCACAGCGTCTGCCTGTAAGCGCGACAGTTCGCGGGTTCGATTCCCACTCGGGGAGAATTAATTATTTTCATATTCTTCGCTCTAACAACAAGGCAAAGCGCGGCGTTTAGTTTCGCCACTTAATACGCAATGTCTCGAATGGCGGAAATAGGGGAACGGAGTGTCTTAATACCAGATTCCTTCTGCCTACTCTGCTATGTACGGGATACAGCGTGAAGCTAAATAAATAAATATATAATACGTATATAATACGTTTGCCGTATGTCTAATGACCGCTGGGCGAAAATCATCACCAATTGGACCCCTACTGGGAAGCGACCACGCGGCAGACCACCAAAGCGATGGCGGGACGACTTCAAACATATAAATGACTGGTACACAATAGCTCAGGACAGCGAGAAATGGAAAGGAGGTACAGAGGCCTTTACCCTGCAGTGGGACGATATAGGCTCATAATAATAATAATAAATAACTATAAATACTAATACTAATAACTGTAAATGTATTTCTATCTAAACTACTTAAAGTTGTAAATAGCAGAGGTTAGACTAAGACTAAATTAGATTTAAGTATTGCATATTACTAGCGTATCAACTCTACACTTGAATTGCGCTTTGACCATAGATCTTAATTGAAAAGAAAATAGTGTGCAGCGCTACCTGCATAAGCGAATAGGATGGTTTAGTTTAAATAACTTTGTTTTATAAGAAAATACTATCGGACTTAAGTGGCTCGAGGCTTTAGTAAAATAACTAAGGAAGATTTTTTATTTAATTCTTATTGAGAATCTCTGTACTAATTGTAAGAATAAGATACTATAGGTACTTTACTTCTCTACCTAATTTATTATTTCTGTACTATCTAAAATACTTATGCTTGAATATTTTTTTTTAAATTTATATATGTACATTCACATGAAACATACTTCGTTTTGGTTACGTGAGGATATCATCACATTTTACTACTCTATATTGGCCCTTTTGGGTAACTTATAAACTTGTGTAGGCATAAACAGTTACGACAAGTGCATAGAAACATTATAAATCTTAAAAATAATATTTTATTTTTAATGCTTTTAATGTCGATTGTTTTGTATTGATTGACACTGGCATGCAAATAAATATTAAAGTAGAATAAATAATTTGCACGTTGATACATTTTTTTGCGTTATAAATATTTTTAATACTGTATCACTCTAAATACAAATGTTTGTATTCTTCCTCACAAATAATATGATCTTCAATGTAAATTACAAAAATACAGGTAATTGTGAGAGACAGTAGCCCAAAGTAGCTATTACTATGTACTATAAATATTAAAAAGTAAGATAATATATATACATATATATATATATATATATATATATATATATATATATATATATATATATATATATATATATATATATATATATATATATATATATATATATATATATATATATATATAAGGCAAGTAAACCGCCTACCGATTTAACTACTCCTACACTCTAAGGTTGCTTAGAGCTTGCTTGCTTAAATATACATAAGGTGGCCATAGCTATAAGCGATATATTTTATTAATCTTTGTGTTCTCTCTTTATTGTTATATTTCTTTATGTGGTGTACAAGAAACAGTATTATTATTATTACTATCATGTGTGACTTAGCTGCTCCACTCCAATATGAGACACAGTATGCTGGTATTCATTGGCAAAGTTTAAAATAGTTTCTTTTAAAAATGTGCTTGTCCATTACCATGTCCATGCCTCAATTTTTCTAAGGTATAAAAGACCTTTCTCATAGTTTTAGATAGACTTGACACGTGCTCATTAAAGAAGAGACGATCATTCATAATAATCTCTACATACTTGATGTTTTTAACGTCTTGTATTACTATACAAGGACAGGTGTATGTTATGTTGTTTATGTCTTCCTTATAAAGATTTTTCAGCGTTTCGGGTAAGTAAATTAGTAGAGTTGTGAAGAATTTTGCACTGTCAAAAATTTTATCCAAGGACTTGTCATACAAAGTTACAGTACTGTCATTTGCTTAGGATATGTTACAGTTTTGTAGCTTAAGGTTATAGCTCATATAAACCATTTATATAGTACAGAAATAGCGTGGGCCATAAAACGATACCTTGCGGTATACCATACACAATAGAGGTTGCCTCACTTACGATCTCTTCTATCTTAACCATATATATATATATATATATATATATATATATATATATATATATGTATATATATATGTATATAAATATATGTATATAATATATATATATATATATATATATATATATATATATATATATATATATATATATATATATATATATATATATATATATATATATATATATATATATATATATATATATATATATATATATATATATATATATATATTGTTTCTATCAAATAAATGCTTTTCAATTATTCAAGTGGCCCTTCCAGTATTCCAATAGCTTAAAATTTTACATATTTAGGCAGTTGTATCTGTTATACAGTTATTGAACTATAAAATGTATATATTGGTATGGCTTTAACACAAGCCTCCTTAAGCAAATTGAGCTGGTGAGGTCTGGTGATTTTCTTAAAGACCTTTGATAGTGCACAAAGGAGATGAGGCGGTAATTGGAAATACAGTCTCTTTTTCCATTCTCATATATAGACAGAACTATAGTTCTTTTTAGATCTTGGCGAAACACACTACAAAAATAGACTTATTAATAAGATATGTAATTTATGGTACTGCAGATTCTTTAGTTTCCTTCTAGATCTTAGCATCGTCCCATTTGCCTTAAATAGGTTACATGGTTACTATTATTTGGGATTAGATTTTTATAATATTTACTTATTGTACCAGGACCTATATATTGTCCATTGCTTGACCTAGACTACAACATAGACTAACTTTTAGCTTTGTACTTTCTAGGCTACTATTGATTTTAAAAACTGCTATACTTGTAGTGTACGTATAGAGTTCATCTAAGATCAGCTAAACTAATGCCTTATCAAAAGTTACTGAGCGTGATAGGCACTTTCCGTCGATATGTACAAAATCCGAGCTGGAATAACCAGAATATACAACAGCTAAATTATAAGACGTGAATGTCTATACAAACGAAGTTGCGAGCAGCGGCTAGTTATGAGTAATTGTAAAGTTAAGTATGATAAGTTATTGTCAAGTTACGAAATATATTTGAGCAGTGAAATGATACGGCTAGAAATTAAAACTAAAAATCAAGAAATAAAAGAGACAAGAGCGCCTTCTATTTATTTTCCAACAATACAAACGTCCCAGTTTTAGCTTCAGGCTCACGGTTACGGAATATGGTTAAACTAAAATCTGTTCAAGACAAGCAATTAGTGTAGCCTTGAATGAAGTTCATCTTTAAAGTATGAACAGCGCAAAGTGAAAGGTTATTAATTATGTTTTAAGTTACTATGTTATGCTTTAGAAGTTGTTTCAAAGGAAGATACGTGTATACATTTTTCATTTTTAAACTATTGTTAATATTTAAAAACTGATAAATTGATTACAGTAATACTGTAATTTGGACCTTTTCTAATTGTTAAAATATAATAATGTTTTATGATATGATGTTATAGAGGCAAAAAGACTTATAAATTTGGTCGCCAGGAAATTTTGGTCTACATAGTACCATGGTACACGAATATCTTTAATAAATAGCTTAATGTGGCATCAGTGTTAATGCAAACTCGTGTAGTCATTATTCATATGTAGTAGTTTAATTATTTGATTAAAATATATAATATATAGTAATAACCTCATTAACACAAAGTAAGAATTTAAAGGTAAATTTACATACGCACGTATATTCTGTATTATATTACCGTCATACAAAACGTAAATTGTATGTTACATTATTACTGCCAGCTAGAAATATAATGAGAAAAGTTTATTCGTTTACAGCAAGTGTCAGTTACGTCCAACTACGTTATGATGTTTGCGAGTAATCTATTTTCTATAATATAACAAAACAGTAAAAACTGAATGTTTAAATAAAACTACTTTTATTGTATACATATAAGGCCTGGCAAGGACAAAGAGCATAATTAAGCAGAAGACTGGAAAACCTGATGTAGAAGCATTAAAGACCATCTAATAAATAGTGCAATTCCTCTTTAATAAAAATTGTTTAAACAATAAACATTTACTAATGACATATAAAATTAAAAGTCTTGAATATCTGATATAAGGAACATGCAAATGCGCTATAGTAGATAAGTTTTGTTTAGCACAATTGGCATTTTCCAATGACATATAATATTAAAATTCTAAACCATCTTATTGGCACTGCAACAGATTCAGATGCTTAAAAGAGTCATGCAAAATAATACTCTTTATAAACGGTTTAAATAAGCCTAAGGAAATAAGCCTCTCCATGGCACGTCACTGAGCTTGATCTTTGGCTCTTCACATCCAACCGTTACCAGACATTTTGCAGACGGTACTCTTGTAATTTTAACACATTTAACACATTTAAGCACATCACAAAGAACTCTCATAGGATCACTTAGTTGTCCGTTCCGTGTTTGGTGGTGATTTTTTACAAAGAAAAATTAAGCCTCTTATTAAACGCTATCAAAACGTAATATTTTATTATACAATATCAGATGATTTTTAAATATACATATATTATATAATTTTTCAGATTAATAGTTCATCTGTAGTCCACAAAAAAGCATCTAGTATTGAGACATTTATTTCTCTAAATTAAAACACTTTAAACGTATATCGCTTCTTTAGAGTGACCATCGAACCCACAGACCGAAAGCACTATGCCAGGTAAGCCTCAATATTATTATAGCATACAACATTAATTTTTGCAAATTATTAGATGAGTAAGAAACTATCAAAGGCTAGAAAACATCTTCAGCGTGTCAACGTCGCGTGCTTTGAACATTCCTAATTAAGTAAATTTGTAGTATATATTTATACCTATAACATGTATACGTCACATAGTTTACTCAGTTAAAACCGCTTGTTTAAATGAGGTCGTGGTTCGACTTAATTGAATTTCAATGATTTAATTATTATTTTATGAACAACACTCGGGTATAAATTATTATTTTCATATCCTTGCTCAGGTCAGATAAAGCACGGCGTTGAGTTCAGCTATACGATAAAAACAACTTTAAAATTCAGGCAGGAACATTGGAAAACGGAGGGCTATGACACTATGCTTTGATACTTCATGTATATTTTGACCTTGTTATGGGATTAAGCATATTCTTTTTAAATAGTTTTATAATTTTTGCTATATTATTTGTTTTAATATTAAGTTAAGCAAACAGGTTAAGTCAGGTTGAAACATCTTAGCTGGTGGAAAATGAACTGAAATTCAAAATAAATGGATCAGAGTTTGCACAAGGGCAAAAATCAAGTTAAGGCTAATTTCATTATATCTTTACACAAACGCCGGGAACTTAAGTAACGTTAAATAAGTTTATTGGCAGATGTTCTGTATAAAAAGACTACAATTATAAAGAGGAATCGAATATATTTTCTAGTCATTAGCTTATTTTTTATTATTATTATGATTCACTACAGACACATAGTCTGTACCTTTTGTTAACTAAATTTTAAAATTTATTTTTTAATTGTAAGTACTAATACAATCTAAAGTACCACTAATGTAAGTCATTAACTTATTATTTACTTAATTTAACTTATGCTATGTTTATTTTCTTTTGTATACAGTGTTTTCCTTTCTTATATTTAAACTAATGTTAAGAATTCAAAATAATTCTCGTTATGTTCAAGTCATAATCATTAATGACGCGTGACCGTGTCATTAATATTTATTAAAAATAATTCATACTATTATTAAAAAGTTAAAAGCAACAAACGAGATGACACTACATTCCCGTGTTAATATTTAATTAAAAACTTCCATTTCAGTAAATTTTATTCGCAAATGAAATAGTAGCTAAATTTTGTGAAATATATGGTATGGTTATTTATTGCTAAGTTTGCAGTTTTAAATAAACACAATTTTATTTTAAACTTATACTAAACATTATAAAAATGTTTACCAAAAGAATCTTTGAAACTTAATATATAAACTAATTTGAAATATAATAACAGAATAAGTAAATCTTTCAACAGTTAGCCAATATGTACAGTAGACGTTTTGAGATTGGTACTATAAGCTTTTATATAGCTTTAAAATATAGATATAATATAGATATAATAATAGCGTGGGAAGAAATAAAATCCGTTTCCATTTATATATAATGAAGTTCTCTTTAGGCAGATTTGTATGCAGCACATTCAATGATATGAACGTTAGCCATGGACGTGGGAGGTTGCAGATGCAAAGCTCCGTTTAATGTCTTTTGGCCATTTTTACGGTGTTCGCAATACGAAATGGTGGTGGAAATTCGATAATTATAATAACTAAGCAATCGATGGATTTTTTTAATTACTGACTTATTTATTAAATAAAATTAAAATACATGAATTGTAGACAAGATTGGCTATGTGAAAGATTTAAAAGTAGATGTAAAATAATAAGTGTACCCGGTTGTAGAGAAGTTTATACATATTTTTTTCTAATAATTTTAGCTTTGTTGTAAAATTAAATAAAAAGAATGTATTAATTAATCAAATGAAACCGAGGTTAGTATACTATAAGTTGAAGTGATTAATAGCTTGTTATCGCCTTATATGCCTGATGTGAGATGCCTTAGAGTATAAATATGATGTAACTTAAGGTTATTTTATAACATTATTATGAGTGCTACTTAAAACACAATCAATGAAATCATTTCAAATTTGAAATTCATTATTTGTTTTATAAGATAACGAGAATAAATAAATGTTAATATAAATAAAATAAGAAAATCTCTGACAGCTACAACATAAGCCTCTGGATTTAAAGTGTCATTTGCTTCAAAGTTAATATATGCAGCAGTCAAGTGCGAGTAATAGGCGCGTATAAATCAAGAGCAAACAACAATAATTTTGATATAACGTAGCTCCACAGTACAGTTCATCGTGAGACCAATTTGTAACCAACACCTGCGTACAGAATTGATCTTGAGATCTTGTTTGCGACAGATAAGACGAATAGCCCGACAGATTTTTTACAAATATGAGGATGAGATGCCTTTTCATCTGATGGATGCGTACTTACCAATATTAATTCTGTATGAAGATTATCTGTAACAATGATAGATCGTATTTTATTATTTTCAGGAAAAGTAACAGTGTTGTTAATATATTATGGAATGATGCCTTATTAGAGGATTCTTTGTCTCTCCAATTTCGCGTTGTGTATTAGTAATAACTCACTACACTCACACATTCTTTCTTTTAGTCTGTGCGTAAATCAAATTTGCCTTATAAACATGATACTACTCACTAAACCCCAGCGAAAACCTAATGCAATCAATTAGATAAAATGACACAGAACATGCATCCAATTAATTAGGTTATAAATTTTAATAAACAAACATAAAATATGAAATAAATTTCTAATTTCAATTTTGGGAAGTATTGTATGATATAAATATTTTATCAAAGAAAATATGGAATTATGATCGAGGAAACTCAGAATCGAGTTATGTTGGCAGGCAGTATTTTTACCAAGAGTTACTGACAACGCTAATAAGGCTTTATATTTCCATCTTGGTTTATCTACCAGAAGCTTATCTTGGCACGTACTTATTATTGTGTATTTTATTTTTCCTCTTAAATTTTATATACAATATACTATTAGATATAATATATCTTGTTTTCAATCAACTGATTTTTAACGATTCTTAAACAGACAATAATTTAAAATACATCAAGAGATACATGTACTAGTATGATCGCTTCCTTTAATACGTTTCCAATACAAATAAGCAACTATATTCAATAATGTAACAACACTTTTATTTCAGCCAAATAAAAACACCGCTCTTAAAATGCACTATAAATTGATGTCATGTTTTTTTTTTTGAAATATAATGAACACTACTGACACTAGGTCCGCTACCTTCTTAACTAATAATTATTTTGTTTTGTCATTATAATTATATTACTGCTGACATGTATAATAAATATTGACCGTAACAAAGTTTTATCTCTTTCTTAACATTCGTTTATTATTAATTGTTACCTAGAACTAAGACTATGAATAAACGAGCAATCTGTTCTTACTTGATTAATCCTACATAAGAGGTATATATTTATCTTAGGAAAATACAATATTAAGTCTTAGTTAATAATACTTATGTACTTTATTATTATTTCTTTAGTCTGGACAAAAAGCAGTATAATTTTTCATCTTCAAAGATGTTTCTAAAGGACCAAAAGTTAAATACGATATAACATAATAACATTAATCCTGATTATCGCACATAACTTGCCATGTAATTTGACATATGCACAATAAATATGTGGTAAATACTATTTTTGTAATAAATTAAATGTATTTTATTATGAAAATAAGGTTTTATGTAAATAACATCAAGCAGCATTTAGTAATGAAACTTAAATAAGAAGTCCGATTTTAACAATATATATATTTAAATTATATTTTTATTTTCCATGTTAATATCGATAAAAAAATCGATATGCTACACTGCAAATAATATTGTCAGTTTGTATTGAAAACGTTGCTGACGATGTGTTTCTATTTGCTGAGCCTGTCTATTTTGTTAAAAGCCTAGCCGAGTTCTGCCAATACCTTGTAACGGTGAAATATTTAGATTAAAGGAAGCAACGTATATATTCTATATTTCGTAATAGCTATCTATTGAAATTTCGACTGAACTGAGTAATTTCAGTATTATAAAATAAATGTAAAATGAAATATAAATGGCGAAGCTACAACATCAAGTAACATAATATGTTTATGTTTTATATTTACACGGTAATATTACTATATGATATAACAGTTGATGGATTATATAAAGGGTAACGTATGAGCACGTATGTACGTATATTTCGTCATGGCCCATTATGATAACATAATATGATCTCCAGGTACACTATATGTTGTGTCCATGAAGCTTGAATTGTAGATGTAAATAGTCAATAGAAATCTTTTAAAATAGTTATAAAAAAATAATAATAATAAGTTTTATAATAAGTTAATGTTATAGTACCACAGTTAGAAAGTTTTAGCAACTGCGACAAGTGTTCACGATGAGTGTTAGTTACGATTTATACTGAAGATAATGTTTCTTTTTTTTCCCAGTGTAGGTAGATAAAGTGCTACAGTGTAACTTATTTTAAAGTGGTATTCACACTAAGGGAATAAAAATATCTAGAAACATATATATAAATACTTGAACGCAACAAATCTGGTCCAGCGTCTCTTGGAAACCGTCTAAGCGCTCTGGCCAATTAAGCTATACGTTCTTATAATGCGACGACCAATTTTTTTGTCCATAATGAGAGGAAAGTCGTACTTGGAGTACCTTATTATCTACCTGTCACGTGAAATGTTGAAGAAGCACATGAATACAACAATGTCTAAACAAGTTATACATTTATATAATACAATACAACATATTTTCATAACTGATTTTTATTTGAAAGAACCAAAATGTAGTTAAATTTTACAAGTGCAATTATAACACGAAGGGTATAAAGTGTGTGGTAAAATAAAGAATGAATTGTATTCATAGTTTAAATATATCATGTTCAACATTACGCAGTATACTTAGCGTTATATTCCTATGATAAATTGTGAAAGTTTCACTGGTACATTTGGAGAACACAATGTAGTTTTTTCATGGAATATATATATCAAAATCGTAAAATATAAAATCTTCGTATATAGTAACAATGTATATTAAATTACAATATATATATATATATATATATATATATATATATATATATATATATATATATATATATATATATATATATATATATAAATGTCATATTAACTTTTTCGGAAACTACAAGAACTATATTGTTGAAACTTGTTAAGTAAATGTATTCTGTCAACCGCATTAATATTTTCACATAAAAATAGAAAAAAAGCAACAAATTTTGGGGCTTCCCCATACTTAGAACGAAACCTCAATTTTTTTTCCATCAAACGTGTGTGGTGTGGGTAGGTTCAAAAATGATATTGAGGTATCTAATATGTTTTTATCTATACTGAATAGTTTGCGCGAGAGACACTTCCAACGTGGTAAAATGTGTGTCCAAAACTTCACAAATAAGAAAATCATAAAACAATATATATATATATATATATATATATATATATATATATATATATATATATATATATATATATATATATATATATATATATATATATATATATATATATATATATATATATATATATATATATATATATATATATATATATATATATATACATATATATACATACATAGAATAAACATTTGTAAATCTAGCAAGTTGCAACGAACTACAAAAACTCTTTATTATATTACTTGCTGCTACGGAACCCATAGCGAATCCGACTCGCACTTGTTACACTAGTTTAATATTTTTGTCGACAATAAGATCAGCGTTATATTTAATCTCATAATTATGTTAAATTCACTGTCTTGTTTAATTCTCAAACCACTTTATAAATGTATAGATAGAAGATCCATTTTGCATATGCATATTATGCATAGGAACACATATCGGCTTGACATCTATCAATGGATGACCATTAGGCTTTGTGACGCCGCTTTCAACCACTTACGTAACGTTCACTCTAGTTAATTAGTTACGAGTTAGGCTGAATGCTTCCCAATCTAGGTACACAGGGTAACCTTTGAAACCGCATTAATTATACCCATACAAATTCCTGAAGAGCTTCATGTTGTAAAGGAAATATGTTTGTATATGTTTTAAAGCAAATGTATCATACGTGTTATTAATATATTGCGAAGGTATCAGATTTTTATAATAATGAATATTTATAATATAAATGTTGTGAATCTGTTCAGACACAGAATTGGGTTTAGTCCATTATTATTTTTCTAATTTTACGCTTTGTCATACTTAGTAAAGGAGGTTGAGAAAATTTTTTATTAAACACACTCCGCTCCTTTATTATATGTTGAGGGGAAACCTCAACACTGCCCTTTGTCTTACCAGACTGGAGAAATTAAAATAATTCAATACTTTGAGTGGGAATCGAACTCTGTGAATCTGTTAGAGTGCGATTCACTTTTATAGTCAGATGTTAGCCCATGGCAAGATTGTCTCATTCCATAAATATATTTAGAGCATCTATAAGATAGAACTCTTGAAAAACTAAGCATAGAGAGTTGATGTTATTACAGCAGAGCTATTAAAACCTGGAGAAATACTCGTAATATTGGCGTTTCGTAAACAGTTTGATAACAAACTTCGTAACAGTTTACAATCCTTTTCCAAAGTTTTTTCTAATTGCTTGTAGGTATGACACTTCTAGCTTCCCGAACTAGCTAGTTACCGAAATGATTACAGTACCATGGACCACATACATACACTGTAATATTTATATATATGGTTATACAGAACTCTGAGGAGTATAATACGCCGCTACGTGATGTGAGTATGGACTCATGAGTCTATGGTTCAATAAGGAAGCCTTCGATTCAATCGAGATTGGGGCGGTGCTAGAATCTCTCCACCGATTCCAGATTGACTATTGGTACATCGAGATATTGAGATGTGTAGATAAAACCGCTACAATGACGCTCCGAGTCCATGATGGAAGCAAAGTACTTATTAAATTGCAGCACGGGTGACGATGGGATGTAACATTCCCGAAACCATTTATCACTGCACTGGAAAATTTGTTTAAGCTGATGGAGTGGTACAGGCTTGGTATCAACATTAAAGATGAACACCTCACACACCTTCGATTTTCCGATATAGTAAGTAATCTTGGCAGAGTCCCTGGAAGAACTCAACACTATGCTATGCTACATTCATAGCGCCTCACATCAGGTGGGTTTTAAGATGAATATGGACAAGACAAAGCTTATGTCTAACATCAATGTTACATCCATTGTGGCATCCATACAAGCCAACAATTATTATTATTCGTAAGCCAAATTACATTTAAATGGAATTATAATTATTTACTTCCAGATACTGTGTTAAATCTATTAAATGTACCCCGTATAATTGATTTCTTTTGACGAAACTGTGTGTGTGAAGCCAAAATTGTGTTACGAACATATGAATCAGTAATGAAAAATATAAATGCAATAGAGTGAAAAATCTCGTTATGAATTAATAAACCTTTAACCTAAGTACTTTGCAATATATTCTTTCGAAAACGGAACCGTGGAATAATTAACTTTAATATCAAGCTTCGATATTTATTAAATAAAATAACCCAAACTTAAACGTACTTGTACCAAATTGTTTTGTGAGCACTGTTTGTTTGTTATCTACAAAGGGAGAGATAAAACTTCGTCCCATTCAGTTGTTCTTCAAAATACATTTCTGGCCTGTCATAGCCCAGTTAGGTTTGGAAAGCGGGTCTATTATAATCATTGATTTTAACAAATTCACCTATCCAAAGTAGTAGGAAGGCTAGATTTGTCTCAACATTTATATTTATTTAAGAAACGAAAGCTTTTTTGATTTACACTTTTTATATAAAAAATCTTGACATATTTTGTTACAAGCCTTATTATAAGTCATTAAAATTACATGTTAATATATACTTATATTATAAAATGATCACATATTTAAGCCGCAACTGTACAGATGTTTTCATCTTTAATGTTCGTTGCGTAAATGACGATCTTTAAAGATAATATTTGCTAGTAATCGGATTAAATTTGAAATTCTCAATCACTAAGCCTCGTTTGAATATTCTTTTTTCTTTTGAATATTGAAAAGATTGTTCATAAGATGAAAATGCTAACTGTACATACACATATGTACAGTAGGCATTTACATTATATATATTTTTTAATTAAATAAATATCGATGAACGTTTGTTTTATTGATTTTTTTTTCTCTGTCTATATTTTTAAATCATTTGTCTAACATTTCACTGATCTCAGAAACTACTTTTACTTCATGTAAGATATTTTTATGTAGGATAGTTAATTTATCGATGCTATAGCCTATAGGCTATATCGTGTAAATTTTTTTTAATGTAATTCACAATGGATGGTCTGGTTACACCAGAGCTATTTAGCAGAGTAACCTTGAACTCAAGAATGTGTCATATACAACTTTTAGCTATTACCATTTTAGCATTTGACCACGCGGGTGTAGCTGCTGGTAAAAGCAAGTAAATGATAATAATAAATGTTTTCACGTATCGCATCAAATATGGCTATATTTGGTAAGTTTTAGAGAGTATAGAATAGTAATGGGTGTTTTAGTATAGGTATATCTATTATTCAATCAATCAATTCAAACGTGTAAAATGTCATTGTTATATGTAAATTGTTAGCTTTTAAATTATCAGAAATTATTTATGACTAGATACCTTGCAAAATGTGAAATATCGCGTAAAACTTATTGAAATTATTAAAATATATACGAGTACTGTATATCTTATAGACATTCAATACAGCGTAATTTTGCAATAAAAATACATTTGCCTAACGAGACCCATTTTACGTAACTTTATTTTATTTGATACAAATTGTTAAGATATTTACAATCATAATCTGCGTATATAATATATATAATATTTTAGAATGATCCAAGGCCTCTGTATCTAACTTTTCTTTTGAAACTTATCCGCGGTGCACTGGGAATACTGATGAAGGGCCTTAATCTTATGTTACTGAAAAGATATTTAAGATTATTTTCTTTGAAATAAACATTTTTTTGAAAAACTGTTTGATATTTTATATACGAAATGGTCTTCAATTATTATGGCATACTTTTACATTTCTTGTTGATGGAATAAGTGTTTTACATATTTTCTAGTTTAGATTGAGTATGCATATTTGTAAGTATATGGGTCATAATCGATATTACACTGATAGTAAATGATTACGAATGAAGCAGAAGCGACAGTTGCAAGTTCTTTTGCCCTATAATATTTCTTTATTCACTTTCTATTTGATGAGAACGGCTTAGTGGTCAGAGTGCTTCGACGGATTCTGTGTCTGACTTGAGGGTGCTGGTCCAGATCCCGGTATATTTAAATCTTATACGTTTTCTAAAATATTGTATATATATCGATTTAAATTGTATATATATCTATTTAACAAAGTAAACTAAAAACATATATAATTTACATATTAAACTGTAAGTGAAGTGATTATAGAGTACGAAATAAACTGTAAAACGACGACAACGAATAGCGTTTCCAATGCAATAAAATTTTAAAATAAGTGTAAACTTTTCCACTCCAGAAATCTAACAAGGTAGTTAAAGTTGCGAACTCATGGCCTCTAAGAAGGCGTCGCTTTAAATTAAGTAAAAATATTTATATTTTTGTCGCGGCCTCGTCAGAATCAAGTTCTTCTCGATTTTTCATTTCTTTAACTTTTCAAAAATATGTTATGACGCATGGGTAATGAAAAATTTTAATTAAAAATTATTTAAAGTTTTCAAATTAATGTTGTATTTAAAAAAAATTGTGAAACACTTGAATTGGCTTTATAATTTCCATATTTTTATAATTCACTCTTGATAATTTAACTCTTACCACCAAAATATATATAGAGTACTAAGTCCAACCGGTGCTTTTATATGCCAGCGAATGCTGGCTATCACTACCTCGGCAGATGAAGATGCTGAGGTGGATGTGTGGCATAGCACGGTCTGACCACATACACAACACATTAATTCCAGGTAGTAGTGGATAAGCTTGAAGAGTGTCGCCTGAGTAGGTTTGGCCACGTTATGCGCCGTCCTAATAACTATGGCGGAAGAAAATACCTTGATATATCTATCGCTGGACTTAGACCCTTCGGAGGTCCCAAAAAACGATGGCTGTATGTTGTACAACGGATGTTGAAGACCGAACAAAGTAGGGTAGGCTTAGTTGGGATTCAGACTCTGGCAAAAAATAGAAAGACTAATGTGTAGAAGAAGATGAAGCAGAAAGAAAGTGTAGTAATTGACTCTGTGGGATGATACAAAAACGACCATTTATTTATAGTTAATCGCATGCTCTATAATTCTAATATTATAGAACGGATTTATATGAAACTTTGCAGTAATATAGCTTATACATCGGTATAACATATGGGCTACAATTTGTGATTAATAAATAAATTATAGTATACTCCATATAAACAAATTTTTGATTATTATTTGTTTTGTACTTCAAGCGGGCCGCTAGTATAGAATACAGAATTTTACAATATTTACTATAGTTTAATTATAAACTGTGACATACAGTATTATTATACGCATTAGCCAAAGTATAATATATATGTACATTAAAAAGTTTGTAATTTAAAAATAAATTTGATTTATCATTTATTATTATTATTACATACGAATATTTTCAAATATAACTGATTAATTAGACATATTTATATGCAAATAGTAAAAAAAACGTAACAACACAAACTAAACAATAACATATAACAGTATAATATTTGAAATATTTGTGCGCTGTTGGAGAGATTGTGTGCCCTTCGCAAAAACCGTAACAATGGTGTATTTCGTTCCTTTGATCTACTGTGCGTTTATCCGTCCGTGCGGGTCGTTCAAACTTGGCTCACCGTGAAATCGCGACAGGTCACTGCGCTTTGCACTCATTACGTACGTAGACTAAGAATTTTATTAAATTCTTCGATGTAATAATCGTGAGGATTTATTTGATATACTGAAATATGATTTCTATAAGTATACTTTTTGTAATTTTGTACACGTCAAAATGTTAGAACAAGTGATCAAGGTGGAAAATTTATGAAGTATGTTAAATAGAGATGAGAGACACATAATGGATGTGGAAAAGCATATTGTTGCCGGTAACAGAATTAACGGTACTTTAGATGCATTGTTGAGACGGTAAAATGTCAGCATAGTATGGCTGCACGTATGGCCGTGCATAATGCAGTGCTGGAAGTGACGCTGTTATACGACATGTTATACGAAAAGGGAGTATTACAGAAGAAAGATGAATGCTGGAGAGATGTTCAAATAAAGATGAAAATGTTTGGCGATCATCACCATTTTACTGTGGTAACAGAGCTGTTAGAGGATGTAATAAATCCAGATCGGTTTGGATTTGTATCTCACCTAAATGGTTGAAATACAGTATGGCTGCCTATGGAATAAACTGCCATAATACGTTTCTAGTGAAATTTAATATGGGTAGACAATTTGAAAGAGATTTCAGTAGATTATACCTGTATTACGTTTCAGTTAGGTTTCCTGGAAATCAAGATTCATTTATATTTTGCGCCAATATTTATTTCTGGTCTACGGTAATAATGGATAGTATGATGGAAACCTCAAAAGTTTTTACTTTTAATGTTTAAATTTCATCGCTTGGCACGGAATTTGTTTCTTAATAAAATCAGCGAGACGTGCTTGGAATTTAACCCTTTTCATTGAAAAAAGATGTCGATTTCTATGAAGCAAATTTATTGAAATTTGTATTCTACTCATACGTAACTAGAGACTATACTATAAAAAGAGAGTTTTATGAGGACTGTAACTATTGTATTGTCTAGGAAACAGCATGATATTAGCTTAACGAACTGCAGACCTTACCTTTGAAGTTTCTACTGCCCCGTAACAAATTAAAAATACGAAAAACATTCTTATAATAATTGTATAGGTATATTTTGCGCAATTGTTGTACATAAAATGTTTATTCCAGTAGCTTTTTGTTTATTTCCTTTAATTTTCCAGCTGTTTTGTTCAAATAAACGAACTAAATCTATTTATTTAGAAGTGCAAGTTGAATATCATTTTGTAAATGTTAAGTATATTTATATAAGCTTTTTATTTATGTTTCTGACGTGACTCGAGAACATCGCTATTTATGAAACTTTCAGAATTTGAAGTCATTACGTGGGTAAGTACGGAATACTTGTTTGCTCGACCTAACTCGGTCACCATGAAGAAGCTAGTAACAATTGTACGAGAACTAGGATCATTAGAGCGATAGCTTCAGTTTGTTTAAATTATATTATTTTTTGACAGATACATGCCCTTAGCTCCCTTGTGACAAGAATCATCCATAAAATTGTTATACATTAAAGTAAAAAAAAAGTAGACGATATTATAATTATAACATTCTCTCATATGAATTTGTGAGAATATTAGGTAAAGTAAATTAGAATATTTGGTAAATATACTCGTACTTTAAAATTAATTTTAGACGCAGCTGTTTTTAGTACGTATATTTAGTTGAAGCTAAAATTTTCGTTGACGTGTGATAACGTATTGGATTTATCGTAGTTTGTTCGTGGTTCATAATTTCTGCCAAAGTTAAATTAATTTTGCTTAATACAGAGCCGTCAAATGAACTGTAGTAATTGCATGTCATATCTTGCTTAAAACGCAATATGATTTTGACAACATATTACTCTCGCTTAGTATTTATAATACTTTCGTTAATACCACAGTTTGGCTATACTGTTTCTCTCTCTATAATGTTATTTAATATATTACTTATAAAGTGTATCAAGCATTGTACTCCTTCTTTGCCAAAATGTATAGAGTGGGGTAAAAATGTGGAGTAAAAAAAAGATGCATTTAGGTCGTTGTCGGTAGTTGTTCGGTCGAATAAATATAAATTGTAGCACAAAGGCAATAAAATACTCAGCAGTCAATTAGGGGATACCGTCTATTTACCCTGTACATGTTATTTGTTGGTTACTTCATTTTATTGGTTGGTTATATTTCATAAAATAAAAATATAATGGTTAGAGTTGACAGGAATAGCGTAGCTCTTTTGCCTTATTTTTAATCAGCGAGCTGGTATGGTAAGTTATTTATAGCGAAAATCGATAACGCTCTTTCGCTAACCATATAAATTAACTGCATAATCAAATTATGTATTTAGGCAAAATATGTTTCAAATTTTATAAGATTTACTCAAATATACATGTATGAAAGCATTTTTTTTTATATGTGATTTTTGTTTAAACTGTGTGTTTGGTATATGCTATGTTCGTACATATTTTTGAAATAAAAATGTGCTAACTGTTCTACTTGTACTTTATTTATATTATACTAAAGTGTGTATTGGAGAAACAAACTAATTCTTTATTTAGTATAACATTATATATATATATATATATATATATATATATATATATATATATATATATATATATATATATATATATATATATATATATATATATATATATATATATATATTTTAGAAAAAAAAAATTCATACTATATAATACTATATGATATCTTCTTGAAATTTATGAATGAAATGCTAATGTGCTCCCTGGGGGATCTATAAGTAGAGCTTAAATTAAAGTTAAGATATAAAATAATTTAATTTATTAATTATTTTATTTACCAAATTGAATGAAGCAGAAGTTAAATATTTCTAAAAATTATATTTACTGTTTGTGAATGAAAATATTTCAAAGAATTTCTAGCAAATATTTTGAAAGGCTGACAGTTACCTAACAAAGTATTGTTTGGAGACTGAAACGTAAAATGAACCCAGATTTCGAAGGTTGAATCGCAGCATTGTTAAAAATTTGAAATCTATATTCGAAATTACATTTTTACTTTAATAAAAACGTTAAGCTTAGAACGTTTGTTAGCTACTACTACTAGCTACGAAGGAACTACTAGCATAGACAATAAGTCGTAGTATAAATTGTTATATATGTTAGCATATTTAGTTTAAACAAGCTTTTTTGATGTTTCAAGCTAGAAGCCATCAATGCGTAGCTGACAGCGTCTGACTGTAAACGCGGTGTTTATGGATTTTATTCCCAACAAGGTATAAATATTTTTTATTAAATCGCTCTCGTAAGAGAAACAAACTGATTTGATTGCAAAAACCATAGGACAAGTCGAGAGTGTAGAAATTCTTTTATACTTTTCCTCTTTCCTTTCATTTAAATATAATAAAGAAACAACATTTTTTTAAAATATTATATAAAGTCTCCTTTGGACTATTTGTGTCGTTGGTACTACAAGGAAGCCACTTCAATGTTAAAGTCGCGAAGCAAAGATTTGTCTTAAAAAAGACAGTGGTTGAGTTCTCTCAATCACTGTCTTTTTTCACGACCTTCTGGTCGTCTAATTAATTTTGAAAGGTTTCACTGGTTATTATATTTTTGCATCTTTCTTATTATCAAAAATAGAGTTCTAAATAAATTAATACCTATTTTAATTAATATACTAAGCGCTATGTAATAAAAAAGGAGATCTTCAGGCGATTAAAACTATTTTAGTCGACATGATTTTTATCGAATAAAACAGATAAGTATTAAAGGTATTAAAGCTTTTAAATATCTTGCTCCATAATATTAAATTAAGTCGCCCTCGTTATGTTGCCAAGCTGTAAAAAACGTAAATGGGCGTTTTATTTACTTATTAAAATCTATGATCCTTAATGATACCTAGTATATATATACTTAATAATTTAATACTACGTTTTGATTTTGTGATAAACTCGTTATAGGCTAGTTATGTTTCTTTTTGTGCTTAATTTTACTAATTTTCTATGTCGTGGTAGAGTACTGATGTAGGTTTATTAATGAACATTGATGCGGGATTGCCTTATTAGTAATCAAATTGCACGATTCGTAATCCTGATCGATTTAAAATACTGAAATAGGCGTTATCATGAAATATGCTCATATGAATCTTACCTGGTCTGAGGGTGATTTGTGAATTTATAATTTAAATAGAAAGTAATCATTTCGTCCATAATAAAGTAAGTAAAGTTTTTTATAATATATTAAAAAATATTTTATCTATGAATAATTGAATTAATTAAACTCTAATTTTTTTTTATTATACATCTAAATATATAAATGCACCTTTGTTCATAAATTAACATAATAAGTGACGCTAAAAATTAATACTTATTTATGACAATAATAAATAACATTATGTAAAACACCTATAATGGAAATACTTGATAGCATCAACTCCAGTTAATTGTAGTCATATAGAAATATAAGTATAATACATTTGTATGTATGATAAATCGTAAATTTCTATCACAACGAACATCCAGATCTATTCATGTCGAGAACAATGGAAGCGTTTTGGACTACGAGTTATTGTTGTGAGGTCCAACAGATTTTACTTAATCTGCCATAGTACTTTTATATGTATTACTATTAAGTTATTATATATCACGTAAAAACGACGACAAGAGAAGCTAGTGTCAAGACAGCTTTGCCCATATTCGAGATATTGAGTAGAGGAACTCAACATTGCGATTCGTCTTGGCAGGGTAATGATGTTGTCCCATTGTGCCTTGATAGGATCTTCATTTATACATACATAGCTTCTCGCTCTATCCCTAGCGGGATAGTCAGAGAAGAAGACAGTAAAATATGAATATTATTACCTACTTATCCACTAATGTGGCATGGTAACTCAGTGAAGTTGGAAGCGGAACCCGGAAAGGTTCAGTGAGCTACAGTGTACGGAGAAGTCGATGCCGCTCTTTACGTATGTTTGACTTGCTGCTATTGTACTTGTTTATTTAATTTCAGTTATCTGTCATCTCATATTTGTACTATATAGATAATAGAATATTTAATAATTTAAAATAATAATTTGTATATATAGAATAAAAGAAATAGATAATTTAGCAGGTAATATTCATAAGAATTACCGCAGTGTCTCAAGATTAAAGTCTTCGACCAGTGTGTGTTGCCAATGATGACCTATTGCACGGAGACGTGGTCACTCATTATGCCACCTAAATGACAATGGAGAGGGCTATAGCCTAGAGTTTCCCTGCAGGATCTAATCAGAAATGAGGAGATCCACAGGAGAACCAAAGTACACAAGCCCCCCACGAGGTGGAACGACGACCTGGTGAAGATAGCCGGAATCCGATTGATGAGGGTGGCCAAGAATCGGTCTTTATGGCGCTGAATGGGCTGATATGATCATTCATAAAAAATACAAGCTATTATGTATGCAGATATATCAACCATATGAAGTCAGAACTGACAATAAGTCGAAATTGAAAATGATAAGCTTTATGAATCATATGTTTAATTATAACTGAGACGAAAAGAGTACTCTTTTAAAAATGCATTTACATATTCAAGTTTAATACATGAAAATGTATGATAAAAAGAACATTTAGCGCAAATTACATTCTTTTAATTTGCAAAATGGGTGATATGTGATAAAAATGTGTGTATTCTCGTCTCTATTCTCAAGTAGGTTATGCAACAGCTTTGATATACACTAGCCTTTGTCTGAAGTCTCCAATGCACATAGTTCAATTTAAAACGAAATCCACTTAAAATATAACTACAGCTTTCTATGTAACATGCATATTCTTTTGTTTTAAATGGTTAATATATAATTTTTTTTAAGCTCACGCTGTATCCTGCACATAAGGTTAGGCAGGCAATTGTAGGCTGTTATTTTTTTATGTGTCTTATTTTACATCACAGACTTTGGTTGTCATCGTCAAGTATAAAGTGTTTGACAAACCAAGTGGTTTTCTCTCAACCAGGAACACCGTTCACCCATTGTATGTTGGTGGCTCCGAATGCCCCCAGTTGTTTGTTGAGCTGATGGAATCTTGAATAGAGTGTGCCATGTGGAGTATTTTTTATTCTAGCATGACCTCCGTGCGTCGAGGTACAACAAGGTTCTATTCACAGCGTTTTCTTCCGGAAACTAGTGTTAAGACAGTAATTCACCACTTTCATACGAGAGTGGCGGAACTCAACGCGAAATCAATATAATCTTATTATTATTAAATAGCGACCCGCTATTTAATACCTAGGACATTACATTGCAATTTTTCGATATTCTCGGATTTACATGTTTTCGAATCATTATGTATCTTCTATCTATTTATTATATTTTTATTATTTATTTTTCTTGCCATTGCACTATTCACAATGTATATGTATAAATCTATGTATGTATGTACGTATGTATTTATGTTTTTGTATGTGTGTAAGTATATACCTATATTTTAGTTATATATGTACCTTTGTTATTTTATATATGTTTCATTATTATTTTTTTTTATGTATGCATGCAAACATGTTTGTTAATAATATGGTATATATTTAGTTTTATTTTTTTGACACCCTATCCTCAATCTCAATTTTGCTATTTCCTCTGCATTAAGGTTGCTTGGCAGATATTGCTATTAAGCAGTAAGGCCGCCTTTTGTACAATTTCTGTTTTTTTTTAATTTTTTTTATTATTTACTTTTTGGTGTATCTTTTCTTAAGTGTACAATAAAAGATTATTATTATTATTATTATATTTGAAAATCGTATTAATAATGCATATTCGGTGTAATTTTTTTGTAATATATTATTATTGTAATATATTTTTTGTAATATTCACCATCCGTACGTGAATCATTTGATGTCTCCACACGTTTCCATATGAGATATCTATGTGTTGGTTTTGTAAATGAATTACAATTATTGAAAAAAATCATCATATATTATCATATTTTTTCACACACCCATTGTTATCCTAATTATAATACAAAACACCATCTTTCGCCGCTATCAAATATTTTAGGGAAGACCCGTGTCGTTAGCGCGTTGACGAGGGTTGGGAGTTCTTTAGAAATACCTTATTTCACTCAATTTTCTTTTTACCGTACTTTATATTTGCGACAAAAATGCATGCGTTCTTTCTTAATATACCACTTTATTTTGAATTTTATATAAAATTTGTAAATATATATTGATAATATCATTTTGGCAAAAATAAAAATAAAATAAATACGATGAGTGAATATATTTTGGATGTATTGACATTACTTCCAAAGTGAGATGTATGGCTGAACGAGATCGCGAAACCATATATTATTGTCCGTAATATTTATAAATTCATTAAACAACACGTCTTTTACGTCTTAATACAATAGAATATATTATTTCTTACAAGAAATTACATTACGAGGGGGACATCAACTAGTATTGATAATTTAGTATATTCTTGTTATTAACTAAGCGAAAAAAATTTACAGCACAATTAAAATTAATTAAAATATGCGCTGCATTAGTAGCATTAATTAATGTAATCTATTCATATACCGTTTCTCCCCATTATTAAGCTATACAGATAACCCTGATGTAGACATTATCAGCAACATGATCTAGATATTGTCTGAAACCAATCAACCTAATTGGAAACTGTATTTACGAAATAACATGATACCAGTCCAATTAATAACTTACTGGTTAGGTTACATATAAATCAATTTGTTTTCATAAAGCTCTATTGTTATTATGTCGAATTGAACGTAGTTAACGTCATATATTACTAAATTTGTTGTGATGCTGCTAATTGGTTATTATGAGGTTTAACTAGTACAATTTTGATATATTTTAATATAAACATTCTTAATTTCATTAAAATGCAATTCAGTTTTGTACTGCCTGTTTCATAGATTAATCAAAAGTATAAAGGCAATATAATAGAAGATGATGCAATAATGCTTAAATGCTTGTGGTACACGTATTTTTTTAATATGAGAAACGTGCGTCTAATTTAATTGTACATTTTGCATCTAATATTAATCTCATGTAAAGTCTTCTAGATGCAATACAATTAAGCTTTACTTAAGCTTTTGGGTGATTGATTACAATTATTGCCAAGTGTTATCAGGTCACTTTTTGGGACACTGCAGCTTTCCAATAATAAAGTATTGAAAATGAAACAGTATTTTTTAAATTTTGTACGGAATGAAAGGAATGTTAAACAATATTTATAAACAAAACCATCGAATAAAATAATTAATTTCCTTTGTGTCACTCCTATTGTTTTCTGTTCTGTTTTTATAATCAATATTAATTTTTAATTTTTGCAATATTTATGTATGTTAGCAAGTATAGCATACTTATATTTTTTGTGAAATAATTCATTAATATTGTGATATTGGTACTATAAATAGGCTATCAAGATTAACTGAGACTCGTGAAATGTTCGTAAGAGAACTGTGTATTGGACAAAGCCAACTGAAGATATTGAAAACTAGCTATGTTTGTATTATTTCTTCTATGCATGAAATCCTAAAAGGGATAGGAAGTTTTATGAACAATTGTACTTCACGCTAACACTAATTGATAGCTTGGCTAGAGACTGCAGCGCCAAGTTTACCCAACACTACACTAAAATAATGCCAAACTCAGAATCATACATAAAGGCAGTCTGTATGATATTTCGGAGTGCTTGGAGTAGCAGTAGCTTATCAAATAGCAATTTTCTTAAAATGAACAGGGATAAAATAATGTTTAATAGCTTTACTGTACTTTATCAAGTTAGTATTGGGAACATCATCGAAGTTGGTGACTATTACATATACGTGAGACAAATAGCCCAGTTGGGTTAGTCCAACAGTCCATGAATGGATTCGGAAAACAATGAAAAATCTTCGCATGTAACCTCGGCGTCTCAAGATGAAAGTCTTAAACGAATGTGTGTTGTCAATTGTGTCATAAGGGAGAGAGCCGAACAACGTCTAACTAGGCCAATAATTATTGGTTCCTATTTAATAAAATTAAAACTAAAAACAACCGGAGGTTGAATAAATGTTAACAATTTAACATTACATTAAAATGTAGGTATAGTAGAGAAGATAGATTAACTACAATTATTGTATATAAATTTTATAAAACAAAAAGGTCAATTATCATAACTATTTAATAATAATGGAAATTAGTCAACACAAGGGATAAACTAAGCTTGCAAGGCTTATTGCTCGATTATTCCAGGCAGATTACGCATTATAGCAAAAAGCATAAATCCGAAATCGTGATCGGCGTCATATTCCCATAGATCAGTACGAATAGAAATATTACGAAGATAAATAAACGGTTTTACGTTGGATATAGGATTCTATAAAGAAAAGTCCACGAATATTGGAAAATGATCCGCCACTGTTTCTAGGAATGGTTTCTGACTCAACAAAATATTAAGTAAATCTTTTGACAGCATAAAAAGCCCTTAAAACGATATGAAAATTCGCCTTATCGTGGATTGTTAATGCCTATATACATGTTGTGAACCGTTATCAACGATGAATTTTATTGAACATCTGCTTTAGCGTTATTTATTTGCCTATTTTGTACAAATCGTATGAAACGGTGTATAAATACAACAGTCCTTTTTCTTTTTAACAGTTGTTGGATGGTTTTCGAAAATTATATACGGATCGTCTATAACTTACCGCCAGTACCACTTTAACAGCAATAACAGCGATGCCAGGGACTAAACCATGCAAAATAACTGGTAACGGTCGGGTAACTTAAGAACATCAATAGTGTGATTAAGAACATGAATATAGAAGAATGATGGTTATTCTTCATTAAATTAATTAGCTAACAAAGCATCATAACTTTCAAATTTACTGTAACTTTCACAGCTGAATTTCGTTTGAATACGTGCAAAAGTTATTCTCTATTATACTATACTTTGTGTGGTATTACGTTACCTTTGCAGAAGCTTTACCAAAGGGAGCTTAATTCATTGACTTTGTAACTATATACATTTCTGATCAGACACACTAAGACAATGGAAATAGAATAGAAAAAATATACTCATCCAGCTTTTTATATACACACATAGAATGTTTCGAGTTTTTTGTAATCTTCCATCCGTCTACTATTCTCTAAAGGCAATACAAGTAGAATGGTAAAAATAACGTTTCTTATAAATATGATTTTTTTTTGAAATAATAAAAACCGTGGTCAGACAACCTTATCTAACATTACCAATATTCTCAAAATTATGTAACTTCGCGAGAAAAAAATGCTTAAAAGTCCACATAGAGCTTTATCGTACATATATTTTCTAAAACTACACTATTGTAGAATATCAAATAAACCAATATTATAAGAAATGTATGAAATGAATGTATGAAAATATCGAGGTAAATCAATGATAAAGAGTCTTATCAATAGGCAACAATCAAACGAGATAAAAGTTTTACTTTGAAGTATGCTCAATATGTGATGTGGCAGTGAAGTTGGTATTATAATTATTTAAGTGCTATTAAACTACTGTTATAATAATCTTTGTATGATTTTATGATAATATTTATTAAGTTAAGTAATTGACAGAATTTAATGAGAACAGTTTATAGCATAGCATAACTGAAAGGAGTCGATATACGCATACTATTAATAAGAAACACATCACAATACTCCATTAGGAAGAAAATTCTATTTTATTCATCGCCCACATAAACCAACCGAAGCTATTTACGCATCGCTAGCTCAGATGGTAAGTCTATTTCCTTTATATTGGTAAATTATGTGTACTTGAACTAACATGAGAACTGCATTAGCCCTCGATAACTTATTTAGGACCCACCTTGACCTACAAGTCTCAGAGTGCATGTAAATTGTTTACTGCTCGGCCACTGTGGTAATTCACTATATGAAACCATATTATCTAAGCGGCTCGACCTAGACCTCAAATATAAAACAAATTCTTAGTAATTGGTTTCGTTGGAGGTAAATTTTAAATATTTTAATAAATTAGAATTAATATTTATTCTTTGTCTGTAGATTGAATGCAGGCTATAAGTTAATTTACCTTTTTGGTGCCTTATATACCTATATTTGTCTTTTGGATTTGAAGTTAACAGTGAGTTAAATAGTAGATTTTTTAATATTTATGATATTATGAAGGAAACATGAATATGATATGACTATGCGATATAAAGGGCAAATTATTAGAATAAAGTAATGATTTTTTGCCATGTTACCAGAGCGAAGAAAAGTTCTTCCTGAGTGGGAATCGAACCCACAAACCGTCGCGTTTGTTAGTTCGAACAGGCAGATTTTGTATATAAAATTAATAATGAGTAAAGTATAAAATTTACTGTTCCGGTTTAAAAATAAACATTTTGTGTCATGTTATATATTTAATACGTAAACATATAACTCAACGATTTCCAAATTCTTAACTTTATACATTACACCCCACCTCGAAGCTTTTATATGTAAACCGAACCGACGAAATACACCTATTAATAATGTGGCCTCAGAATAAAGAGTTATATAGAAGTGAGATGAGTGCTGATCAAATAACAATGTTCAATATGAAACCATTTATGTTGGCTTTAGAATTACATTGATTAGTATTCTATTTTCATTTTCTTTAATTCATAGCGAGGCCAATAATATATAAAAAAATATATTAAATCTTTGTATAAAAACGAAAATCATGTCGAACCACCATGTTAGGCCCACTTCTATCAAGATCGGTGACGCTACACTCCAAGTTGTCGACGAGTATATTTACCTGTGACAAACAGTCCAGTTAGGTAAGTTCAAATTCGAGAAAGAGGTCATCATCGGATCTCACTCGGTTGAGCAGCGTTCATGAGGCTCTGACACATTTTAGCGTCCGAATTGCCGCAGTGTCTCAAGACTAAAGTCTTCGACCAGTGTGTATTGCCAGTAATGACATATGGCACAGAGACGTGGTCACTCATTATGTCACGCAAATAATAATGGAGAGGGCTACGCACAGAGTTTCCTTGCGGGATCTAATCAGAAATAAGGAGATCCGCAGGAGAACCAAAGTAACAGACATAGCCCTTAGAGTTGCGAAACTTAAGTGGCTGAGGGCAGGGTATATAGCTCATAGAACCGATGGCCGTTGGGGTAGAAAGGTTCTGGAGTGGCTACCAAAATTCGGGAGACATAGCATACACAACCCCCCACGAGGTGGACCGATGACCTGGTGAAGACCGCCAGAATCCGATGGATTGACCTGACTGAATTATATATCAACGCACAACTGAAACTACTGTACCTAGAAACTTGAAATTTGGTACCAAATTTGGGTTTCTTTCATGATCCAAGTGAGCACTAAGAAAGGATCTTTAGAAATTCAACCCCCTCATTTTTAGACTTAGAAGTATGAAAATAGGTATATAAGTTTTGGATTACAATTCAACACGATCAACAACAACGATCTGTGTAGACGAGATGAACAAATTCTCCCCTAGCGGGGAAAAATGGAGAATGATAATTTGTATGGAAAACTTCTCAATTCTGGACTTAACACTATAAAAATTGATATACAGGGGTCATGATTACAAATAGAAATGATCTGTTTAAAAAAAGGGTAAAAAAGAGGGATAATAAATGGTAAGCACACGTGGAAGAAGTCGCGAATAAATATAAGAACTTTCACCTACCAATTATTTCTAAGGTGCGGTTGAGGTAGAATTAGGTACAAGCAGAATTTACCTGTACGGCGTTTGAAGTCTTTTAGGTCTCATATACCAATGGATTGATAAATGTTTTGTAACCTGGCGAGGAACCTGGTAAGATGTCTGTTTGTGCAATTGCTTAAGTGGTTTTGTTTCAACTATACCTAGTTTCACCCTGAGTTGTGCTACTTGGTTTTAGAGGAAACATAAAATATTATTGATCTCCAAAGAGCTCATGACTCTAATATGGCTACTCTAGCAGTACTAATATCGGCTGAACTCCTCCTGCACCACCAGCAACATGAACTGCTTGAAGTCCAAATCGGCCTTAACTGGGTGAAGCAATTTTGCTTTGAGGCTTATTTTGATCTCAATATTTTTTTAATTCCAATAAGTCGAGACTAGACAGCTTCTACACCAGAGGAAATTCTTTTTCGCGGCACACCACAGTAGTCTACGTGAGCCCGATTGAATGTATTAAATAGGGATAGGTTTCAAAAAATAATATAATAACCTCCGAAACAATTCCTTTGACAAAAGTGAGCTGTAGAACTAACTTTTATTTTCAATTAACGAAATGCTTAATAAATATATATCCCTGTCACCGTCGTGCTGGCACAGTGTCTGACTGTAAACGCGATGGTTATGGGCCGAACCTCACGCGGAGGAATCAATTATTTTCCCCACTCTGGTAAAATAAAATGCGGCATTGAGTTTTACTGCTCAATACGTATCGTTTAAGAGTGCCTTAACGCTAAGTCCTCTGTGCCTGCTAAATGCGGAATAAAAAAAGAGTAAAGTAAAATAAATATAACTAATTTATTTAGATATATAATACTAATAATAATAATCATTAGGATAAAAGTTAATATTGAAAATTTTAGATAAAATATGAAGTACACGTAAACACTATAGTGCCGAAAGTTTATAAGTTTGCTCCTAATCACGTACCGAGAGATGATTGCGTAAATATTGTTTCTAAAATATGAGGTGCTTTTTCTCTTTGGTTACTAATATAAAAAATGTTTGTAGATTTCGTCAGTCCAGAGAATAAAGGCTTGAATTTTTTTTTTAAACACAGTTTTGACCTGATGATCAAATTGATTAAATGTGGCGTAGTGTATTTAAATAAAATTTATGCTGTATCGAAGAAGTGAGCGGTGTATTATTTAATGAATATATGACATTTGACATTTCTGATAATCTATACTGGCTTTTGTATTTGAGTCAAAATAGTATAGTCAGCCATAAATAAATTTTTATGACCCTTACCAAAGTAAGAGCAGGGATCGCCAAGTGGATGTGACACGCAAAACTAAAATCATATAAGATGATTTCCTTTACTACCATCACATTAGATGACATTGCCTTTATCATATTACTACACTATTTTTGTATGCATATGTTAAGCGTACAATTTTTTTTGGTTTGCCAAATTTTTTAAATTACATACCAAATATTGTGAATATTGTTAATAAGTACTTAATTATTTTTATTATTTTAAAGTGTGCTATTTCACATTGAGGGTAGAATATATTTTTTGAAGCGCCTATCTAGCGCGTGATCAAATTCCGCTACGCTAAAAGTTTTATGTTTTTTTTTAAATATATATATTTTCTGTTAAAGAAACTTTTCTTCTATAACGATACTAATAAGTTCTTGGATTGTTCTTTATCGTCGTATAACTGGTAAACATTTTAGTTTATTCATATATTTTGTAATAGCTAATGCTTATTACTTATTCAGCGCATTACGTATGATTTCATAAAAGAGAGACCAAAGTAAAGTCTATCAAATTTTGTCTAACAAGACAAAGAGGGAAACAGGATTATATTTTCTTTGATGAACGCCACTTATAGATTATCACATTATTTAGAAGTGATATACTGAATATTCAATAAACAAAAAAATAACTCAAATAACAATACGTTACGAGATTCGTGTTGAATAATGTAAGAAAAATATTTCGTTTAACTAAAATTGAGGCTTTCCTTGAAAGCTTTTCGTTTATCTCCCCCGTATATTTTGAGCAATCCTCAAAACTATACATATAAAATGACTGACGTTTCCGCAATGCCAGTTGTAGATAAGTGGCGGACTTTCCGGATCTTTCCACGTGTGCTACATTTACAACTCTAATACGTGTATTTTAGAAATATATAAATAATAACGTTTTTTTTTTATATCCACTCCAGTTTTAATTTAACAAATTCTACCAATAATTATAATGATTAGAAAGGTATTATATTGTACTTTATAGGTATTATATTGTAGGGCTTTATAGGTATTATATTGTATAGGTATTATATTGTAGAAAGGTATTACAAAAATTGTGCCGCCTACCTATATAGTAATAATTGCTGCCTACCTATATAGTAATAATTTAATTTAATTAAATCGGGTATTGAAGTTGCCAAGTAACATCATATGTGTAGGTCTCCAGCTATTTATAGATACCAGGGATTGTACTTGACCTACCTCCATCCAATATTGTATTGAAAATCGATCATATTCAAATTAAAGTTATTTAAAGTCGTAATAAAATATTTGTATGTAATAATTCTGTAATGATGTCATACTGAACAAAGTTTTTTTTAAATAATTAGCTTCTCTCTGGTGTATCATCTAAGTGCGTGTTCCACCACTCAACATAAAATATGTTGAAAATTGGGCGAAAAGTGCAGAACGTTATGTCTTACTCTAGGTTCCTTCTATATGAGACAGGCTTGTGCACTTTGTACTTATGCGATTAATAATCAAATATAATCATAATCAGATTAGATATTGTTGTCAGTTTATTATCCACTACAAAAATTAAGCTCAATATGACCTAATATGAAGCTCATACACGTGTATGTACTATACATATAAAGCTTTAATTTTTTTTATTCACTTTGCTCTGATTCCGAAAACATAAACAGAAAAAGAGTTATTGATGATTTAGTTATAATTCCTTATTTTACTCACAGATTGTATTCTATTGATTATTTAAAAACTCCTGCATACAGCAGCAAGTCGGTAATGAATATATAATAAATCAAAGAGATGGAACTAATATCCGTCATGGCGTGTGGTGTGGAATTTTCTTTAGCTTGTATTACATGTTGTCATTATAAAATCCAAATGTCAAAATATATATATATATAATATTTGAGTTTTTTTTAGCTTAGCCGAAGCTCAAGGTAGGGTTCTTCCCTTCGGGTTCCTTCCCAGTTCTGGGCAGCTCGTGTATACACGACCATGAATAATTGAAAAAAGTGACACTAACCTCTGTCATTGTCACTTTTTTCAACCGTTCTTCTTTTATTTTAATATTATAGTTGTTTTATATTTTTCATTTTTTCGTACTTCAATATTATTTATATATTTTATTTAAAATACCATATGTATGAAATTAGTCGTTTTCATCACCACGGTTATTAATTGTTCGTTCATCTTCCATAATGTCTGGATGATCGACGGTAATTAATTTAATATTAGACTTTAACCCCAGTCATATATCATTGTGAATTGACAGCTACCGTGTAAATTGTTCTTTGTCTCATGGTATTCATATATGCCCGCTCACTCGGGATTTAACGTGCTTCGTAATTCTGCTGATCTGCAATTACTATGCTTTTGGAACCAACTCCCCAATCCTATACAGAAAAGCCCTTTTGTGATGTCTTTTACATCTTTTAACGTCCTAACAACTTTTATTTTATCAAATTTTTCCTTTTTTTACATTTTCATTGTATAATTTGACTATATATTTATATACATATGTGTAAAGTATTGACATTATATGTATATTGTAAGTTCAAGTGTATCTGTGTGTATTATTATTGTATAATTTAAAAGTATTTAATATAAAAAATACCATTACAAACTTAAATGCATTAACTACTTACTATACACATGTTCATGCCACCACCGCAAATTTATTTTTGTTAACTTTCATAAGTTATACTTCGTTGACCTAGACTTTTGAAAATTGACAAGATACATCTTTCAGTATAAATATTTTAAACAAAAATTGAAGATTTGTATTTTATACGTGAGTTTAAGTTTTAGAAGAAGTCGTGACGTAGCGCTACAGTGACTCTGTTGTAACTGTCTCTGACTGTAAATGCGACGGCTGTGGGTTCAATTGAAACTCAGGGAGAATAAATTTCATTTTCTCACTCTGGTAACAAAACAAAGAAAGAAAGCATTATAAACTATTTAATATTTATTGTTAATTACAATAATAAAATTGATACGGATTGCTCGGTTCGTGAGTACTTTTCTCACTTGACCGATAATTTTTTTTTAATTGCATTGTGTTTTATCCATTTATTCGGCACCACATTCACTAATATAGATTTATGTTGGAAATAAACCCGTCATTGTAAACTAATCTTAATTATTATAATTATTTTATTTTGTTCGTGGATTCCCATGTCGGTAACAAACCACAGCACTTGATTGATTGTTCGTAGTATGCAGTTCGCAGAGTTCGCTACGAGTACGCTTCCCCAGAGTTGGGTCCCATAGAGCCAGAGTCTCAGTTTACTGTTACGGCCGTGTATGCAATGAAGGTTTTTGATATTCAGTTCATACTTTTTTGTTTTAATGTGACTCCTCCACGTCAGGCGACGGTCGAAATGCAGACCCAAGTACTTGACGCTGTCGTGATACAAGAGCGTGGGATTTTATAATTTTACTGGTGGAAAGTCTCCTTTTTTCAAGGGTGAAAGCGACCAGAACTGATTTGCTCGAGACTGGATCCGGAGTACAGCATTCAATAAAGATGCCATAAACACAACAGTGTCTCGTGGTAATTGTTTAAGTACTTCTTTTGTGACGAGGTTGGTAATTACTGTCCATACTACACGCACTGCAACGGGATGAAGCGGTGGTGACATTTGGAAGTCTTGCAGAAGCATTTTGTCTATGTCGTATGTATTATCGTGTCATATGTATTTCGTATGTAACATCCTCGAGTTCGGTTGGGTGGATTTGTAGAAAATACTTTATTCAGATGTATGGCACAAGCATCTAACTCTTTCTGAAATATACGAGCCCATCCTTATTCAGTTTTTAGCGCAAATTTCGTACTTTGTGGCTTACATATAGATCTTAGTGAATTTCCACAAAAAGTAATTATTGGTTTGATCCAGTGGGCGATAGCGATTCTAGTTAAATTTCCAGAATATCAGAAGATAAGATAAGAAGGCGTTATAGCACACTTAAATAAAATATATGCATTGTACAAAACATTTGTATAAATTAAATTGCACAAAGACGGCCTCATCACTAAAAATGATCTTTTCCAGGACTTCCAAATAATTGAAGTATCTAAAAAAGAGAGCGGGCCTAATGCGGTGCGATGCAAGAAAGAAAAAAAATAAAAAACAAAAAATTAAGTACTAATAAATATTACTAATACTAATTACATATTAAACATACGATATATTTATAATTTATAAATATATAGACTTAAACATACACATACAACTATTATAATATATAAACATAATACACGTCAATTATACCTAAAAAAAGAAAATAAATATATAAAGAAGTGCAAATATTACACATACTAAATTTAAAGATTCTTAATTTTATTTTTGAAGACATTTATAGACCTGGATTATCTAATGCTACGTGAATGCTTGAACTGTAAAGGATTGCAGTTGCAAGTCCAAGTCCAAGTTGCAGTCCAACAAATGGTACGGCAGAGTGGTGGCAATGTTGTCAGTCCTCGATCAAACATTAAGCGTCAAGGACAAACGTTACTTAAGGTAGGATAGAGCATCAGAATGGAAAGGAATAGAGTATAGGAGAATGATGTTGTGGAGCTTACGGCAATCTTTAACAAAAATAAAGAGAAAGTAAGTTGACGACAGATAAGTTTTAGTCCAAAAATGAACCTAATAATTAGGTTCAAGCGTTCTAGCAGATTGAACAATTGTTGTGATAGATCCAGGTAAAATGTGTCAGCGTAGTCCAAAAAACTTGGCAAAACAAAATATGTTAAAGATATTTTTGTTGGAATTGGTAAAAGATTCCTTCAACGTTAGAGTACATCTGATTGATACATCTGATTAATATTATCGTGCCACTTCTTAACATAGGTTCTTATGAAATGAAAGATGTGTACTAATTAATTTATTAGAATTTCATTGATTTCAATAAAAATACAAAATTAGAGTCATATGTAACTCAAGTGCCAAGTGTAAATATTAGTAATCCGCGCTTTGACCTACATTAGAAGTTCACTTTCACTCGAACTTGACCCAGCCGAAACATCAAAGGAGCTCTTCAGACATTCTAGCGATTTCAGTTGCTAATCGTTGCTCAAGGGTAGCATAACAAGATGGAATAAGTAGGCATAACGCGTGGGACGCCTTAGATTTCTCATATGTTCAGTGAGCTTGTAACGTGTTTGATATAAATTATAATACATAAATAATAATTATATTATAATTGTCCTACTTACAATTATATGTGAGGTCGTCGTGGCGCTGCGGGACTTTGTCTGATTCTGAATATGTTTCCATTCCCCTTTCGGTTGAATATATTATTTTTATTTTTTCGCTCTAGCTAGAAAGTAAAGTACTGTTGAGTTCCGTGAGTGTCTTTACACAAAGCCTAGTCTTTTGCTTGTTAAAATTTAAGTCTATGTCATTTTGTTACAAAGCGATGTTGACTGTACGTAGGTTCTTTTTGTCAAATTATTATGTTAATAGCTTTTGATTCTTTAAGTAAACTTAGTGCATGAGTAACACTGTAATCTAGACCAGGAAAAATAAACATTTTAATAATAATAAATATCAAACCCAATAAAATGTTAATTTGCACGTGGTCGTCCATATCGTAGACTGTCCGGGATTCACATGTTTCAAATTTATACATGTATACTTGTATGATATTATAGAATAATAGATTTATAATAACAATAAACATTATAGAATAATAGATTTATAATAACAAAAACATGACTGCATAAAAATTGTCAAGGGTAATTGTGAACAACTTGACTGACTGACGGACTTGAATGACTTGAATGTTTTATAATTGTAATTTTGAATAAATATAATTTTTTACTTTTTTGTATTGTACCTATCATATATTTTTTTACAAAGTTTATGCTGTATTTACTTTTTAAGAACAAAACGTTGTATGAGCTTCAGAACATGATAGGTAATAGCTCAAACTTAAAGATCTATTTTGTGACTTTGTAAAAAATAATACATATATATATATATATATATATATATATATATATATATATATATATATATATATATATATATATATATATATATATATATATATATATATATATATATATATATATATATATATATATATATATATATATATATATATATATATATATATATATATATATATATATATATATATATATATATATATATATATATATATATATATATATATATATATATATATATATATATATATATATATATATATATATATATATATATATATATATACCTATACACATAAAACGTTTAAGGAAACTACGTTAGCTATGTACATATGTCATAGTCATATTGATATGTCGTTGTCATTGTTACTGTCTTTGTTCTGTTATATTATTTTATATATCATATGTATACGCTTCTTTTCCGGGCAGGACAAAATCTGCCTGGCCCATTAATATTTCCGTAAATAATCAATATTTAACGCTTTTCAAATTTAATATTGTACGAGTAATACGAAATGCTAGTAATAAGTCATTGACATCTGTCTAGGTTAATTTAGCGTGTTTAGGTGGTTATAAAACTTTGGACAAGCTTGTTATGATAGGTGTTTAATGGCAACAGAACTAAAGTAATTTACTAAGTGCTTTAGGCAATATTATCATGGGATGTGCTTACTGATTGTTTTGTTCATAAATTGTTTTTACATAAAAAAATAAACTAAGTGTTACACATTATTATAGATGATCATTAGTGAGATATAGGACGCTTCTCTCTTTTCTTTGGAATATCTGGGTTATATCAACGGGAATTTGCCGAGACTTTACTTAATTTTGATGTTTTGATGTAAAATTTTAATTTTCTTTTTACTGTTACTTTTAAATTACTTCTGTTCTCTTCTTCTTTCTTACGTTCGTTCGTTTCGTTTCTTCTGTTCTCTTCTTCTTTCGTACGTTCTTCTTCTTCGTTCTTCTGTCTTACTTCCTGTTACTTTTTACCGTGGTTATGAGGATAAACGGTTTTAGCCACTAAACACAATACGTTTAAGTATTACAAAAAATCTTCCGTTACTAAGTGAAAAAGCACTGACCGAAGAAGATTGAAAATTTGGTTTTGTACCAGAGAATTAAGACGATTTTTCGAAATTCCTATTGGAACAGGATAAAATGAGTTTTAATTTACATAATTAACGCAATCGAACGTTCCATCTAAATCCGTTTAGTAGATTTTACGTGAAACGGAACAAACATCTGTAGGATTAGTAGGATACTTAAAGGATTTGATAAGAAAATTCTTTTTCAAGTACGTAAGTGAATGGATCTAGGTCAGGGTAGATTAATATAGCTGCAAGTTTTATATTTACCTACTTTGTAAGGATAGAATGAATGGATGCAATTTATACTGCCGTTATAAAAGTACTTGAATACCACTTGATTGGCGAGTATTGAAGACAAAATATTACTATTAAATTATATTATTTCGTTTTTTTGATTAATATAAATAGTATACGTATAATTAATTATATATATATATATATAACATTCAAATTATATATATATAACATTCAACTGTGTTTACTTTAGTTATGTAAATTAATAAATAAGAAAGCAGTAAACTATTTCTGCAGAAGTTATTTAATTATTTATAATGCCATACTTACTACTAAAGTTATTGAAATAAATTTAAAAATCTAACATTCATATATATGTATATTAATTTACACAGTTCAAGGAACTTTCTAACGATATTAAAATCTACACACAGTAAAGTATGCGAAAGAAAAAATGGTTGAGTATAATGAGAACACTTCAGTATAACGAGGGGCATCCTTGGAATATATAAAGTCTGCATTTACGAAATCGTATTTACACATTAAGAATACTTGGCAAGTATGTACTGCCAACTTATGGTGTCCATCGGAGATATTACTCCGCAAACGCGTTTCCCGCATAGCATACTTGAAAAACTAAGAGAATCTAGTGTAAAGATACAGCGTTCTTTGCTTTCTTTCTGAATACGAGATATTGGAAATCTCTTTAGTGTGTTCTCCATACAATGTTTGTTTGATAGCACAACAACAACAATTACGAAATATTTTGTGTTCTACATATTCTCGAAATCCCATAAATAAAGAACTGAACTGAACTGACATAGCGTGTTAAGTGACGGACGAACTCAATGTCGGACTTTATTCAGAACGAAGAAATTAAAAAAATTAGAATCATTCGTCCGTATAAGAATCAAACCCATAACCATCTGTCTGTCCGTTTCATTGAGCCACAATAGCCTTCACATAACAATGTAAATACATATTTTTATTTATTTATTTAGTTTAACTTAGTGTAGGTAATATTTTAGCACGGCAGCAAATAAGTTAATTAAAATGCTGACTGACACCTGAATTAGGATTCCCTGGTCCAGGTCGCCAGTTCCTTCACCATCTTCTATTACAATATGAATACATATATCATACTTATATATGAAAATCACTCAAGTTTATAAGATATACGTCTCAACATAAAATGGTAACATTCTAGTAGGTATTAGTGGTCATATAGCATGTAATCTTGCCAATACTGGTAATGTCAATGTAGTACATTTAAAAGGATTTGCGGTGACAGCCCCCCGTGGACGGTATTGTACAAAGTGGACCTCACCACTTACTGTAGCTAATCTAAGGGTTTCTTACATGGAATGAATCTCTTTGATTTGTTATAAAAGAAAAATGAATGACATTTCTTGGAAACCTTTTTATATTCTTATTTTTTGTGTTATTCTGAATGTTTGTATAGACTGGATGTCTACTCTTTAGAATTTACTAGACCAATAATAGAAGGACAATATTTGAACATTATAATTACTTCATGCGGCTATGAGTTCCGCCAATTAACATGCCACGTCTACAATTTGGGCGGAGAGCGGAGAGCGAAGAAAATGTAACGAACTAGACTTAACTTATTTTCTAAATCATTGAATACGTGACGTACGAATTCTACCTCATAAGAACGCGCCAAATAGATTTACTTAAAGTGATTTCAATAAAATTTCGATTCAAATCTGGATTTGCTGTTACCAAATGTACATATTTGTAAATTATGTATATTCTGTATATAACGTATACTTTTTAGTTTTAAATTATAATCAGCTTGTGTTCGTCCGATGCTGCACAAAGGCCTCTCCAATACTATCACTGAGCTCGGTCTTTGGCTTTTCGCTTTTATTTAAAGTTGGCAAAAAATTCATGCTCAAAAAATATTGTTGTTAATTGATATTGAAACAGGCCACATCAACAGCTAATATATTACGATATATTCAACTTTACACATTTCTTTAAGAAAAAAAAAAATCATCTTTAAAAATAATCTTCTAAATCTAAATATATATCGATGGCTTGAATTAAATAATTTTATATATAAATAATTTTTAATTATAAAAATATATTAAAATACCACGTTAAAGTTGAAATTATTATAAATTTAAGGGAATAACAATATTCAATATAAAAAAAATGCCACCAGTACAAATATATTTCCTATCGGGTTTCCGTAATTAAATTGCGAACCCTTATGATTGCGTCATGTCCATTCACTCGCCGTATTTACGGAAATCGTTTTTTACGTATTTTATCGATATAAATATTAAAACCTGATCGAAATTATTTCATACATGTCCTTGTTTGGATATGGATAGAAAGTAGCAGCAATACATATATTATAGTTGTTATTGAAGTCGTATAGTCTGTCAAAAGTACAGTTTATATATCTGGTAAATTACATCAATTAAATCACTTTGTTTTACCATGGCGACGAAGATAAAAATATTACATCCTATCTGAATGAGAATCGAAATCTGAATAAACTACAACAGCACTGGCAGGAACTACTACTACAATTTACATTTTTAATCTATAATAATTTACAATAATTGTGCGAGTGGGTTTATAAAACCCATAATACAACTTAATTTAAACTTAATTTAAACTTATTTGACCGTGAGGATGAAACCACAGGTCAAAGCTGTAGGCAAATACAAAAATGTTTATACATAATTTGTCCAATCCATGAGACGATTTGCATTATTTTCTTAAAATACTGATTTTTATTTAGTTAATTTAATTGTTTTTATCAATCACGGTAAAGGTATTTTATATATATATATATATATATATATATATATATATATATATATATATATATATATATATATATATATATATATATATATATATATATGTGTATGTGTGTGTGTATTTTATGTATATTTCATTGAAAACTAGTAGTGATTTAAGATTTAATGATTCAGCACAGCAGCAGCAAAGATTGTGGATTGGATGGAGTTGGAAAATTACATTTTTCATCAGTTTTTGCTTACCTATAATAACAGTTGAATATTTACAAAAAGTTATGATCAGCGACTCCTTAAAACGTCGTTGATATTATAAACGCTCGATTTGCCCAATTAATTGTGAATTATCAGTTATCCGTTCCCAGTGAGTGCGTTATCAATTCCCATGGCTAATTGGCACCGACTACATAAATAATAGTTTGTATATTCTAAACATACTATGCTATACTATTTATTCTAAAGAAATCAAAATATTTATTTTCTATTTTTCAGTTCGTATTTAAGTTTGATCATATAGCTTTTGTACAAGTTTGAAGTCGGTTTATTTTTCTTGTTATAAATAATTTTATTTTCTACCTAGAAGCTTTTTGTTTGAGTTTGTTGAACACTGTTGAATAAAGCCTATATTCTCGGTTTCCCTCGAATTTCCATCATTAGACACTCACACGGTGACAATGGGACCACATCAGGGATGTCCTCTTTCAAACAAAAAAAATAATTTCTCAATTCGGTTCACAAATGAGTGCGTTATCGAGTGACATACATAAAAAAATATACATGTCGAACATTTACATACACCTCTTCCTTTTTGGAAGTTGGTTAAAAAGGAAAGACTATTTAAGCATCTATATAAACAAAGGCCTTAGATTGCTCACATTTATTTTAAGTGCAACCCAATAACTTTGGAAGAAATAAACACACAAATTCAAAAGAAACCATCTTAACCAGCTCCAAGTCCGGACTGTATCGCTTATATAGTATTTAAAAATGTACAGCGGTTCCTACACACTTCATACATGGTGAGACCTGGTCAAGAAATTGAATGTCTCTATTCAAAATGGTATCATGTTAATTCCCAAAAAGACCGAGTAATAAATCCAAAGGATACTAGACCGATTACTCTCACTCACTCCTAATCATAAGTCTTTTTTTTAATATTCCAAAACGAAAATGACCTAAATTGATTTGATGAATTTTATGACCAGCAATAAGTATTTCAGTTCTTAATACCAGAAAGGGGTTTCACTTGGAATTTCTGAATGCCTGGGGCATAATACTTTGTCACCCGAGAGCTTAAAAGATGTCAGAACACGCGAGAGGCAAATTATGGTTTGTTAGATAGATTTAATAGATGCGTAGATTGTATCAACACAACATGATTTAATGATGTTCGCGTTAAAATGGAATGATTTTCCCACGATAGTTATCATCATAGCAATGTATCACGTCATACAACTCAAAATTAAGATTCACTAAATTCTTAAAAGACGGCCTTTTAAAACCTTTAAGCTACAATGTAGGTGTAGTACAGGGTTGTTGTTTCTCCCTCATAATATTAATATTGTTATAAATATTCTAATAAATAAATAAATTAGTCACGAGAAGAAATAGAACCTCCTCATAACATAAAATTATTTTTATTAAATATAGATTTCTTGAGGTTATTTATTTTTACATCATTTATCGAACGTCACAGAAACAGGATTGCTTTATTTCTAATATACAAATAATATAAATACTCCACACAAGTAAATCCGTATGTGAAAAGTTATAGACAATAATTTGCCTGAGATACGGTATTAGTGTTAAGCCATTTGGAAATTCAGCACAGAATATATGTACGTGTTTGTATTATAGGTAAACTGTATTGTTACTTAGTAATTGATCTTTCATATTAATAGTCTATGTATTAATATACGTATGTATATAAACTTATGCTGTATTATTTATCAGTATTGATGCATGATCAGTTTTCATACAATATCATTGATATGTACAACTATTCTCGAAATACTCAAATGGAATGCTAAAAATGTAATAAAATACCTAACTTTTATTTTTAATCATTACCAGAGTTTTTGCATGGCTGTGAGAACCTTGTCATTAAATCTTTCTGTTTTTCTATTTTAATAGAAAACGAGGAAAAAGAAAACAATCAGCATATTGAGAATTCTACTTTTTGTTAAACAAGTGAAGTAGTAAATATTTTCCAGGTGTAATTCGACCAATAAACGTTGACCATCGTAGTGTAGTGATCCTGAAGAGATCCTAACTCGGGAAATATTAATTTATTTTACAAGCTCCTTAAGAAAATAAAGCGAGGCCTTAAGTTACGTTCCTCAAAATACAATGTCTCGATTTTGAGCAGAAACTCACTCTCACTCTAAATTCTCTAAAATTCTTCTTTCTTGGTACTTATTTCTCTCAGCCTACACCCAGCCTTTAAGCGGTACATAGCGTTGGAATAAAAAAAACCAATCACTGAGTGCAATTAGGCAAGCTCCAATGCGATTACTTTTTAATTATCTGAGCGGACGTAGGTATAAATAAATAAACTTAAAATTTAATAATTGAGAACTGACGAACGTTCTTTGATAATCGATTAAAATACATAACACAATCATTTTAATGTCATGACATACATAACTTTATTTTAAACTTTGTCGAAGTGACTTCGCTTATCGTGCAAAAACTTCATTTATATTTTTGGTCTGCACCGACTTCGAGTTCTGTGAAGATCAAAGGACTTATATTGGTCGAGCTATATTAGACGAACACCGTCTCATATTTGAGTTGTGCGTTGTTACGTAGTTAAACAGAATCCATTATAATATAATGTACAAACAGTAGCAACATCCCATTGGGTCCCACTTACCTTAAAGACTTTATGTATATTTTAAGATGTATGCCTTCAGTTTTTCCTTAAAGTACAATATAACTGAATTTTGTTTAAGAGTGGTTTTCTCGTACTAATGTATTTTTTTTTAGTTTTACGCATAGATAGAGGGAACCTGGTGTTAAGACACTCCGTTCTGGTTTCTCCTATTCTTCTGAACTTTGTCTTCTTAAAAGAATGACGACATTATGATAATTCATTATCAACCCCACAACCGTCACTTTTAATTTGCCATAATACTTTGCAAAAACTTAACTTTTTAAACTCTGATTATATACTAGTAACAAGACTACGCGCGGCGTTGAGTTCCGTCACTCAAGTTAGTGTGTCTTATCACTAGTTTATCTAAAGATAGTTTTATAAGCATATAGTATAAGAAATATGTCAGAACCTACTAATTTTATATTTTAATAATGAACAGTCTATATCATAAGTCGTAAATTTTAACAGGATTAATGAAAAAATACGACTCGCTGTAATAATGGGCGATAAAAGTTGTTAGCTCAGGTGGCTATGCGTTACTGTTCGGCGAATAAATCACGAAAAACGACACTTTTAGTATTTTTATACATCTACCTTTATTTTCGACAAAAAGAGCTATACCATCTCTTTCTTTCTCTTTATTAATAAAAAGGAAGCCAAACAACAAAATCGAGCTCCCTCGCCGCATCTCAAATATTTTACCCATAATTGTATAGATATTTTATAAGGATTGAAATCTTAATTAAGAGGCCTAGTAATTAGAGATTAAAAATTTATTTAGTAGGCTTCGCTCCATTTTCGATTTTGGTTAACAAGAAAATATCGTTTATTATATCGACGAGATCTATGTCGATAGATAGGTCGATAGTTTATATCGTGTAATATTACATAAATAATTGTGTTTTGATTCTGTTGTCATTTTTTTCTTTACTTATAGTTTGAAATTTGTCACTTTTTATTCTGTAAGGATAATTGTTACTATCATGTTTTTTTTTTTTCAAAATTTTCTCTAACAAAAATTTTTGCACGTGGTGTTTATCATAACAAGCATATGTATCGTTCTTTAATTTTATTTTGAGTGTTAATGTACAAATGTTATTCTAAAACTATACTGTACCTATGTGATAAACCAAATAAATAAATAAATATTCAAAATAAATTGAAGAAACCAAAACCGATTGTGGACTACAAATAAGCAAATGTCTAAATATACTTCCATTCACAACAAAAGCATGCGGTCGCGAAAATATCAATACAAGTTTCGATATTGAATTCTCCCCTACAGACTACTGACAATGGTTTTGACATGGGTCTGAATACGAGTGTGCCGTCCCTTAATCAAAGTTTATTGACTTTTTCATAACACAAGTTCAGGACCAGAAGTTTAATTAGACGACTTTTGCAATAAATTCTAAAGAGCAATCAGTTAATTTCTCAGCACATTTGCGGTGAATACTCGTTCCATTACTTATTTATTCACGAAACTTCAAAAGAAAACTAACAAGTTTTTAATGACGGTCCGGGGAATGCTATTTTAGAAGCTTTTTTTATTTTATTTTTGTAATAAAATAAATTTGCTCAATATACTGTTTAAGTATTGAATCAAAGTATTAATTCACTCATATAAGCTTTGTTACTGGTACATAGATTAATTTTACTTAAATGGTGTGTTCCCTGGTGTAAGTTTCCTATGACTACCACGCCATGTGGGTAAAGAAGAATGTGCAGCGTCTTTTTAATTGACTTCAAAAAAGGAGGATATTCTATGTTGGAGAACTACCTATATATTATACCTCGTTATTTGTGAACCGATTGAAATATTTCTTTTTTTTAGTCAAAAAAGACAAGTTAAATCGACAAAGTCGATTAAAATAGATAAAAAAGTTGAAAAGGTCTTATTTATGCCACAGGCCTGACTTATATATGTAAGCCAAGTTTAGACCCTATTTTTAAAATCACGCGTGAATTCGAGACATTGCGAACGATGGAACTTAGCGTCAACTTATTGTATCGGGAAATCAAAATAATTCAGTCCCCTGTAATGGGATTGAACTCGTAACCGTCGCGTTTACAGTAAGACGGTGTCTCATGGTTTCACTGTTTGTTTTATAGAAAATATAGTTATTATTATTATATATTAATTATAATTAAGAAATACACTTTTATCAATTATATATAGCTTCACCTTTATCACGTTATTATTTACTCCGTTTTCCATTTTCCACTCGAATTGGACACATTGTGCCGGAACGTAATGACTTACACTATCTAACCACAGCGAGGAAATTGTTAGAAATCATTGTCCAGAGGGAAGATCGAAGCCAAAATATCGCGTTAACTATTTTGAAAATATGTTTTAACATGACTTTTAGACTGTGGACAGTTTAGACTGTGGCACAAATAAAATAAAAATCAAAAACATTATTATAATACATTACTTATGTAAAATTTGACAAGTTCTAATATAATATAGTATAGTTTGTTTTTTTAGTATAGGGTTAAATAATTTATAATTTACAATATGAACTGTATATTACCTCAATATTATCGCTTTTGTAAGCCAATAGAGTAGTCCTTGGACAAAATTTAATCCGATTAGCCTAAAATAAGCCTCATCATGGGCTACGTTTCACAGGCTTTCATTGACCCACATAGTTAATAATTTACCAATGAACAAAATTGTGAAGTACATTTTTTTACAATCTGTCTACAATTTTAACAAGTTTTTCAATTATCATTTTTTCGTTTCACATAAAAGGATGAAAGTGGGAGAAGAATAGTGGGTTTTTAAATCAATGGCGGATGAGATAACCATTGCGGTTAATGTAATAGCAGATAATAAAAAATATTAATTAAAATAGTAGGTTTTTTTTCCCTTCAATTACAATACACACAACATTTACAATACAGTTTAAACACAACAATTCAATCTACACACAATCTACATACAATTTTGTCCACTCACAACTTATATACAGAATGTCTACAGAACGTCTAAAATAAAAGTAAGTGGCCAGACAGACAGACTTGTTCAAATTGCAAATATAAGCATTTTATTTCTTTCAGAAGTGCGTATCTACTAGACGATCCAACTGCGACATTTAAGAACAAGGTTTTTAAATAAAAATAGCTAAACTTTTCATCCTTTAGGTGGGTTCAAATTACTTTTTCAAAGTTTTGAGTATTCAAAATAAACTAATTATATGGAATGAAAATGGAACATACTTTTGTGCGGTCAGAATGAGTCGTCGTTTCTGTATAGCACGCTATGTGGGTTCTTAAAAAGTTATTTGTTATTTCCATTGTTTGAACCAATCTAGAATACCAATATTTAATGCTACTAATGTAGATATATAGTGATCAACAAATGTTCATTACATAATTAATTAATTAATAGCATAATTAAAAAAAAGACCTATTAAATACTATATATTTTTTATATAATTCATCTTATATAAATACTTTAATATTTGAATATTATTCAAAGCTTAAATAAGCTTCGAATTAACATAAATACACCAAAGGAAAGTAAATGGTACTAATTTTAATCGTATCGTTTATGTATGACGCAAAGCAAACTAAAAGTTTCCATATGTATCGTTCCGTTTGTCCAAAATAAACATCCCATAATGAGGTATTCCTAGAATTATACTCACAATTCTTACCTTTTACCTTTTGAAATATTATTTGCAAGAAAACACCCTGTTACTTTGCTGATATTATAACTTTGACAATTACTTAACTTTTAATTATTTTGAAGTGTATTAAAGTTTTAGAGAAAGTGAAAATACGCTACATAATTTATTTAGTTTATTTTTAATATCCATAATATAAAGTAAAATTGTCAATAAAACCTCTTGAAATGTTTCAATAGAACATTCTATATAAAATATCAGTATTGTCTGTGCAATCTTTGTATTAATAATAGCTTAATATTAGAAAAGTTAATCCGCATTCAGACTGCCCCAGGGTTTCTTCTAGGATACCTGCAGCCTTGATGACTTGCAGTATTCTTTACAATTGCTCCCTTGCTTTATCAGTCTACTATCGACCACTTGAATAGTATGCAGCGTGCATCTAAACACAAGTCGAAGTCAACATTAATTAACTCGTGGCTGACGTTGACCTGCAGTTTCTTCACGCCATATTTTCATTCCTTTATAGGAGCGTCGTTGCTTTGAGAGATTTGATAATTTTCAAGAGGAATACCTTGCAATGAATATAATGTACTTACAACTTACATTGTACTTAGTGAGGCCGATTAAGATCAGCTCCGAGCTGTGAGATCTGAACTACTCATCGGTTTGTATATATATGATAGGGCACTGGACGCTCTGTTGAAATATTATTTAAGTACTCCTCCCGCTTTAATATGATTGGTTGGTCATATCAACTTACCCTTATCAACTTATCAACTTACTTGGAGATTTTGAAATCTACTATGCTGTTACTTTTTTCATTTTATGAATAAATATATGAATATCATGATAATTTTCGTACAGAATTCGTATAATTGATATGTAAATTATGAATTCACAGACAATTTAAGTTACAGCCAATAAAGATGATTAAAACATTTTTTTATAGCAATTTTGATGTACGAAACGCTTTTGAAATGATGATATAACGAATGACGAATGATAATATTTTATAAATATGATATTTTATTTAAGAGCAGACTGAAATAAAACAAACATGGATTGTGAGCATCTCTCCGCTTTTCTAGTAAAAAACAAATAAAAATAAAGAAATTTTAAATATGCTTAATGAAAAAATATTTATTTAAATTCTACATGCGTCAAAGCAAATTATATTTCTAGGCAAAGCTATGAGCTCTTAAGTGAAGAAAATAATTTAAACGGAGCTTTTAATCTAGAATGTTTTCAATTTGAATCGAGAGTTATATATTATATAATGTTTAAATGTTTATCTTCTATCTGTTCTATTTATATTGTTACGATATAAAAATACTAATAGAATATGAATCTATGATTTTTTAATGTTTATGTCAAGGATCTGAAACACCTGATGTAGAACCACAACAGCTCAGCTAAACCTTAATTGTTAACATTGTTCAGCGTGATGGACATGTTTCATTGATATTTTGATATGTAAAAATCAAGAATCTGGAATAACCTAACCTAACTGTAGAACTACAATGAACTAAAGTATAAAAATAAGGAAAAGTATCCTTATTGAAACTTGTTGGGAATTTTTGATTACTGTATATCGGTAAATGGAGTTGTAAAGTTACGGGCATCTGTAAAGTTACGGGCATCTACTAGGTACAAATAAAATACTAGTAGTCATCTTATTTTTCAGCCTCACACATCTTTTCGCAAATACAGAAGGAGGCTTCACAACCACCCACACTCTTACCATTGCTAAAGAATATCATATTCTAGTTAGAAAGGTTATATTATAGCACAATAAAATACAATGTAATAATAAAAAAAATCACGTTTTAAAAACTTTTAGTTCTTATTTTGGTACTTCAATTGAAACATCAATTCATATATCAATAATTCAATTTTTTGTTGTAGTTTTAAATAATATACCCTTTTATAACAATTTAATGTTATTTTCACATTTTCGCCTTAAACAGAGTAATAGTCATTATATTATAGTCTCTCATAGTAGCATTTTTTTAATTATAGTAACTTTTTACATAAATCTAATTATACCCTATTACCACTGAAGAAAAACTAGCGCTTTTTAGTCTCTTAACTAAGATATGTGAACAAATAAGCACCACTAACTAAATGTCTCACTAATTTAATAATTACGGATTTCTAGTTTGACCTTGAATAAAGAATAAGTTTTAGAATTAAAATAATACTAATATTATTTTAATTCTAAAAATTTACTTATGATATTTTAATATACTATTGTACTTCATATACAATGGAGTTCCGTCACATTGTAACAGGAGCTGTAATAATTTTAGATTTAAATTAATACTAAAAAAAACTATTATTAATACTAAAAATATAAATAATACTAAAAAAACTATTTTTCTATATTGTGATTGTTTTCAACGTAAAGTGTATTCAAGAAAGTAATACGTAGTTGAAATTATATTATATAAACATAAATACAATATATAGATAACATATGAATGTGATATTTATTATCAAATTTACTATTAAGATTACTATCGATTTTGTTCTCCAAAATCGACAGTAATTTATTTAGATTAATAAAGATGTAATAAATCGCGTTTTATAAAGGACTAAAATATATTACGTTATATTGATGTTTTGATTAGTTTGGCATTTTATCACTAGATGTCAATAATATTTGAAAACAATTTTTTTTTGAGTTCTCTTTTTATAATACTATCCAGGTTGACTTATAATTTTTTTTGTGACATCGGCTTTCCTTGGTATTAATGCTAATTGTCGCCACTGTTATGTCAGTTTATAAATTATACATATAAAAGTTTATGTTTAAAACCATCCAGTGCTGATGTAAAACTAGACGGATAAAGAAAAAAATTATTTTAAATAATTTTTTTTAACCGTAAGAAGATGATAAAAGACAAATTGACAAAAAAATCTGTACAAATCTACGAGTATTTCAATTTCAATCAAAGAAATATTCACTCCTTACAAACATATATTCCTAAAAAGGTATTTTTTTTTATTAGTACCATCTGTTTTTAGCAAACCAAGGCATGGCAGAAGTGAATTCTTCCCGAGTTTACAAACTCCATTAGAAAGTAAATTACTTCATATTAAACTTGTATTGCTACGTGATGTAAAATTGTTCCTCGACGACGACAATTATTTTATTTTGTTGTAAAATTTCAAAATCTTAATACCATGGTCTTCATAACCTTTTTTTATATTCTAAATTGTAGTGTTATGCAATACAAGCAAAAAAGGAAATGTACATAGATGTTTATTTAAAAAGCATAAATGTCTGTGTGACTCTGTACCGTTATAAGTACACTGTTCTCAACTTTAGGTCTACCTTTGTTTTTTACACATCCCTAGTAACAGCTCTCTAACCGGATAGTTCATCTTGCTCTTTAAATTTAAAACTTTGTTAAGTCTTAACAATTAAATTGGAATCAAGAATCTGAATTTTTCTGCACATCTACAATGCAAAATGATGCAATCAATAGTGCAACTACTCTTGACAGCTTGTCGGACGTTATTATGTCAAGTCTTGGGTCCTCGCCTTTCTTGCGGAACACCTCGTCAAAGTTTTTACGTTTTCGTTTGAGTCATTTCTTAAATGTCGTGATCAGTTTGAAAAATAATAATTACCTAACTAACTAATGTGATACTCTAAGATCTAAGATCTATACTATATTACGTTTCGTCGTATAATTAGAAGGAAAACGTTTTTAGAAAACGTAAAAAAAATTATATACTATGCATTTTGGAAACCTTGCAAGCGGTTTGACCACTAACCCGTACGTTATCCAGCTACTTCAACATTCTTATACGGTTATTCCAACAACTTATTTTTGTAGCAATTTTAAAAATATTTTTCATTAAAATATTCAAAAAAGTATTTTCAGTCATATTCTACGTATAAACTTACTAAATTAATTATAAAAGCAACGTTAAAGTTTTCACTACACGTTCGTCATTAGTGCAACAATATTTTTCAGATTCAACTTTCTATTTTATAAAATAGAATCAAAATTAAAAACACGTGAATTTGCCACAGTAAAAATAAAAAATATTCCACAGGCTGTTTTTATGTCATATATTTAAAAAAAATAGCGTTTTTTCGTTATTTTTAACTATTATATTAGCCTATTATTTACTTGTTATAGGTAAGCGTTATTTTTTGACACGTTATTTCAAGCACGCTTTGGTTATACGTGTATGTATATATATCGAATAAAATATTTAGTATTTTATAAAGTTATTTCTTTTTTTTTCGTCATTAAATAACAGTCATATCGAAAGGTATTTATGAATAACGTACGTATATCAGAATGTATGGCTCGGTCAACAAAATTACATTGCGCGTGGAAGGCATTATTAAATAACACTACATTATTATATTTGTATCTGTATTAGCTAGCCGAGGAGATTAGCATTTATGACTAGAAAAAAATAAAATATTTTTTATAATATCACTAAAAATATTATTTGTGATTATTAACACAAATTCAATAAATACATTGGTGCATTGTCAAGGGCTATATATAGGACTATATAGGACTATATATAGATACTAGTGTTAAGACACTACGTTCTCAACTCTCCACCTAATTTTAAGACATATCGTTTAAGACTTAACGTCGTGTTTTGTGTTACCATTAAACAAACAACTGTAACAAATAAATTTTTATATTTTTTCCATAAATATTTTTCTATCCTTAGTGTGGACATAATAACATTTTAAAAATAATAAAAATAAATCAATATATTCCTTCTAGACTAATCGATTATATTTCCTTATATTTAATATGGTAACATTTAAGAATAAAATAAAAAAAAACAGTAAGCGAAATACATGCTTACTAAAGTCTTATGTCTCAAGTATTCTTATTTTAACGATAAATAACAATGTTACCCAATATTCACTTAACCCTTCGACGTTAGTTGATATGTCAAGAACTATTTTGTACTAACTCAGTTGTTAATTAGTTTCAAGTTTATTGTTAAGTTGGATTACCTAACGCTTGGCTTATAGTAGATATCTATGGAATTTATCGAATAATTGTTTCAATCAGTTGATGAATTATGAATTCGATAAAATACTGGTATTGACTCATATTTTTAAATTATGTGAAGAGGAAATCATAGTTTATTATTTTTAATAGATTTTTGAAATATAATCCTATATTTAATTTAGTAATTAGCTTATTTGAGGTCGTCGTGGCGCAGCGGCACAGTATCTGATTATAAACGCGTTAGTTCTGAGTTCGATACCCACTTGACGGAATTAATGAATTATTATTTTTTATTTTTGCGCAGTTGAGTACCGCCACTCAACGCGCAATGTCTCGGAAATTTAGCGGAAAGTGGGGAACGGACTATCTTACATGCATTATAGAGCGTGAAGGTATTATTTAGAGTTCCGTACCTCGAAACAAAAACAGAATCCTTATACGATCACATTTTTTGTGGTTGTCAAGACCGTTTTTTGCCAAAATCGTGTTCAATGTCATAATGTATAGAAAAAAAAAATCTTCAATTCAACGCAATCTAACATACGAGGTTTTATGCCTCGTTTTTGCTGCATATTGTAGAAATTCACCGCATAATCATAACCGATAAGGTAATTCCCGTTCACCTAGAATTATGAAATTTGGCAAGAAGTAAAGGCTTACAATAGGTACATATTAAGGAAAAAATCTAAAGATTGGAAATTTATTAATTTATCACAGGATATATCGTTATATCAAAGTTATATTTGTAGTCAATGCAAAATGAGTTCATACGCCCGCAAATTTAATTTGGCTGTACTTTTATAAGTTATTCTTTTCATTGACCTACAATCATGAATTTCGTAAAGAACACTCGTTGTCTGAATCTCACTCGATTGACATTTTTTAACTAACCTTGACTTGGCCTACTCGTGGAATAAGTTTCGTATAGGTTATTTTTTTCTGTTTAGATTACACAAGTCCCGATTCCATATTCAAAAACAAAATGACATTTCCAAATAATCTAGTAGAAAGCAAGGCCCCTAATTCGCTGCTTAAAAGAGTTTAACCATCGAATATCAAATGAAACCTCTTTATATACTTTAGAAAAGTTAAATTGATCGTCCATAACGTCGGAATATAAGTTTGGTATCGGTAAATAATAAATGATGGTAATATTTAAAATTAATTTTTCTCAGTCTATTTTTTAACGTTACCCTTTGATGATAAAAATAGTATGCAGCCTAGTATCGGTACATTATTTCTCTTTCAGCCTCAATAAAGATTATAATGGAACCCAATAATTTTGTATCTAAGTGATACATCCTTATGCAAATCCATGTCTTTAAGGGTCCATATGTCCATATGTCCATATGTGGCATATATCAATATGTGTTGTATATATATGTGTGTGTATAATTTAGTTTGTAGTATAGGGTTTTTACCGATATTGCCACAAATAATTATCTCTTTATATGAAAAATACTGTATAGTTTAGCTATGAATCTTAAAATTTCTTCTACAATTTTTATAGGTTCCTATTATGTTCCTTCATAATTTCACATCAAATTCTTAATCTTAATAAATAAACAAATTCAAAAAAAAGTCGAGTCCATGTAATTTTTATGCATACATTTTTAAGCATTATCGTCTGAATTATTATAAATTTATTATAGCTTGACGAGATATGTGTACCATACATATATAAAATATATAAAAGAATGATTTATACTTAATTAAATACATTATTATATATATACACATATAGTATACATTTTATATAAATAAATATATAGTACATACATTGTGTAACAAAATTTTACTTTAGCACATTCTTTACTTATTCAGTATACAACCTTTTAGTGAGAACAAAAAGCTTAAACCAAACAAAGTTAAAAAGAGGTTTAGAAAAACAAAATTGGATAGATGTTAATAATTTATAAAAATTTAAAGTCTTTGGTAAAATCAATCCTCCTATATATAGCTATATTGGGGCTGTTGTTCTCATGATTGTGATAGCTTGTTGAATATCTCAAGGGAAATCAAAAACAAGACAAGCACTGAGTGAAGAGCCTTTAGAGTCCAGTTTAAGCCGATCAAACAATTTTATTTATTTTTTTTCCCCTATTTTATCCCTCATTTGGGTCATTGATTTTTGTGTTAAGAATATACTACTTAAAGAAAAACTCGTCAAGTTCTTTTATGTCAGTTAGTGTATTAAAAAATAACAGTAACTACTTTTAGTGAAGGAAAAAAGTTAATTTTGTAATTTTAGTCACAGACAGTGTTGTATTAGTATTTTATTTCGATAAAAAATTCCAAAAATATGTGATATTGGTTATATTTAATTAACATACTATACATATGTATATAATTTACATTAGACATATTAGACAACAACAGAAACCAATTAGAAACAATCCTCAAACAACGTTGAAACCTTGACCTGCTAATAAATTCTTTACACATATTTATTAGCAACTTGGTAATAATTAGCCGCAATTACCGCTAAAACACTTGTTCTACTAATAACGTGATATAAGAGGGCAGAATGCAAGATTTACCGCACGAGGTAAAACCTGTAATCGGGAATATATCCCTTGGGTCCGTTTGTACGTGACCCGCGTAAATGACCAATTCTATTTGTCCTTTTACGGGCAAGGAGTAACATATATAGACATTTAGCTGATTTTACGTGGCTGTGAAGTATTGATGACGCTGAAGCGAAAATCAGTGGACCATAAATTTTATAGTGAATGATTTCTTTTAGTGAGGTGCTTTTACGACCGGATTTCTTACAATAGAGATTTATGGGTGAAAATTTTATAACTATCGATTTTTTTCATTCAAATACTGGCCATCCAAAATACAAATTCTAGGGAAAAAAATTACAGTCATTTTGATAGAACATAAAATCTAAATATCCCAACTCAATCCCAAATATTTTTATTGTAAAACTCATTAAGAATAAATAGTATATTTATTCTTCTATGTCTGTTTGTTTATTTGTATACGCATATCTACGGGACTAGTGAACAAAACAAAAAAAATCTTTTATCTTTCAGGAGTAATCATTTTTTTTGTTTTTGAATTGAATGGGCTCCTAACTGGAACGCTTTGAAAAATTATTTCAGCATTAGAAACCTACATTATTTCAGATGGCCATAGATGATAGAGTATTTTCAAAAACGTTTGGGATTTGCTTCGTACGGTTGGGCTTCATCCTGCTTATTGTTCTTCGTTTTCGAGACAAGGCGTGTTGAGTGGCGTCATTCAACGCCGCGTTTTGTCTTGTTACCAGAGAGAATAAAATCTAAATGACTGAGATTCAAACCCACAACGTCGTTGCACCACGATGACCCCAAAAATCATATAAATTAAAATCAATTATAGATTTTGATGCTCAAAGTTACATTTTTAAGTATTAACATATTATATAGGTCGCGTTTTTTTAATTCCATCAAAACTCCTTATAGAAAATATATTTCAGTACAGTATCTCAAGATATATATTGTTGTATAATAAAAGTAACTGCACTGTAAGTGCACTCACACACGAACGTAATTCAGTTTCTTACATAAATAATGGTGTAGTTCATGTGTATTATACAATTTTATCTATTTCTAGCCACTTATTACATTGTTAGCATGAATTATTTCATTAAAAGAGACTGAAAAATTTTCAGGATTGAAAATTCTAATAAATATTGCAAGCTTCATTTTTCGCTGACGTTGACGTGACAGCGCTGCCCTTTAAGCGAGGGCTGCCAATTGTGTGATACTGACGAGGTCATATTGTTAAAGAATAGAACGATACGTATTTCGTAACTTAAAATTTTATTTTCGTGAATTAACATTTATATATCATTACTGAATTAAAATATGTATATGTAGATATTTAGTATTATAAATTATAAACTTTTGAATTAAAGTTTTGCTTTAAATTTATAATTAGATGTCAACATATATCCTTTATTTGGTTTTGGTTTGGATACCTGGTTTGAAACGTGAGTGTGTTAGTTATGTATATTCCAAGAATGAATGTTGTTTTCTTATCATCCAAATATTTGTGGAGAAATCAAGATAGCCTCTGTGAATTTCCATATAAAACGAAGTGATACTTTTAAAAAGCTTTACAAATCCATCTCACTCATCCTGAGATATAGTTAAAGTATTTAATATTTTCTGATAAAATTTTAATCTGATAAAAATATTGTCTAAAATAAAGGCTTACATTAATATTATTATTATAAATATTAATAAACATTATTATTATTATTATCATTATAAATAAATATTAATAATATGTAGAAAACTTTTATATCTACATAATTCTATTTATACATTGTATACAAAAAGACATCATTATATTTAAACAATTATTTTATACCATGAGCTGATGAAACTTTATAATAGTCACTAAATACAACGTCGGTATTCAATACGATACTCAATTATTTTTAATTTAATTATGGTTGCCGATATAAAAAGTTCACTTAAAATGGTAGATCAAATTCGTAATTGTTATTGGATTTCCACAATACGATTGAAATACTCATAAACTTTTATAGCTTTCTTTTATACAGATTTTATTCTTTCGGGTGATAACTAATTATCGCCATTGAACGTCTTTTGGCATTCTAAGATTTCTCCGAAAAGGAATTGCAAGTACTTATTTCTTACTCCACTCCCAAGACCACAAAATAACAATACCGTAAGACATTATCAGCTTTTTTATTCCAAGATATTTTAGCAAATTTGAAAGAATATTGTTTATCATAATGAATTATATTTTGTAATAAACAAAAATAGAATTGGATTATAGAACCAAACAACAAAATTGAAAAATAGAACCAACTAGTAAATATGGTACAATTTTTAAGATTTTTATGACTTAGACGATGTTATTTCAACTATTAAAAAAAATTATAAATAAGGTAAGGTATCATTCCTCTTTCCATAAGAATAGAGAACTGGCGTAAGCCAGTATGGAGCACATACTTTTGATCGCATGTCTGTGTGGAAAAGCAAGGAGTTGTATCGTAGATTCCATAAAACTCTAATGGGCTCGGATGTAGACACTGCTTCCTCGTTATATTGAAAATAGCTGTATTTTGATGAAACACTTCTGGAAGTTTATACCTGGGTATAAACTCGCAACTACCAAGAACAGAAGCAATTGAATAAGCTTTTGAACATTGTAACATAACTATTTTAAAAAAAATTATCGTATCAGATGGAGAGTATCTTGCTGTAACTACTTCCCCGCTCTGGTACATTGGCACTTCGAACCCTGGCATTTTGAAATCGTACAGAAAGTGTAAATACCGTGAAATTTTGATTTTCTGTGCACTCTACTCTTTTTATGTAAAAAAAGCTTGAAGCAGAAATAGAAATGGTTGTTCGAAAAAAAATCGCGACACATTAATAAAACGTAATACGTTGGTGCATGAGCTTTCACCGACTACTCCCTGTATTGATTGTAAATTGGATAGGTTTAATAAAATGAGAGTAGACTTTTTGTATGTCTATACCATTTATTAAATCTGAAATATTCGTTTATGGAACGAAAACTATTTTTGTAATCTCTCAAAGTATTACAAGCAAAAGGAAAAAAAGGTTGTTATTGATATGTTTGTGTTCAGAGATCCGTTGAATAATTTAAAAATATATGCACGAAATGACTTGCGGTATTCGGACTGCGGACTACGGACTTGCTGGCCGGTGACTAGTTAACTCGTCTTTTGATTCCTATCCTTTGTTGTTAATTAAGGACACACACCTGTACAATTTTTGTTATTTTTTTATTTTTCTCTGTATTGCAGGAGTAACTGGCATTGGGTACTGACTGGTGGAAATCTCGTGAACGCAGGGCGAGGAAATTAAAATAATTCATACCCCAAGTAGGAGCGAACACTCAACTGAAATTACACTGAAACTCCGTGCTGCTCGTCACGAAACGTTGAAATGTTAGATTATATATATATATATATATATATATATATATATATATATATATATATATATATATATATATATATATATATATATATATATATATATATATATATATATATATATATATATATATATATATATAGATATATATATATATATATATATATATATAGATATATATATATATATATATATATATATATATATATATATATATATATATATATATATATATATATATATATATATATATATATATATATATATATATATATATATATATATATATATATATATATGTAACATAAATAAACCTCTTTTATAGTATATTCAATGATACGCAGGATGTTAGTTTGTAAAAGTAAAAAGACAAAATAAACGATATCTGTTTATAAAAGTACAAAGACAAAATAAACGAATTACTTATGAGTCCCGACTTTCAGAATAACGTTAATGAATATGATCAAATAAGCTCATATACATAGGTTTGAACAACACTTCACGAGAAACATGCTAATTAGTTTTCGACGAAAATTGAATTTCGTATTCGATCTATCGACGCAATAACTCGTATGAAATTCGTAATTATGTTCGGTAACATTGATTTTAATATTGCATGACATTGTGAAAGTGTCAATTGGTGTATAAGTATATTCATATTTAATAAATCTACTACACTCTTATAGTGCATTATTATATTTTAACAGGTTACATTTGTATTGAAGAATATTTTATATATAACTGTAGTTGATGTTTATGCTTTGATAAAATAATATTGCGTATGTAATTATAAAAAGTGGGAAGTATATGCCGGTACTTCGTGCTGTGCTCGCCACATTTTCACAATTTGTTCCTAAATTTTATGCTTACTTTAACTACTGCATCATGTGGACTATACTATGTGGGTCATAGTCCACATGATGCAGTAGTTAAAGTAAGCATACAAATAAAAAATAAGGTTGTATAAAATGTTATGGAAAATAAGAAACAACAACAACAACAAATAACAGTTTGTGTAAACATAAATCAACAATGTAAGTAAACATTAATAAACTCGTCTAAATACAATAACATCTAAGACTCATATGAAATATATTACTGTAATAAAATGAATAATTTACTACATAAACTACACAAACGAATAATGATATAACATAAGAATAATGATAATACAAATATTAGAACATCACTATTTTCTCGTTCGAACTCACAAATAAATGGCAATATAAGTGTCTCAATAACTAGGGATGGAAGCAACAGATTGTAACAAAGTCTACGCGTTCAATTGAACAGCGAATATCTTGGAAATGATATGGATTTATTTATAATCTTTTTTATGATGACATGACAGTTTATTAAGATTTTGATGCCATTAAGGCGTCAGGCATTGTAAACTCATTCTCTTAAGTATTTAAGCTAAATACAATAAGTTAAACCTGATTTTAAATGTGCTTCAACATCGTGGATAAATTAAAATAGATAAAAAATGTACACGACACCAAGACGCATTGTAGTTCTCGTAAGTTATTCTGACAGTAAGTATAGTAAGTTACATAAAAACGACTAACGTGATGCATTGTCTTGCCTTCCTCTATATACGTAACTAATAAAAGAAGGATTTTTCAATTTGAACCAGTAGTTTCTGAGATTACCGCGTACAATCAAACATACGATATAGATAAGACTATCTCGACTATCGTTTAGATTAAAATAGTGAAAAAGATGATATAGCTTTATAATATACTCTACCTAAAATATTGAAAAATGTAAGAAATGAGAAAAAATTGAAAAATATTTAAGTAAAACATGTAAATTAATATACATCAAATGTATATTATTATTAAATTGATCATATTTTACAACTTTATTTACGTAAAATTTGTGCCCAATACTATAAAACAAATACAAAACAATTTGATAATAAACTAATAATTTCTTCTAGGATTATCCATATTGAAAAAAGTTGGCATAATACAAAATAAAAAGTGTAATGGAAACAATAGCGTGGGTTAAGCAACAGATTACACGTTTCAAAATCGATACAGCTCTACGGAGGCTGTGGGATGAAATTGTTACAGTAGTTTGTTCTGGTATGTCCCAATAGGATTCATGTGGAATAGGTGACATGTTAAACTGTATATTATGTTTAACATCCTAAGCCTACATTTTCCCACCAGATTCTTCACATTCTTTAGCAGAAGGAAAATTTGTCATAGTGTAACGATATAAAGTGAACATAAAATATGTATGCTTTATTATAATTTAAGGGATTTTTTATCTTAATTGCCTAAGCAGTCACAAAAATCGTATAAAGTCAGTGGCATATCACTAAATTCTCTGTAACCACGTCACATCACGCGGTGTATTCCAAAGTTAAGTTAAATAGGTATAAAAAATATTATGTTTATATTTATGTAGTTACATAAAATTTAAAGACAAAGGCATTCGCTCGATGAATCCATGGAATACAAGGTAGTTTCTTCTCTTTAATAGTTATTATGTTGGTTATTTCAATTTGTATTTTAATTTTATATTTAAACTGATTCTAGAAGATTGAATAAAATTATTCGTATAGCTAAACAACGGACAACGGACGTCTGACGTGATTTTCTTACATGTATAAGAAAGAGTAGTATTTTATATAAATAGTAATATAAATATATTATGTTTGTATATATATTTATACTATTTCTAAACTTTTATATTTTATTTATAAAAGTAGCGACAAGTTCATGGTCTCACTCGCGTTATCGATGTATAATATGCATCTATTGCACATATAAGTTTTAAATTTTTTCCTTACGAATCACTTTGGTTCTTAAATAATATATGTATATATATGAAAACTATCATGTTACATAAAACATTTTGTCTGGGCGGAAAGTGTAGGATTGTAAGGATAAAAAGTAGTCTATATTTTGTTTCACAACCTCCTCTATCTTCCGGCAAAGTCCCATAAAGATTGGTTCAGCTGTTCCAGAGAGTAGCCCGTTCAAACAAAAAGACACCGATTTTACGAATTTAAAAATATTTGCTGGTGTTTTAGTACCGTGTAAATAACAATAGGCACTTCAAAAAACACAGTAATTTTGAAATCACATACAGACAGTTAAATTTGTTTTGTATGTATAGATAGGTATACCTATGCTCGTAAATGATTAGATTGGAGTGCCCTCCATTTTTGTAAAAGAATATATTTGCACAGATTGGATTGATCTAATTATAGCTTTCGCGGGTAAAATATTACTCGAAAGCCGGTATGTCAAACAGAGGCACAAAATTACTTTTGGACCAAATGTAAAAATGTTATTATTTTATTACCAAAATTATGATAATAAATGGGAATTATATTGGCTTTAATAAGAACATGTTATAAAAAGATTTAAAATAAATAAATATATTTTGAAAATATACAAATATCACACAGCGGGACCAGCATCCGCGTTTCCGAGCGTTTCCAGAAAGCTATAACTAAAAAAGCCATACGTTTTTATCGAGTTGCGTTGATTTTTTTATATGCTTGTTACAATATATTGTTAGTGTAATAGATCACTATAGAGAAATTTAGAAACTATCGCTAGAAAAAAATCTAACATAGATAATTTAAAAAAAAAAATATAAGTGACCAAACAAATGATATTGGACTTCAACAGTAATATTTATAGTAAAAACATATTTTATTTATTTTATTTTATTTGTAAAATTCATGTTCGCTTGATTTCTATAATTGAAACATTAAGAACAGGATACTACGTTTCAATATATTCAATATAGCATATACTAGCATATATTTGGCAATATTATTCTAATTTGAATGAAGAATATTTTAGAAATAACATAAGCAGAGATTATTTATTTTAATATTTTAAATAATGAAATAAAATGTAATAAAATAATTAATAATAACTTTTTAATTTATTTAATATTTTTTTATTTATAATTTAATATTTTAATCGAATTCATGTTTATTTTTTCATTTACAAGTGTTATATATCGTCTAGACGCATCTAATATTTAATTAAGTGTAATAGTTAAATATATATTTTTTTATATCCCTTTATATCGCCGGTTAGGTAGATGTGGAATACCATTTTTCGCTCTAATTCGATATATTGCGATGTCTTACCAGAGACGTGAAATGAAAATAATTCTTTGCACCTGACACCTCTCCATACATATGTATAATAAAATAAATACCTTGTTGCGTAATTTATTCTAAATTTATATTTTTCACTTTAAAATTGTCGTCCAAATTCCGCTGCTAAACGTTTTATTTATCAATAAGCAAATGTCGTGTTTCACAACATATAAAAATATATAATAAAGAAAATTATTAAATCTATATATTAAAAAGTACTTTAGTAGGATATGATGGATGTAACTTTATAGTTGAGATGTCTCTAAGTTTAAAATATATCACTAAAAGTTTCTCAAATATTCTTCTATTTCTGTAGAATACTTAAATAATTTTATTTCTAAAGATTTTTTAGTTTATTTTGCTCAAGCTTTAAGGAAAGAAATATTTCTTTTTTAGTTTAAGTGGTCAAGTTTAACCCTTTCGGCTTAATTTACTTAGGAAAGGAGTGTGAAGAGCTGTTAGCCTTTTTCGGGTACTTTCATGTCCATAGTTGGACTGATCTATAGTTAAGAGCTCGTAAAGTATTGTTACGGTGAAGTGTGCAAGGTCTCTTGAGCATAGTGCTACGACAACATTCATTACAACTAAAGAGTTTTCCGTAATTTAATTCGACTTTTTTCTTTTTTCGTAATACAATTTAGCATTTTTGTTATTTATGGTTAACATAATAGACTTTTTTCAAATTTGCTTTATTCAAATAGGCTTTTAAAAGCACATTTAAAGAGTCGGATGAACATAAGGCACGACTGTATGCGATAATGATGTTATTTTAAGAACAGAGTTTAATTCAAATTCAAATTATTTTTTATAAGAACGTTTGAACGTACATCTACGTATATATTATTAATAATACTAATAATTGATAGCTGATGATGTTTCACCAGTTATCAATGCAACTTTATCAATTCATCCATGAATTACACGGGTGTTACTTTCCAAAAGTCCTAAATCCTACTTAGATTCCGATAAAAGCCTTTAATTTTGTATGTGGTAAGATAAAATCTTGACCCCACAGCTGGAACCTCAATCAGGGCTATCAACTTTGGTCAGTTCTTATATAGAAATAAAGCCACTGATATAAGCAACTAATGGTGCTAAAAATGTAGCACGTAATTAAATCAGCAGCGGTCCGACCCAGTCGGTTGTAGTTACTTTCTCTAGAGAAGAGCTACCTGATAGAATCCGTTTTCCATTCTCCTCACCCCACGCTCCTTTGGCAATTAAGATATGACAGACAAGCTCACCAAGCCCTAATTGATGATTGTTGGAGTAGTAAAAGTTTTCGAACTAAAAAGCATGAAGCTTATATTATTGTATAACCCTATGGTTGTTACCTGGCTCTCCATGCAGGGTATCAGTTTTCTCACTTTGAGGTATGGATATGAGGGTAGTGCTATCCTCATCCGCCACTCTGGCAAATCGTAACTAGGCTTAGTCAGAGCCGGTTTACAAGAGGCGAGGATTCAAATCCCGCTACGTGCGTTTTTATGTGTTCTAAAAAAAAGAAGAAGATTGTTTCGTTCTCTAATATTCACCTACAACATGGTGCGTACTAGTGAATGCTTCAATGGATTAAATAAGTTAACAATCAATTTAACTATAAATAAATATATATTTTTATATAAATTAAATATAAATATTTATATAAATTAAATATAAATATTTATATAAATTAAATATAAATATACTTATCCAAATAACATGTATATCACTATAATTACTTACTGTTAAGTCCATTATACACTTTTGCGTCACTGCAGCCTTATTTAATTAGTAAACATAAATATTTATACACTTATATTAATTATCTAAAAAAGATTAATAAATAAAAGTATCCAAACGGCGGTTTGAGTTCCTTTACGTTATAAAATTTATATATTTTCTAGAATATATGAAGTTTCACGAAGCCACTTAGACTTCATGACGTATTTAGCTATTTTACCGGAAGTTGGCCAACCTCTCTTAGGAACAGCCTACAACGGTTCTTTGAGAACGAAAAGGTTTAAATCATTTTATGAGACTAATTAGAATTTGCCCTCAAGTGTGCATTTGGCAGAACTTACTCTTAATTTTGTTGACCCTTTTTGTACATATATATTATAATTTCAAACAGAATTACTTCTAAGCTTTTCACCGCTTGCTATCTCTAGGTTTAGTAATAAGATAAATCAAAGATTATCATTATATGTTATATGTTCTTAAATACACTTGTATTATTACATTTTTTTTTACTTAAATATAATATTTTAAGATAATAAGATACAAGAGAAGGTAGAGAAAGCGCAAATAATAAATGAAATATGTAATACAAGGATAGAACAGTCAATTCTGTTCATTACAGATTTGAAATAGAATTGAATCAGTTAATGTATCAATAACAGAAGCTAAAAATCATTCAGCAGACTTTTCTCCTCTATTTTTGTTGTAACAAAGTTTACTTAACAGAAATAAATTAAGTCCCAATATAGCCCGAAGTCCCGACCAACATAATAAATGAAAAAGTGATACACTCAAATTACTTTGTTTCTGATTACTATTAAATGGAAATAGTAAATTTTGGTAAAATAATACGAGCATACATATATACAAGAGTTTTCAAGAGATTTTGAAGATTTTGGTAAAATATTACGAGCATACATAGATACAAGAGATTCCATAGGAAAAACAAAAAATGGACTCCCACTAAATAATTTATATAATTATATCAAAGTGATTTTAATAAGTGAATACCCTACGTAGACATTAAACGTAAAATATTGATTTTGAAGGTATACCTTAAACAATTTTATAGCTTATTTCATACGTTGCTTATTTAGTTAACAGAGCTGAAAAGTTATTTAAGGGGTTAAACGATTTAATAATTACGGGTTAAAGGTGTTCAGGTCGAATTTGCATGTAAACGAGAATTGATGATTACGTTAGGATTTATTGAGTTAAACGTTAGATAGTGTCATATTACAATACGCTTTAAATATAATAAAACATTGTAGATATTAATTAGTATTGATTTATATAGTAGTTACATTCCGTTAATCATATTTCAAATGAAAATGATCATATAGCTTAGTGAACAGAGTCCTTGGACGATTTCCAGGATGATCTGGTTCAAATTTCACTACATTAAAATTTTTGTACGCTTTCTAAAAAATGAAATAACACTTTAAAAGTTATAAAACAAGATAATATAATTATATACAATACCTTAACTAAATTACATTAAACTTATAATAGTAACATATACTGTAAGACCCAGCCTATAACCAAAATTAAAAAAAAATCACAATATTTTTGTACAAGTGAGTTCAAATGTTTTAAAAAGCATAACAATTTTATTGTTTTGAATTGTCTGCCATCTTGTCCGTAAGTGTATAAGTAGTAAGTTATATTACAAAGTAACAGTCAATACTATATATTTTATTAATTGATATTTTGTATGCAAGTTTTATTTCTATATATATATATAACATCATTGGCATCGACTTTAAGATCCTATGGACTATTATCGACTTCATTGCTATTCATGGGATTGTATTCTCAGATGACAACTAGAAATGCTCATTACGTCCGATGATTATTACTAATGATTCTTTCTTTTATTTTTTATAGCTCATCTTATCTAATTTGGTATATGAGCTATTCCAGATCCTTGATAGATATCAAAATTGGACATTTCTTTGATATTTTTCGATATAAATCTATGTAAATATAGTATATCAAAATATCAAATAAATAATAAACATTTTCTTATTTCTTATCGTTTAGTTGGTCTATAGTGGTTCTATATCAGATTACATAGATCCCTGATTTTAAAGTTAAGTTTAAGTGAAAGGGCTTATTATATTCATTTATGTATCCTAAGCATTTTAGTATTTCCTAAAGTTCAGCTTATCTGTTACGGATCTGTATCAGGTATACAAATCCGGCGTGTACAAACAGACAAATAGACAGACAGACAAAAAATTAAAAAATCGTATATTCATACATACAATGTAATGTACATTTTTAGAACTGTTTTATTATAGAATAGATAACATGAGATAGATATCATAAGGCCAATTTACTGACAAGCTCATATTAAACAAGGAATACGATACGTGATCACTTTATACTACTTAGAGTAACCCAGTTGTCTTAGAGCTATGGCGCCCTCTGTGCCAACAAATGCAGTTCAGTATCTAAACTACTCAAAGTTTCCATTTTCCAGCATATTACATTGCAGCACAAACTAAGTTTTAACTGGAAATTGCAATATCATAAATAGGACACGTTTGTTTGAGCTTGGACTAAACAAACTGCGCTAAACTGTGACCGTTTAAAACGTTTAGGCTAGGTGTAAGAAAATATATTTTTGAATTTTAAGCGAAAAATGCTTTTATAAAGTGAATGCAGAATCAAGTATGGAACAAGCTACCAGCCAGCCAACTATGTATGACCAGCTCACAGATATTAGATACAAAGATTGCCGTATGGACACAATTTATTGTAACAGGACCAAAATAGTTAGTAGTCAAAGTGTCAATTATTTATGTTTTGGTCCCATTAATTAATTCAAAAAGGCCCAGTAACTTTAATTCTAAAGTGTTCTATAAACGCAAAATGAAGTAAAAATGTGATTTTTAAAGAAAATATAAAACCCTATAAGATACCCTGAGAGTAATCCACACAAAAAGATGTACATAAAATTTATAAACAAAGCTTTATTTGAGTCTAAAATATTTTTTGCTTTAAGCTTATAAAGGCAGTTCTTTCACATGAACCAGGACGTAAGGACTATTTATACATCTAAAATGTATATGTATATATTTGAACTATATATATAGTGTATCTACCTACATAGTATATACGAGGATTTTTAAGTATTAATATAAAGCTAATACCTGTGTAACTAAATATATTATCGTACAGGGAAATATGATATTAATAAAATATTGTTTCGAGAGTATGAAAATGATTATAAATTAAAATATTATAAGTTCAACAAACCAAAGCAAGCTTTTAAATATACGTACTTAGTGTATTTAGATTTCAATTATGTATACTTTCGCGCTTATCTGTATATTGGGAGTTCGGTCTTTACTTTTATACCCATTTAATTATAACTAACTATATAAAATAAAAATATTATAACTTTTATATTGTAAAGAACACCTGTTGAGTTTGTGAGCGGCGCTTCTCAGCAGAGCTGCCTTCCGAGTCCGTGGGCGGTAGACCTTTACGTACATTCGTCGATTAAAAAATTTTAAGACTCACAGCTTCCGCCTAATTTTTGAAACATTGCGTGTTGAATTTCACACAATTTTCGAGATACTACAGACAGACAGCCTGTCTACCTGAACGGAGAAAGGAAAATAAATAAATGTAAGCATTCCTCCGACGGGGATTGAACCCGCTGTACCACGACGACCTCTACTAAGCTAGGGGAGATAATAAAATAAAACATTTCGAGAGAATTAGAAATTGCCTATTGAAAGAAATTCTATACAGACTTATGCATTTATAATAACAATATGAACAAATTTATATACTATGTTATATATTTTAAGCTTCATACTCGAATGCACTTTGCATACATTTGTACCTCGTTATAGAATCAGTCGCCGTAACTCGGTAATATTGTAATCGGCTTACGACTCTTCCTTTATGAATAATCTCTCAGTGAATTTGATTTCATATTTAGTATATATATATATATATATATATATATATATATATATATATATATATATATATATATATATATATATATATATATATATATATATATATATATATATATATATATATATATATATATATATATATTATATACGAGGATTTTTAAGTATTAATATAAAGTTAATACCTGTGTAACTAAATATATTATCGTACAGGGAAATATGATATTAATAAAATATTGTTTCGAGAGTATGAAAATGATTAAAAATTAAAATATTATAAGTTCAACAAACCAAAACAAGCATTTAAATATACGTACTTAGTGTATTTACATTTCAATTATGTATACTTTCGCGCTTATCTGTATATTGGGAGTTCGGTCTTTACTTTTATAGTTATTAGTTATATACTATTTATATATAATGTTCCAAGTTGATTTATATATATAAAATAAACATTTATTTATTATAATTATATTGAATTTGAAGATTATTACTATTGTATAATTTTTAAGGTCTATTTAAAAAATATATTTTTCTATAACTATAAAAGTCATTATCAAATTAAAGTAAAACTAAAGAGACTTAGACACAAGTAAAATAAATTTCTTGAAATTTCCATCACCAATTTTCTCATGTCAGTTGAAAATAAGCTCAATATACAAGAATAACCTTAGTTTTTAAGTAACACTAAAAGCATTTAATAATAGACATCCCATTAGGCTTAGTCAAGCATATCACTTAAGGAAAGCTATATCAGTAATGTTTTACTATAGCAGAGTCATTAAAAAATAACGGTGATTTATTATGTATATACATATAAAAAAACTGAAAGGTGTATATAATATATATATATATATATATATATATATATATATATATATATATACATATATATATATATATACATATATATATATATATATATATATATATATATATATATATATATATATATATATATATATATATATATATATATATATATATATATATATATATATATATATATATATATTGTTATGTTGTACAAACACAAAAATGCTTATATTTTTAATAGTGGAAAATTTACTACCAAGAAAATATACTTCAAAATATGCTTGTAAGTGACAACGTAGTGCTCATTGTGTTTAATTTGTATGCAAAATAGATGTTATGGAGAGAGTTCTCGCTCGTAACAGACGGTTTACTTTTTATGGACGTATCAAAGATCTTCTTCGATAAAAGTTTATTTACGCTTATATAATATCTTTATTGCACAGTACTTGTCAACTTGGCTTAGAACTGCACTAAAACATTTCAGCACATTTCAGCAACGAACGGAATTTTTCCGTGAAAGTAATATGTTTGTATACTATATTAAATTTAATTTAATTAATAATTTTTATTAAGCTATGTATATTATAAAGAGGATTTTTTATTGTTTATAAAAGATAAACTCTAAAATTATTGAATCAATGTTAACTTTTTTTACACCGATATAAAGGTAAATTAATAGATAAATATATCGGTTATGCAACTGCAGAGCAGCTATAAATATCGATCAAGTGCGAGTAGTAGTCACACACCAAGGATTTCGTACCAATTTCAGATCATGAAACTACAGTTATAATTTTGTAATGGTTTATTTCTGTGTTAAGCTTATGAATTACCAATTTTCAGATTTATTTCCTTTATGAATACTGTAAGTTTTCATTTTTTGTTAAATTTCCTAAGGCTACATAAAACTTTTAGAAGTCGACAAACTAAAATTCCTGTCCACACATTTTGTATGAAATGAACTACACAAATCAGTTTCTAATGAAATTTTTTCGTTATATATCCAATAAATTTCGGATGTGTTTTCCTTTGTGTGTATTATAAGTTCTAACTAGTTTCAAAATATTATAACTCGAGCGATTCATTACGCGATTTTCATATAAAATGCAAAAAAATTAGCATAAATAGCTCATAACTTTTGATTGCGTTAGCTTAGAAGTTTGATTATTTCTATGTCTGTATTCTCTAAGGTATCAGCGATGAGGATATTTGTATTAATTTCAGATTGATATCACCTCGCGATTTTAAGGAAATGGATTTTACAAACGGACAGACAGACAAAAAAGTGATATATAAGAGTTTCATTTTTTTAAGTATTTTATTTGTACGTTTTTATTGCGGGCACTGTGTATATGATTATAGTTACGTAAACATCATGTTTCACGGAATTGTTCCTCTTAAAGGGCCCTTGTTTGGGACTTGATTGGTTGACGATGGTTCTACCTCTTGAGATTGACTCACAATAGTATTTTTTAAGGTAATAAATTATCTTTTACAAAAATATATTATTTACGAATGTATTGTATATTTGTATTTTTACAAATATAATATTAATTCTTATAAAAATAAAACGTTATTCATCACAAGTACTTAATTACAAAAAGAAATACCACTTACATCTTTCAATGTTAATTAATATCGTTGGAGATATCACAGTTGTAAATTAAGTCTGAAGCGAAATAATAATCTGAGGAACGCAGTCCCGAAGTTGGCCGGTACTTTGTGAGATATTCGAATGATTTGCCTTATAGCTCCTTGATAAATAAGAAAACAGGGACATACAAGATACACCAACCGTATAGGACAATGGTACAAAGTAGATCTTGATCGATATGGAGGTATATAAATTCGATTTCCAGTGACAGAAATATAGCATTAATCTGTTATAAGTTTAATGGAGCTATGTAATGTAACGTATTACAATTCTGATGAGAATATTTAACAAAAAGTTTATCTATTACTATGTAGTATAAAATAAAATTGCTTCCCACACACGGTAAAGGTAAGAGAAATACTTTCTGAAAAACATATAATACGTGCATATTATATTCCATTAAAATCCAGAATACCAAAGATGTCGTAAGAAAATAATATTTTAACTCACTTTATTAGTAACGTGTTGTCGTGTTGTACACGCGGACGGAGTCGCGAGCGAAACACTAGTGAATTAATAAACATAACGTATAAAATATATATTTTAATTAAGCAAGGGGAAGAAGTGATTAGTCCCTGGAGTTTATTTTGAATTAGGTGAACTATGTTACAGTCATTTACGATATTAGATAGAGTCGCAACTTTCATCTGCTATTTGAATATATAATAAAATATTTTATAGATTTTCGTAGCTTAATTAAATTATACAAACGCCATTTGTAGAACTGGAATTCAGATGTTTAATAACAAACATGGTATCAATAAACCTCAGATAGAATTTTTTTTTATCTACAAGTATCTAATGCAACATACCGACGAGTACGCACAAAAAAATTATAAAATATTATAAATTATTGTCCATATATATGGAAATATAAGTCTGGGTGACTCGTTATATAGCTTAATTGTGATTCTGGCGCTCTCTAAAGTCAAAATAAGTATCTAAACCAAAATAATTGTATCAAACGTCTAATTTGACTATACTATTGATTTTACAAAAACACCCTTTTTTACTCTAATATATTAAAATATATATAAATTTTAATATGAATATACTATTAAGACAAATGTACTAGATACACTTATTTCATTTATTACCAGTACATTAATCTCGGAACATGTCTTGCTTGTCTTTATCTCGGGTATCTAAATCCGCAAGCAACGATCATACAAACGTTTGGAATTGAACTCCATTTGCATATAAAGTACGTGTTGATTTATAAGGAAATGAAACATGTACACACACACATAGTATAATATACTGATATTGAATATGAATAATTAACTAGATTCTCTTGAGGAATCTAAGCGTTTGTTAATATATGAAAGCTTTACATGAAAATTTCTATCAAGTTGAAAAAGCGCGCTATAATGTTGAAAAGAATCGTAACGTTACATATGGTAACAAGATGATGTCGTCGAGATAATAAAGTAAAAATAATCGTACAATGCTTTTATAAAAAAAAAACCAACAAATTTCATTGTTGTTTTTCGCGCATTCGTATACATATTTAAACACACAATATCATATGCCTCTCATCTCATCTGTGAATAAAACCGCACAAATTTTAAATGTGTGAAATTTTCATATTCGTGTTTATTCAATAATATTAATTATAATTTTTCATATAAATCACATTGTTAAGAAATATTTGGAAAATATGTAAATGAAACATGAAAATATATGTACATATTACATGTTTCTAAAACGTTTCCATTTGAATAGAATTTGAGCAACGACTTAAGTGGCTATTTGAAAATGATAGCTAAAAAGCAACAGTTTACTTTCCTCGAAGCGCTAAGTAGCCATCGTCGAAGATTACAGCCTCTAAACGGAAAATGGAAAATGTCTACGTTACTTTGTAAAACCTTTAAAAGTTTTTAACATTAAAACATGATTTTTTATTTCTTTTGTGACGTAGAAATAGCAAGGACATTAATGGAAGCATTATTTTTAATGTGCAAACAAGTGTTAATATCGTGTATTTCGTACATTATATACAGAACAAAATATTTTGTCATCATTAATATTCGACAATTTTTCTGACAAGTCAGGTAATGCGTTAAGTTGAAAAAATACAAAAAAAATCATTAATGTATCTGGTGTTGCATCGTGGAGGAATCAGTTGTAATTGTCGCACACGTACATATTTAAGCTATACCTGTATCTGGCAGGTATGAATAGATTACTAGTACTAAACCATTTGCTAGAATAATCTTTCTTGTCAAAATAGCTGATATTAAAAACATAATAAAACACTTGTTGCAAAAGGTGAGAGATGACAGCGTAATCCAGATATCGCGAGCAATTTGCTGGCATCATAAATAAATCTCTTTTAGCAAGAAAAACTTATTATTTTGTTTTATTTTGGAAAATATTCTTGATTAAGAAATACCGTTTTTTTATTTATCAAACATACACTTATACCGACTCCTGGCTTGCATTTTTGTTACAATTTCGTGCTAATATGAAGTCCACATAATCTTCACAGTTAACTGCCTAAAATATGACATATTGGTACTGTTTGAAGTGGGATGGACAAATAAGCAATCGATGAAAGATTTTATTGTTTCATGGGTCAAATGAGCACGGTAAAGATAAAGTGTTAAATGTGATTCATGGTCATTTGAAATTATTAAATATAGACGATTCAACTATTGATGTATCGCATCATCTTGGTGCCACTAAGAATAAGCTCAGAAGAATTTATAACAAAGCCAAGACAGTAAATCTTTGAATGCAGTGAAGAAAATACTTTAGAATTGAAATTTTTGGTCTACTGATGGTATGATGCAGTGATTGTGCCGGACAGGAGTCGAAGGAAGGCAACTTATCTTCAAGATTCTAAGCTTTCAAGGTCTTGTCGTGGTGTTAAATATATACTGCCAACGTTATTATGGATATTTAAAATGTCATTCAAGTCTAAATCTACCCCTATAGCCTGTATAATAAGAAGGAGATCTTTACCTAAACTTTCTCAATTCTATAATTTTTTCATACTTTCTACTTTCAATTTCCTATTTCTACCCTACCTGTCCTTTCTAAACTCCTAGAGTAATTTTCCAACCATACGCTCTAAAACAAAAGTTCTTTCCAATTTTTTTTTTCCACCTATACCTGTCGGTTTTCCACATATTACACGTTAGGCGCTAATTAGGCTTTCTGAAGATATACAATTTGCAATGGACAATAAAAAATTAACTATTCTTATCCTACTTGGCTTTAGTTTAACTCTGTGGATTTTGAAATAACTCGGCATCCTGTGCACGTTTAACACCCTGCTGCTGCTACTGAATGGTTTAGATATTATCTCTGGGGTCGCAAGGAGAGAGTTTATACCAGTGAACTCAATTCAATTATTATTATATTGTATTTATTCAAAAATTATCGCAATTTTGACAACAGAGGTTTGTGCCAGACCCGATCAAAGATCTTTGTGATGTAACCATAGTTTCCCCCTTACTCTCAATAGCAGCTGCCCAGCGGTGAGTTAAGTACACCAAGAGGTCTCCAGCACTGCTACTGTGATGAAAACCGTACTGTTGATCGCTAATCAGCTGGTTTAGTTTAATGTAACCGAGAAATTACACAAGTTAGCTTATCACGTGTTCCGTTACGATAAATAGAACGGAGGAAATCGTGATAGGGTGATGATTTGATGCGTCCGTATTGTCACTTTATTTGGGGATAGGGTGAATAATAGCTACTTTCCTCGAAGATAAAACAATTCTGGTCGTATAGGACGGAGAAAAAGCGTTTAAAAAGTTTTTAGCTCTTTTGCAGGACTCATTGTCATGAACTACGGTATTGGGAATTTAACATTCCATTCCTTAAAAAATAGCTTTTGGTGTCACGCAGATTGACGGGAGGTGAGTGAGACATAAGTAGGACGCAAAAACTCTCTATCCATCCCAATCTGCCGACTTGTAATGTCACCATAACTTGCCGTGTATAAACGGCTTGTAATACGGGTGCCTCGGTGTGCACCAGACAATGATCGGATGTGCCGAGAGGCGCACCGACAATACCCGGTAGCATTACTGGTGGATATTCAACAGTAGCTCAAACACGGAAGTCTACCACTCCCTCTATCTGATATCCTGATAGTCAGATACCAATTGAGAAAAACCATTTGCTTGGACATAACTATGCCTCAATAGTCCCGTATAGTCAGTTTTATGTGACCCAAGCCATTCAGTGTGGTGGGCATTGAGGTCATCAAGGATCTTAATATCCGCATTAGGGGAAGACTCCAGCACGTAATTTGCAGCCTTTTCGACGTGTCCAAATATCCACTGTGTGTACAAAAAACATTCTATACTTATATATTTTCTGTATGTTTTATTATATGGTATGTTATGGTATAGTACGGTCTTTTTTACTAATCAGATGTCATATGGATAAAGCTTTTACAAAACTTTGTAAGTAACAGTAACGTGTTTCATTAAATATTTAATTTTGACATACAACCGTGATACATATCATATATTTAGCAAATAGCACGAGTGGAACAAAGTGCAATCATTAGTGCTTGACAACGACATAGAACTGTGTGACCTCATGGCTCATGAACAATGTACGTCACTAGCTGAAATAATGTTGATTGTTTCACATCACTGACTATAATGCGATTCTGCTGGATGTTATAACGACGTGTTATTACAGAATTATAAAGCCATAGTAGAAGTTCCATCTTCTTATGATAATTAATAATAAATTAGTTATTCCTTATGGATTTATATAATTTTCTTTATTTCGAGCATATTCGAGTATTTTATTCTTTATTTCTTGCTTTTCATTCTTTCACTTGATTTTCAATTTATCAATTATAAGTTAGAGTGTTAATAATATATTTATTACTAGAGACACACTCGCAGGCTTTCTCGCTTAAGTAAGCTGAATTGCGTTCGTTTCGATGTATTATAAAAAACCAGATTGTGCATGTTCAATATACTCGTATTTACTATAACATAACTTTTTCTAAACTAAAAGTCGCCTAAGTTACTCCTTACATCTGTGACACCTGTCAGTGAAAATTCCGTCAAAATTGGTCCAGCCGTTTCAGAGATTAGCCGGAACAAACAGGCAGACAGACAAAAAAAGTAAAAATGTTATCTTGGTATATATACAGTTTATCATTCATATGCGTTCATATGCGTGTAGCAAAAAGCTATTATATATAAGTTATTTTAATTTTACTAACAGACACTACAATTTAATTTATTAGTATAGATTATTATTACTTAGTTGTGTTATGAAAAGGATCCCGATTAAATAATTGTTTACTTCGTCGTATAAAAACAAATAGTAATGGAATTTATAAATACACATGACACATCGAGTTGAGAAATCATTTTTTTGTTACTCGCCATTATTTACTAAATTAATGTTATTGATGTAAGCGATGCTTGTAATCAAGTCCCATATTAAATTATAATTTTTTAATCTTGTAATAAAAAACCCTTTTAAGAAATTCAACGGCATAGCACAGTGAAGTACAATCCTTAAAATAATAGCATAAGCCAATTTTTGACCCAGCAATTATGGGATGATAGCTGCACATAAAAAAAATATTATGATCTCATTATGATAGAGCTCTAGCCGTAGATGTGCAGAAAAATAAAGAGGATTTCTTGATTACAATCAATTAGATTGTTACGGTTTAACAAAGAATTAATTTTAAAGAGACGAAAATGGATACGTAAAGTATCCATTTCGTTAGAAAGTACCGGCTAGGGCTGTAAGAAAACAAATAAAAAACGTGCGAACCTACTTCGACATAAAAATTTGTTGAATAAACGCGAAATTTTGCGGGCGACCGGGATACGATTCTTTTTACACAGATTTTATTTATTCAACATAATACATTTATCCTTACTAATGGAAGCGAGTCGAGATCTTATAAATCATATTATTTCTGGTTGTGGTTAAAAGATGAAGTGGGTAGCTCTGCGCTACTTTCCTTAATAATCGAAACTTAATAAACATATTATTAAATTGACAATTAGTTTGTGTATGTAGAAAGAAGAAGAAATATGTGTTATATTTAGGTCAGTTTTTTCAAATCAAAGTATAGAAAATAGTTTATTTTTTTAATTTAGGTGCTCTTTAATTTTTATGTCTTAAACCAAGAAATAATAATAAAAGTAATTTAATAATAAAAGTTTCCAGTTATATCATTGAACTTACCAAGCAAATTATCTCCATACACAAGTGTAAAATTAAAAATGTAAACAATATGTTTATAGAAAAATTCTAAAGTTTTGATTTTCCAAGGAAAAAAGGTGTTAAATCAAATTGAGATAGTTTAAAAGTAATACAATAATAACTGAATGCATCATTATGTCATCCGTAGGAGGTAAGGAGGAGGAAATCGTTAAAGCAATTCTGATTACAATAAATTTATTGCTTATTGTAGTGACATTATTTCACGTTATTATAAATTTTTAACTTGATTTACACCGGTCTAAGAATTATCAAAATATATTTCTGACAATCAGTCATCACGACCCTCGGTTACTATTGATTTTGTCGATTACAAGAACATTTTAATTGAATTGATTCATATCAAAATTATCTCTGTAGGCAATAGAGGATACGTTCTTGATATTGGATTTCTGTACAAAATTTTCAATACTGAACTTGACTATCTATAACTTCGACAGTTATTCAATTTATTTATTTTCGCTTACCTCATAGTATGATTAAAAACTCTTAACCCTTACGTAAACTCTTACGCATCGGGGTTAAATCTGCTATAATATGAATTAGCAAAACTTTGTAATCGATGCAGTGGCTAAACTGACATTAATGACGTCTCTGTCAATGTATTTAAATGAAAGTGCCTGTCAACCTTATAACGATATTGTAGCTTTTTAACCAGTTATCTACCATATTATATATTTATATATACATATTTTTAATATTGTGAAACTGCTGGTTTTACGGAATAAACAAATAAAATAAATAAACAGTAGCTATCAAAATAAAAGGATATGTTGTAAAATACAAGGATAAGTTGTAAAATTATGGAATTTGTTAAGTCAAACGTTAATTGTAATGCTAATTTTTTATCACGGTTGACGTTGCTGCTTGCGCAAAGGAAACCAGTCCCGAGTCTTAATTATGTAGTAGACTTATTTCCAATAAGTGCAAATGAGGTTGCATTTAAAACATAGCACGACGCATTGTTCAAAAATGAAAAAAAATTGTAAACATTGCATCTTGCTACCTTATGAATGGGAATAACTTTGATATTTTAAATATGGCGCATTTTAGATAATCTTAGTGTTTTACAGTACCAGAGAAGTTTTTTTAGAACAATTACATAAAGACATGTTTATTAGACTTAATTAGATATAGAAATAGAAAATATAGCCTGACAATGTTCGGAGTGCCGTTAGCTGAAAGATGCTTTACCCTACAGGCAACTCCATCTGTGATTTTTTTCCGTGGAACCAAGAAGACCTTGACTTTGCTGAGTTTCAAGGTAAATATTATTAAGAATCAATTGAGGCTCACATTAAATGGATTGAACTTCAACGACGAAGAGCACTTCCGCAGAGTCTACGATATGGAAATAACGTGAGGTGGAGATGGGGGACCACTGTCTACATCTAATCAATTTGCTTACATGAAAAAAGAAATAATTGTTCGTTTGTAGACCAGCTGGAAATGCTGCGGAGAACGCTGTGACGTCAGTGAAGCAAAAACAATAAATAAAGTAATCCATGAAGGAATAAAAATTGGTACAACCATATATGAGTTTTATTTCAGTTCCGTTCCGTAATACAGGACATGCTAGGACTATGTTCTTACAATTATAATTACTAAAATTGTTACTAAAAGTACTAATTGCATGCTAGTTGTTTTTTTTTTCACGTTCTTTCCATATTCGTATATAGCAGGGTATACAAAGGGAAATTAGTGTTAAAATATACCGTACCCCAATTTTGAGACATTGCGCGTTTAGTCTTGTTTTGTCTTGTTATCAGAGCGAGGAAATAATTCACTCTCCCCGAGTGGGAATCGAACCAACAACCGTCGCGTTTACAGTCAAACACTGAGGCGCTGCGCCACGACGGGCTCTTCATTGTTATCTAATCAAATATTTATTTTTCTTTTATCTTACTTTGTATGGGGAGGCGTGTTGTATGTAAAATGTGAATAAAATAAAGCATCTGTCTCAACGAACCGGCCTTGTTAGATGCTCTCAGCTAGCATTTATTATGCAAATACCTTCTTAATTCTTATTTCCATTAAAATACTATGCTTAGTATATTATATATAATGATTCAGATAAAAATAATAAGATGTAATTAGAATATTAATAAAAAATATTTGAAAATTACAATGAAACATTGGATAATACACAAATTATAAAAAGGAAATTGCAAAGCCTTTCTAACAAATGAATCTCTTTTCAAATCTAGATTACAATAAAAATCAGGGACAATTGTTAAAAATCTCAAAACGCAATATCACCATCGACTTTCTTATAGTTGTAATGAGGAACCTTAATTTTATTCCGCTAAAGAGCTTTGAATACAAGCGCTTTTGACGTGAGATCAATCAACTAAATGTGACCTGAAGCCCAGCTTTGAGAGCGCTGGCACCGTGACAGTTTTTTTACTGAATGGAATATCTATTACTCGTGACATTATCGTTTGTACCTGTTCTCTGCTTTTTTATGAAAATCATGTTAGTAATGTGTGTATGTATATTTAGAAATAAAAGGCCCGAAATAATAAATAACATTACCAGCTACGTTGAAAGTCTTCATGACTTTTGCTTTGACTTAAGCTTTCATAATGAATTAAAATAAATTAAAAGAAGACAAGAGAAACTCATAATTTATTATATTGTTTTAAGATTCTATACCTGTCCGATGTTTTACATTATATTTAACTACTGTTACTGATACTTTTTACAAAATGTGGCTACGGACTGAACTTATGTTTATTCTAGTTATACTGCTTATTGCCATAACTTGATAAGACCATATTAGCAATTGCATCATTTAGATCAAACTCTCGCAACTAAACGTCTCGGACATCAGTATTTCATAGTGTTTCGTTTTATTATTATTATTTTTTATGTCTATTTTTTCTTTTCCATATGTTTGTGAATTCTTATTAAGGAATCATAATAATCATACACATATCACAATAAGGAATCATAATATATTAAGAATTTATTGTACGGTGTAGTAAGTAACATGTGTAATATTGTCATTTTCTGTTTTTGTAGATTATATTTGTATAAATAATTACATAACTATCTCTATTGTTGGATGCGGTATTCACCTTAAAAGGTATTTAATTGTAATTACCACTGGTGAACCTAAATGAAATAAAAAATAAAACCTCACGACGACTACGAAGCAATAACCATATAACTTAAAAAAATATCGGAAACACAGAGAGAAATATACGATTTTAGCTCTCTCTCCTCTCCTGCGGCGCGAAGATGGGCCAAAAACCAAATCTAAAATTCGGAGCTTGGTAGCTAGCGTATTTTCATATTAAAATTACTGAACATCAAGATTTTGTATATGCAATATGTAGATGTGTGACTGAACATAAATTCGCTCGAGGAAAAATTACAAATGATGCTAAGAATATACTCACATATATGCCAATTGTCTCAATCATTTGAAAGAACATTGAATAAAAAATGTACATATACCTTTTACATTTGAAACATATACCCTTTACATTTGAAATCTTATAGAATAAGCTTATAACAATAGAGCCATAAGCATATTTTCATTATAGTTTTGTTATGATACTTTATAATTCATAACTTAACTAATACTTTATATACATATATAAAATTATACAATCCTATATACTTATGACTTTATTGTTTAAAAGCTTTACCTTCTGTTGCCTAATGGAGTACAATCGATCTTCATTTTGACAAAACCCTTTTGTTTTCGCCAAATTAACCGAATGCCGTATTATGAAGACGCCTTTGAAGAAATTGAATAGCGACACATGCCAAAGTACACCTTTAGGTGAAGATCATTATAGAATGAGCTCTAAGCTTTTGAACAATTTTCTCATATAAAAAAGATTCTACGTTGAACTAATGACTATAAATTTATTTAATTTATTATTTTTTTTGTAAGAATTATGCAAATTCATCCAGAACTTGTTGTGTAATAATTATTCATACTATAGGATTAATGGTACTTATAAAGAGATTTTAATGACTTAACTTTATTTTCCATCTAAAAGTGGTCATACTGAGAATGTACCGAAGAAAATCTAGCAATATATTAAATTACATTTTTGTTTTATAACTTCACGCTGTACTCCGCACATAGTAGGGTAGGCAGAGGGAATCGTAGGGTGAAAGAACCTAGTGCTAAGACACTGCGTTTACCGAGGCATAGCGTGTTGAGTAGCGGAACTTAACGCCGCACTTAGCCTTGTTGCCTGAGCTAGGAAAATGAAAGTAGTTCACTCTCCCTGAGTGGGAATCATATCCACAAACCGTTGCATTTACAGGCAGACGCTGTGCCTCTGCGCCACGGTGGTCTTGTTAAATTTCTACGACGTCTAATATGTCTTTAATTCAACTTCAGGCTTTATACCGCCTATTACTAGGTAGGTAGAGAGCTGTCTACCGTAACTCAACAACTATCGGTGTTTTGTTTTAGCCGATATATAGAAATATTTCACTTTCCCAAGTGAGAATCGAACTCGCAACCATCATGTTTATAGCTAAATATGATCTCACTGCGCCACAATGACTTTGTGCTGCAATATGACGTCTAATGTATGTATGTATACAGTAAATCCTCAGTCTTCCATACAATACACATTTATG